>OY728150.1:2098923010-2100123010 GCA_963277665.1 Viscum album
GATAAACTTCATTGAAAATATCCTCTCTATCCTTTAATACTCTGATCAAGAGAAATACATGATATTTATTTATCTCATGGAGGGAGAAGTTGATCTAAAGTGGATGTTGATTAAAAATATAAAGACCGAGAAAGATATCAAAGTGATTGAGTTGAAAGAATTCAGGGAAATTATTTTTGATAAATATTTTCCCCACACTCCACAACTTATAATGAAGAGTTATTTCCTTATAATTAAGCAAAATAATTATAAATCCATTGAGGCATATGAGGATAAATTCCCAAGAGCTGCGTGATATACCTCTAGCTCTTTCATTAACCCCAAAAGTAAATTTTACCACTTATTTAGTGGGATAAAGCCGAATCTACAGAATCTATGGAAATTCAAAACTTTGATAGCTATGAAGAAATTTTCTGATGTGCCCTCAAATCCAAAATAGAGATAAAAAAATATCAAGGTTCTCACAAATTTAGAGATAGGAAGTAGAGAATAGAGTTTAATTCTGGCAGAGCAATATAGAAATCTCATGGTGGAAAGAAATTCTACCACCCCACTTATCAAAAGAATAGGAATAAGAATCCCAAAAATTTCCTTAAGGGGATAGTAAAATTATTTAGGTGTGGTAAGGAGGTGCACCAAGATAGTGAATTCTTATGGGAAAAACCCATTAATGTAATGGAATAAAGTAATGTTCTAGTCAAATCTTAATCTATTATCCAATTTTTCAACTACAAGGAACAAATACACTATTGAAACCGATGAACTAAGCCAAGGGTTTTCAACGATAATCGATGAAAACAACAACCAATACCTAGAGAGAAAGTGTGATCA
Source organism: Viscum album (assembly GCA_963277665.1). Taxonomy (NCBI): domain Eukaryota; kingdom Viridiplantae; phylum Streptophyta; class Magnoliopsida; order Santalales; family Viscaceae; genus Viscum; species Viscum album. Next base: position 2,098,923,842 of record OY728150.1, read on the forward strand.
TATTACACCACAAATACTAAGGTAGTTCCTAATAATGAAGCAATTAAAGGTATTCTAGTTATTAATTCTATAATATCAAACATACCATTTGATTCTAGTTCTACACATTCTTTCATATCATGCAAGTTTAGTAGAACTATTCAAATACCACTTCAAATTATGTAAGTTGAGTTATCATTGAAAATGGAAAATGGGTAAATTATTGCATACCAAGCATATAATTGCTCCCTTGTTAATATTTATAGGCTAATTTTCCTAGAAAATATTTTGATACTCCCTTTAGAAGAATTTGATGCTATTATGGTTATGGATTGGATTTCCTTATATAAAGACAACATAACTGATAGCGAGAAGTAAATCACCTTCTGTATCATGAATCAATAAATGATTCTATATACGTTTAAAGACAGTATGGATCTTCTTTGGAACAATCATCTCAATAATTTATATTATTACCTTATGAGCAATAATATGTAGATCAAATGATTATGACTATGGAAAATATCATCTTTGATGACATGAATATTGTAAAGGAATATTCTGATGTGTTTCCTAAAAATTTTCTTGGTCTTTATCCTATACGAGAGGCTGAGTTCTCAACTGAACTTATACCCAAAGCTTTCCTAATACCTAAGACTCCATATAGAATGTCTACTATTGAACTTGAAGATATGAAGAAGAAACTATAGGAGAATCTGGATAAAGGGTTTATACACCCAAGTAATTTACTATAGGGGTGAATCATTCCTTTTCATTAATAATAAGGATGGGTTAATGCGCCTATGAATTGATTATCATAAGCTCAAAAAGATCAGGATAAAGAACAAGAATCCTCTACCATGGATTAATGAAATTTGTTTATCAGATATATGGAACCCAATAATTCTCTAAGGTTAAATTTTGGTTGGTATATTATCAAGTAAATGTGAAGAAGGAGGATATATCCAAGACCACTTTTCATATATGGTACGATCACTATGAGTTCATAATGATGCCATTTTGAATAACTAATTCTCCAACTATCTTCATAGACTTAATGAATAGAATCTTTTGGGATTACCTCGACAATTTTTTGGTAGTTTTATAAATTATATTCTTATCTAATCCAAAATCATGGAGCAAAATGAGGAGTATTTGAATGCTGTAATAAATACCTTGTGAAAGGAAAAGTTACATGGGAATTATAATAAATGAAATTTTTGGATGTAGAAATTAAAATTCTTAGGTAATTTTATCACCAATAAAGTGATATATGTGGATCTTTAAAAGACATAGGTAACTAAAGGATGAACCAAATCAACATATATGATGGATATCCATAGTTTTCTTGGATTAAATATCCATTATCACTAATTTGTGTGAAACTTCTAGTGATTTTCTAACCCACTAACCAAGATAACTTGGAAGGAAGTAAAGTTTTTCTAGACTGATTAATGTGAGGATATATTTAAAGAGTTAAATAAGAGGCCAATCACTCCACCGGTTCTCACATTACCCACCAACAGGGAAGGATTTTTGATCTACAATGATGCATCTTAAAAATTATTTAGTTATGTAATAATTGAAAATGAAAGTGTTAGTGCCTATGAATCCATACAATTAAAGATCCATGAGCATAACTACTCAAAACATTATCTATAATTAACATTAATGATCTTCATTTTGAATATTTTTTGACATTATCTAAATGAGGTGAAGTGTAACATATATATAGATTATAAAATACTTAAGTATATATTCACACAAATGGAGTTCAATATGATCCAATAAATGTGGTTATAGATGATCAATGATTATGTCTATTAAATCTATTACCATAATGGGAAGGTAAATAAATTGGTAGATGTTATAAGTAGAAAATATCTCAAAGCCCTATCCATGATGAGGAGTGAAAGGGATCTAATATTCTTGGACATAAAAAGGATGGAAATGAGAATCATAAAAGTAACAAAATCCTACCTTGCTAAAATAAATGCTCAACCATCCATTCTCGAGAGAATCAAGGAGGCCCAAAAATATGATAAGGATCTACAGATAAAAGTAGTGAATATTTTGGAGTTAAACTTTGATAAAGATGGATTTATAAGTTTTAGAACTTAGGTATGTATTAGATCATAACTATAACTAAAGAGGGAAATTTTTGATGATGTTAATATATAATAATTCTCTATTAATCTAGAAAATACTAAGATGTATAGAGATCCAAATAAAGACTTATGGTGGGATAACATGAAGAGAGAGATTTTAGAATTTTTGTCTCAATTTTTTGTATTCCAACAAGTCAAGACTAAATGATAGAAGTATAAGTGTATAATGAAACCATTTCCCATACCAATATATAAATGGGAAAACATAACCATGTATTTTATCGTAGGGATCCCTATGAAATATAAAAGAAATAATTCCATTTATGTAGTAGTCGATCATCTTACTAAGTTTTCACATTTCATTGATATCAAGGAATATTTATTTCTTGAATAAATCACCAAGATATACGTAATAGAAGTGGTAAGATTACAAGAATTACCACTCTCTATTATATTACATTGAGATTTGAGGATTAACTTGAGGCTTTGGAGAATCCTTAAATAAGCATTGGATATAGATCCAAGTTTCAGGAATTTTTATTACCCTTAGATGGATGACCAGTCCAAGAGAACCATCCAAAATCTAGAGGATATACAGAGACACATTCAATGTATTTATAAGGATTTTGGGATCAATAACTTCCCCTACTGGAGTTATCATATAACAACAATTTCAATTCTAGAATTCAAATGACACATTATGAGGATCTGTATGGAAAGTGGTGTCAAATTCAAAACGTAGGGATGAAGTTTGAGAGTAGAAGATGACAAGAACTGATCTTATCCAAGAGATGATAGAGAAGGTTCAAACCATTTAGCGTTATATAAAATTCACATAAAGGTGATAAAAAGGATACAAAAACAATCATTGATGTGACCTAAAGTTTGAGGTTGGAGAAAAGGTGTTCTTTTATATATCATAGTGGAAGAAAGTAATGAGGTTTGGGAAGAAGGGAAATCTTAGTCCTAGATACATCAGTCCCTTTGATATCCTTGATCACATCAAAGATATGGCCTATTTACTAGCACTCCCACCTAACCTATCTCAAGTACATTATGTATACCATGTATCCCTATTAAGGAAGTACATACCAGACTCCTCAATTATACTGAATCTAGAGGTGGTACCTTTGGAGAATGATCTTTCATATGAGGATTAGTCGGTTAATATATTATATCATAGAGAAAAAGTTCTATGAAATAAGAAAACTCACCTGGTTGGAGTGTTATGAAAGAACCATAAGTTTGAGGAAAAAACATGGGAACAAGAAGAGGCAATGAAACAGAAGTACCCTTATATATTTTAGTGTATGAAATGAAATTTCAAGGATAAAATTTTTGAATGGGGGATAAATATAACAACCTAAAATTTTATAAATGAAAGTCCATTTTGAATGAACAAATTCTTTATTAATTAATGTAGTTATTGTAAACACATGGTGAACATGAGCCTCAACCCAGTTGGTGAGGACTCCTTAAGTGCATCCAGGAGACCCAAGATCAAATCTAGGTGGAGGCTAATTTCCGAGGTACTGTAGCAGTACTATAACATGAACTGTGTTGAACTGTGCAGTACTGTATTAGGTACTATAGTGGAACTATATCAGGCATTGTTTGGCACTGTAGCAGCATGGAATATTCTCCCATTTGGGCCTTCAGGCCATCGATTTGGTCTCCGAGTCCTTTAAGGCCTTCGAGCCACCCATGACTTTGGGTCAGTAAGGCCTTCGGGCCACCTCAAGGCCTTTGGGACACCTTAAGTGCAGATGAAAACCAGATAACCAACAAGGAACAAACTTCAGAAGGAGGAGCAGTAATGAGCTTTCACCATAGCAGAAGATAAACAAATTGCAAGAATGAGAGGGTATGTCACCTACCATCGGGAAAAGCCTGTGAATGCACAGGAAAGCCTAGCCGATACCCATGTGAAGGTGGAGAGCTAATTTCACGATGAAGATGCTGGGGAGGAGTAGTTCAAAGTAGATAGTCTGGGTTGTATGTAATGTTTGAAGCCTATGAGCAATGAATTCCTCTAAGGCCTATGATCCATGTAATACTTACGCCTACAGGCCTTGTAAGGGTTCCACCTCACCCCTTGAAAGGTGGATTGTCAAAATAAATAAAAAATAAAGGTCTTCGGGCCATTTGAGGTATTGTAAACACATGGACTATATTGGTTATTTTGTACTATTATAAAATAGAGTCTGTCAAAATTAAAAGACTGTTAAATATCATAAAAATTGATAATATATTTGTTCTACAGTGACCATTATGATTATTATATATTAAGGGTTATAATAATATCTAATTGAATAGAAGGAAGGAGTGATGGACTCAATCAGTAGGAACATACATGTCATGACCCACCTTATTAACGATGAGGGAATGGATAGCAAGATGCTGAGACCTTCCTTCCTCAAGATGAAGGAGAGATAATGACCCCCGAGTCCTGCCTCTAATAGGCATCGGGGTGGTGACCATCACAAAGGGTATAGAAATATCACAAAAATGGGAGGCATTACCCTTTTTTTATAGTAACCAAGATCGAGAGATAAGATGTATCAACCTCAAAAACTCCAAGACACATATATATAAGGAAACCAAAATCCATACCACATGCATGTTCAAAGTAAAATCTCTATAAATACAAAGAAAACCTAAAGTAAGTACCAAAATAAAACTAATCAGTGAAACAACAACCATCCCAAATGTCCGAGCTAGTAAGGTCTAGCATAGTCCACAAAATCTCCCTGGAAACCTGAAAATAGTTTTATATATGTAGGGTGAGCATACAAGTAAACTCAGTAGTGAAAAACCAAAGTCACCAGTGTAAAAGTGGGAGGATCATACCAATGCCCCCATGAGGAAACAGTAGAAACATAAAAGAACCTAACAAGGTATAATATCCACCATAACCTCACCAAGGAACACTCACCAAATAATGTAAGTCAAGTAAAGTAAAGTTGTAAGAACATCAATATTTGGGTACTCAACACCACTTCCCACTGGTTAACTGCTCATCCCTAATAGAGAATATCATGATGCTACCACACTCTTCCAAAATCCCCACTATCAAAACCTTACCACACACACCTAGGCCACATACTACATCACATCTTGCCTGCAAACACCTAGGCCACAAACCAAAACCCCATTCCGAAGGCACCTAGGAAAGTATAATGTATTTCATCCCGAAGACACCTCAGAAGCACACCTCACCTGTACACACCTGGGCCTCACAACCACACCGAAACTTGCCAAAAGAGTCTAGGGATAATAACACTTATAAAAGGGGGAAGAGAAGAGCCAATAACCAACCATCCATCCTCCCACTGGGATATTGGGAAAGGACACCTTCCCCCATGATAATGGGGGTGCTCGACACGTAGTGATAAACATGGGTGGGGTGTATATATAAATCACAAGGAACTACATGTATATATATATAAGTACCAAACACTCATCCCAACCTATGGGTTTTCAAAACAAACTACCATCCCACACAAAATACCCTTACTTCCACCTCTAAATGAACATATCAAAATGAACAAAAATCACTTACCAATTTTATAAATGAACGCCACTTCACTACAAGGAAAAAATATAAACATACCCCCAACCAATTCATTTAAAAAAATTTCATTCTACATTATCAATTTATTTATTAATTTATTCCATCCCTACCCAGGAAACTACTAAACACAACAAATTCTATAAGGTGAAGTAACCATACCAACCACTACCAAAGCCAAACAAAGAAAGAAGATCCAAGGTAAAAGAATCCAGTCTAAAACCCATTTATAAAAACAAACAAAACTCAACCAACTTTCTGTCCCACTACACACTCCCCTTTCCTAGACACCCCACCATCATTATTCAAAGTCATGCCACCCTGTCCTTCCTATCAATAAGTAAAACCCCCAACACACCTCATTACTACCACAATCGGTAGCCCCAATATACAACAACACCAAGCCCAACACACCCATAAACATGAACATGACACAACCCAGTCCTACAACATCGCTTCCCAACCACTGCCCAGATACAGTACCACTGCATAACAAGTTCATCCATTCAAAAATCAACCAAACTCTTATCCCAAGATACCATTTCACTACCCATACCACCCCATACTCACAACCACACTCCCATCCACAACACCACATAAAAAACACAGACACAAGGCTGAACAAAACCACACATAGCACACAACTACACCAACAAGGCAATGTTTATTTATATTTAACAACATTCAAGCTTTACTTCCACTTGATAAAATAGGGGTTGTCAAAGAACAAGTTCGATCCTGGGGCATCCATTTATTTAACCGAATATACATGGTTTACCAACTTCATAATCATATGGTCATTCAAAGAGTATAAACAACAATTATTCACAAGTTATGAAAGTGTGGAAATAGATACCACCAATGAACATGATTTTTAGAAGGCATACAACCCTTAAAAAACACTACATGGATTTAGGATAACATATAAAACAAAGAGATCATCATCATAGTACTCCCATCCCCTCATTTATTACTTATTATTATCTTCATTAAATTGGAATCAACCATAACCACAAGAATATATCAGTACACCCACCTCACATGATGCACAAAGGAAAGAGAGACAAAGTAATCCCAACCTAGAATCATCAAACGATCAAAAATTCATCTTTGTGTCAAAAACAGGGGGTCACACAAGTAGCAGGGAAGAATTATAGGAGAAAAACAAACAAACTACTATAGCACAGGCACATGAATCCTTGGGGAATAAGGGTCCTTGGCATACAAAGATAAAATAGAAGGGTTTAAAGGAAGATATGATTTTGACTTTATAAAGGCTAGACCCTAAATCTATGGGGGAAACTATTTTAAAGGCCATTAAAGCCTGATCAAGATCAAGACCATGCAGTTTGAGAGTAAAAGGAAGCTTCATGTTTTTAGGAGATAAATACCATTTGAAATGGCCCAAAAACTCATTAAATAAAACATTTAATTCATTTAATGTCAAAGGTAATGTCAAAGGGGTGAAATTGAAAAAAAAACTAGTAAAAATGGAAATGACACACCGATGGGTGAGTCACCGACATGACTCACTGACACGAGTGAGCCACCAATGGATGAGCCATTGGCGCTGAGCCACCGATGCGACTCACCAATGCCTGACTCACCAACACCACTCATCGACACCACTCACCGGCTCCACTCACCGATACCCAACCTACCGACGCCTCGACCTATTGACGTCTCAACCTATCGATGTCTCGACCTAGAGACACCTCGAGTAACCGATACCCTGATTCACCAATGCCATAAGTCACTGATACCCTGATTCATTGATTCTAAGCTACCTATTCCAACCGACTAACGTGACTCACCGATGCCTGACTCACCGATGAAAAAACTGGAAATTTGAAAAATTCTTGAAATGAGCCACCATTGCCTCCCAGAACACCCCAAACACTAGATTTTGATAAAGTAATGGGCCACAAAGGTTCGGTCTATTACATCAGATACCTATCAAACCATTCTTTCCCTCAAGTATTCAAAACCAAACCTAGAAGAAAGAGGCTTCCGAACAACCACCCCCTAAGATACCTCTCAAAGATAAACCACCTTGTGTTTTTCAAAAGTTGGAGTGAAACATCAACATCCAAGAACACCTACTCTCACATATTCTAACCCAAACATCCAAAAGATACCCCACACAAGGACCAACTATCTGCACATGTGAATTAGGGAATTCCTTCCTCCATGTCCAGATACTATCTACTCTAGATGACACTGACTCACCCGCACGAGTTTAATCACATCTCAATTAATGTATCTCAATTAAAAATCAGGTCTCCACATTTTCATATGTTAGGAATTTATTGTACATTATAGAATAACGAAACAACTCATATTATAACAAACAAGGTTAAAGCACTACATCACAAAGATAAAAATATAAGAAAAACTCAAAACAACTTCAGGTACTGGGGACACATTTTCCCCTCTCTCCCCAAGTAATCTCCTCCAAGCCACCATGCCTCCACAATACATGAACCAAGGTAATAATCCATATATGCAACACCTTCTTCTGATGATCCTGGATCTCTACTAGCTACTCCAAAAACATTGCATCATCTTCGATATCCAACTCTCCCCAATCAATGACATGGGAGTCATCATGAAGATACCGACCAAGCTGATAGAAATGAAAGATGTTGTGGATCCTTCTCAACTATGGTGGAAATTCCAATTGGTATGACACCTCACCAACTCATCCCAACACCTCAATGTGTCCAATAAACCTAGGACAAATCTCACTCCCTCTGCCGAACTACCACTGCCCATATCGAGGGGAAACCTTCAAGAACACATGGTTCCCAACCTCGAACTCTAAGGGCCTCCTCCTGTGATCAACATATGACTTCTGATGCTCCTGTACTACCTTTATCCTCTCACAGAAAAGCTAAACCTTCTCTTTTATACTCTGCACCATGTCCAGACCAAGAACAACTGCCTCCCCAACTTTTATCCAGCACAAGGGTGAACAACATGGTCTTTCGTATAAAGCTTCAATTAGAGCAGTGCCAATGGAAGAGTGATATATATTATTGTAAGAAAACTATACTAAGGGAAAATGCTGCACCCAAGACCCACTAAGGTCTATAACATATGCTTGCAACATTTCCTCCAACATCCGGATGGTCCTATCCATTTTCCAATCCATCTAAGGGTGGAAAGAAGTGTTGAGGCATAAATGAGTGATAAAGGCATGCTGAAATACCCTCCAGACTTGCGATGTAAAATATATATCCCAATCTATGATGATGAATCTTGTAACTCCATGAAGCTACACCACCTCATCCACATAACTCTGTGCTAAGGAATCTATTGCGCTTGACTCATTGATCGCTAATAAGTGAGTCGATTTCGTCAACCGACCCACTACTATCCAAATTGCATCACATCCTCCCCAAGACCCAGGTAATCCTATGACAAAATCCATTGAGATGTAATCCCACTTACACTTAAGAAAATCTAAGGGTTACAACAAACCATCGGGAACACGGTGCTCAACATTCACTTTCTAGCACACCAAACACTTTTCCACAAACTCTGCCATGGTTTGCTTCATCCTGGGCCACCAAAACTATTCCCACAAGCCACGATACATCTTGAAAATTCCTGAGCGTACCACTAGGGGTGAGATATTAAAACCATGGAGAACTCCCTCATGCATCACCATAGGAAAAAACATCTTCCCATGGAACAACATTTGATTCTAACTATCATCTGAACATCCCTTTGGAGCATCACCTTGGCCAAAGCAATCAGGAATTACCTCTGCCTCTGAGTCTCCCCACTAAGACTCCTCCACCTACTGCCTTAGAGATGAATGCACCATCATCTAAAATAGATAGCATTTTCCTCCATCCATTCCTATATCTAAGTGCAAGGCATCTAACTCCTCCATTACTCTCTAAGCATCTGCAGATTCTCAAACTACCTCCTTCTGCAACTTACTGCTCAAAGCATCTACCACAACATTACCTTTTCCTATGGTATAAGAGATCTCAAAATCACAATCCTAGAGAAAATCCATCCACCTCCATTTCCACAAGTCCATATCTTATTGGGAAAATATGTACCTCAAACTCTTGCGATCTGTGAAGAGCACAAAGCGCTCCCTAATGAGGTAATGTCGCAAAATATTTAGATAAAAAATGACCACTACTAGATCCAAATCATGGGTGGAATATATACGTTCATAGGGACATAACTTCCTAGAACCATAGGAGATCACTCCCCATTGCTGAATCATCACACAACCCAAGCCCAGATGGGAATCATCACAAAATATATCGAACATCACCATTTCCTCTAGAAACCTGAGCACTGGGGCATTGACCAAATTCCACTTCATATAGCTAAACTCTGCCTGGCACTACTCACTTCACACAAAAGCCTAGAATTTTCTAGTCAGAGCCGTCAATGGGGATGATAATCGAGAGAAGTCAGATATGAATCTTTGGTAGTAGCCAGTCAGACTGAGAAAACTATGAAACTCTACCACATTCTTGGGTGATTCCTAGGAAAAGACTGCCTCGACCTTCGATAGGTCCATTACTACACCCTAAAGAGACACCACATTCCCAAATAATTGGACCTCCTGCATCCAAAACATGCACTTGGACAACTTTTTGTAGAGATGGTGGTGTCGAAGGATCTCTAAGACAGTCCTGAGATAATTGGTATGATCCTCCTCTAACTTCGAGTAAATCAAGATGTAATCAATTAATTCAATGGAGAACTAGTCTAGGAACTCAAGAAATAATGATTTCATAAGCCCCATGAACATGGCTGGTGTGTTCGTAACACCGAACGACATAACCACAAACTCGAAGTGCCCATACTTGTACCTGAAAAAAGTTTTCGAGATATCACCCTCCTCCACCCTCAATTTGTGATATCTAGATCGTAGATCGATCTTAGAAAACCAACTTACTACCATCATCTAGTCAAAAATATAATCTATCCTTGGGAGATGGTAATGGTTCTTGACCATTACCTGATTCAACCTCTGGTATTCTATAAAAATCCTCAGACCACCATCTTCCTTATTTGAAAACAAGACCAAAGCACCCCAAAATGACGCACTAGGATAGATAAAGACCTTCTTAATTAGATCATAAATCTAGATCCAAAACCCAGAAGGTGCCATCCGATAAGGATCCATAAAAATCAGACCATCACTGGGTTGCAAGTCAATCCTGAACTCAACATCACGTCAAGGGGGTAGAGTCACAACCTCCTTGGAGAAAACATCAAAGTATTCCCTGAAAACTCAAAAAAATTAAACAATGCCAACATCCACCAATTACACTAACAAATTGGATAATAAGGAAAGGAAAGGTTCCACACACTGACATCCCATCTGATAACTTTGCTCACCTACAAAAGATTCACGTTGGACACCCACGTCTAAAAACACGACTCTTATCCATAAGCAGTCAAAAATAGAATGCACAATATACAACTTTTCAATTATAAGGATAACATCGTATGAATGCATCTGTAGCATAAATAGATCCCCACTGAACTGATGTGACATCAACATCAGTCTACACCCCTAAAAAACATCAAACAATCTGGTCTAACCTTTGAATGGTGTACTCAATACCATGGGAACATAAAGTATATCTATGTACAGTCCTAAAAATGGGCTAGACTGGGTGCAACAAAAGAGTGCAAAGATCCTAAATCAAACAAGGTGAAAATAAGAGTACTGAACAAACTAATTGTACCTCAAATGATATTTGGCCTTACTGTAATTGATTCCTCTGTGGCATACAACTGACCACACCCAACCCCTATTCCTCTCTTATATCAACCTCTTCTTTGACTATTACTTGGTTGAGGTCCATATGGAATGCCCTAAGGTTTTCCTCTACCTAAATTATCTCTCCTCAGTGGAGCAAGATATTACTGTCCCTACTGCTGAAATGGCCTGGATGGAAACTACTACTGAGGCAGGCACTGGAATTTCCCATCTCCACCATATTGAGTTCAAAATAGGCACTAACTCTGAAGGTTAATATGACCACCATAAGAGAAACACCTCGATCCCAAGACTACGGGAAAAGGACAAGGACCCGAAGGTTGGAACTAAAATTGCTGGGGTCGGCTCCTCGCCGGCCAAAACTTGGAAGGTCCTAATGCTAGATAACTTCTACTGATAGAATTCCCCTTTGAAGAACTCATATGTCTTTCCTCTCACGGTAAATCTCGTCATGAGTGCATCCTTTCCATTACCTCATCCTTCTTTTGAACCTCTAAGTATATCGGTTCAGTGGGAGTAACCAAATACTTGAGGGAAGGACAAAGTGCCTCCTATAAACATATCTCCCAATAATCCTCATCTAGAAAGAGATATGAAGTGAAGAAAATGAGATCCTTAAACTTGATCCCCAGCTCCCTCACCGATATACTCCCCTACTGGAGGGAGATTAACTCCTGCCTCTTCTTGGCCTTCATCATCGAAGAAAGGAATTATGCTTGGAACTCCTTCTGAAAGTCAGCCCATGAAACATTGGTCTCCTTCCTCTCACTAAGGTAAATATTCCACCATTGATACACTTCTCCCCTTATCTATCTCATCACTAGGGGAACCCAGTACTCTGTTGGAGCCTAGATTAATATGAAAGTGACCACTAGCTCTGCAAGACAACTCTCCATCTCTGTATCTGAAATAATACCTTCATAATTTTCCAGAGTCTGCCACTGGAAATCATGAAGGGTCTTCTACCATTGATTGTTCTCCTCCTCTAAATCAACCCTCCAATAATCAACCATATTATCCTGCTAAGCCTACATTGCCTGAGACACTCTTGGATGAGGACCAGGTTCCATAGTTGAAAAAGTAAACAAGGAATTCCTAAGCCCGAGTAGTATAAAATTTATTTAGGATTCATTTTAATTAATTGTTTATTTTAATTTCCCTAAAATTTCCAAAAAAACAAGAAAAAAGTCATCATGATGCATGTAACTTTCCTAGGGTCTCTATCCCACAATCAGTGTAGCCTTACTTGGTCGTTTGGTAAGCTTAGAGTCTGTGCATCAGATCACCGGGGGGGGGGGGATAAAATCCTATGTCTTAGCCAGTCTTCCCTAGCATATGTCACGCACCAAGATCACCTAACACTATTTACCTACCAATCTATGCAAAATTCAATATGCCTGACTCCAAACTCCATCCTATCTCTCAACCACCACCTTTGATACCATTCTGTCATGACCCGTATTCTTTAATACGAGGGAAGGGATAACAAGATGATGATACCTTCCTTACTCAAGATGAAGAAGAGTTAATGACCCTTGAGTCCCACCTCCAATAGGCCTCGGGGTGGTGACCAACACTAAGGGTATATAAATATCACAAAAATGTGAGGCATTACCATTTTTTTATAATAACCAAGATCGGGAGATAAGATGCATCAACTTGAAAAACTCCAAGACACATATATACATATGGAAACCAAAATCCATCCCATATTCATGTTCAATGTAAAACTACTAGAAATACAAAGAAAACCCAAAGTAAGCACCAAAATAAAACTAAATAGCGACACAGTAAATATCACCAATGTCAGATCTAGTAAGGTCCATCACGGTCTGCGAGATGTCCCTAGAAACATGAAACTAGTTTTCTATACGTAGGGTGAGAATACAAGTATACTCAGTAGGGAAAAATCACAGTCACCCATGCACAAGTGGGGGAAGTATACTAATGACCCTGTGAGGAAAGAATAGAAACTAAAAAGCACATAACAAGGTATATTATCCACCCAAAAATTACCAAGGCACACCCACCAAATAACGCAAGTAAAGTAAAGTAGTAAACACATATATATTTGGATACCCCACACCACTTCCCACTGGTTAACTTCTCATCCCTAATGGTGAACATCCCAATGCTATCATACTCTTCTATAAGCCCCACTATCACAACCTGCCCACACACACCTGGGCCACATACCACATCACATATCGACCAAAAACACCTAGTCCACAAACCACAACCCCATCCTGAAGACACATAGGAAAGTACAATGTATCTCATCCTAAAGACACCTGGGAAGAACACCTCGGCCACAGACACCTGGGCCTCACAACCACACTACAACATTCCCAAAGAGTCTAGGGATACCAACAACTAGAAAAGGGAATAGAGAAGAGCCAATAACCATCCATCCATCCTCCAATCGGGATGTTGGGAAAGGATACCCTCCCCCATGATAATGGGGGTGTTTGGAACGTAGTGCTCAACATAGGTGGGATGATTATAGAAATCACAAGGAACTAAATGTATATATATACACCAAACACTCATCCTAATCTCTGGGTTTTCTAAACAAACTACCATCCCACACAAACTACCCTTGCTGCCATCTCTAAATTCACGTATCAAAACGAACAAAGATCACTTACCAATTTGATAAATGAACACCACTTCACTACAAGACACAACTCGAAACATACCCCCAACCAATTAATTTAACCAAATTTAATTCTACATTATCAATTCATTCATTTATTTATTCCATCCCTACCTAGGAAACTACCAAACACTATAAACATTATAAGGCGAAGAAACCATACCAACCACTACCAAATCCAAACAAAGAAAGAATGGATAGGGTAAAATAATCCATTTTAACACACATTTATAAAAACAAATAGAACTCAACAACTTGCAGTATCACTACACACTCCCCTTTTTTGGACACACCCACCATCATTATTCAAAGTCATGTCACCCTATCCTTCCTATCAATAAGTAAAACCACCAACACACCTCATTACTACCACACTCAGTAGACCCATTGTACAATAACACCACAACCAGAACACCCATAAACATGAACATGACACAACCAAGTCCTGCAGACCTGCTACCCAACCACTACCCATATACAGTCCCACTGCATAACAAGTTCATCCATTCCATAATCAACCAAACTCTCTGATTGAGATACCATTGCACCACCCGTACCACCCTATACTCAAAACCACACTCCCAAACACAACAACACACAAAAAACACAGACAAATGGCTAAAAATAACCACACACATCACACAACCACACCAACAAGGCAAGGTTTATTCATATTTAGTAGAATTTGTGCTTTAATTCCACTTGATAAAATAGGTTTTATCAATGAACAAGTTCAATCTTATGGAATCCATTTATTTAACCGAATATACGTGGTTAACCAATTTCATAATCATATGGTCATTCATGGAGTATCAAAAACAAGTATTCATAATCTATACAAGTGTGCACATAGAGACCACTAATGACCATGATTTTCAAAAGACATACAACCCTTACAAAACATGACATGGATCAAGGATAACATATAAAACAAAGCGATCATCATCATTATACTACCAACAACTCATTCATTACTTATTATTATCTTTGTTAAATTGGTATCAATCATAACCATATGAAGATATCAGTACACCCACCCCACATGATAAAAAAACGAAAGGGAGATGAAGGAATCCCTACATGGAATCAATAAACAATCAAAAATTCTTTTTTGCGTAAAAAACAAGGGTTCACGTAAGTAGCAGGGAAGGATTCTAGGGGAAAACTAAACAGACTGCTACAAAACAGGTTCATGACTCCTTGGTAAATAAGGGTCCTCGACGCACTAAAAGAAAATAGAAGGGTTCAAAGGAAGAGAGGATTTTAGCTTTAGAAAGGCCAAATCCTAATTCTATAAGGGAAACTGTTTTAAAGGCCATTAAAGATGGATCATGATAAAGACCACGTGGTTTGGGAGCCAAAGGAAGATTCAGGATTTTAGAAGATAAATACCATTTGAAATGGACCAAAAAATAATTAAATATGGCATTTAAATCATTTAATGCAAAAGGTAACGTCAAAGGGGAGAAACAGGAAAAAAACTGGGAAAACTAGAAATGAATCACCGATGGGTGAGTCACCGACATGAATCACCAACATGAGTGAGCCACCAATAGATGAGCCATCAACGCTGAGCCACCGATGTGAATCATTGATGCCTGACTCACTAACACCACTCACTAATGCTCGAACTACCAATGCCTCGAGCTACTGATACCTCAACCTACCAATGCCTCGAGTCACTAAAACCCTGAGTCATTGACGCCCTGAGTCACCAATGCCCTGAGTCACTGATACTGAGATATCGACACTAACCTATCGATTCTGAGATACCGACATGACTCAATGACACCTGACTCACTGATGTAAAAACTATAAATTTGAAAAACTCTTGAAATGATCCACCATTACCTCCCAGAACGCCCCAAACACTGGATTTTGACAAATTAATGGGCCATAGAGGTCCAGGACATTACAATACACTATGAATCACATTTATAAAAGATTCTGAGGGAGGTGGAATGATTGGGATTTTCCCTTAACCAAGACCAATTTAAGATTTAACAACTGAAATATGATTGAAACCATTCACAAGAGAAATTTAATCACATAGATTTAATTTCCCAAACCATGTTCACTGAACCACCCCAAGAAAGTATCACCATTGCACGCCTTACCATTAGGGCGTACGAAGGTGTAATAAGGGTTTATGTATCTATACCCTAGTAGTATAAGGTTTTATATTTTTCTTTTTAATAAAATAATGATTATATTTATTCCTTTTCATTATTACTATATACATGTGATTATATAACGAGTTGAATAAAAACTAGACTTCGATATGAAGAAACTAAAATTGTTTTTTTGGGAAATATATAGTTTCAATTAAAACACTCTTTTTGATAAATTCAAGAATTTTAAAATAAATTATATTTTCATGTAATATTCTTATTAAATAATATTTATTTAAATATAAATGGTAATATAATTTAATAAAGTCCAATGTAATTTTTATAAGGGTTGAAAAGTTGTCAGTGTCATAAAACCAATATTTTCTAGTAAATAAAGTTTTTATTTAAAATTGTAAATTATAATATTCAAATAATTATTTTAGAAAATTAAATATTATTTTTGAAATCATAATATAAAAATTAGCTAATAGTGATTTTTTTATAATTTTACGATATATTCAAATTTTTGGGTAAAAACTAAATATGGTATAAATATACAAAATGAGTTATGACATCATAATAGCCCAAAAGTGATGTAATAAATACTATAAAAGTAATACACGAACAAAATTATGTTTCCCCTTTAAAATAATTTATTTATTAATTTATTTGATTAATTTTACAAACCTATAATGAATCCTCTAAAACGTATATTATATTTTATGGTTTTAAGAATAATTATTTATAAACATGACTCACCTCCACATGATGAATGATATTATTTTAATGAGTTTGGTTTATTGCGTAATAAAATATTCAAAAACACTCTTCTTTGGTAGAAACCATGAGAGAAAACCATGTTAAGGTTTTTAGTTTTTATTATTTAGAGTCCAAAACCGATGTTTAGAAATTAATAAAGAATTCTCCCCTCTTTTTCTATAAATACCCCACAAACCTCCCACTCCTCTTGACTCAAAACCTATTGAGCATTAAGTTCCTCTCCCTTTACCTCTTTAAATTCCTCCTAATGTGTTTTCAAGATCTAAAGAGTCTCCCCCAAGTTTTTAGAAGCACCCTATCAAGGTAAGGGATTATATCCTCTTCCTTTGTATTGAAGTACTTTATTTTCACTAAGCCTCTTAATTTCCAATTTTTCTTGCTATAATGTAATTTTACATATTTCATTACTATCCTTATTATTACCAAGTAATTATAGACTACCTCTCACTCTCATTATCCTGACCATGAACCTTTATGTACACCCGTTATGCTGCCAAAATTATCCTATGATTTTCCATGACAAACTTTTGTGTTGTGAATACCCAACCCCATTTCCACTTAAGGGTATTCACCTAGATGAACCTATACTTCATTGATTGGGGAATTTTATTAATGTAACCCACACTCTTTAATCATGGGATTATAAGTGACTAAATATGTTCATATATTGTATGATCTATGTGGAACACACATTCATTTACATAATATAAATATGACGGGTGAGTCGAGAATTATATATCCCTCCAATGCATTGTGTAATGTTTTTATCTCATGAGATACTATGTATGGTGCATGGGAGATTATCATAATAACAATATGTTATTATTCCATGGTAATTATCCTTGACTTATAATTATGATGTCATGTTTTATGTTGTTTACACAATCTTATGATGGCTTGATGTTATCATCTTATATCATGCTTTAATGTTGATGATTATTATTTTCACATTTTTATTTCATCTTATTATGCCCATCAAATCACATATACTACTTTACTTCATTATATACTTTTATTGTTACCTTAATGGGTTTTATAGATCACCCATTTCTTATGTATGCCCCCTAGTTATCCTGTGTAGTATTAGAAGACCAATTGAATATAAGGGAATGTTATGGAGTTTTGTAAATAATCTTTTTGTAACTCTGTTTCAAGTTATTATGATATGCATCTAATTAACCAAATACACTAGGCCTATAAATATTTTTGGATTGCTTAATGTGTATGTTTATGTATTAAATCCTAAAATAAAGTGTATAAAACATATTGGTTGTCATAAGAAGATCTATGTTAGAAGAGGAAATGTTAGAATCTACTTCTATGGTTAAGGAAAAGAGACATGAAAAAATAGATTAGTTCAAATAAAATATTATGATCAGTTAAATAGATAATGGTCATGAAATAGAAGTGACAAGATCCACATATAGAGAGATTCAATCATAGGACTGAATCTCATTTACTTGTGAATGTTCATTCTTCGAGCTTCACTACTCAAACTATTGTTATTTTGTAATGAGAAAATTATTTCAAAACATCATTAAATTTACTTTAAACTATTAAATCTCAAATAAATAAAATACTGAATCAATTAAAATAAGTTCAAGAAGAATATATTGTATAATTATAGATAAAAATAATATCATAAATTAATTAATGAACAAAAAAAATGATTTTCTATCATAAAAAACAATTCTAGTTCATAATCAAAGAAAAAGGGAAAACATGAGTAGGTGATACAAATTCAGTGAGAAATTTATAGAGGATAAGATGAATCCTTCCCTATAATGTATTTATTTTTACTCCTTTATCGATATAAAGCTTCCTTTGTCTTGGAGGTACGGATCGTGCCTCCTGATTCTACCCTCCTTTAGAGGTTTGTGTCAGTACCCCCAAAATTAGTTCATTGGTCCCCATACAATTCATCCTCAATAATTCTAATCCATTCTATTTTAAATATTCTCCATTGACTTATTTATTTTCAAGTTCCAAAAATCTCCTTATTGTAATGATTAGATTCTTAATATTTAACAGAAATCCTTCTACTACTTTAGACATGTGGTTGGTCATCCTTGATCAAATCCAAAAATCCATGTAGTGGTGCTTCATTATTTGGTGAGTTTAGATTCTTTGTGATTCAGTATTTAACACAATTACTCCTTATACATCAAATACCACAAGGTTAAATTTTCTAACTCACACAACCTTAAATTCATCAACTCTAGATGCTTGATGTAAAATGAAATAAATACAAGATCAGCTTATATTCCAAACACGAATGAAATGTATCAAGATTCTAAATCCTTGGTCTAAAAGAACATGGTCTCAGTCTTTCTTTTTCAAAACTTTAACAACCACATCACCTTCATTAAATTTCAACCCAGTACCAAAAAATTAAAATCCTCATAAAAATTAGTTCAAGTAGGCATCCCACAACCCTCTATTATTTCATAGCTAGAATATTTGGGACCAATGAAGCCCCATGAATCATCTTCTAATGGTTCTGCACAGTGAATAAACTTAGCAGTGATCAAAATATCTTCAATCTCTAACTCGACCACCATTTTTTCGACTCAAAGAAAATGAAATCAATTTTTTAGCATCGATTTTGATGTGCAAATGAAAAAATTATAACGATTGGTTCATCATCTTCTTTCAAGTTCAGAATCGATATCCTCAACTAATTTTAATTTCAACTGACACTGATTTAGGTTATGACCGACTTTAACAGTTTGATCACAGCTTCATCAGATTTAAATGGTTTCATGGATTGGCTTGGTCAAATGGTTCTTGACTGGTATCATTTATCCAAAAATTCACATTCTTTGGCCTTGGATGAACTCAACAATAAAGAAAAAAAACAATAATTTCAATGTCATCTTCTCTAACTAATCTCAAAATTTATTCACTCATTATTGATTATTCTTTGAACTCATATGGTTGAAACCTTAAATTTGGGGTCAATATCCCAATTTCCCATATATCACCTTCCTCATTTTTTTCATCATTGATGTACCTCGCACATATCTATATTATTACATTTAATTTTTTTCCCATTGGTTCCATAGAAATTTTCATACATGGAGGATTCCAATTTTAGGATACTTGGGGTGAGAAATTGTAAACCAATACATAAATATTTGTCTACATACCATTTGGTTATGTGGAGAAACAAAAACATACAATGTTTCCTACATTTTACTATGTGATTATATTAGGAATTATCTTATTAAGATGGTTAAAAATAAATAGATTGAGCTTTTAAAATAAAATATACAAGAAATATGGTGGATTCTAGGTGATATTCCAAGAATAAATCCAAATATATCATTATAATTTTTTTTTCTGTAAGGAGATTCAAAACTTTTTAGATAGACCTAAAGGAGGATAAACCTCACTATGATGGAAGTTGTAAAAAAGGATATAGAAAATTTGTTGGTATCAGACATTATCTACCCCATTTTTGACTCTCATTAGGTTAACCCAATCTGTGTTGTCCTAAAGAAAATAGTCCTGGCCATTATAGAAAATAGAAAAAATGAATTTATCCTTGTGAGAATTTAGAATAGCTAGAGAGTTCATATAGACTATAGGAAGTTGAATCATTTCACCAACACGAATCAATTCCACATCCCATTCATTAACCAAATGTTATAGTGGTTGGTAGAAAAAATAAATTATTGTTTCTTAGATTATTTTTCAGGATATTTCTAGGTATCCATTGCTATAGAGGATTAGGAGAAGAATACTTTTAATTATACCTTTGGGAAATTTCTTACAAAAGTATACCATTTGGGTTATGAAATTCTCCAAGTATGTTCCAGAGGTGTATGTGATGTGCCCGATTTGTGTATATATTTTCATACATTCTATTGAGTATCAAAACATGTTTTCACCAAATATATGTTGTTTTTGAGATAAAAAGATTTGATTCAGTGATAATGATGATTTTAAGGTATTTTACAACCTAAGACTCAAATCAGGGAAATATCAGAACAAAAATTCACATATACATAGCATGTACTTCTTACACACACCATGTACCATTGCCTCGACACACGGATCGACCAAACCGAGTACATGACCATGTTGCCGGCCAAGATTCAAACACCATGTACTCTACTTTACAAGTTGTGTCCTACCTTATAGAATAAATTGGTGGATGAATTTAATTATACATGCCATGTGGGGTGGCGCTACATGCTATGTATTTCCACCAACCGACCTCCAACGCCTCTTAAGTCAAGGTTGGCATGACAGATCACCTTCCGACAGTGGAAGAGGAGCCAAGTCAAGTTGACCCGACCACACATCGTGTAATTTATGGCACATGCTGTGTAGTTTTAGAAACTATAAATAGGAAGGAAGACATTCCAAATTCAGAGATGGAAGGAAAGGAGAAACAGAGACACCTAACAGAAGAAGAAATGGAGAGAGAAGAAGAGAGGGAAAGAGAAGGAGAGAAGAGAAGAGAGGAGGTGATACCACTACTTTCCTGAAGATATTCAATCCAAAGTTGTTGCAATGTTTAATTTAGGTATCACAAGTCTGTTAGTCATTAGCTACTCCATGTGTAGCTAAATTCCCTATGTGTTCGGGTTGTGGATGATTATGGGTTGTTGTTTATCAATTATTATATTTTATTTGTGTTATTTATATTTCTCTCATAATCCCTGAAAAACTTTTTCTAAATATCATTAGAAACCCTGTATTACATCAAGAATGGGATTCCCAGGGATCTTATAAGGAATTATGATTAAGAACATCCATGATCATTGGGTGGACTTATCATCTCAAAAGGGGTTACATTTAACAAAAGTAATTGAAACCAAATTTCAGACCAAGGGATTGGTTTCTACTAATTCAAAAGAAATTCACCAGGCTAAGGGGGTTCCATTATATCCAAAACCTAGAGATGAGAGTTATTATGAACAACACAACCTCATTAGAAAATTGATTTATTAATTACATTAAAAATCCACAGCCCCGATGCATTCATCCCATTTATCATTAGAATCTAATTTTTGTGTTTTTTCTTTATCTTTAAAGTAATTTATCAAGAAATTGAAAGTTTAATAACTTTTTCATTGAAACATAAAAACATAAACTCTAAATTTCAATAAACACCACCAAATTAATTATAACCAGAGAAACAAAATATAGTAACTACCCCTCCCTGTGAATCGATCCCATACTTTCACTATACTAGTATTAATTTTGGGTATTTAAATTTGGATTGTCAAAAGTAACACTTCGACTGAAATGACTCCAAATTATGGCACTCTTTCCAGGAAAGTTTTATGTTCCCGATTTGTGTATATATTTTCATACATTATATTGAGTATCAAAACATGTTTTCACCAAATATATGTTGTTTTTGAGATAAAATGATTTGATTACGTGATCATGATGATTTTCAGGTATTTTATAGCCAAAGACACAAATCAAGGAAAGATCATAACAAAAATTCATATATACACGACATGTACTTCTTACACACGCTGTGTACCATTGCCTTGACACACGGATCAACTAGACCAAGTACACGCCCATGTTTCCGACCAAGATTCACATTCTTTGTACTTTATTTTACACGTCATGTCCAAACTTTTAGAAGCAATTTGTGGATGAAGTTGATTCTACACGCCATGTGGGGTGGCGCTACATGCTATGTACTTCCACCAACTGGCCGTCGATGCCTCGTAAGTCAAGGTTGGCATGGAAGATCACCTACCAATAATGGAAGAGGAGCCAAGTCAAGTTGACCTGACTACACTCTGTGAACTTTATGGTACACACCGTGTAGTTTTAAAAACCATAAATAGGTGGGTAGAATTTCCAAATTTAGAGATAGAAGGAAAGAAGAAATAGAGATACCAAACAGAAGAAGAAAAGGAGAGAGAATAAGAGAGAGAAAGAGAAGAAGAGAAGAGAAGAGAGGAGGTGTTGCTGCTACCATCCCGACAATCTTTAATCCGAAGTTATTGTGATGTTTAATTCAAGTATCACAAGTTTTTTAGTCATTAGCTAATCCATGTGTAGCTAAATACCCTAAGTGTTTGGGCTGTGGATGATTATGGGTTGTTGTTTATAAATTATTATATTATAATCGTGTTATTTATATTTCTCTTATAATCCCTCAAAAAATCTTTCTAAATATCACTGGAAACCCTATATCAGACCAAGAATAGGATTCCCAAGTATATTTTGAGGAATTACGATTAAGAAAATCCATGATCATTGGGTGGACTTATCATCTCAAAAGGGGTTACAATTAACAAAATTAATAGAAACCAAATTCTAGACTAAGGAATTTATTTTTACTAATTCAAACGAAATTCACCAAAACGAGGGGGTTTCATTATATCCAAAACCCAGAGATGATAGTTATTATGAACAACACAACCTCATAAGAAAATTGATTTATCAATTACCTTAAAAATCCATAGCCCCAACTCATTCTTTCCATTTATTGCTAGAATCAAATTTTTGTGTTTTTCTTTATCTTTAAAGTAATTTATCAAGAAATTGGAAGTTTAATTACTATATCATTGAAACATAAAAACATAGACTCTAAATTTTATTAAAATTCACCAAATTAATTAAAAACTAGAGAAACAAAATACAGTAACTCTCTCTTCCTATGGATCAATTTCATACTTGCACTATACTAGTATTAAGTTTGGGTATTTCAATTTGGATTATTGAAAGTAACACTTTGGCTGAAACAAAACCAAATTATGGTGCCATTGTCGAGGAGGTAAAATTTAATGATGTTTTATAGAATCAAGTTTGTATTAATTAAAGTGAAAATAAAAATAAAAAATTCTAAAAAATTATATTCTTAATCTCATTTTTATTTTTTATTACCTTTTGTCTTCTACTTTTATGCTTGGTGTGTGTTTAGTGTTGTGCAGAGAATCATAGGTGTATGATTGGTCAAATCACTCATTCAAAGAGTGATTAGTCATCAGAGGTCCTTCTGCTTGATCCAGATATTGAACGAACAATCATGAGTTGATGTTGAGCACTTATGGGCAACCACAACCAAAACATACCCATGGAAAACACGAAAGAAGGAGGACTGACTGCCGTCCAATCCGTTGGACAACAGTTCATGCCTAAGGAAAATTGGAACCACCAACTAGATGTTTATGATGAGTAGATCCAAATTCCACTAGAAAACATTATAGAGTTCGTTCCAAAAAACCAACAAAGACAACCAACTCCATTTGTTTTGGGTTATGACCCACAACAACCCTAGCAGTACCCACCAGAGTGGTTTCCGTACATGCATTATAACCAAGGGACTTATTTTTCTCATGAGTAGTAATTTGTTCCCCCACCTGATCAAGAACAACTAACCTCACATTGTACACTTATGGAGTACGATCTTCCTTCTATCTAAGGGGAAAATAAGGGTATTGTCATACCACTGATGCAGGACCAACATTTTGAGATCAATCCAGCCCTCATAAATCTCATCCAAAACAGGGTTTAATTTGGAGGATTATCAAGTGAAGACCCCAACACTCATATCTCCATTTTTTTGGAGATATGTGACACCTTCTACTACCCTGGGGTGTCTGAGGATGCTATTCACCTTCAATTATTCACCTTATAATTAAGGTATAAAGTGAAGGACTGGATTAAAGGACTACCTAAATACTCCATCCTCACCTGGGAGACATTGGACCATGCATTTTTATCAAATTATTTCCAATCCTCCTAGACAGTGACATTGTGGAACACAATTTACAATTTTCAGCAACATGATTCAGAATCATTGTATGAATCATGGGAGTGTTTCAAAGAAATGTTAAGGAAGTTCCCTCAGAATGACCTTCCATTTTGGATTCAAGTCCAAAATTTCTATGGTGGTCTTACAAAAAACACCAAATTAGTGGTGGACGCAACTACTGGAGGAACAATGATGAGGAAATCCTCAAAGGGACTCTTCGACTTACTAGAAGACAATCCAGCTAACAAATTCCAATAGAATTCCAAGCGAGGTACTCAAAATAGGGGAATTCATAAAATTGATTCAACTACAATTATTTCTTCCCAAATTGATACCATTTACAAGAAGATTGATTAAATTAATCTGAAAAATACATCCCAAGTTCAAGCAGTAAATCACCCAACATACAATGAATGTGGTGATAATCACGCCATGGGTGAATGCCTGAGGAAAATTTTTAGTCCTTCAACAAATGAGGTGAGCTATGATTATTATAATAGAGGGATAAACATGTAACCTCAATAAAAAAACCAATCTTGGAAAGATAAAATGAACATGGTTTGGGGGTAGCAACAACAAAATTCTCAACCCCACCCTCAAAAGCCAACTAGTTATGGTAAAAAACAATACTAGAATCAATATCCTAGAAAAAACGGCAGAGATCCTTCTAGAATCAAGGGTATCAAAACACTAATTCAGAGAAAAAACCAAGGTAGACACAACCTCAACCAACTGCACAAAAACCGCGGTAAGAACACCCATCAAAGCTGAAAGAAATGATGTCAAAATTCCTAACTACTGAGACACAATTTTAGAGTCAGGAGGCATCTATTCGGATCCTTGAGAATTATATTGGAAAACTTTCCAATCAACTCTCTTTAAGTAAACCTAGTACACTACCAGGTAAAAATGAGAAAAATCCATGGGAGGAGGCCAATGCTGTCATTTTACAAAGTGGTAAGGAGCTACCCTAGAAAATAACTAATCACGATGAGGAAAAAAATATAGCTCAATCTACGTTCTCTTTGGATAATGAATATGAAGTCAAGGAGTCCCCCTCCAGCCAGTAACTATAAAAAGAGAAGTAGGCTGCAAATGGTAAGGGAAAAGAGGTGGTTAAACCTTATAAAAAAATCTTACCTTTTCCCAAACGAATGAAGCAAAGGAAGTTGGATTAGCAGTTTTCCAAATTTATGGAGGCATTCTAGAAACTTCATATTAATATTCCTTTCATAGAAGCTTTAACACAAATTACAACATATATGAAGTTCATAAAGGAAATTCTCTCAAATAAGAGGAATACAGAGGATTTGGGAGCAATTCCTCTCACTAAGAAATGTATAATAGTGTTTCAGCACTCTATTCCTCCAAAGCTGCAACATCCATGTATTTTTACTATTCCTTGAAAAATTGGATCTTGTGGGTTTGGGAAGGCCCATTGTGACTTGGGAGATAGTGTCAATCTTATGCCATATAGAATCTTTAAGAATTTGGGGCTAAACAATTTACAACCCACTCGAGTGGCACTATAGCTAGCATATCCATCAATTAAAAATCCTAAATGGCTACTTGAGGATGTGCTAGTAAAAGTGGGAAGGATGATTCTTCCTTCTAATTTTATCATACTCGACATGTAGGAAGATCAAGAGGCACCTCTTATTCTGGGAAGACCCTTCTTGGCTACTGGGAAAGTTTTGATCGATGTTCACCAAGGTGAATTGATCATTAGATTAAGAGATGAAAAGGTATCATAAAACATCCTAAAAGCTGTTAAGAAAGTATCACTTATAGAAAATGAGGATTGTAATGCATTGACTACAGTGACCAGTCACTTTGTCCATATAGAAGATGACATGGGATGTTGTTCTACACCGATGAACTAGTCATCGAGGACATCCAGCCTAATTATGAACCCTTGGAGATGCAATTCATTGTAGGTCAGAGTAGTCATTATTGGCAGTGTACAGATATTTCAGATATTCTAGAGTGGGACAATGTAGAATCGATTGTTCCTTCGGTTCTTAAAGCTCCACAAATTGAACTCAAACCTCTCCCATATTCTCTAAAATATGGGTATTTGGGGGATAAACACACGCTTCCAGTTACACTCAATGCTTCTCTCTCTTAAGAGCAGGAACATAAACTTATAAAGGTTCTAAAGCAAAGAAGATAGGCTATTGGGTGGACAATCACTAACCTTAAAGGGATCAGTCTGACCATTTTCACCCATAAGGTGCTACTTTAGGAGGGATCCAAGCCCTCTTGGTAACTGAAATGACGACTCAATCCTCTAAAGAAGGAGGTCGGGAAGAAATAATTGATCAAGTTTCTAGATGCAGGAATCATATACCCAATATTTGACAACCCATGGGCAAGTCCTTTGAAAGTGGTACCCAAAAAGGGGGGTATCACCATGATCACTAATGATAAAAATGAACTTATCCCAATAAGAACAGTCACAGGATGAAGAGTATGTGTGGATTACTAAAAGCTTAACGATTTCATAAGGAAATATCACTTCCTACTATCTTTCATGGATCAAATTCTAGAGAAATTACCAGGACACAAATTCCATTGATTTTTGTATGGTCAATCTGGATATAACCAAATCTCTATTACCCCTGATGACTAAGAGAAAAGAACCTTCACATGCCCGTATAAATTTTTTTCCTATCGATGAATGTATTTTGTCATATGTAATGCTCCATCCA
This sequence comes from Viscum album, assembly GCA_963277665.1. Lineage (NCBI taxonomy): Eukaryota > Viridiplantae > Streptophyta > Magnoliopsida > Santalales > Viscaceae > Viscum > Viscum album. The sequence continues at coordinate 2,098,951,263 of OY728150.1, forward strand.
CCTTCCAACGGTGCATGCTAGCAATATTCCATGAAATGGAAGAGTAAATTATGGAAGTATTTATGGATGATTTTTCAGTCTATGAAAAATCATTCAACACCTGCTTGAGAAATCTAGAATTAGTCCCAGAGTGGTGTGAACACACCAATTTGGTTCTAAACTAGGAGAAATATCACTTTATGGTGAATAATGGTATCATATTAGGCCACCATATTTCCATGAAAGGAATCGAAGTTGACCCTATGAAGATTGAAGTCATATCACAATTACCCATTCCAACTTCTGTTCGAGAAATCCGAATTTTTCTTGGGAATATAGGTTTTTATAGAAGATTAGTTCGTGACTTTCCAAATATTTCTCAACCTTTAACAAACCTCCTTTCAAAAGTAGCTATCTTCAAATTTGACAAAACATGAACTGCTGCCTTTTAGCTCTTAAAACAAATATTAGTTGAAGCTCCTATCATGATTGGCCCAAACTAGGAGGAAAAATTTGAAATCATCTTTGACACAAGTGATTATGCTGTGGGAGCAGTTTTTGGGAAGCATCTTAATCAAATATTCAGACCAATCTACTATACCAACAAAGCCCTAAATTAAGCAAAAATTAATTACACTACCATGGAGAAGGAAATTCTAGCAGTGGTTTTTGCATTTGACATGTTCTGCTCTTATTTAGTACTATCCAAAGTTATTGTCTACATTGACCATGAAACACTTAAATATTTGATGAACAAGAAGGATGAAAAACCATGACTCATTCATTGGGTGCTTCTCCTCCAAGAATTTTACTTGGAGATCCGTGATAATAATGGATGTAAGAACATTGTTTTCGATTATCTCTCAAGATTGAAATTTTCTCATTTTGAAAGAGAAGATGATATAGAAGTCAAGGAGGACTTCCCAGACAAGCATCTTTTCTCACTTGGAGTTACACCTCATCCATGGTATACTGACATAGACAATTACTTGGATATAAAAGTCGTTTACCCTGATCTTTAATTCCAAAAAAAGAAAAAATTTCTATCTGAAGTGAAAAGAAGTCTTTGGGAATAACCACTACTCTTTTGCTCATGTAGAGATGAGGTGATCCACCCCTGCATCCCAAAAGAAGAGATTTAAGGAATTATGGAGTTTTCTCATTCTTCCCCAACTGGGGGACATCATGGGCCAGACCGAACGATAGAGAAAATTCTCTAATATTTATTTTTCTATCCTACCATGCACAAGGATGCTCGGTATTTTATGAAATGTTGTGATCGGTGCCAGCAGTCAGGTAACATGGGGCACCAAACTAAAATGCCTCAACACCCTATCCTTGAGGTTTAGGTCTTCTACATATGGGGTATTAATTTCATAGGCCCCTTTCCCCCCATCATTTGGAAACTCTTACATACTGGTTTGTGTGGATTATGTATAAAAATGTGTGGAAGCCACAACCATGACACACAACACAGCAAAGTTCATCGTGGTCTTATTGAAGAAAAATATTTCAGCAGGTTCGGTGTTCCATGATCTTTGATAAGTGATAGAGGGACGCATTTCGACAATGCGTTGATGTGGAATGTGCATCTGAAGTATGGTGTGAGGTATAACACATGAACACCTTATCATCCCCAATCCAGTGGACAAGTGGAAGTCTTAAATAGAAAATTAAAGCAGATTCTAGAGAAGACAGTGGGAGTCGCAAGGAAGGACTACTCCAAGAAACTTGATGATGCCTTGTGGGCATATAGGACCGACTTCAAAACACCTAAGGGTATGTCACCATTCTAGTTGATTTATGGAAATCCATGTCATTTACCAGTCAAACTTGAGCACAAAGACTATTGGGCTGTGAAGACCTTGAACTATGATCTAAAAACTGCAGAAGAGAAGAACAAGTTTCAAATAATAAAACTTGATGAGATTCGATGGGAGACATATGAGAATGCCAAGCTATATAAAGAAAAGACAAAGGCGGTCCATGATCGCATTATCTCTCAGAATTCATTCCAGTATGTCGACAAGGTACTATTATTTAAATCCTGTTTGAGATTGTTTCTAGGTAAATTAAATTCCTGGTCATTGGGACCTTTCCAAGTGATATGGGTTTTCCACCATGGTGCGGTGGAAGTTTATGGAACCAACGATCAAACATTTAAGGTGAATGGGAAGAGTATAAAGCCCTATTTTTATATAGAGGACACAGTCAGTAAAATACCCACCATAAAATTTGGGTAGCAAGATGCTCATGTAAGGTCGAGCCAAAGACCTAAAACAAATGTTCTTCCCAGGAGGCAACCCAGAGACTACATGTCGCGTATCACCTTTTCACATGATGTGTAATTTCCTTTTTAATTTATATTATAATATAAATAGTAGTATAAGTATATATTAATTAATTTAATAAACAGGGATGATGCCTGTACCAATGGTATGGTCATCGAAATGTATCTGAGCCATCACCAGTTCAAATCACTCCATACCTGTCTTCAGTACAAGGTTCATCCTTTTTAACCTGTGTTTAATTAAGTGACATGTGAGGTACTTTTCAAAACAAAATATATGTTTTTATACATAAAATAAAACCCATGATGGGTATGGATTGACTAGCCGAGTTGTAAAGCGAATCCAAAAGACATGGGTTCGAATCCTGACAACCGGCCCAATTCCATCATTTTTCATGTTAATAAAACCACATGGAGTGAATTTTGATATACGTAGTGTGTTCCATGTTTTTATTAATAATTTAAACAGTTTTCAAAATAAGGAAATTCATGTGGGTGAAGTAGGTTGATGGGAAGAACCTCGAACCTGGATTCAAAAGACCCAGGTTTATACTCATCTAATCTCCCTGCTTCATCCATTTCATTCAAATTAAAACCACACACCATGCATTTTCTTCATACTGTGTAGATCTGCACCTATACTTTAATTATTAAAAGTTCACAAAAATGTATAGCACTACAACCTTCACTTCAGTGGTTGAGGGCTTGTGTTTAGAATGACTGGTCACTGGTTCGAATCATGCCCCAAGCACCAGACTGAAGGTTGTAGTTCTCTTTTTAAAATTTCAGAAGACACGCCGTGTATTTCTATGATACACAACGTGTTTAGGTTTAATTTAGTTAGTAAATATTTCATTTTATTTTTATTGTAAATTATTACATAATTTTAAATATAAATTAAGTTATTTAAAAAAAAATCATACACAGCATGTACACTTTATGACATGCTGTCTAGTTTGGGTATTAAGGATGGGACCCTACCTAGCCTGAGCCCCTGTCACGTGACCCCCCCATTTTATTCTCCCGCATGCCGCCCTTATCCCCCTCCTTCAATCTTCCATTTTCATCATTTTTCACTCTGATTTCTCTTGTATTTCCATCCTTGGTCCAGGTACTCCATTCTACACTCTTTATTTTTTAGTTTTCATTGCATTTAGGGTGGATTTGGGATCAAACGACCATTTGGATTCCACCCATAGTACATGTGGTGCACGAAGAACACATGATATGTATATATTGTACACGACCACACATACACATTTCATATTTTCAAATACACATGGAATTTATGTTATATACATGACATGTACTTCGTCCCTTTAGAGGAATCCGTGTGGAAGGAGTACACACCTTGAAAGCCATATTAATCCAAATGGAATGTATACCTTTCAAACGGCGTGTCCTGTATCATCTCCCCTTACAAGGTTGATCCGTGTCTGGCCACTTACATGGGAACCATTCCATGTTGTAACACATGGTGTGTATACCTTGTTACATGTTGTGTACTAGTTTTTTCCTAACCACATGCCCTCATGATGTGTCTATCCAGAGTACACGAGATCTTACACAGATCATACTACACGTCGTGTACCTTGTATTTACACGCCGTGTTCCACTTTGTTTTATTTTTCTCACATTTTATTTCTTTCTTCTTCTTCTTCTTCTTATTTTATTTTATTTTATTTTAGCTATAGTAGGTAACGATCCCACGATTGGGAAGAAAACCGATTCTTCTATTGAGGGTGAGCGCCCCCCTCACCATCAGATTCATCTTCGGCATTCCGAGAAGCCTGTAATTTCTTGGTTTTCTAGCCCCTAGAATTGGTCTCGCTACCTCGTCTTCTACCAAAGCCTCCATCAGTGACATATGCTGGTCCAGTAGTTTTCGTGACACCCCTTTCTGTTCTCGCAACTCCCTCTACAGCTACCACCACGCCATCCACCTCTGCTGAGAGCTTTGATGCCGATGCTCCCTCTTCTAGCTCCATATATTTGAAGCCAAGAACTTCTTCAGTGGTCCCACCTGAGCCCGATCTGACTTTAGCTGCTCCACCTATGAAAAACACTCCTGGCCCCACTATGCTAGCAGCTACTGCCCCACCTCATCCTGCTCCAGATGCTACCCGACCTCAGCCACATCCCTACCTGATTTTTGCTAAGGGAATCTCTACTGCAGATCGATTATGGTGTTTTTCTCGATGGACGATACAATAGGGTGACCGATTTCTCAATATTAGAAATCCACAACATCTAGGAATTTGGGAGGATATTGAGGAGCTCCTTGTCCATACGCATCTCCTTGAGACACTCCAGGTTAGCACTCCTACTTACAGAGATTATTTTTGGAGTTAATGTAAACCTTCGAGTTCGATGGGCCCGCCTATCAACAGACGCCCACTGATACAACTACCCTGGTTCGATTTTAGCTGGACGAACACCACTTTTCCCTAACTATGGCTAAGTTTGGTTAAGGGTACAACTTCTACCCCCATCCTACCACCCCACCTCCTATCTCCACCCTTACCCACCCTGATCACTTTGACCTCATTGCTATGTGGTGGGAGCTTGCTGGGCTAGCCCACAGGTACACCCCCACATCCCAGAAGATCACGCTCATCATTTCTAATCCCCTTCATTTCCTCCATCGGTGCTTCACCACCGTTATTTTCCCCACCATGAGAATATGGGTGTTATGTCCGGGTGAGACATGGAACATCTCACCTGTGTCTTCCGAGGTGATTACTCTAAGCTCTCCTGTCTCACCACCACTTATTTCCATTCCACGATTCATGGCCATTCGGGAAACTAGAATTGAGGCTTCTATGCCACCCACTTGGCACACCACCTGGGTGTTTTTGAGCCCTCTCTCCCTCACGACCCCTTAGGCTCTCCTCAGAGTCTTGACTTCCTCATTCTCATCCACCTGTGGATGGACGAGCATAGGGGAAATATCTATGTGCTCGTGCAGGATTACCTAGATCAAGAAGGGGAGAGAGATGACCTAGCATCTCATAATGGTGATGTTAAGTAGTTTACACCCCATCCTCCAACAAATGCTTCTTCCCCACCCCACCACACTTCTTCCTCCTTTCTATATTCTTCCACCATTCCTTCTTCTTCTACGCCCTGCGCATCCCCACCTCCACCTGCACCCTCGACTGATCTCCCCATCACTATCTTCCTGGCCATGATGGATCACTGTATGGGAATCACTAAGAACCAGAAGGCTTCCATCCTCTAATCCCAAATGTGTCTTGAGAAGATGTTGGGCCTCCTCCTCCAGCACTTAGGCCTTTCACTACCAGCATCACCTTCTCCTCCATCCGCTCCTCCACCTTCTGTAGCACCACCAATGATAAAAACCCTAGCCACAGATTCAATTCTCTTATACACTACCGACCCAGTTGCTATTACTACTACTATTTTCCAGGATGTGCTGGTCAAGCCTTATGTGAATGGTGTTGATTCTGTGTCTCCAGATCCTTTTACTACTTCCGCTACTGTCATGCCTAAGGTAATTGTTGTTCCTACCACTCAGAGTGCCAAGCTAGTGCCTCCAGTTTACGTTGCAGTTGCTTCTACTTTGGCGGACCCCCCTGTTGCAAATGACGCCTCTTCTGAGGCCACCCCATGACTAGTTTTTGGCACATTTGTTTTCTTTCTATATATCACTTTTATTATATGCCTATGCTATGATGATGTTTATCTCTACAAATTTATTTTTTCTTTTCCTCATTAGTCACAGGTACCATGAAGCGTTTCTTGGGACTGTTCTTAAAACTACTTCCCATATTTGTTAACTTACCATGGGGGAGTATTATTTCATGGTTTCATTTTAATTTTTTCTTTGGATTTACTTATTTTCACTGCTTCCCCTCATCCTGATCACCCATGTGTTACCACATCCTCTCCTCTACATTGGTTTAGTACTTGGGGGACCATGTGCCATATTAAGTTTGGGGGAGGGTCTCTGACTACACTAGTATTTTCCCTCGAAATGATCTAAGAGACATCATTAATAGTTGAAATATTTTAAAATGTGGATTTTTTTGATTAATTATTATTATAAATAATAAATACATAAAATTTAATTTTAAAATTTACATGATTATTTCAAATTTCAAAGTATTTTTAAATGATTGCTGATATAGTTTGATTCTATATTTAAAGTCTTGAACATTTATATTTTTTAGACTAATCATTTGTACTCATTTCATGAATTGATTGAATATTTATATTTCCTCATTCCCAAGAGGCATTCTAATCCTTTTGACATATTCTTTATTATACCCTATTTCTTGAGAGTTTCTTGGGATATTCATAACTACCAAAACTTTCTAGTATTTCTCTTAAAATCATGAAGATTTTGAATCACATTAAAATGATTGGGGCATTTGAATGTTTTTCATCCCTTTTGACCTTGAGACCTACCCTACATTTGATCTTCATAAACCCATGAAAACCATGAACTATCTTGATAGGAAGCTACATTAAAAGACTATTTATCCTTACTACCCTAATTATTTTATAATTTTGTATGATTATTAATTTTAGATTTAGAGAGGTATTTATGGAAATTCATGGTATATTTTGGTGGGAAACTATGAATTTAAGGGTGGGGGAGAGTGACACTTGTTCATTTGGGTAGAAGGGTTCCAAAAACACTAATCTTTGTATTCTTGGTAGTCTTTTTTAAAAAAAGAAAAAAATATATTGAAAAAAATGAAAAAGAGGGACCAGGTTTATTCATTACATATTATTGATGGTTTATGAACCCATGTTGGTAAAGGAATATCATGGTGATGATACCCTTTGATAGATATTTATTGGGGATGCATTTTCATTGATATTTATTTTTAATATCATGCATTTTTGTTTAAGAATTCATCCTCCTTTTTCAAGCCTTTGAGATTCTTTTTCACATAATTACCTACCGACCCTTAGCCTCTGAAACATTTGAACCTTATTGAAAGCCCTCATGATATTGGTGATTTGGCTTCTGAAGTGGATGTTGAGAACACTTTCAAACCTATGGATAGAGTGAATATACTTAATATTGATCATAACTTTGATTAAAATCTTGAGTGATGAGTGTGGTAATTTTGGTGAGTTAAATCATAAACTGGAATGTTTATTTATGAAAAGTTAAACACTATGGATGAAAGAGAATGAAAATATTTAATTGACTTAAATAGGAGGCATGATTAGAATATATTTGGAATTAAAATATGTTTTGTGCCTTTTAAAATCCTCTTCTATGGCAATAGTATTTACAATTATAATTAGTTGAATGAATTCCTTTTTAGAGTATGGATTCTGTTGATTTGATGTTGAGATTTTTCTTGAGGACAAGAAAATGGATAAGTGTGGGGGAGTTTGATGTGTCTGATTTGTGTATATATTTTCATACATTCTATTGAGTTTAAAAACATGTTTTCACCAAATATATTTTGTTTTTGAGATAAAATTATTTGATTTGGTGATCATGATGATTTTCAGGTATTTTCTAGCCTAAGACACAAATTGGGGAAAGATCAAAAGAAAAATTCATATATACATGTTGTGTACTTCTTACACATTCCTTGTACCATTGCCTCAACATACGGATCAACCAAACCGAGTACACACCCATGTTTCCAGAAAAGATTCACACATTATGTACTTTACTTTACACACCATGTCCTACCTTAAAGAAGCAGTTTATGGCTGAAGTTGATTCTATACGCCATATGGGGTGGCGCTACACACCGTGTACTTCCACCAACTGACCTCCAATGCCTCTTAAGTCAAGTTTGGTATGATAGATCACCTACCAATGGTAGAAGAGGAGCCAAGTCAAGTCAACCTGACTACACACCATGTAGTTTTAAAAACTATAAATAGGAGGGAAGGCTTTCCAAATTAGGATACTAAAGGGGAGGAGAAATAGAGACACCGAACCAAAGAAGAAAAGGAGAGAGAAGAAGAGGGAGAAAGAGAAGGAGAGAAGAGAAAAGAGGAGGTGTTGCCACTACCTTCTTGATGATATTCAATCTAAATATGTTATGATGTTTAATTCAGGTATCACAAGTCTATTAGTAATTAGTTACTCCATGTATAGCTAAATTCTATATGTGTTGGGGATGTGGATGATTATGGGTTGTTGTTTATCAATTATTATATTGTAAGTGTGTTATTTATATTTCTCTCAGAATCCCTCAAAAAATATTTCTAAATTTTACTAGAAACCTGGTATCTGGCCAAGAATGGGATTCCCAGGGATCTTATAAGGAATTATGTTTAATAACATCCATGATCATTGGGTGGAATTATCATCTTAAAAGGGGTTACAATTAAAAAAAATTAATAGAAACCAAATTCTAGACCAAGGAATTGGTTTCTACTAATTCAAACAAAATTCACCAGACCAAGGGGGTTCCATTATATCCAAAACCCAGATATGAGAGTTATTATGAACAACACAACCTCATAATAAAATTGATTTATTAATTACCTTAAAAATCCACAGCCCCGACACATTATTCCCATTTGTCATTAGAATCAAATTTTTATGTTTTTATTTATCTTTAAAGTAATTTATCAAGAAATTGAAAGTTTAATTACTCTATCATAGAAACATAAAACATCAACTCTAAATTTTAGTAAACACTACCCAATTAATTAAAAACTAGAGAAATAAAATACAGTAACTCCCTCTCCCTATGGATCGATCCCATACTTGAACTATACTAGTATTAAGTTTGAGTATTTCAATTTGGATTGTTGAAAGTAACAATTTAGATGAAACAACACCAGTATGGTAAGTATATTCTCATATCACATTGAAGATTTCCTGGATGTATTTCTAGATGATTTTACTATCTTTGGAGATCATTTCTTGAAAAATAAGGAAAAATTATAATAAACTTACATTAAAAAAGTCCATGTTTTAAATTTTTAAGAGTTCAATTTAATTGTAGAAAGTTGAATAACACTTTTTCAAATCATTTCAAAAATATTAACTGAGGTAGATAAATAAAAAATTTAAGTGATAAATTATTTGACTTGCAAAAATTTTATAAAACATGTCACATACCTTTTTAGGACATATAAGATTTTATAGAAGATTTAAAAAATATTATAGAAATTTTTCTCTTCTCCTTTCTAGTTTACTTTTTAAATAAGTTTGTTTTTATTTTAATAATGAATATAGGGAATTATTTTATGAATTAAATAGGAGATTGATCACACCCCTAATGATACAACCACTAAATTTTGAATATTGATTTGAGATAATTTGTAATTCTTCAAACCAAGGAGTTGGGGAAATCATATCTTAAATATTTGAGTGTATAACGCAAGTCATTACCTATAATTTATGAATAATAGATGTTTCCCAGATGAATTACATGACCAAAAAAAAAATTCCTCACATTTTTTTTGATTTGGATAAATTTAGATTTTATTTTCTTGGAACTAAAATCACAATGTTTTTTTGACCATGTAGTGCTTAAATACTTGATAAAGAAGGTATATGTAAATACTAGGCTATCCAAGTTGATGTTACCTTTGTAAGAGTTTAATCTAAAGATCAAGGGTAAGAATAGAGTTGAAAATTAGGTAGTCGATCACCTAATTATATTATCCAAAACTACTGAAATAGAAATTCTAAACCAGGACCCACTAAATGACCACCTACTAAGAGAGTAGCTCTATGACAACCCTACTCTTTTATTACACAATTAAACATAATTTATTACATAAAATTCACTTGATACAGTAAAGAAGATCAAGAGGCCTAGTGTCTTTGGGGCTTAGGATCATTACATAACCACTTAAAACCTGAAAAAACAACATATTTATTGAAAACTACCTTTACATGACCACTAAATTCCCTTGTACTTAGCATTTCATGGGATAACCTGAGGACATTCATAAAAAAGGGTGAGCTATAAATCTCAGTAAGGGAATAATCATGGAATAACATGAGGAATAAAATACATGTTAGACAATAGGAATATCAATAGAGCACAAGAGAAGCATAAACATAATGGCCTTACTTGAACAGGATACGACCTTACTTACTTGATAAGCATAAAAATAAAGGCATGATAAAACATGATAATCATAACATGGAAATGTGGCAACAACACTTGACATGGAATTAGCATGAGCCAAGGCTCATTGCACATGGAGCATGAGTAAAACATCATTTCACATGATGCATGAGTAAAACCTCATTTCACATGAATTATCATGAGTCAACACCCATTTCACATGATATATCATGATACTATACTATACCCAATGCAATGGAGAACTATCTCGGGCTCACCCACCTTAGGTTTATCACGAAACCACCCGTATATGTAAAAAATTCCCAATATCCATAACATATTCATAACCCATAAAACAAACATAATGGAAAGATAACATTTACAAATTGTAATCACAATATATATCATTTCAAAATATTGACAAAATCAAATATTTTATCAAATCATTTTCAAAACCATTTAAAATATTAAATGAAGAGATTTTTGAATCAAAGTGTCCCATACCACTTTAAATCTTTTGAAAGAAATTTCAATTTCAAAACATTCATGTCCATATGAATAAATCCTTAAAACCATTTTTAAAACATGGAAAATAATGTGAAATATTTAGAAGAATAAACCTTTACAACATTTAAAATGATATTTTAGTTAAAGAGTTTTTAACAAAATGAGAGTTCCTAGAATACAAATAGAGGAATGAAATTTAATCATAACTTAATAATATCATGAGAATAAATGTATTCATGATATAATATTCCAAATTATAGTATATACACCATATAATAGTGAATTGGTGCATATCAATAATGAAGTCTCAATGGAAATGTAAATTGAGACAATATCCCTTATAAAAAAGGTATCCTTAGTTGAAGGATAAATCAATTACATAATTTTGTGTGACAGATATAAATACACCCAATATAATTGGATATTAAGTGTAAAACAATAAGAGGTTATTCACACATATTCATAGCATTACATAATCAAGAAGTATATATTTAACCCACAAATTGAAATTGGGTTAAGAAGTTTTCTTACAGAAATTAGACAGCCTAACGGCGTCACTTTAAAATTCAGAAAATAAGTTAATGAGAGAGAAAAAGATATCTCATCACTTGGATATAAAATTTACATCAATAAGGATATATAATAACATATCCTAACATAATAATATGTAAATTAAAAGACATATAAAAATAATTATTTTAAAAAGAGGAGGGTGAAAGGTTCCCTTACCGATTTGGTAACTTACGAAACATAGACCCCATGAAAGAATGATCACAAAATGAATATGTAAATACCCATAAATTAAAGTATATTACACAAATAATACAATAATGGTCAGTATATCCACCACATAAAAGGAAATAGTGTCTAATTTAGCATGAATCTCACGAAAAAAAGTGAGATGAAAAACCCTTACCACGTTGTAATCAATCGAGTCGTATGAGAAAAAGTTAGTAAACACAAAATGAGTCACATAATACCATGAATATAAATATAATAATGATAATACATATCAAATGTTAGTAAAAAATACACCACATGAAATAAATGAGTGGTGAACAATAGAAATATCACGGAATAAAAAGTGAGATAAGAAATCCCTTACCTCATTGTCTGACTTGACTCGCTCGTATGTTACTTGTTATTCCTGAATAATAAACTTAAGTTAATTTATAATTTCTGAAGAATATTTTTAAAATTTATTATTCCTTTTATATTACTTATTCCCTTGCTATAACAATTAGTTAATTATTTGAGCTCATATCGGACATTTTGTCAATGTTCGGAACTTGAGTCAAAAATGAGCTTGTTATAATTATAAATTGTCCATGTGTTCAAAATTACATTATCTCCAGAATGATATTAATCATTTAGATGTCATATATATCATATATATCTAGTATATATATTTATTTATAATAGTACATAATATTTGGAGATAAGAAATGAAATGCAACATTCATGGAGACGGTAAGCCGTACGTACGCATGAACACTACTTTTATTTCTATTTCATATTTTAATGAAATTAAAACATAGTGATTCATAGGTATATTATAATTTAAGTATAATATTTATTTCATATATGTTATGTAAGTTTATAAATTATATCCTTTATATGTTCCATGTATGGCATGAACGAGTCATATCACTTTTAGGGGGCGGTAGTCCGCACTTCCTCTAGTGAAATTATTATGTTTAACCATTATGGAAACCATAGAGGTTTGATATAAATAAAAAATACCGAAGAATAAATAAAAAATAAACATAATATATATCATATATAAATACAGTTCCATCATAATTACCACCATGAGAGGCGGTAGTAGTTAATTGAACAATCCTTGTTTCGTGAGGCGTTAGTTTTCCATCCACAGAAACATTTTGTTATTTACCCATTAGATGGAGGTGTGTGTAAGTGTAGTTAGAATACTTCTCATAAAAACATCCTAGTATATTTAGGATACTGGTGTTGTTATAAAATAAAGGAATAAAAAGAGTTTATGGGGTTGGAGAAGTAAAATAAAAAAAAGAACTTAAGAGAAGACGTTAAAATTGGGCTTGGAAACTTCATTAAAATTCCCACATCAGGAAAAGAGTCAGTAAAAATATCACTTTATAAGATGGAAAGATAAGTAAAAAGGTCAATCGATTTAACCGATACTAGGATTCCATGTAGGAAAACATGGATATGAAAGAGAAAACAAATGGTGAAGTTCTGATGGAGAGTGATAGAAAACATGATTATGAGAAAGTTAACAATAATAAAATAACAAACTTCTAATGTGTTAAACGGTCATTGATCATCCAGTAGGAAACTTAAACCAATAACGTTTTTTTCGTTATTTTTCATAATTTTGAAGAATTCATTTATTACACAGAATAAAAATATTAGGAAATATACTTACCTTCATGTAGAGTTTCTTCCTTTAATAAGTTTCTACCAAAAACTAATCTTTTCTCCAAACAATAAGCATTCAAAAAGACTTGGTTACATCAAATCACAAGAATATTCTTCTAGAGAATCACATAATACACAAAAGAAGAACTATATATTTCACTTGTCTTTAGACATCAACTAAAAACAAAATGGTTAGTACGAGATCATATAATTCCCAAAAAGGATAATCATTTATAAAAATAAATACTACTATTAATTTCCAAAATTTAACAAAAATTTCCCAAAGTTCTAGAAAGACCATTCAATACAAAATCATCTTTAAAATTCATCAAAATACACCAAACTAAGATTGAAACCCAAAATTTAGAAGGATCTAATCACATAGTCTTCCATAATAAATCTTAACATTTATCTCCAAATATCATCGACTACTATTAAAGTCTCATACTAAAGTGTAATTAACCTAATCAAATATTCTCTAGGGTAGGTTAATAATTTTATAGAAATAATCCAAATCACCATATGTACACAATAAATACATAGATTCTTATAAAATAAAAAAAATTAAACCATTCCTCCACAATTGAAATCCTGTAGTATTTTATTTTACTTAGGCATATAGTATTCCAAAAGAGAAAACATCTTCCAAAATAACCTTTATCATTTAATCACTAAATCATTTTCCTATACTAAAGATATCCATTTGACAAAACATAAGTTCCCAAAATAAACTTATTCTTGATCCATAAAATCATTTCACCATAGCAAAAGCTAAACAGATTGTAAGAATGAGAGGGTATGGCACCTGCCATCGGGATAAGCCTGTGCATGCATGGGAATGCCTAGCCAAACAACAACGCAAAGGTGGAGATCTGATTTCACAATGAAGATGCTGGGGAGGAGTAGTTCTAAGTAGTTAGTCTGTGTTGTATGTAATGTTTGAAGCCAACGGGAAATGAATTCCTCTAAGGCCTAGGGACCATGTAATACTTATGCCTATGGGACTTCTAAGGGTTCCACCTCACCCCTTGAAAAGTGGATTATCAAAATCAATAAAAAATGAAGTCCTTCGGGCCATTGGAGGAACGTAGGCCAGTGGTAGGCGATAAAACCCAATCGTACTTTGGTTGTGGGTTCGATTCCCATAGCTTTGTCCGACGCAAAGGGTTGTCACACGGTCTGTGTGTTGTACTTTTTATAATATAACAAAAGATAACCCTAACACGTTTTAACGTTAAATGTTTTCTTATACCTTTCATTTTCATCCCAACACATTAAGATTTTTCTGCTCGTATCCACACATGGATGTATTTTCTTGATAAACTACTTACTCAATACTCACCAAAACTTAGGGATGTTTTTATTATACTTAGTCTTGTCTCTAAGGCTTTACTAGGGTTTTCTAATCCTAATACCAAAAATAACTAAACCTATCCTCTGATACCAACTATGACAACCCTTATCTTTTATTACACAATTAAACATAATTTATTACATAAACTTCACTTGATACATCATAGAAGATTGAGAGGTCTAGTGTCTTTGGGGCTTAGGATCATTACATAACCACTTAAAACATGAAAAAACAACATCTTTATTGAAAAATTATTTTACACGACCACTACATTCCCTCATACTTAGCATTTCATGGGATAACCTGAGGACATGCATAAAAAAAGGGTGAGCTATAAAGCCCAGTAAGGTAATAATCATGGAATAACATGAGGAATACAATACATGTTAGACAATAGTCATATCAATAGATCAAAAGAGAAGAATAAACATAAAGGAATGATAAATCATGATAATCATAACATGGAAATGTGGCAATAACACTTAACATGGAATTAGCATGAGCTAAGGCTCATTGCACATGGATCATGAGTAAAACCTCCTTGCACAGGAAGAACAAGTAAAAACTCGTTTCAATTGAATTAGCATGAGTCAAAACCCATTGCACATGACATATCATGATACTATATTATACCCAATGCATTGGAGAGCTATCTCGGGCTCACCCACCCTAGGTTTATCACGAAACCACCCGTTTACGTAAATAATTCCCAATATCCATAACATATTCATAACCCATAAAACAAACATAGTGGAAAGATAAAATTTACACATTTAAATCACAATATATATCATTTCAAAGTATTGAAAAAATCCAAGCTTTTATCAAACCATTTTGAAAACCATTTAAAATATTAAATAAAGAGATTTTTGAATCAAAGTGTCCCATACCACTTTCAAGATTTTAAAATAAATTTCAATTTCAAAAAATTCATGTCCATATGAATAAATCCTTAAACTAATTTTAAAACATGGACAATAATGTGAAAGATTTAGAAGAATAAACCTTTAGAACATTTAAAACGATATTTTAGTTAAAGAGTTTTTAACAAAATGAGAGTTCCTAGAATACAAATAATTGACGAATAACATTTAATAAGAACTTAATAATATCACTAGAATAAAGGTATTCATGATATAATATGCCAAAGGAAAGTATATACACCATATAATAGTGAATTGGTGCATATCAACAATGAAGTCTCAATGGAAATGTAAATTGAGACAAAATCCCTTATAAAGAAGGTATCCTTACATGAAGGATAAATCAATTACATAATTATGTGTGACAAATAAAAATACCACCAATATAATTTGATATTAATTTTAAAACAATAAGAGGTTATTCACACATATTAATATAACTACATAATCAATAAGTATATGTTTAACCCAAAAATTGTAATTGGGTTAAGAAGTTTTCTTACAGAAATTCGACAGCCTAACAACGTCACTTTAAAATTCAGAAAATAAGTTAATGAGAGATAAAGGGATATATCATCAATTGGACATAAAATTTACATCAATAAGGATATATAAGAACATATCCCAACATAATAAGATGTAAATTAAAAGACATACAAAAGTAAGTCTTTTAAAAAGAGGAGGGTGAAAGGTTCCCTTACCGATTTGGTAACTTACGAAACTTACACCCCATGAAAGAATGATCACACAATGAATATTTAAATACCCATAAATTAAATTATATTACACAAAGAATAGAATAATGTTCATTATATCCACCACGCAAAAGGAAATAGTGGCTAATATATCATGAATCTCACGAAAAAAAAGTGAGATGAAAAACCCTTACCACGTTGTAATGAATCGAGTCATATTAGAAAAAGTTAATAACCACCAAATGAATCATATAATAACATGAATATAAATATAATCATGATAATATGTATCAAATGGTAGTACATAATACACCACATGCAATAAATGAGTGGTGAACAATTGAAATCTCACGGAATAAAAAGTGAGATAAGAAATCCCATTACCTCGTTGTCTGACTTGACTTGCTTGTAAGTTCCTTGTTCTTCATAAATAATAAACATAAGTTAATTTATAATTTATTAATAATATTTTTTAAGTTTATTATTCATTTTATATTACTTATTACCTTGCTATAACAATTATTTAATTATTCGAGCTCATATCGGACATTTTGTCAAAGTTCGGAACTTAAGTCAAAAATGAACTTGTTATAATTATAAATTATCCATGTGGTCAAAATTACATTATCTCCCGAATTATATTAATCATTTATATGTCATATATATCATATATATCCATATATATATATATATTTATAATAGTTCATAACATTTGGATATAAGAAATGAAATGCACTGTTCATGGAGACGGTAAGCCGTACCTATGCATGAACACTATTTTTATTTCTATTTCATATTTTAATGAAATGAAAACATATTGATTCATAGGTATATTATAATTTTAGTATACTATGTATTTCATATATGTTACATAAGTTTATAAATTCTATCCTTTATATGTTCCACGTATGGCATGAACGAGTCATATCACTTTGAGGGGGCGATAGTCCTCACTTCCTCAAGTGAAATTATCGTGTTTACCCATTATGGAAACCATAAAGGTTTGATATAAATAAAAAATACAGAAAAATAAAGAAAACATAAACATAATATATATCATATATAAATACATTTCCATCATAATGGCCACCATGAGAGGCGATAGGAGTTAATTGAACAATCATTGTTTCGTGAGGCGTTAGTTTTCCATCCACAGAAACATTATGTTCTTTACCCATTATATGGAGGTGTGTGTAAGTGTAGTTCAAATAATTCTCATAAAAACATCCTAGTATATTAAGGATACTGTTTTTGTTATAAAATAAATTAATAAAAAGAGTTTAGGTGGTTGGAGAAGTAAAATAAAACAAAAGAACTTAAGAGAAGATGTTACCTTTAAATCCGGTAACTCCTTTTGGTTTGAACCAAAAGGTTTCTTGAAGTGTTTTCTGCCTAAGGTAATAATTATAGGATAAAAATATGGTTCTTGTGAGCTTATTGGAACAGAGTTTTCATGATACAAAGGCTTGAGAAGTGTGAGAAATGGGTTAGAAGTGAGGGCTTTTTATAAGGGAGAGGAGGGGCTCTTAAGAAAAGTTTGAATCAATTATTTTATTATAACCTCATCTTAGGCTTAAAAAGGTCAACTATTCATTAAAATAAAAGTTAAGATAACTCATGGTAGAAATAAAATAATCCAATAATAATTGGAAAGGTTTTGGATATTGTTTTTATATTTATAATCTTATTTATTTAAATCATTTATTATTGAGGTAAATATTGCATCATTATTGTGTCATAAATAATTTAATTTATATGATGTCCAAAAATTATAAAAAAATACCATGATGTAGGAAATAATTTTATATTTCCAAATAATATTTATAGTCGAATATATATCTTATATAACCCCATGTAAAAATTTATTTACTAAAAGATATTTGTTTATGTCATTTTTGTCTTTACTTTAAATTAATTAATATAAAGTGTCATTATTACTCCCATGTGGCTCCATGGTTTCCCAAATTCAACCCAAGGATGAACATGGTATTCTATGTATCATAAAATAGGATTAGAACAAATTTTAGGGTAATTTAGTAATATTATAATATTATATTTTACCCTTATTTACTATATTTACCCTTTAATCAGGGTAAATAAAATATTTACTAAAGTAAATATTTAAAATGTATAAAAAATAAAAGTTACCTATTTACAAAATTTGTACCTAATGATTCCAAATATGGAATCTATTTTTCTATATTCCAAACATAGAAGTGGCAGAAATTAATTTAATATTAATTTCCGTTGTCAAAAAAAAATCGTGTTTTTAAGAAATAATAACTATCAAAATATTGACACTTGTTTATGTCCAATTTTAAAGTGAAATTAATTCCAATGTCCAACATTGGATTAAATGGTAAAAATATATTCTAATTAAACTTTATAACCATTTAAAAATATAATCTAACCATATAAATAATTTAGATTAAAAGGTACTTTTGAATTAAAATACATTATTTTTCCCTATTCATTAAAAAATGAACTTTATCAAAAAAATACCAAAAATTTACCCAAAGTAAATTTTAATGTCCCGAATAGAAATAAGAATTTTATTTTTTCAAATAGAACATATAAAAATTACCAAAACTATATTTAAATAGGGTTCTCCATCAAAAGGCGGCAAATCGTCATTTTAAGGTAAATTACGCTTGAAATTAGATTCATTTACATTTTAAGCCTCTGAATTTTATTGGATGAATGTAAAAACATTTAACAAACATATATTATCATATTTAATCTAGTTCTATTAATTATATCTAATACAAGAGTTAGGTGTTAAATACTATTTAAAATAATAATATTATATTATTAGAGTGCAACGTAAGATTTCAAAGAAACCCGTTGTTGCATGTCAGGTACGCCATTGAATATAGAATCCACCTTAAAATAAAATTAATATTTAATTATAAAATATTAATAAATATGAAAATTTAATATTCTTTATTTTCTTGGGATGTTACATTCTTCCCCCCTTTTGGAAATTGTGTCCTCACAATTTTAAAATTGGGCTTGGAAACTTCATTTAAAGTCCCACATCAGAAAAAGAGTCAGTAAAACTATCACTTTATAAGAAGGAAAGATAAGTACAAAGGTCACCCGATTTAACCGATACTAGGATTCCATGTAGGAAAACATGGATATGGAAGAGAAAAATAATGGTGAAGTTATGATGGAGAGTGATAGAAAACATGATTACGAGAAAGTTAACCACAAGAAAATCACAAACTTATGATGTGTTAAATGGTCTTTGATCACCCAGTAGGAAATTTAAACCAACAAAGTTTTTGTTTTACGTTCATTTTCATAATTTTGAAGAATTCATTTACTACATAGAATAAAAACATAAGGAAATATACTTACCTTCATGTAGAGTTTCTTCCTTTAATAAGTTTCTACCAAAAACTAATCTTTTCTCCAAACAATGAGCATTCAAAAAGACTTGGTTACATCAAAGCACAAGAATATTCTTCTATATAATCACATAATACACAAAATAAGAACTATATATTTCACTTGTCTTTAGACATTAACTAAAACCAAAATGGTTAGTACGAGATCATATAATTCCCCAAAAGGATAATCCTTTATAAAAAGAAATACTATTAATAATCTCCAAAATTCATCAAAAAGTACCCAAAGTTCCAGAAATACCATTCAATACACAATCGTCCTTAAAATTCATCAAAATACTCTAAACTAAGATTGAAACCCAAAATTCAGAAGGATTTAATCACATATTCTTCCACAATAAATCTTAACATTTATCTCCAAATATCATTTACTACTCTTAAAATCTCATACTAAAGTGTAATTAACCTAATCACATATCCTCTATGGTAGGTTAATCATTTCCATAAATAACCCAAATCACCATATGTCTACAATAAATACATAGATTCTTATAAAATAAAAAAATTTCAACCATTCCTCCGCAATTGAAATCCTGTAGTATTTTATTTTACTTAGGAATATAGTATTCTAAAAGAGAAAACATCTTCCAAAATAAACTTTATAATTTAATCACTAAATCATTTTCCTATACTAAGGATATCCATTTGATAAAACATAAGTTCCCAAAATCAACTTATTCTTGATCCATAAAATCATTTAACTAAAAATAATAAGTCATACTTACCAGGGAATTCACGTAGGTTAGTGGTAGACGATAAAACCCAATCGCACTTTGGTTGTGGGTTCGATTCCCAAAGCTTTGTCCGAAACGAAGGGTTGTCACACGGTCTGCAGTTTTACTTCTTATAAAAAATAACCCTAACATGTTTTAACCTTAAAGGTTTTATTATACCTTTCATTTTCATCCCAACACAGTAAGATAGTTCTGTTCATATCCAGACAGGGATGTATTTTCTTGATAAACCACTTACTCTATACTCACCAAAACTTAGGTATGTTTTTATTATACTTAGTATTGTATCTAAGGATTTAATATGATTTTATAATCCTAATACCAAAAATAACTAAACCTATCCTATGATACTAACTATGACAACCCTGATCTTTTATTACACAATTAAACATAATTTATTACATAAAATTCACTTGATACAACATACAAGATCAAGAGGTCTAGTGTCTTTGGGGCTTAGGATCATTACATAACCACTTAAAACATGAAAAAACAACATCTTTATTGAAAACTGGCTTTACACGACCACTATATTCCCTCGTACTTAGCATTTTATGGGATAACATGAGGACATGCATAAAAAAGGGTGAGATATAAAGCCCAGTAAGGGATTAATCATGTAATAACATGAGGAATACAATACATGTTAGACAATAGACATATCAATAGAGCACAAGAGAATCATAAACATAAAGGCATGATAAAGCATGATAATCATAACATGGAAATGTGGAAACAACACTTAACATGGAATTAGGATAATCCAAGGCTCATTGCACATGAAGCATGAGTAAAACCTCATTTCACATGAAACACAAGTAAAACCTCATTTAACTTGAATTAGCATGATTCAACACCCATTTCACATGACGTATCATGATACTATACTATACCCAATGCATTTGAGATCTATCTCGGGGCCACCCACCCTAGGTTTATCACAGAACCACCCGTATATTTAAACAATTACAAATATCCATAACATATTAATAACCCATAAAACAAAAATAATGGAAAGATAACATTTACACATTGCAATCACAATATATATAATTTCAAAATATTGAAAAAATCAAAGCTTTTATCAAACCATTTTCAAAACCATTTAAAATATTAAATAAAGAGATTTTTGAATCAAAGTGTCCCATACCACTTTGAAGCTTTTGAAAGAAATTAAAATTTCAAATCATTCATGTCCATATGAATAAATCCTTAAAACCATTTTTAAAACATGGACAATAATGTTAAAGATTTAGAAGAATAAACCTTTAAAACATTTAAAATGATATTTTAGTTAAAGAGTTTTTAACAAAATGAGAGTTCCTAGAATACAAATAATTGAGGAATAACATTTAATCAGAACTTAATAATATTATGAGAATAAACGTATTCATGATATAATATTCCAAAGTATAGTATATACACCATATAATAGTTAATTGGTGCATATCAACAATGAAGTCTCAATAGAAATGTAAATTGAGAAAAAATCCCTTATAAAGAAGGTATCTTTAGATGAAGGATACATCAATCACATAATTATGTGTGAAAACTATAAATACACCCAATATAAGTGTATATTAAGTTTAAAACAATCAGATTTTATTCACACATATTCATAGCACGACATAATCAAGAAGTAGATGTTTAACCCAAGAATTGAAATTGGGTTAAGAAGTTTTCTTACAGAAATTTGACAGCCTAACGACGTCACTTTAAAATTCAGAAAATAAGTTGATGAGACAGAAAAGGATATCTCATCACTTATACATAAAATTTAAATCAATAAGGATATATAATAACATATCCCAACATAATAAGTTGTAAATTAAAATACATACAAAAGGAAGTCTTTTAAAAAGAGGAGGGTGAAAGGTTCCCTTTCTGATTTGGTAACTTACGAAACTTACAACCCATGAAAGAATGATCACACAATGAATATGTAAATACCCATAAATTAAAGTATATTACACAAATAATAAAATAATGTGCAGTATATCCACCACACAAAAGGAAATAGTGGCTAATATAGCATGAATCGCATGGGAAAAAAGTGAGATGAAAAACCCTTACCACGTTGTAATCAATTGATTCGTATGAACAAAAGTTAATAACCACAAAATGAATCACAGAATACCATGAATATAAATATAATAAGGATAACATATATAAAATATAAGTACAAAATACACCACATACAATAAATGAGTGGTGAACAATGGAAATCTCATGGAATAAAAAGCGAGATAAGAAATCCCTTACCTCGTTGTTTGACTTGACTCGCTCGTATGTTCCTTATTCTTCCTAAATAATAAAAATAAGTTAATTTATACTCTATTAAGAATATTTTTCAAGTTTATTATTCCTTTTATATTACTTATTACCTTTATATAACAATTAGTTAATTATTTGAGCTCATATCGGACATTTTTTCAATGTTCGGAACTTGAGTCAAAAATGAACTCGTTATAATTATAAACTGTCCATGTTGTCAAAATTCCATTATCTCCAGAATTATATTAATCATTTAGATGTAATATATATCTTATATTTCCAGTATATATATGTATTTATAATAGTACATACCATTTGGAGATAAGAAATGAAATGCACCATTAATGGAGACGGTAAGCCGTACGTACGCATGAACGCTACTTTCATTTCTATTTCATATTTTAATGAAATGTAAACATAGTGATTCATAGGTATATTATAATTTTAGAATAATATTTATGTCATATATGTTACATAAATTTATAAATTATATCCTTTATATGTTCCACGTATTGCATGAACGAGTCATATCACTTTGAGGGGGCGGTAGTCCGCACTGCCTCTAGTGAAATTATCGCGTTTACCCATTATGAAAACCATAATGGTTTGATATAAATAAAAAATACAGAAGAATGAAGAAAACATAAACATAATATATATCATATATAAATACAGTTCCATAATAATGGCCACCATGAGAGGCGGTAGGAGTTAACTGAACAATCATCATTTCGTGAGGCGTTAGTTTGCCATCCACAGAAACATTATGTTCTTTACCCATTAGATGGAGGTGTGTGTAAGTGTAGTTATAATCATTATCATAAAAAAATTATAGTATATTTAGTATAAATTTTTTTTATAAAATAAAGTAATAAAAAGATTTTAGGGGGTTGGAGAAGTAAAATAAAACAAAAGAACTTAAGAGAAGACGTTACCTTTAAATCGGGTAACTCCCTTTGGTTTGAACCAAAAGGGTTTCTTGAAGTGTTTTCTACCTACGTTAAGTATTCTAGGATGAAAAGAGGTTTATTGGGAGATTATTGTAGTATATGTTGCACGATACAGGTTTTTGATATTGTTTTTATATTTATAATCTTATTTATTTAAATCATTTATTAATGAGGTAAATATTGCATCATTATTGTGTCATAAATAATTTAATTTATATGATGTCAAAAAATTATAAAAAAATACCATAATGTAGGAAATATTTTTATCTTTACAAAGAATATTTATAGTCTAAAATATAACTTAGATAACCCCATGTAAAAATTTATTTACTAAAAGATATTTTTATGTCATTTTTGTCTTTACTTTAAATTAATTAATATAAAGTATCATTATTACTCCCATGTGGCTCCATGGGGTCCCCAATTTAACCCAAAGATGATAATGGTAGGATATGTATCATAAAATAGGATTAGGACACATGTTAGGGTAATTTAGTATTATTATAATATTATATTTTACCCTTATTTAATATATTTACCCTTTAATCATGGTAAATAAAATATTTACTGAAGTAAATATTTAAAATGTCTAAAAACTAAAAGTTACCTATTTATACAATTTGGACCTAATAATTCCAAATATGTAATCCATTTTTCTAAATTCAAAACATAGAAGTGGCAGAAACTAATTTAAAATTAATTCCCGCTGTCAAAACAAAAAGCATGTTTTAAAAAAATAATATCTATCAAAAGATTGACACTTGTTTATGTCTAATTTCAAAGTGAAATTTATTCCAATGTCCAAAATTAGATTAACTAGTAAAAAATATTATAATTACACTTTATAACCAATTAAAAATATAATATAACCATATAAATAATTTATATTAAAAGGCACTTTTGAATTAAAATACAGTATTTTTCACTATTCGTTAAAAAACGATCTTTATCAGAAAAATACAAAAAATTTACCCAAAGTAAATTTTGATGTCCAAAATCTAAATAAGAATTTTATTTTTTCAAATATAACATATAAAAATGACCAAAACTATATTTAAAGAGGGTTCTCCATCAAAAGGTGGTGAATCTTCCTTTTAAGGTAAATTACTCTTAAAGTTAGATTCATTTACATTTTAAGACTATGAATTTTATTGGATGAATGTAAAAACATTTAACAAAAATATATTATCATATTTAAGTTAGTTCTATTAGTTCTCGCCAATACAACGACTAGGTGTTAACTACCATTTGAAATAATAATATTATATTATTAGTGTGCAACGTAAGATTTCAAAGAAACCCGTTGTTGCGTGTTAGATACGCCATTAAATATAGAATACCCTTTAAAATAAAATTAATATTTAATTCAAAAATATTAATAAATATGAAAAAGTAATATTATTTATTTTCCTGGGATGTTACAAGCTCCATATAGTTAAAGGTTAAGTTCCCTAGTATGCTGATATGGTCAATTATTTAGTAACCTCCCACGAACCATCTCATCTTAACTCATACCAAATTAAAAAACTTAAATATGAATTAAAACTTTAAATTTGGGAAGATCTATTTATTTTAATAAAAATCAATGATAAAGTGATAAGAATATTTTTCTCTTCAAGTGAAAATGATTTTGTTTTTGAATTTTGTAATACTATAGCTTGTGGAGGCTTCTTTGGACCTCAAAGTACAATAATTAATGTTTTAGAATTAATAATTTATTAGAAATATTTACTTAGATATGCACATGAGTTTTGTAAAAGATTTTAGAAATACCAATTTTATGGAAACATTTAAAATAAATAAAAAATTCCCTCAAAACCCCTAATCTTTTGTAAAATTTTTAAAGTATGGGGAATATATTTTATGTGAAATTTTTCAATGTCGTTTGGTAATTATTACATTTTAATTATAGTGGATTATATTTCAAAATGGGTGGAATCCAAATCCATAAAAACTTATGATGCTCATGTTGTGTTTGGTTTTTATGGAATAACATATTTTTTAGGTTAGAGTGCCAAGGACCATCATTAATGATCAAGGGAACCAATTTTTCAATATGTGAATGGGGGAATTGTTGAGAAAACATGTGGTGCATCATAAAACCTAAACACCCTATCACCCACAAACCAATGTCCAAGATGAGGTGTTTAATAGGGAAATCAAAGGAATTTTGGAGAAGACTATAAAACCACCTTGGAAATACTGGATCCAAAATATTAGAATATACCTTATGGGATTACTAGAAAACCTACAAAATTCCCATATAAATGACCCCCTATATATTAATCTATGGAAAGAGTTGTCATCTCCTTATGGAGTTGGAACATAGAGCCTATTAGGCTATAAGAGAGATGGATTTGGACCAGGATAAAACTTATAAAGAAAGAAAGTTACAACTAAAATAGTTAGAATAAATCAAGATAGAATATTTTGAAAATTCAAAGATCTACCAAGAATGTACATGAGTCGAACATGAAAAACTGATTCACAAGAAAGACTTATAGCCTATAGTTAAAGTTATATTATTTAATTCAAGACTAAAACTGATGTTAGGTAAAATTGATTCAATATGGGAAGGCCGTTTTATAGTTAATAATGTACACTCTTTTGGTTCTATGAAGATTTTCAAATAAGGAAACCAGAACCCATTAACTGTTAATCGATATAAGCTGAAGAAGTACCATGGGAATCTACCTGAAGAACCAATGGAGGAGATCAAACTATTCCACCCTATTTATCAATGAAAACCCACAAGTTTATAACTTTCCTTAAAGTTTTATTACAAGTTTTTATTCAATTTAAAATCTACTTACATGATAAATCAATTTGATGGATTAAGGACAATGCATCAATTAAGTGTGGGGAAGGGAACCTTATAGTTTTGGAATTTTCATTTTTTATGTCTTTTAATTTTCATTTTCTACATGTTTTTGAAACCTATAAGTATAATTTTAACATCATTACAACTTTAAATCTAGATAAATGCATAGAAACTATTTTTACCCATCATCTATCCTTAAATGAATGCTGAAATGATTTTTAAAAAAAAATCATAATGAAGGAATTTCATGCAGACCCAATAATTTTTGAAACTCATGTCATGACATACTACCCTATATTTTTAATCACTTACCTGAGAGGCTTCTGAACCAATTTTGACATATTCTTTACAATACCCTATTTTTTGAGAGAACCAATAAATACTTGAATAACCATAATTTTTGAGTAATCTAATCAAAACCTTATAGCATTCAAGGAACTTGTGATTAAATGTTCGATACATTTTTGGTTTTAAGCCCTTTTTAAGCCTATTGGTATATTAATCCTTATATCCCTTAATAACCATGAATTAATTTGTTAGGTATCCACATTAAAATACTAGTATATAGGTACCCAACTTTTTCTTACATGAAAATTAAATCATTTTTAATATAAACAACATAATAGGAATAAAATCCATGATCCAAAAGTTTAGTATCTTGGGAAAATTAGGCTCATACATCACTGGTACATAATATAACTTAAACATTATTTAAACTATTCTTATTTATCCTCAAAAAATTTGTCATGTTCTCCTTAGTATATTTAATCACCTGAGTATATACATAAAATAAAGGGGTGAGTTAAAATCCTAGTAAGGGTAGGAATATCATGAGAGTAATAAGGGACATGAATAGATAGTACATGGGTGTGCATAATCAACATAATCATATAATAAGCATAAAATTATAACCATAATAATGAGGGAAACATTTGAAAAATTCATGGAATGTGGCATAATAATAATAATTAAATATCATAACAGAGTGGTTAAACACTATACACAATTATGAACAAAGCTACAACATCATGTCCCTGCATAACATATGTGCATAACTGATAAAATCATAATTTCGAATAAAGATAACATCATGTTCATGAATAATTCACATAATATAATGAGATATATCACACTACCCAATGAATTGGAGAGATATATAATTATGGGTCCACCTATCACATCATAAAATGAGCTTAATCATGCATGTTGCATGGAACGAGTACATATATCAATTGTAGTCATGACATAAACCCATGGAAATGAATGGGTTTTATAAATGTTTCATAAAGAATAATTTCATAAATAACCACTGGGGTTCCAAAATGAATAGGGTAAATCATAATTTGGATTAATGCAACACCATTCTTGAGTGGAGTAGAAATATCTCAAGATGAGTCAATGTGATGTTTCAGAAATTAAATTCTTTTCAAAAACAAATTTATAAAAGGTTCAAAAAGCATTTTGGAAGGGTAGAAACATGTATAAACCTGAAAATAAAAGGTAAATAATAGTGTAAGTATAATTTTGAGATGTTATATGAACATCTATATGGAAAATAATTTTAAATAGTAGATAACCCAAAATAAGGAGTTGGGTTTGAGAATCCCCTTACCTTAAATCTCTCTTTATTTCATCAATTTCCCACCTCTTGTATAATAAAATCATGTTTATTAAAACTTGTCACCATAATAGGATTATATTAATTTATTTCAATATTTATCCATTATAATTATTGGATTATATTTTATAATAATCTTTGTTAAATATAAATTTTTTTGATATCACGTTTTCATTAAATTATCCCGTCTTGTTTTAATTCCACTATTTTTTTAAAGGTTATTTATAAATAAGTAAAATTGATTCCATAATATTATAATAAATTTAATTAAATATTTATATATTATATATAATTTATACCATCCATACATGAATTTGGTGGTGGTCAAAGAGTTGGAAATGTCTTTATAGGCGGTTAATCGACCATTGACATGACATTGTCAAAAGTAGAGAAAAGAGAATATTGACATGTAAATATGTCATAAATATAGTCATTACATTAGTTTAACATTGTTAATATAATTTCAACATACTAAAAAATTAATATTATAATATTTTTGTTTGAAAGTAATAAATAAAGTGAGTAAGAGAAGTGGAAAATGCGAAGTAGAGTTGATGAAAGCTTACCATCTTCTCGATGTTGATTATTCTCTATGACTCTAAAATATTTTAATTCTTGGAGTTTGTTACTATAGAGTTTCCCTAAGGATTCTAAGGGTATTTATATAGGGTATTTTGGCATATATTTGGCCTTGATAATTGAGGTAGGATTGATTTTTCAAGGGGAGGGAGAGGGGTTATTTATACTTGAGGAGAGGGGTATTTTAAGGATAAAATATTGAATAAAATACTATATAAAAGGTAAACATTTTAATGGTGATATTTTTGACATTATGAAATATATTTTAATTAAATAACATGGTTTTTATACTTTACAACACTTTATAATCCAAATTTATTAGGTTAATAAAAAGGAAAGGTGTAAAATTGAAAAAATATCATTTTAATGGAATACTTTAGACTTTGGACTTTGGAAAGTACTTTTTAGGTTTTGAAAACATGTTTATTGAATTTAAATGAATCATTTATAAAATTAAATATGTTTTCGGTCAATATAAAATTTTTATAATTTTTTAGTTCATTATTATATCACGAAGGATGTAATTTAAAATACACCAGTTACAAAAAAATTATATTTTTACTATTTATCTAAAAATTGAATTATTTCAGAAAATTACCAAAAAAATAAAATTTGGAAAATTTTGACATGATGATTATAAAAATTAAATTCATTTTATTAAAATAATTTTCTAAAATAGGTAATTTATTTTTTAATATAAAAAATAATGATTTCTATGAAATACATTAACATACAGTTTATTATAAATATGCTTATATTTTATTTGAGTTTTTAATAGAGATATTTATTTTATGGAATTATAATATTTATATTTTCTTAAATTACTCATGATAAATATTATTTATATAATATTTTACTATTTTTAGGTCAAATTACTCTCCTAATGGTTATGTTACTATTCCCAATGGTCAGGTTACTATTCCCAAAGGTCTAGTTACTATTACAATGGTTACATTACTATTACAAATATCATATTATCTCCTATAAATACCAGTACATTATTTCATTAATCATTCACTACAATTTATACCAAGTTTCTATATTTTTACTTTCTAAGATGTCGATTTTTTTACTAATATTATGTTTCTTTTCTATAGTGGTGTTCTTAGGGGTGATGATTCTAATATATTAGAAGGATCCAAATTTTCCCATTATTATTTTATTATTTTATTATTTTGTCCCATTGTAATGTTTGAAATTTTCATGGGTTTATTTGCTGACTAATGTAATGATATTCATTAATGAAATAAGGTGTTGTTAGTTTCTCTATATGTTGTATGTGTATAATACTATATAATATAATATAAAAAAAATTTATTCAAGAAAATAATATCATAAAGTATGGGTCAATAAATTCTTCCACCCTTTAGAAAATTTATCCCCAAAATTTAAACTCATATTCTCAGTTGAGAATATATAATGTCACTTATGTTTTATCATTTTCTCTAGTTCCCACACCACCTCTTCATATTTATGGTTCTGTTATAACACTTTAAAAAGGTGAGTTGTTTTGTTACTTGGAATTTTGTATATATGGTCCAATATCTTCACTAAATACTCCACATAATAGAGGTAATTCTCTAGCTTTACCACCTCTAAATTTAGTATATGTGAATTAACAAGTATGTACTTCCCCATGAAAGATATGTGGAATATGTCATGAACTTAATACATGTTTAGTGGATGTACTAAATGATAGGAAACTACTCCTGCATGATCAAGGATCTAAAAGGGGCTAATTTACCTTGGTCTAAGCTTTCCTTTCTTTCCAAAATGTATGAATCTCTTCCATGGTGATATTTAAAGGAAAAATTTGTCTCCAAATTCAAAATCCAATTCCCTTTGATGGTTTTCAGCATAGATCTTATACCAAATCTGCTCAGATTTTATATGTTGTTGGATGGATTGAACCTTTTATGTCATCTCTTATACAAGTTGGGGTCCAGTAGCTTTTGTTCACTAACTTCACCATAATAAGTATGAGTTCTACATCACTTCCTATATATAGATTTATATAGAGGCTTTTGAATACTCAAGTGGAAGTTGTTGTTGTACAAGAACTCAACTAATGAGAGATGTTGATCCCATCCACCTTTAAATTCCATTGAGAATGCTCAAAAAAATCCTTGAGTGTATTAATGGTCTTTTTAGATTATCCATTAATTTGGGGGTGATAGGACGTACTAAAATTCAATTTAGTATTTAGAACATATTGAATACTTTTATTGAATTTAGAAGTGAAACTTTGATCATGATCAAATTTTATAAAAAGTAGTGACCCATGAATCCTTAATAATTATTTTATATAAATATTAGCAAGTTATTTAACTAAAAAATATTCCCCAATAGCAATGAAGTGAGTAGTCTTGGTGATTCAATCCACCACAACCCATATCACATTACTTACTTTGGATGTATTTGGGAGACTAGTAAAAAAGTAAATGGTGATGTTTTCACATTCCCATATGGGTATGATAAATGGTTTAATCATCCTATGGGAATTATATTTATATTTTTTAGATTTCTGACATACCAAGCACTTTGAGGTGTACTCAATGATCTCCTTTTTTATGTTGTCCCCCCAAAAGTGCTCTCATAGATCACAATACATCTTGGTACTTCTAGTATGGATGGAGAAGGATGATCTATGTGCATTATACAATATTTATTTCTTTATATTAGGTGATATAGGAACACAAAGTATAGTTCCAAACTAAATGAAACCATCTTCATCGATGTATAATTCATGAAGCTTCCCCTCCTTTACTACTTCCACCTCTTTTGAAGTTCCAGATAATCCCTTTATGCCTCCTTGATATTCTCTTAGATAGATGGTTGAAAAATAATTTGCTAAAGGTAAGATGCATTCCTTACTATTATGATTTTAAGATCTATCCTTTGTATGTCTATAAAGATAGGTTCTTTCTCAATCTGCATCATGGATAGAGTAGAAGGTCCAATTCTACTAAGAGCATCAGCTAACGTGTTCAACTTTCCATAATGGTAGTGAATATTGAAATCATAGTCCTTTATCATCTCTAACCATATTTTTTGATTCATGTTGAGATCCCTATGTGTGAATATATAATTTAGACTCTTTTGATCTGTATATATGCCACACCTCTCACCATAGATGTAGTGATGCCAAATCTTTAAGGAAAAGATCACAACTGCTAACTCCAAATCATGTGTTGGATAGTTCAGCTCATGTTTCTTCAACTATCATGAGATATAGACCATCTCATTGTCATTATTCATGATTACAAAAACTAATCCTTTTTTTAAAGCATAACTATATATCAAAAAAACTTCTCCACTTAATGGTAGTGTGAGTACATGTGCAATGATTAACCTCTTCATAAGCTCCTTAAATATTTTATCACATCCTTCCATCTAGACATACTTTACCCATTTTCATGTTAACTTAGTTAGTAGGCTAGAAAATCATGAGAAATTTCTCACAAAACATCAGTGGTACCTAGCTAATCCAAAAAAATATAGATTTTTATGACACTTCAGGGCCTAGTCCATTTTTTAATTAACTTTGTATTTAAAGGGTCCACATAAATTACCTCACTTATGATCACATTCCCCAAGAATGTAACTTGCTACATCCAAAAGTCACACATTCTAAACTTATCATACATTTTCTAATTCCTTAATATTACTAGAAAAATCCTTATATTCTCTTCATATTTATCCTTTCTCATTGAGTAAATGATAATATCATTAATAAAGAATATAATAAATTTGTCTAGGATGTATCTAAAGACTCTATTCATAAAATCCATGAATATTTTAGGGGCATTAGTATGTTCGAAAGGAATCAATATGAACTAATATTGTCAATACCTTGTATGGAAGGTTTTATTATGAATATCTTTTTTATTCACCTTCAACTGATGATATTTAGAATGAATATCCACCTTTGAGAATTACTGAGCTCCTTGAATTTGATTAAACAATTCATAAATCCTTGGTAGGGTATACTTATTATTTATTATGATCTTGTTGAGATCCTGATAATCAATACACATCTGCATTGATCCATCATTTTTCTTAACATATATAACTACACACCCCAAGGTGATGCACTAGTGTGTATGAAACCTTTGTCCAAATGCTCTTGTAGCTTCTTCATTAACTCCTCCAATTTTATTGGGGCAATCCCATAGAGGAATTTGAAGATAGGAGTGACTCTGGGTATAAGATCTATTGTGAACTCTACCTCACGATATGGGGGAAGGATGAGTAACTCTTCAAAAAATACATTGATATATATTTCCTTACAATGAGAATTTTCTCAAGGATGATACTTTCCTTTGATTCAACTGTTTGGGAAAGGTATACTTATTCTCTAGGTATCAACATCCACACTGTTAAGGGATTTTTAAAAGGAGATTCATGATCTTCCTTGAATTTGTATAGGAGCATGATATGGTTCAAAATATAGAAATATATTTCCTTTTCTTGAAATTCTATGTGAGATTTATATAATGAGATCCAATCCATGCCTAGTATAGAATAAAATTCCACCAAGGGAAGGATTACAAGATTCACTAGAAGAATCTTCCCACAAAATCTAATAAGAGAAGAGTCCAACACTTGGGTTTCATTGATCTCACCACTATGTATTTTTAGAGATATCTCTACCTCAAGGTATGAGGGTTTTGATTTAATAGTTCTAGAAAAATTTTAGGATATAAAGGAATGTGTATAATCAGAATAAAATAAAACATTTTCCATTATTGAGTGAATATGAAGTTCACCTTGTACAAATTCATTTTAATTTTCTACCTTAGTAGTATTTATGGAATAATCTTTCCCTTTATCCATTTTATTTTTTGGTTTATAATGTTTATAAACCTCTATGACCCATAGTTTAGTGCATTGGATTGCATAGTTCCCTCAATACCTTCATTTGAATAATTTTACCATGGGTGGTGTGTAAGGGCCTTGATTTACATGGACTGACCCTTTGTATGTTTCTGAGGCTTGAGGTTCCCGAAGGAGGCTTGAAGGAAGTCTGGAGTAGTTTGGTTACTATATGTTGGAAGTAGGGAGGATTTCACATCGTGAAAAGGTACATGATGTGAAAGAGGGTTTCACGATGTGTAATATATCAGGGTTTGAAAAATAAAATAAATTGAAGAGGTGATGATTTTTTTGGACAAAATAGAACCCTAAGAATTACATGACGTGAAAGGGGATTACATGTCATGTAATTCCCCTATGCTTTATGTTTTTAAAAAAATTCCAACTACTCAGGTTTTCAAACCCTTCAACTACTCTCATTTTCTAGTGTTTGAAATCCATCTCCTTCATTATTTTGTATTCCCTTTGAGGGGGATCAATCCTTGGGCTTCCATCTTCAATTTGTGGTAATCCATGGTGAATTCTCCCTTTGTTTTATAGAGGTTTCTCCTAGTTTGATATTGTTCATATCTTCTCACTGTTCTATGGAGTTTGCTTACACATGGTTCTAATGGGGTTTCTTGTGGTTGTTATTGGTGCAGTTGTGCTGCGGTATCCTCAGATAGATACAGTTATTGAGGGAGGAGTGATCTGAGATCCATTTCATGGTCTGTTCCCATGCGAAGAACATCGAAAAACATTTTAAGTTAGGGGATTCATTGGTTCTCTATTATTTACATGAAATCATAGACTTATCATGATTTATACCCTTGCATCACAATGAAAATAACCTAATAATTATTTGAACCAAATTAAATAATTAGTATCAATCATATGGTGATGTTGTTGTTTGTACCGTGATAACAGATTGCCTATTTATTTGATAGATAGTGTAGTATCTATGCTGTGATTTTTATGCTCGGTTTAGAATATGAAATTGGTAAAGAATCTAAATCTGGAATTAATTGATAATTAATTGGATAAAGTTTTAAAGAGTACTGTTTAATGAATCTGGTTGTTGTTGTAATTTTATGATAATGAATTTGATGCAAGTATGCATGTTTATTTGAATTTATTAATGAATGTGAAGCATGTTAATGATTATTGATAAAATAATTAAAGACATGTTTAATTAATTATTTAATTAATTTGTTATATCTTATGATAGCTTGTTGCTTAGGTTTCTCATAGTTGGAACCTGTGAATAATGAATCGTTTAATTCAATATGTAATAAGAACTGTTTGCGTGATAAAATATAATTCCATATAGGGCCTGATTTTCCCTCTTTCTTGTAAGGGATAAGTTCCTTGTTCTTTAGAGCCATGAGAGATCGTTGTGTGTGAAGGATGAATGTATTATTTAGGGTCAATATCCCAAGTTCTATGTTTATTTCCTACTGATTGTGATGTGATGAGAGCTTGGGATGGATGATCCTGGAGAGCTGTTATGGTATGTGGGGTGGAGAGGCCCAGATGTGAAGTGATCCTAGAGGACTATTGTGGTATGTGGGGTAGGGAGGCCTGATTGTTTTGGTAGCAGTTAACTTCTAGAGTGGTAATATGCACCAGATATGCATGAGGGTGTCAGGGAGTACACCGGAGATGATATAATAGGTTAAATATGGGCTTACCTATTGATATAAAAGCTAAATGGTTGATTAAATCTATTGTTTGGCCTACATATAGGTTGTTTGTTTATCTGATTTCTTTTTCCAACTTCTTGAGGTAGATGGATGTGCTTGGTTTCTTTCCTTTTCCGGTAGCTTAAGAGGTTTTCCTAGAGTACCTGGTAATATGTAAGGTAATGTTGTTAATAGATGAATATATGTTTAACCCATGGTGTTAGAGCTTATGGGGATGTAATGATGAGGTTATAATTTTGAGAAGCCATGGACTCAGTTTTCTTATACATGGAGGGCATAAAACATTGGTTATAATTCTAATGTAATGTAATGTGGAAAATTTTAATGGTTAATTAATGGTAATGAATTAATTAATGTAAAGTAAAAATGATTATAAGGAATAAGATAACTTAATGTATCTCTTTAAATGGTTGGGTGATATGATATCTGATCTTAGTAGTAGCAGCTGGGAGTATGAGAGACATTAGCTACAATTGAGTTTGAGACTAGGTTATGCCCATAGTGTGGTTGTGAGCTATATTATATCACATAATTTTTTTCTGTTTTTATACTCTACTTCACCCCATCGATTAGGGAAACTAATACCCCAAGGATTCTGATCCCTAGGGGGTGTTTTCCCAAATATCCCGATGGAAGGATGGATAACTGAATACCCCCTTTGGCCCCACTGTCTTCTCTTGGTAGTTACTTGGGCTGGTATGCACAGTGTTAGTTTTTACCATATATGTGTTTAGAGGGATGTAACAACTTGTGGTTATTTAAGACACATGTATTATATATATATTTTCCTATGGACTACTATAGGTATAACGTGTATAAGCTATGATGGATTTCAGATCCTTAAATGGTGTATGGGATGTGATGGATTGAGGAATAATACTCGATGTATGATACATGTTATGCGGGCTTTGGTGGCTCCTAGAAACTACCCAGTTACTTTTGGTTATGCGGACATGGTGGTGTGTTTCATGAGGTGCATATTGTGGTGCTTTGGATAAGTGTCTGTGGGCGAGCCTTTTAGGAGAGAGATGCTCAGGACATGCAATGTTGGGGCATAACGACAAACAAGTGGGGAATTAGTAGTGGGGAACCCTTGATATTCTTTGTTATAATATATACTCTTGTATATGATACTTGGTGAGATTATCCATGGTGAGTATGGGAACTTAGTATACCTATTTGGTGATGCGTTAGTTTCACTTGTTTTTCATTGTGATTTAGCATGCTTTCAATACCTTTTTCAAGAGAGGCGCCAGGGAGGATCATACTGAGTATACTATTATACTCACCCTACGTATATATAAACTATTTTTTAGGTTAGTTGGAGTAGGTTAAAGACCAGGATGGTTACTACTAGCTAGGGGGTTTTGCAAGAGCTATTTGGGAATCATGGTCACTATTGTATTTACTTTATTTTGGTAATTGTAGTTTTTATTTCTGTTGTAGAAGTTCTTACATGACATTACATATGTGTACTTGGGTTTTTATTTTATATTTTAGTCTAAGAAAGAGTTGGTTGGTGTATTTCTTATATCTATCTTCCTCATGTGTTCTCTTAGAGAGTAATGCCTCCCATTTTCATGTTTACTATACCCTCGGTGTTAGTCTCCAAACCAAGGCCTACTGGAGGCGGGACTCGGGTGTCAATATCTCTCTTCTCCCATTTCTAGCCTAAGAGGGATACACCTTGTGGGGAGGGGGTCGTGACATAGTTCATTATGAGGTGCCTTCCTTTCCTCTACAATGTTGGTAAAATTATTCATATCTCTATGAAATTTATGATCTCGGTGTCCTTCTCTCCCAAAATTGAAGCATTTCCCAATCCCTTTGAGGTAATTCCCATGATGCTTCTTCCCAAATTTTTGATATGTGGGTCATTGGAGCTTCTTTCCTCATTTTTCATTTGATCCACCAACATGAAACTCTAATTTTTATTTCTTATCTCTATAACCATGGGACCATTCTATGAAATCCATCTTTACTTTGAGAGCAGATCAAAGTAATTCTTTGCAACTCCCTAAGTCTTAGATAGATATATCCATTTGAAGGTGTGGTTTTAAACCACTACACTATCTATAAATTTTACTATCATTGTTGATAAAAAATCCGAATATGTATCTTGAAAGCCTTATGAAAGTTTTATCATAATACATGGTAGATTAACCCTTATTTTTATTAAACCCTAAGAACTCTATCTCCATCTTTGTTTGAAAAGTTTTAGGGAAATACTTTTTAAGAAATAACTTCTTAAAATCTCCACAATCCATTTATTCCATTTCATCCTTTAGCTTGGTATTCTTTATCAATTCCCACCATTTTTTAGCCTATCCATCTAAACAATATACGACTATGGTGTCCTTCTCCTTCTCAGAATAGTGGAGCATGAAAAATATATTCTCCATCGAGTTAACCTAATATTCCATGACAAGTGGATCAGAAGATTTGTTGAACATCAATGTTCATTTCCATATAAATTAATCTATGGATGATTTATCCTTCTTGGGTAAAGGTGAATGTTATACATGGTTTATGTTATTGTTCATAACCTGAGATATCATGGAAATCATCACCATGATGTTTTAAACTACATATTATATCACATTAGGAATTTCATTCAGATAATCATTTCATTCTCCCTCACATGGGTTATTGGTTTGGTTTCTCCTGGTTCCCATAATTTTCTAAAATGGAAAAGGTTTTAATAAATATTAGTTAACAAAGCATGAATAATTTATTCTTATACACAAATTAATTCTAAATTAATATCTTTTGGGATCCCTATGTTTATCATTTTTCCTGAAATGATGCTTCTAGAATTATGTTATTTAATACTATTCTAACTTTATTAGGAATAATTAATTTAGTTATTTATCCTTCATAATGGTTTGCATAGAGTTTGTGATTAACTTAATCGTATTACCCCAGATTGTAAAACCAAGTGTGCAGTAAGACCTCTTTATCATGAACTGGGTGATGATCAATTAAATTCACAATCCTCCCTTTTTGGGTTTATTACCCCTATGTATAACTGTTCTAGATTCATATCCACTTGTAGTATCCAGATAGGGATTTCATTTCTCAGAAACCATGTACTCTTTTACTTTACCAAAACTTAGTAAGTTTAACTATACTTAGACTTATCCTTATGATTTTTACCAATGTAGTCTAATACCAATTCCAAAATTAATTAAACCATGCTCTCATACCAATTATAGCAACCCAAATTTTTCTAACATGCCTATTAAATCATTTTTAAGATAAAGAACACAATAGATATACAATTCTAGATCCAAAGGTTTAGTATCTTCAGAAAATTAGGCTCATACATTACTTGTACATAATAAAACATAAACATTATTTAAACCCTTCTTCTTTATTCTCAAAAAATATATCACATTTTCCTTAGTACATGTAATCACCTGAGGATATACATTTAATAAAATAATGATTTAAAATCTTAGAAATGGGAGGAATATCATGGGATTAATAAGGGACATGAATCAATAGTACATGGGTGTTCATAATCGACATAATCATATCATAAGAATAGGATCATAATGACAAGGAAAACATTTGAAAAATTCATGGAATGTGGAATAAGAATAAAAATTAAACATCATAACATAGTGGTCAAATACAACACATATCTGTGAACAAAGTTAACATCATGTCCACGCATAACATATGTGCATAAATTATAACATCATAATTTTGAACAATGATAGATTCATGTTCATGAATAATTCATATAATATAATGAGATATATCACACCACTCCATGCATTTTATAGATATATAATTTTGGTCCCACCCATGACATCATAAAATGCTCATAATCATTCATTCCGCATGGAAAGGGAACATATATCAATCATAGTCATGAAAAAAACCCATGGAAAGGAATAGATTTCATAAAGTTTTTGTAATTAATACTTTATTGAATAAAATTTGGGGTTCCCAAATTAATAAGGTAAATTATAATTTGGCATAAAACATCATCATTATTTAGTGGAGGATAAATAGATCAAGAGGAGTTAATGAAATGTTTTGGAAATTAAAGTATTTAAAAAAGCTTTGTAAATGCTTTGGAATTTTTTTTAAAAGGGTAAGAACATGTATATAACTTAAAATAAAAGGGAAATAATTTTTAAAGTAAATTTTAAGTAAATTATAATAATAACCATATAAAAAATAAGGTGAAATAGGAGATAACCTAAATAATGGAGTTAGGTTTGAGAATTTCCTTACCTTAAATCCTACTTTATTTATCCTATTTTTCACCTCCTATATAATAAAATTTGGTTTATTAAAGAATTTCACCAGGATTGGATTATATTTATTTATGTAACTATTGATCCATTATAATTATTATATTCTATTTCATAATATTCTTTATTAAAAGTAAATTATTTTTATATGACGTTTTTATTAAATTATCCCATCTTATTTCATTTTTTCTATTTTGTTAAAGGTTATTTAGAAACAATTAAAATTAATTAAATAATATTATAATAAATTTAATTACATATTTATATATTATATATAATTTATACCATTAATCCATGAATATGGTGGTGGTTAGAGAGTTGGCAATGTCTTCGTAGGCGGTCAACTTACCGTTGACAGGACAATGTTAAAAGTGGAGAAAAGAGAAGCTTACAATGTAAATGTTTCATAAATATAGTCATTAAAATAGTTTAAAATTGTTAATATAATGTTAAAATATTACTTAATTAATCTTATAAGATTTGGGTTTCAAAGGAATAGAGAAAAATAGTAAGAGAAGAGGAAAATGAAAAGAAGAGTTGATGAAACTTACCATTTTCTTGGTGTTGCCTTTTCTCCATGACACTAAAATCCTTGAATGCATGAAGTTTTTCACTCCAGAGAATAATTAAGGCTTAAAAGGGAAAAAATATATGGTATTTCGGTATATATTTTTCTTTTTTAAGTACGGGAGGAGTGGTTTTCCAAGGGGAGGGAGAGGGGGTATTTATACTAAAAGAGAAGGGTATTTTAAAGAAAAATTATTGAATAAAATACTATATCTAAGGTAAACCTTATAATATTAATATTATTGAAATTATGAAATATATTTTAATTAAATAACATTATTTTATGACACTAAAACACTTTATAAAATGAAATTATTATTTTTATCAAAAGGAAAGGTGGAAAATGAAAAAATATTATTTTAATGCAATACTTTAGACTTTAGACTTTGGAAAGTAATTTTTAGGCTTGGAAAACATGTTTATTAAATTTAAATAACTAATTTATTAAATTAAGTATGTTTTTGGTTGATAAAAAAATTATGTAATTTATTAGGTCATTATTACATCACGAATTATTTAATTTAAAATACATTGGTTAAAAAAACTACATTTTTACTATTTACCTAAAAATTGAAGTATTTTAGATAATTACCAAAAAAATAACCTTGTAAAATTTTTTCATTATTATTATAAAAATGAAATTAATTTTATAAAAATAATTTTCTATCATAGTTAATTTTATTTTTTAATATAAAAAATTGTGTTTTTTATGAAATACATTAAAATACAGTTTATTGAAAATGTGCTTATATTTTATTTTAGTTTTTAATCATGATATTTATTTTATGGAATTATAAAAATTTTATTTTCTAAAATTACTCATTATAAATATTATTTATGTAATATTTTATTTTTTTGAGGTCAAATTACTATCCCAACAGTTAAGTTACCATTCCCAACAATCAAGTTACTATTCCCAACAACCAGGTTACTATTCTAATGGTCACATTACTATTAGAATGGTAATATCTAATTCTATAAATACTAATTAATTATTTTATTCAAAATTCATTACAATTCCTCATAAGGTTCTATATTTTCATTTTTTAAGATGTCAATTGGTTTTCTAATATTCCATTTCTTTTCTATAGTGTTGTTCATGGGGGTGATGATTCTTACGAATTTGAAGGATGAAAAATTTACCATTATTATTTTATTATTTTAAAGTTTTTTCACATTATAATGTTTTAAATTTTAATGTGTTTAGTTGTTGAATAATTTAAATATCTTGATTAATGAAATAAGGTGTTGTTAGTTTCTCTATGTGATGTATGCGCATAATACTGTATTATATAATATAATACACATTTATTCAGAAAAAAAATATCTTAAATATTGGTTAATTATATAGTATCCCTATCCAACTTTCTATAGAATACATTTCATGATATAATTTTAATTCAAGTGTGCATGAAGAAAGAAAAGGAGCTAGAAAACCTATTTGGCATATTCTGTTTGAATTTAAAGAAGAATTTGTTGTAACTTTTTATGCCATTGTTCTGGGAGAAAAATAATAATGGAAATAGTAGAAAAATGTTCTTGATATCATCCAAGTATGGAAATCTTGACACACAACTATTTTATTCAAAAATCTGATCTCTTTCATTAAAAAATATGGCCCTAAAGAGAAATCAAAATATAAAAATGCTAAAACAATGCTATTGAGAAAGGGGGAAGAAATTTAGGATGATACTACTACTAAAGTTTATAGAGGATAGATTGTGTATGGAGATGAATAAGATAACAAACATACCATATAAGTTACAAAGAAACTATCTACCTTCAAGAACAGAACCAAAGTGGAAAAACATGTTTAAATAGACTTGCTTGAAGGAATAGGGAGAGGAATTTTAACTACCGACAAAGTGATAAAATGTGTGGAACATCCATATAGAATTAAAAGAATATAAGTTGTTTTTTAAAATAGGAAGTGAGGGAGTAATACATACTTAGAGTAAACTGAAATCATATATTAAGCTTTATATTAGAGCCAAAACCTCCTCATTCAGCCTCAATAGTTTGGAATTTAAATCCTATCAACCCTATATCCATAGAACATACCAGATAAAGACCTCATGATATGTATAATTAGTTGACTCATTTGGTGGATATGAAAAAATTCACCAAGACTATGGTTAATATCATGCGAAATTGGAATGAAAAAAAGTTTCTTGAATATCATACTTGAGTGTTGAGTGGAATATTCTATAAAGGTAATTATAAGTGTTCATAGGAGGAATAGAGAAGTGGAAATTAATTGAATATACATTATAAGAAAAATTAAATCATAATCATCAAGGAATCATGATAATATGGGGATCATTATGTTAAAAAGTAAACTCACATTAGATTTTTATTTGAATTTTTATTTGGTAAATCTTTTGAAAGTTTACTTGTTCATATTCTATGAGCTAAGTATGAGGGAATTGAAGTGCCAATATTTTCATATATTTTGTCTTGTGTTTTAATGATTTTAATACCACAGTTTTGTCATTTTATGGGTAATTATCACATATTTATAATATAGGATCATTTTAGATTTAATATTAAAATGACATAAACCTTGAGTTTTAATTATTTTATTTGATCATTAGAAATTTTTGAAATACATTATACATTTAAATTTGAATGTTTTAATAATAATTCCAGGAGACTGAAGTTATTTTTGGAGGAATCAAGGTGATTTTTTGTTAATCTACGAATTTTATAATTCCCAATGGATGGTAAATTTTCAAAGGACTAAATGTAAACCTTCTATATAGATTGTAAACCTTTATCCCTATCACAATACTTCCTCGTAAATCTTTCCCAATACAATCGTATGTATTTATAGCTGATCTTAAAGATTCATAATCCGTTGTAATGTTTCTTGGTCATAATTATTTTAGGCCATCATAAGTTTTTTTGGGCAAGATCTTAAACCTTTACTGAATTGTAAGGCTTCATGCCTTTGTTAAAAATCTACTTATGGAGGAGCGAGAGTAGGATTTCTAAGAACTCATTCACGTGGAATGTTGAGTCCTTGAGCCTCCATATCAAAACTCATGCAACCATTTAAGAGATACCATGAGGATTAAAATCATTCATAATATTTCCATCAAGAAACTAAAAAATGAAGTTATATATTTTCAAGGAGAAAGAATCACTTGCAGATCTGAAGTGTGAATAAGAAGGAAACTTTTAAAATATTCTAAATTCATGAAGATCTTGGGAGTCTGATCGATCGAGAAAGGATAGAACCTCAAATCAATAAATCAAGCATGATACCATAAATAAGAGGGAACTTGAGTTCAAAATTTAATGGCTCACACTAGATAATATCCTGCTGCTATTTAATTTATTTTCCTATTTTCTTATTTTGGTAATGTATTTTACTTCCCCTTTCTCATCTCTTACTCTTTGAATAGAGGGGAAATCTTCTAAGTTGTTGGATAAGGGAAGGAGACCCTTTTTTTAATGCTTGATTTTTCATACCTATTTTAATAAAACTCTGTCCATTTGATTGATTTTAGTATCAATGATTGTTAAATACATTTAATGTAATTGTATTAAAGGTTAATATGTTTTCATTGTTACTATGGAATTTGAAAATATATCATCTCCCTCCACTAGGTCCAACTTGTCTCATAGGGATAATATGTGTTATGTGGAGAGTTCCCAACAAATTTTGGACACATGTGTGGGAGAAGTGGGTTTCTTATAGCCTACCTAGGATCAATAAAACTCGATCATGGATTTCCTTGGGAAGATAAGAGTGTTTTATTTACTTTCATACACATAGGAGGGGGGATTAGCTAAGTAGTGACACTATTAGGATATTCTCTAACTTATATCTTTATCCTAGGGTGTTTGGAGAATCTATTAAAGAGCCTTACATTTGTAATTTATCAAGGAAAAAAGTTAAACAATTTTTGATGACTATGATATAATTTCAAAAGGAAATATGACCTTAAACTGATCACTTTTCACAAAATTTATTTTCAAACTTCCATCTTAATTGTTTTCTTGGTCTTCAAAAGTCACAAACCCAAATAAAAATCCATTTATTTTAACCAAATAAAATGTGACAACTGATTTTTGTGTACAATCCTCACTGGGAGACCAACTAGGTTTCCACTATAACTAAATTTATCTTAGATAATTAAATTCCTTTTCACACCTTATAATAAGGGTTTTTTAAGTAGTGTCGGGATATATTATGGTTTACCCCTTACTTTCTCATCAAGGATTCCATGATCTTATTTCATAAGTGATCCCTTTAATCACTAATAATGGATCTTGGAACTCCAAACCTATAAAAAACACGAGTCCTGAAAATAACACACACAACATTAGCATCATCAATTTTGATAGATTTTTCTTCCACACATTTTGAGAAATAATGAACTATTAACAAGATGTAATAGTTACCAAATGACATGATAAAGGGTCCTATGAAGTATATTAACTAGAATTAAAAAATATTAAAAACTTTTATGGGTATTTGGTGTATTTATTATCTTTCTATATAATCCAGAAAACTTAGAAGTAGGCATGCCTACTCCTAAAAAAGATTTATATATAAAAAAGTAAATACAACAAAAGAGGAGAAAACATGGGGTCGAAAAAGATGCGTATAAACAGCACCACGCGCATCAATATCAACCAGACCACAGCAGAAGGTTGGTGTAACAAAGGACCAAAAAGAGAAAACATCCTCAATCGCACGCTTGGACAGAGCATCAGCAACCTGATTCGCCTCTCTGTAAACATGAGTAACAACCAAACAAATCTTCTCCACAAGCTTGAGACAGTCATCCCATGCAGAAAGCAACTTCCAAGGAACATTTCCTAAACGCTTTCTAAGAATATCAACCACCATAGTTGAGTCAGACTCCATTCATAAGGTCATCCAACCATGAAAAGAAGCATACTAGATAGCCTTGA
Source organism: Viscum album (assembly GCA_963277665.1). NCBI lineage: Eukaryota > Viridiplantae > Streptophyta > Magnoliopsida > Santalales > Viscaceae > Viscum > Viscum album. The sequence continues at coordinate 2,098,996,154 of OY728150.1, forward strand.
CCATAGCCCATAACTCCACCTCGATAGCCAATCCATTTCCTAAAAATTGATAAAAACATCCTTTAACAATGAATTAATATCATTCACACATTTTATAAAATTCATGTGCATCTTTAAACAAAGTAGCCCAAATATTCCTAATTTCAAAACCTTTATAGAAGTCCTTTGAGGTCCAAAGTGACGTCCAAAAGATAGGGTGTGAAAAAAATCAAGAATATATTTAATTTCCCTTCTGGGAAAACAAATTTTTATTATTAATCCATTATAAATTTTCCAAAGATATTGGTTTTCCCAAATGTAAAATTTTATATCTGATTTGAGCCTAAGAAATCATCAGGGGTTGATGTTACCTGAGAAGTTACCAAAAAGTTGAACATATTAATATACTATAGTATATATCCTTCAAAAAAGTATATCCACTCCCCTAGAATGAAGTTATTTAGTGGTTCATGATTGGGAATTTCTACTTCAGTAGTGTTTGGAAGATTTCTTAGCTGATATGGCACCTGGTTCTTAGCTCTTTTCTTATCCTTTATCTCTATATTAGACTCTTTAATTAACAATATTTATATAAACATCCTTGTATTTTCCTCCACTTTATTTATCAAATACTTTAGAGCTTCACGAATAGAAAATATTATTACTCTAATTCCTAAAATGTTTTAGCTGAAATTTTCCAAAGAAAAAACAACTGCTAAGAAATCCTTTTTAGTGGTAGTGTAATAATGCTAGGTAGTATCCAATGTTCTTGAGGACTAATCAATGACTTAAGATCAAATATTTAGCAAAAAAATTATCCCATGGAATATTTGGATGTATCACAAAGTAACTCAAAAGGGTTATCGTAGTTAGGTGGATACATCTATCATGATCTCGTTACAAACTATCCCCAGAACCAGGCACTCGGACTGGCCTATGACACACCTAAATTGTATTCTCGGTCACCTGATGCTAGTAACTAGTACTAATTAATGAGAAGATAAAACATAGGAATGATTTATCCTAGTAAAAATTATTTATAAAGGTATATAATTCTACTAAAATTCCACCATGACTGGTCTATACATTGGACTTCTATTCTAAATCAAACAAACAAAAAATTAAAAATAAGCAGAACTAGATGAAGAATATAAAATATAATAAACCAAACAACCATATCAAAATAATATAATACATAAACTAAAATCAGGATATGATATATAATGAAGTACTTTTGGGTCAATATAAAAACAACTAGATATAAACCCAAAAACAATAAAAATGAAACAAAAAACCAGGTCTCCGGGTAACCCCATGGGTTACTCTCTAACAAAAACCAACATCTCGCCAATCATTTTTTTTTCATTTTATAAAAGCCGGTTTAAGGGAGACTGGTGCCCAATAAACAACCCAAAACATGGTCAAGAGAACCAAAAAAAAACAACATGCAACACAAAACAGGACAACATTAAACATTATAATAACCATAGTCATCCCCACATCCCATGCAGGATTCTTCTTCTCTGGTGGCCGATTCCCACTCCGGGTGTCTCCAGAAACTTTCTCATTGAACCTGATTCCTAAGTTGATCAAGAGCAACCGTATTTGGAGAATCCTTCTTAACTTTGCTACCATTTTTAACCGCAATAACTACCTAAATATTCTGTTTAGAAGAAGACCTAGTCTGCATTGGCCGTGGTAGATAAGAATAATCCTTCGTTGGATGCCTTATTAGTGGCGTGGATGAAGGTCTTTCACATGAAAACCTCAACTGACTTCCACTCTGGATGATATCGCTGAATGAATGGCCGACAGGGGTACCCAAGTTTTCTTTTACTCCCCCAGGGTTCTCCCTTCCATTCCCTGATTGCTCCCTCAACGCAGACTTAGGACACCCAATATTAAAACTCGGCCTCTGACCTGATTGGTTACTTTCCATCAAGGGTTGTTGCCTTTCCACCAAAGGGTGTTCATCCCCATCCATATAACCTCCCTCCTTCCCCTTACCTTCTATCAGAAGAACCTCCGAAGTCAAGTTGCCACCAAGGCAGTCCTTCCCGGTGTAATCACGAACCATCGTAACAGAAAAACTCTGACTGGAGCTATCCCCTGACCCCCGATTCACCCATTCCAGCAAAAGAGGGTGACTTACCACATTGAATGAACCTTCCACAGATCCTGCAACTAGATCCTGCTCCATACGACCAACCTGCCTATCCTCTGTGACCTCCATATCACACTCACCTCCTATAATTACCTCCTCCTCCAGGCCTGCAGTCAGATTGTCCTCACCTAGCCCCTCAAACCTGTTACTCAAAGATAGAAACGACTTTGCCAGGGGATCAAGACCTTTGGTATCCTTCATTCTGGACGAGTTGGCCACCTCCACAAAACTGAATCCCCGATCCTCTTTAACCTGCTCTGAATCCACAACATCAGTGGACCGAGCAGTCGCCTCTTTATCCTCATTCATCCTAATGCTAGCAGTTCCAACTATAAGGCCTTCATCAACAGAAACATTACGAGATCCAGAGGAAACCTTCTCCCCAGCTGAAGCAGTCGGCTGATACCCCTGCCCTCCAACTGCCGAATCCTTAGCCGTCATATCCCGACCCACCTTCACAGCTTTGTCCAACATCTTGTGCCTTGAGCCATCCTCTGTGATCATTATCTCATCCTTTCCACTAAACCTCACATCCCTCGATCGTGAAAGAAAACCTCTTTGACAGGCTTCAATCGAGTGACCCAGACATTTGCAAAGACCACAAAATTCAGTCCAGTTTTTGTAGACAACTCTCTGTTTGTACCTGTACTCCTCACCAATCATGATCCAAACGTAATCAAAAGGGACGCACGATGAATCCATTTCAACACACACCCTGGGATTTATTGGATGGAAAACCGCCTTGGTATGACAATCGGAACAAATATATCTGCCCAACAGGTTACCCAATAAGCGAGTAACTGAAGGGTTTTGAAACGGTAATGGGAGTTTAGGAAAGCTTACCCAAACAGCGCTGGAAGGAGAGTCCTGGTTCATATGAAGATTGAAGGACCATCGCATAAGCATAAAATGAGTTCCATTGAAGTTGCGAGGATCCCTCGCCCAAGCTTGGATGAGATCTTCCTCTGATTCAAACCTAATCATAAATTGCTTATTGTCTATCAAGCCAACCACTTCTCGTTTGCGAAGATCCCACGATCCAAAGAAAAATAGATCTAAGTCATATACAGAGGGTCTTCTATGTTTGAAATGGGCCATAAGAGTTAGATTCAGCAAGGCCGAGGACTCCGTGAACTTAGATAAGGAAAGATGAAGATTCGGTGCTCCATCGAAAAAATCAGAAACCCTAGGATTAAGTGAAACTTTCGGAAAAGGGGGAAGAAAATCTAGGTTATAGAATGGCCGAAAGGACCTAGATCTATCAAGAGACGACGATTCCCCCTCCCCCACCAGGGGGGAGGAGCCGACGTAGCCACCGCTATCTTCACCAGGGGAAGAGCATCGAGCTGTCGGGAGCCACCGTCTTCCAACAAAAACCAACATCACTATGTGGTGATTGATCTGAATTAGAACTCGGAACTAAAAATAAAATATAATTTTCATAAGTATAAAACTCAATAGTCATGCTAAAAAAGCCACACCTAATATATTACCTTTAAATAAAATATTCATTTCTTGCTAGTTTGAAATAAAATTTTATAAACATAGGTTTCAATTTTAAATTATTTTTTTAAAACAAAAATGGTACTTTGAACTTGTTTATTTAAAATAATTACACTTAAAGTAAAAGTGTCTAAACGTTTTTTAAATATATGGAACTTAAAATCCTTGAGGTGTAAAGAGGATTTTTTTAAAGCTCCATTTTTTAAAGGAGTTTATTAAAAGAAAAGTGAAGTAGATTTAAATCATTTTTCATAAAACATTCAAATATGATTTTTTTATTTTAAAATGAAATGGGTATATAAAGATAACAAGAAAATAATAATAATAATAATAATAATAATAATAATATTAATAAAGTTAACATCATTCGGATAAGTGAAATGGGAAAGTATCTCATCGACCATCGATACAAAAATAAATAATAGCAACCAATATAAGATAATTGAATACTAAAGATCATGGGATTACCTAAAAATTAAGGTGAAAGTCTAGAATATACAAAACTAGATCCATTATATTGGAAAACCAAATGAAATATAACATCCCCAACACCAAATAATTCCCTACATGGCCCAACAAAGGGGAAATTCCCAAATAAAAGCAAAGTCAATACTAAGGGCCACTTGCTAGAGTGTGTTCCATTCTAGTGAAACATGTGTTATCGGATGTTCCAATTACCACTCTTGGTTACCATGATATATTTCAAATAGAGGTGATATAACTAAGAGGTATAAATTAATAACATAATTAAAAATACATAAATATTTGAGTATGAATATATGGTTACATGAAACTGGAACCATCAACATGGCCTCACCTCTAAGAACCCATTTAAAAAACAATAACTTTTTATAAAACATACCCCATGCCAATTAAAAACCCATTAATTTAAAACTAAAATTTAGTGGAGCATTGTAACAACCTAGGATTTCATTGTATATTTTCCTTAAATAAATAATGTGTTCGATATCTTGTCGCACACGCAACACCAAACTAAAATGAAAACCATGATATATGTAAGTAAAATATAAATATAAAATATGACCATTAAAACCTATCCATTGAATCAGTGGGTATGAATAAGAGTAAATAAAATATGAAATATGTTTATAATTAAAATAAATACTAATTCTAATACTAATTAAATGCAATTAGTATAAATACAACTAATAAAATCATTCTACGATTAAATATATATTTTTCTAAAATTGGTGTTTTATTTCAAGAAACTTAGTATATTATGAATAAATAATAAAATATATTAATAATATGAATAATATAATACCAATAAATTAATTATTAATTTATAGGAAATAAAAATAAAAAATAGTTAACATTTTAAAAAGGATTTTACAATATGAATAGTTATCCATTATATTTTGGGATTTTATTTATTAGATCCTTAAATTTTAGAAATTTAATTTCAAAAAATGAACAGAATTTTTGGATTAATCATAATAATAAAATCTTAATATTATTTTTTATATTTTTTAAAAACATTTTATTTTTATGTGAATAGTGAAATTTATCATTTTTACTAATATTATGAATTTTATGCCACTATTAGTATATGAGTATGAGTTATAAATTTATGAAATATATTTATAAGTCCAAATATGTATTTTATGAGTTAATTTATAATTTATTTTAATTTATAAACCCATATTTTACACTTTATAACTTAAGTTATATTTTTTCAATATTTCTAATATATTATACATTTAGTATTTTAAAATTAATTTTTATCAATTTTAAAAATTGAATCAAATAAAATGGATTTAAAATATTGAATTATTATTTAAAAATTATATAATAAATACCATTTTGTTTTTATGAATAATGGATAAATTACGTAGGTAAAAACTAGTTGCCTTGGTGAAAACTAAAATGGTAAAAATGAGTAACCTTAGTGGTAAAGGGAATAAATTATTTAAAACATGTTTCTAATTGAGTTTTGGATGTGTGTATTTACTTTATCTCTTATAAAATCCATTAAATCTCAATTTTGGCACCACTTTACTTGATATTGACTTCCCATTATTGAAATGTTTTGGGTATTTACAAAAATGCCACTCTTTTTCACTTATAAAAGGGTCACCCCTCTCTTCACTTAACCTCACAAAAAACCCTTATGTTTGGACCAAAATATATTAAAAATATCATTTAAACTCTTATACACCTTAATAAGTCTCAGGTATTCTCAAAAGACCATCCCTCAAAGGTTTAACCCTCTTCACATAGGAGATAATCCAAGAAGAGTGGTATAAGTTCCTAACCTCTCTTTCTTTTTTCTACTTATTAATGTGATTATATTATTCTTAAAATTTAATTTCATCATATTAAAATGATAACATCATTTTAATTATTATACTAGTATGTTATTATAATCATGGTATAAGGATTAACCACCCCCTTTTCCAATAAGAAAAAAATGTGAATCGTGCGTTGTGCGGACTACCGCCTCCACGAATAAATGTGTTTTTTTCGTTCACTACAAAAAATGGATGGTTTTAGTTTATATTTTATGATTATATATGATATATATAATTAAAATATATCATAAACATGTTTTTTTGGAAAATATAAGAACTAGAGATCATTATAAGGTAATTCCTTGATATTTGTAAATAACCCAAAACTATTTCATCATTATTATTTTTTCACCGAATAAAACTAAAACTCCCATGTAATAGAATTATAAAATTTTTAGTATTTATAAAAAATAAATTAGATAATATTTAATGGTTTTGTAATTGATTATCTTTGTGAGAAAAAGGAATATCTATACCGCTTTTATGAGCCTAGATCACAACATTCAAGATTATTAAAACTCGATGTTGAAAAGATTTTAAAACAATATAATACATGAATAGAATTATTAATAATGAAAAATATAAATACAAATTTATATTAATAAGGTTTTGAAATAGTTAATTAATATTTATATCTTTATGATATATTGGGTTAAAGAATGTTCCTGAAAATCAATGGTAAAGGTAAGGGACTTGGTAACTCAAACTCCTTTCTTTGAGTTATACAATTTCTTATTAAACTTCATTTTTACAATAATTTCTATTTTAAATGATTTTATATATTTATTTATAAGGAAAATAGTTTTTTATTCAAATTAATTTCCATAAAAGGTTTTCCTTTTACTTATTTAAAAAAACAAGGAGTATTTTTGAAAAGAGACTCATAACTATGACTTTTACAATGATGATTACAAAATGTTTTCAAAAGGATATTTTCATGATTTTGTTTTATTTATCTACAAATGATTTATCTTTAATGGATTATTGTTTCAAATTTCACCCTATATTTTCTTTTATTATGCGATTATTTTGGGTTATCATGTTTTCATTAGCAAAGGATTTAATTCATAATGTTATTTTATAACATTTGGATCTTTTATGAAACCAATTTTATTTCCATGGGTTATTTATGAAAAGTGGATGATTTACATTTGTACGTATAAGAAAACAATTATTTTTTTCCATGGGTTTTTTAAGATATTATATTGATTGAATTTAAGTGGCATATATATGTATGGATGATGATGGGTGGGATTTTATATCACCCTCTAATGCATTAGTTTAAGATTATATATCATGTTATATTCATGCATGAACATAATGAGTTTTTTTATAAAATCATGGGAATGATGATTTTCTCACATTTTTAGGTGTGATCATACTGAGTTTTCTCACATAGCTGTGAGAATAATGGGATTTATCACAAAGGTTTTCCTATTCTATGATTCCACCATATTTCCAAGTTTTTTATCAAGTTATGAAGAAAATTTCAAAATGAATTTCATTTGAATAAAATTATATGTTTTAATGATCATGAATTATTTTTATAAAGTATTCTACACTTTTATTATAACATCCCCAAACCTAAAATCTTAGTTCTGGTGCTAAAAACACAATATTTACATTTATGGATTTAACACTGATAAACATGACCCAAATTTAGCCATCCAAAAAATACACAATCAAATAGAAATGTTATATCACTTATATAACCAAGTAAATTTTAGGTTTATAGTTTTATATAATTAGTTAAAAATCTTACATAACAATACCAATGTCTTCTAGTGATCACTTTTTATACTTTACATAGTTTTTTTTATTTCACAAAAAGTCTTCAACATCTCTTATAAAATTCTTCACATATTAAACCTTTTTAAACATAATTAATTTAATATAATTATTAATAACCTAGAGAAATAGAAAACATAAGAAGGGTGAGATCAAACACTTAGTAAGGGTAAACATAATCATTAACAATCAAATATCATTAATGAGCATAAGATGAGAATAAGAGTATGATGACATAATCAAAGTCCATGAGATCAAGATAAAAGAATTCATACTCATAAAAACCCAAATCACTAAAAATATGAGAATTAATAAATCTTTAACAATGTCACGATTCATGAAAATCAATAATCTCGAGCCATGTGACAACAATCTTGATCAAAAGAACTATTAAAAACTCATAGAAAGCATAAAGAAAATATGTTGGTATCTTGAAACATTATCTTCATAACCCATGTTCAATCATGTCAGAAATAACCAGATCCCATTTAAATCCATAGGAGAAACCTCTATGGTTAACTCCCACCTCCTTTCCTTTAAATACAAAGAACATTACCCAATACATTGGAGAGATATATCAGGCTCACCCATCATATAAGCTATATCGGGCTCACCCATTGTATAAGATGTATTAGGATCACCTGTCATATAAGATATATTAGGATCACCCATCATATAATATATATCGGGCTCACCTATCATAATAAATAATATAAAATTACTATAAATGAATATAACACACATAAGATTTCATTTTCATCATCAATATTTTAATGACACTTTGAATTCCTTTATAAATTGATTTACCTATGGAAAATAAATGGGTTTCATAAAAATATAATTAAAATAATCATTGTAATCTATCTAGAGAAATAATATGGATCTTTTCATAAGATTATATTACCTGTGAAGTAGATGAATCATTAAAGGATATTGAAATATATTAAAATAAGTTTAAAATGTCATTTAAAAAATTTATTTGATAATAGGTGAAAATACACTTTTCTTTTGGTAGCTTTAAAATAAAAAATTGATAAAATATTAAGAAAATGGTATTATTTGAAAATAAACATGGAAAAATTTATATTAATAATCAAATAAATTAAAGTTCATTAGGGAAGAAAAATCTATTCATAATTTATATGTTAAAAGAAAACATTCCTTTCACACTTTTTTAAAAATAAAAAATGACTTGTTTAATTTTTTTAAAATATTCCTTTTTAAAACTTTGTAACTAAAGTCAAAGGTTGTGAAAATTACATTTTTTAAATTTAAATTATAGTTAATAACTTCCATAAAACAATTTTGAAGATTATGGACATGGAATAAAAATATTGGTGACCAAAAGAAAATAAGGTTAAATTTTCTTTAAAAATATTTTCTCTATAATTTCAAGTAACCAAGAGGAAAAATTAAAGGAAATAATATAAAACTAAAAAAATAAACAAATTATAAGAATAGATATGTTTTCATGAAATTAATATCATATTATTTTCCCTAATTTAACCTTGAACATAAACAATCTCGAAAAGAAGTGATATTGTAACATAAAGGCTTTACACTTTAGTAACTTTTGAATCAAAAGTCATTGAAAGAAAGAATATGATATGGATTTTTAAATCCCATTAATTTCATGAATTAATATGTTAAAATTCGTTCATGAGGCAGTAATTACACCATAAAATAAAATCACGGTGCACGTCATGAAACATGTCTCAAGAAGATGAGATTGAGGAAAAGAAAACCCTTACAAAGATCATAACTTATGAAGAGATAATTAATCATTGAAGTGATTATGTGTACATATTTAAATACACATAAAACATGTAAAAATAAATAATAAAACAATTTATATGTAAATTCAAACATAATAAGGGCATAAAAAAATCAATGAAGAAGTGTGATAACCTAATGAAAGGAAATTGAGTTAAGAAATTCCTTACCCCAAGTCTAGACTTTGCATGTATGTCCTTTAACTCCTATATAATAAACTTATATAATTTTTTTGATTTTTTAAGATAATTTTAAAGGATTATTAAATTGTAATTAAATCATTTTTTCATTTATTTCAATTAAATATGTGATTATTTAATTGGTTAAGTCTCCATCATGTATTTTGATGACATTCAGTTCATAGTTACAAAATGAATTTGGTATGTTGACCGTGGTCAAAGTGGTAATTATTCCATAATATAAATAATAATAACCATTACATACTTATAATTTTTATACAATAAATAAAATTTATAACTATACATGAAATCCATACATGAAAAATGAATCACATCGCTTTGTGGTGGTGGTAATCCACATGTACGTGTGTACAATGTTATAATTTTTCAGTGAATGGAAGGATAATAAAATAGATGATATATTATCTTTAAAGAATTATAATTATATCATTAATAATATATATATACACTAAATACATCATTATAAATACCCTTGAGAGTCGGTGATGGAAAACGAAACACATCGATTCATGGACGTGGTAATCCACACGTATGAAAAAAACAATGTTTTTGTTCCCCATTTGATGGAAAAGAAGATTAAAAAGGGTTTTACCATAGTAATAATAAAATTTAAGTATATATTATATACTTATGTTATTATATTATCATGTTTTGAGAATATTTAAAGATGGTATAAGAAGAAATAAACTTGAAATAGTCCAGTTAGGACTTATACCATCACCTTAGATAACCACTTTGGATTACACCTTATACCTACTAGGTTTGGTATATTGATGACTCTAGTAAATCTAAGATATGGGAATGGATTTTTTGGATCAATTTTAATAGTTAATGGTTGAAATATATTTATATAAAGGTGTGAAGAATATAGGAGATGAGTCACCATTTTATAAGTGAGGGGAGGGGCACCCTTGAAATTTCTTAAATTATTAAATTAATATAAATTAATTTTCTAATTAATTTAGAACAAAAATTAAAATATTTAAAATATAGGATAATTATTAGTCTAAATAAACCCATAAAATAAATTTTAGACAAGTTTAGATTATGTTTTAACCCTTATCTCTTAGTTTTATCCGTCATTAACCCTTTTGACTATTACTATGATATCAATGTTTTTTTACTCTTTTAGAGTCAGGAAAGATACTTTAAAAGGTAAAATGACCCATAAATTAACAATGGTTGATATGATAAACAATATACCATCCAGTTTTTCAAATATAATATTTTTATGAATTTTAAATAATGAAATAAAATATTATTTAACATAATACACCTTTAAATTCATTTTTGGGACTATTAACATAGTTTGATTTTAATGACATCAACACAATAAAGTAATTAAAATATAAAATTTTAATTCATTAATAATATGTTATATTTATCTAAAAATTAATGTAACACAAAATTTCATCCAAATTTTATTACTTTTAATGTTTTTATAAATCATTTAATTGATTTTTCTACTTCTTTCACAAGAACTGTGCTTACGTTGTATAAGAATTTAAGATAATTATTTCATCACTAAAAATTAAAAATAAATAACAATAATAAAAAAGTCATTAATATTTAAAATAAACATTTATAAATGAACATAACAATAACATCCTGATATTTTTTTGAAATATATTTTAAAATAATATGATTTCTTTAATAGCTTCCATTGAACGCTACACCATGTTAATCTTATGCTACACGCTAAACCATGTTAGCTTGCGTTACATGGAACATTGAGTTTCTATGAAATGTAATTTTATAATTTCAATTATTTAAATAAGACAATTATAACCTATATGTTATAATGGAGGGTATGAACAAGATTGACTAAATTATGAAAGTTTGGTTTTCACATGTAAAACCCTTTTGAAATTAAAATGGAAATATTTTTCTAAAAAAACTATTTAAATGTGCATAAGTGTGTTTTATACCAATAAAATTAAAAATAAATTGTAATTTCCCGGACCTCTCCGGACCATTCCTTTGTCAAAAAGAAGGTCACTAAGTGTTCTGGAGGGTAAAATGGACTTTTCCCACACTTTTCAGAATTTTGAAACTACACGCCGTGTAGTGTGAGTACACGCCGTGTACCCCCTCGCCGGGTATACCCCGTGTTGAAGGCAGTGTCCTTGCCGTGTGAAATAAGTGGGTACACGCCATGTGTCCATACTACATGTTGTGTACTACCTTGCCAGGTATACCCTGTGTTGAAGGCCGTGTCCTTGCTGTGTGAAATAAATGGGTACATGCCGTGTGTCCAGTACTACACGCCGTGTGTCCAGTACTACACGCCGTGTAGTCCTTCCCCGCGTACGCGTTACCAGTCAACGGCCATGTGCCATGTTGGAGCCATGTCCTTTCTATGTGAAATAAATGGGTACACGCCGTGTGCCCAAACTACACGCCGTGTAGTCCCTCCCCGCGTATGCGTTACCCTCAAACCGTGTGTTGACCAGTCAACGGCCGCGGAGCCGTGTTGGAAGCCGCGTAGAGACCGTGTGAAATAACCGAGTACACGCCGTGTACCATAAAGTACACACCGTGTACTTTTTCTTTTATCGCCTATAAAAGGAGGGGTCCCCTCCTCTTCAACTCACCCCTCTCCTCCCCTTTCCTCTGAGCAGAGTTCTCCCAAGAGACTCGAAGGCTCTTTCTTCCATAACTTCTTTGTCTGAGCTCCGATTTACGATCCGTCAGTGACCACGGGATCGTAACGACGAGGCAGAACTTCTAAGATTAGATCCATTGTCTTTCATTCATACTTTCCTTTCCAACATCCACCTGAGGAGGTTTTTCTGGGACTCGACGGAAGTGACGGACGCCGACATACGTCTTCTAAAGTTGATCTGGGGGAGTGTTGCGATCAGAACCTGTTGAGGTTGGGATCTTACCTTCATCTCTCTAAATTTTGCATCATGAGGGGTTGGTATCCTCTTGTTTTCATAAGAAACAGTTGAAACATTAAATAAAGATAATAACTGGTTAAATAACGGGGATGGGGAAGTTGTTAGGTTTATCTTTATCCTGTGATATTATGTTGTGAATTGAATAGGATTATACCTACTGAAAATCACGGTCGTTGGGGGCCTTTGCTTGTGCAATTAAATGTTGCCCTGTCTTTCTAGAGTATTTTGTGAATAGAACTTTGTGGAATGTGGAATTTGGTTAATCATGTAAAGTAGGCTGATTAAATGAAAATATGGAACCCTTGTGTGATCACCCCAGTTGAACAAAAAAACAGAATAATGAACATGTGGGTGTTGGCTTGGATACGTGGAATGTGAAGGGGGTGTTTTGTGGGTTGCTGTGGATCGGGTGAGAAGCGGGGATGCGGTTGACTTGGTTGTGGGTTCGGTGTGATTATGGTTATGGTGGTTGGCAGCAGGGCTGCGGGGATAGGTTGGAATGTGAACGGACCATGGGTTGTGAATAATAAATAAGAAGTGGAAGAGTTAATGAATGGTGGGGAGTGGTAATGAAATGGGAATAATAATCATGGGGCTGTTTGGCTAATAAGAAGGACTTGGTTGTGTTGCTTGTGTTTTCCTAACTTGATTTGTAGATGGCAGAGATATGTTTTACGAACGATCGATGTGGTTGGTTGTGGATAGTTTCCCAGTAGTTAAGGAACTAATAAACTAATTCTGCTGAAACGTGAAAACCTAAATGGGTTTGGGGTTGTTTGTGGTGTGCATGCTTCGTAGTAGCAGTTTCGAGTCACATGCTCAGATTCTCTGTTTAGAATCCATAGGTTGGGCTGTGTGTTTGGTATACATATATATATCTGTATCTTTTGTGTTTTATCGCACCCCATCCATGTTGAGCACTTAGTGCCGAACACTCCCATTTCATGGGAGAGGGTGTTTTCCCCTTAGTTACTAGATCATTCCTACTCCTTCTTCCCTAGGATATGATGGCTTGAGGCGACCTTACAACTAAGACCCTTCAGGTAGGTTTCTATTGGGGAGGTTCTAGCCCAAGACTCTTCGGGCAGGTTTTACTATCTCCCAAGAATATTCAGGATGAGGCCCAGGTGTGTGCGGGCGGGATACGTGGTTGTGAGGCTCAGGTGTGTGCGGGCGGGATACGTGGTTCTGAGGCCCGGGTGTGTGCGGGCGGGATACGTGGTTGTGAGGCCCATGTGTTTGCGGGCGGGATACGTAGTTGTGAGGCCCGGGTGTGTGCGGGCGGGATACGTGGTTGTGAGGCCTAGGTGTGTGCGGGCGGGATATGTGGTTGTGGGGCCCAGGTGTGTGTGGGCGGGGAGAGTGTGGAAGCGTCAGGACGTTCTCCGTTAGGAAGAGCAGCTAACTAAATGGAAATGGTGCAGGGTACCCAATACTCTTGTTCTTATATACTACTACCTGTTGTGATTGTGTTTTTGGTGAGTGTGGCTGGTGAGGTTGGGTGGATAGAATTCCTTGCTAGGTTTCTTCTGTTGTTCTCACAGGACATTAGGATGTCTCCCCACTTGTGCACGAGAGATTTAGGTTTCCCTACAGAGTATACTTGTATGCTCACCCTACGTTTACTTTCAGGTTTCCAGGAGGACTACCAGGGCCGTGCGGGACCCTACTAGTCGAACAGTTGGAGTTGTTGCTGTTTCTGTACACTTTTTTCTTTTGGTATTGTACTTTGAGATTTCTTGTACTTGCACCTTGTTATAAAATTATTTAAACATGCATGTGGGCTTGGTTTGGGTTTATTTCTATACACTTGTTCATTTCCTTTTTGGTGGTTGACTTGTCCTATTTCCCGATCATAAAATAATAAAAGGGTAATGCCTCCCATATTTCTGAAAACTCATACCCTTGGTGCTAGTCTCCAACCCGGGGCCTACTGGAGGCGGGACTCAGGGGTCATTATCTCCCTTTCACCATTTCCAGCTCAGGAGGGGCATCTTTGGTGGGAGGGGGTCATGAAAGAATGGTATCAGAGGTGATGGTTGAGAGATAGGATTGAGTCTAGAGTTCGGCACAGTGAGGATTGCATGGGATGGTAGGGAAACAATTTTAGTTAATCTTGGTGTGCGACATAGGCCAGGGAAGACTGGCTAGGACACAGGATTTTAGGGCCCCCCGTGATTCGATGCAAGGACTCTGAGCCTACCGAATGACCAAGTGAGACTACATTGATTGCAGGGTAGAGACCATAGGGAAGGTACATGCATCATCATGATTTTGTTTTACTTTATTTGGGTGTTCTGGGAAAGAAATTGAGAATAAAATGATAAAATAAAACCTTGAGAATTTCCTTACTACTTGGGCTTAGGCGATCCTTGTTTACCGTACAACTATGGCACCTAGACGTCGTCCCCGGGTGGCTCAGACGGCTGAGACCCAGGAGATTCAGGCGGTCGATCAGTTGAGGATTGACCGAGAGGAGGAAGATAGCCAGTGGCTGAAGACTCTCCATTCTTTCCAGCGGCAAACCCTAAAAAAGTATGAGGGTAGTACTTCATATACGGAGATGGAGGGGTGGCTTGAGGAGCTAGGGATCACTTTTACCTTGATTCGTGCTCCGAGGGAGTACTGAGTTCCCCTACCAGTCAGTTAGCTGAGAGGTGCGGCACAACAGTGGTGGACGCTCTACCTCGGAGAGAGGATAGAGGCAGAGGTTTCATGGGCTGACTTTGAGAAGGAATTCTGAGAGCAATTCCTTTCTTCCATGATCAAGGCGGAGAAGCAGCATGAGTTACTCTCCATTCACCAGGGGAGTATGTCAGTATGAGAGTTGGGGGTCAAGTTCAAGGATCTCTTGCGTTTTTCTCTGGATCTCTTTCCAGATGAGGAGTCTCATGCGAGACATTTGGAGGAGGCACTTTATCCTTCGCTCCAGTATGCTGTCACCCCCTTCACCATTCCGATGTACTTGGTAGTACAGAAGAAGGCAGAGGTTGTAGAGAGGATGCACTCGTAGGGAGTTGCACCACATGAGGGGATCCAGCCAGGCTCGTCGAAGGGGAAGGCAGTCAGCAGCAGGTCTCCTGCGATGGGACCTTCCAGGTTCAGGCTAGTGGGGAGTAGGCCCCAACAGTTCCAGTTCAGATCTTCAGGTCCTCTTCCCTTTTTCATGAGCCCAAGACCGAAGTGTTTTTCTCGTGGAGGTTTCAGTGACATTCAGAGTCAGTGCCTAACCCGAGCTCATTACAGTGGAGGTGGGAAGGTTCAGCGCCCACCTCAGTAGCACCAGTTGCCAGCGATGCCCTTCCAGCAGAAGCAGGACCATGCCCCTCCGAGGGCAGACTTTGCGGGAGGAGGCCGTCCTCAGGGTGTTCCTCAGGGACCTCGACCAGGGCATGGTTGGGGAGGTGGACGACATCAGAGAGGCAGAGGATCTGGGCGTGGACAGCTGCACGCAGTAGAGTTGGCAGCTCCGGTGGGACCAGAGGTGGTTCGAGGTATGATTTGTTTGTTCAGCACTCTCGTTTCTGCTTTGTTCGATTTGAGAGCTTCTCACTCCTTTGTTTCACCTGGCCTAGCCCATGCTTTGGGACTAGACGCAGAGAGAATTTCCATACCACTGGTGCTGAGTACACCAGTTGGAGGCCAGACCAGCATATATTGTGTTTTTCGGGGATGTGGGTTGATGTTGGGACCACATCGATCTAGTGGGGACCTTCTTCTGTTACAGATGTATCCATACGATGCCATCCTAGGCATCGACTGGTTGTTTTCTATTAGTTCCGTTATCGACTGCTTCCGGAGAAGAGTCGTGTTCTCTGACATGGATGGGCAGCGCGTATCTTTTGTTGGTGAGAGGATCTATCAGGTAGGAAGCTGGAATGTGAAGCCTCTCCTTTCCTTGTTAGGCGGGGTATCAGTGGTTCCAGCTGATACAGAGATGATGGATGTCCCGTAGGTTGTTGGGGAGTTCCTTGATGTTTTTCTTGAGGAGGTTGTGACTCTACCCCCCGATGTGACGTTGAGTTTGGGATATACTTACAGCCTAGTGCCCGTCTGATTTCAATGGCCGCTTATCGGATTGCACCTTCGGATTTTTGGGAGTTGCAGATTCAGATTGATGATCTGATGGAGAAGGGTTTTGGTCGACCCAGCATATCACCATGGGTTTCTCCAGTTTTGTTCGTGAAGAAGGCAGATAGTGGTCTCAGGCTATGCATAGACTACCGAAGGTTGAAACAGGTAACAGTCAAGAACCGTTACCCCTTCCAAGGATAGATGATCTCTTTGACCAACTGAGGGGAGTAGGTTGGTTTTTCAAGATTGATCTACGATCTGGATATCATCAGCTGAGGGTAAAGGATAGTGACATCTCGAAGACGTCTTTCAGGTGCAGGTATGGGAACTTCGAGTTTGTAGTGATGCCGTTTGGAGTTATGAATACACCAGCTGTGTTCATGGGACATGAACTTTGTCTTTCGAGAGTTTCTGTACCGGTTTGTCATTGTGTTTATCGATGACATCCTGATCTACTCAAGATCAGAGGAGGAGCACGTTGAGCATCTCAGGGCAGTCTTAGAAGTCCTTCGACACCACCAGCTTTATGGGAAATTGTTGAAGTGTAAGCTCTTGACACAAGAAGTACACTTCCTCGGGCACGTAGTGTCTCAACATAGAGTGTCAGTGGACCCATCGAAGGTGGAGTCAGTTGTTTCTTGGGCAGCACCCAAGAGCGTGGCAGAAGTTCGTAGTTTCTTAGGGTTAGTAGGTTACTATTTAAGGTTCGTTTCGGACTTCTCTTGAGTTGCTGCTCCATTGATAGCTTTGAATAGGAAGAACTAGGTCTTCCTTTGGAGCGAGCAGTGCCAGAATGCTTTCAACTACCTGAAGGAGAATTTGGTCAGTGCTCCCATACTCAGGTTTCCAGAGGAAGTGTTGTTGTATGAGGTGTTTTGTGATGCTTCTGGCCTTGGTCTGGGGTGCATGTTGATGTAGAAGAAGGGAGTGATCTGTTATAGGTCTAGGCAGTTACGCCCTAACGAGCGTAACTATGCCACCCATGACTTAGAGCTTGTAGCAGTAGTGTTCGCACTGAAGTTGTGGCGACATTACATCTTTGGGGAGCGCTTTGTGGTCTTCTCAGATCACAAGATCCTGCGTTTTATCTTCTCCCAGTGTAACCTGAACCTGCGACAGTGGAGATGGGTCGAGTTTCTCCAAGACTATGACTTTGAGATCTCTTACACTGAAGGTAAGGGCAACGTTGTGGCTGATACCCTGAGCAGGAAGTCTCATCAAGAAGTGGTTCGGGAATCCACTGATGCTTGGAAAGCGATGGGAGAGTTAGACGACTTGCACTTGGATGCCAGGGTAGAAGGTGTTAGAGGCTGTTTATTTCAGATGACGGTGTAGTACTCCTTTTTGTAGAAGGTGGAAGAGTCTCAGTAGGGGGACTCTGATGCGGAAGTGATGCGGGATCGTGTCGATCAGGGGAACACCCCATAAGGATGGTCAGAGGACAACCGACATCAGATGATTTTCCATGGAAGGTTGTTTGTCCCGGAGACGATGCGTGAGGGAGTTATTCGTGAGTTCCATAGCTCATCCTTGGCGGTATATCCAGGAGTTTCAAAAATGTACCGAGGCCTGAGGGAACAGTTTTGCTGGCCCGGGGTGAAACGGGCGGTGGCGGAGTTTGTGGCTAAATTCCAAGTGTGTCAGCAAGTGAAGGCTGAACACCGTGTTCCCAGTGGTTTGTTTCATCCTTTAGATGTCCCCGAGTGGAAGTGGGATGACATCTCAATGGACTTCGTTACAGGACTACCCAGAGCTCAGGGTGGTTATGATGCTATCTGGGTAGTGGTGGATCGACTTACAAAATCATCTCACTTCTTAGAAATTAATGAGTCAGGCCCAGTGAGTACCTTAGCACAGAGGTACGTAGACGAGGTGGTGAATTTTCATGGAGTTCTGAAGAATATCATCTCAGATTGGGATACCCGGTTTACCTCACGAGTCTGGAGGGGGTTACAACATGATTTTGGAACCCAGCTACGCCTTATCACTGCTTTCCACCCCCAAACCGATGGGAAGACAGAGCGGACTATCCAGATGTTGGAGGACATGCTGCGGGCATGCGTTCTGGATTTTTGAGGATCATGGGTACGACACTTGCCTTTAGTAGAGTTTGCCTACAACAACAGCTTCCACTCTACTATTGGCATGGCACCGTTTGAGGCTTTGTATGGAAGACCATGTTGTTCACCCATTTTCTGGGCAGAGGTTGGTGAGACAGGTGCTCTTGGTCGAGAGGTAGTACAGAGCACCACGGAGAAAGTCCAGCTTGTACGTGAGAGGATGAAAGCGGATCAGGACCGACAGAAGTCTTATGCTGATCGTCAGAGGAGACCCTTGGAGTTCAAAGTGGGATATCATGTGTTATTGAAGGTTTCCCCTCGACGGGGGCAGCGGATGTTTGGGAAAGTGAGCAAGCTCTCACCTAGGTTCATTAGACCTTTTGAGGTGCTGAGGCGAGTCAGCGAGGTGGCATATCAGCTGGCCCTGCCACCTCAGTTGGAGAAGGTTCATGACGTCTTCCATGTCTCCCAGCTTCATCGGTACTTGCACGATGACTCTCACATTATCGACTGGGGAGAGTTAGAAATGGGAGACGATGCGACCTTTGAGGAATGACCAGTCATAATCGAGGATCGTAAAGAGAAGGTGCTCCGTGGACGAACCATTTTGTTGGTTCGTGTGTTGTGGAGGCATGGTGGCCTCGAGGAAAGAACTTGGGAGCGGGAGACCCAGATTCACACTCAGTACCCGAAGTTGTTTTGACTTGTGTTTTTCCTTGTTCTTCTGAGATTTGTGTTGATGTTTTACTCTTTACCTTTGATATATGAAATGATTGGCTTGTCGGTTATGAGACCTTTTGTTTCCTTATTCCCTGGTAATGTGTAGCGTGTCCAGATGTGTGGGGAAAGGAAAAAACCTGACTCTTAATCGAGACGCATTAATGAGGATGCGATTGAACCCGTGCGGGTGAGTCAGTGTCGTCTAAAGCAGATAATATCTCAACATAGGAGAAGGAATTTTCCCCAAACCACATGTTCGGGCAGTGTGTTGGTTGTGTGGTGTTGGGGGCAGTGTAAGTTGGAAAATCCTAATATATGGAAGTGGGAAGGCCCAATCCTTAATCAAGACGCATTAATGTGGATGCTATTAAATCCGTGCAGGCGAGTCAGTGCCACCTAAATCGGATAATATATTGACATAGGAGAGGGAATTCCTAACACCTGTGATTAGGGTTGTTGGTTGGGTTCCTGTTATAACGAGAACCCTAAGAGGTATCTTGTTTGGTTCCTCTGGGATAGGTTTTGAATTCTTGAGGATGAGAATGTTTTAAGAGGTATCTGATGTAATGGCCCGGACCTCTCCGGCCAATTCCTTTTTCAATAAGAAGGTCACGAAGTGTTCTAGAGGGTAAAATGGACTTTTCCCACACTTTTCAAAATTTTGAAACTACACGCCGTGTAGTGTGAGTACACGCCGTGTACCCCCTCGCTGGGTATACCCCGTGTTGAAGGTCGTGTCCTTGCCATGTGAAATAAGTGGTTACACGCCGTGTGTCCATACTACATGCCGTGTACCACCTTGCCGTGTATAACCCATGTTGAAGGCCGTGTCCTTGCTGTGTGAAATAAATGGGTACACGCCGTGTGTCCAGTACTACACGCCATATAGTCCTTCCCCACGTACGCATTACCAGTCAATGGCTGTGTGCTGTGTTGGAGCCATATCCTTTCCTTGTGAAATAAATGGGTACACCCATGTGCCCAAACTACACACCGTGTAGTCCCTCCCCGCGTATGCGTTACCCTCAAACCGTGTGTTGACCAGTCAACGGCCGCAGAGTCGTGTTGGAAGCCGCATGGAGACCGTGTGAAATAACCGAGTACACGCTGTGTACGATAAAGTAGACTCCGTGTAATTTTACTTTTCTATCCTATAAAAGGAGGGGTCCCCTCCTCCTTTTCAACTCACCCCTCTCCTCCCCTTTCCTCTGAGCAAAGTTCTCCCAAGAGACTCGAATTCTCTTTCTTCCATAACTTCTTCGTCCGAGCTCCGATTTACGATCCGTCAGCGGCCACGTGATCGTAACGACGAGACAGAACTTTTAAGCTTGGATCTGTTGTCTTTCCTTCAGACTTTCCTTCCCAACTTCCACCCAAGGAGGTTTTTTCGGGACTCGACGGAAGTGAAGGATGCCGACAAACGTCTTCTAAAGTTGATCCAGGGGAGCATTGTGATAAGAACCTGTTGAGGTAGGGATCTTACCTTTATCTCTCTAAATTGTGCATCATGCGGGGTGGGTATCCTCTTGTTTTCATAAGAAAAAATTGAACCATTAAATAAAGATAATAACTGGTTAAAGAACAGGGATGGGGAAGTTGTTATGTATATCTTTATCCTGTGATATTATGTTGTGAATTGAATAGGCTTATACCTACTGAAAATCACGGTCGTTGGGGGCCTTTTCTTGTGCAATTAAATGTTTCCCTACCTTTCTAGACCATTTTTGTGAATGGAACTTTGTGGAATGTGGAATTTGGTTAATCATGTAAAGTTGGCTGATTAAATGAAAATATGGAACCCTTGTGTGATCACCCCAGTTGAATAAAAAAACAGAATAATGAACATGTGGGTGTTGGCTTGGATACGTGGCATGCGAAGGGAGTGTTTTGTGGGTTACTGTGGATCAGGTGAGCAGCGGGGCTACGGTTGACTTGGTTGCGGGTTCAGTGTGATTTTGGTTATGGTGGTTGGCAGCGGGGCTACAGAGATATGTTGGAATGTGAACGGACCATGGGTTGTGAATAATAAATAAGAAGTGGAAGAGTTAATGAATGGTGGGGCGTGGTAATGAAATGAGAATAACAGTCATGGGGTTGTTTGGCTAATAAGAAGGACTTGGTTGTGTTGCTTATGTTTTCCTAACTTGATTTGTGGATGGCAGGGATATGTTTTAGGAACAATCGATGTGGTTGGTTGTGGATAGTTGCCCAGTAGTTAAGGAACTAATAAACTAATTCTGCTGAAATGTGAAAACCTAAATGGGTTTGGGGTTGTTTGTTTTATGCATGATTTGTAGTAGGAGTGCTGAGGCACATGCTCAGTTTCTCTGTTTAGAAGCCATAGGTTGGGCTATGTGTTTGGTATACATATATATCTTTATCTTTTGTGTTTTGTCACACCCCACCCATGTTGAGCACTTAGTGCCGAACACTCCCATTTCATGGGAGAGTGTGTTTTCCCCTTAGTTACTATCTCCTTCCTGCTCCTTCTTCCCTAGGCTGTGATGGATTGAGATGACCTTACACCTAAGACCATTCAGGTAGGTTTCGATTGGGGAGGTTCTAGCCCAAGAATCTTCGGGCAGGTTTTACTATTTCCCAAGAATCTTCGGGATGAGGCCCAAGTTTGTGCGAGCAGGATACGTGGTTGTGAGGCCCAGGTGTGTGCGGGCGGGATATGTGGTTGTGAGGCCCAGGTGTGTGCGGGTGGGGAGAGTGTGGCAGCGTCAGGACGTTCGCCGTTAGGAAGAGCAGCTGACTAAAGTGAAATGGTGTGGGGTACCCAATACTCTTGTTCTTATATACTACTACCTGTTGTGATTGTGTTTTTGGTGAGTGAGGCTGGTGAGGTTGGGTGGATAGAATTCCTTGCTAGGTTTTTTCTGTTGTTATCACGGGACATTAGGATGTCTCCCCACTTATAAACGAGAGATTTAGGTTTCCCTACTGAGTATACTTGTATGCTCACCCAACGTTTACTTTCAGGTTTCCAGGAGGACTACCAGGGCCATGCGGGACCCTACTAGTCGGACAGTTGGAGTTGTTGTTGTTGCTGTACACTTGTTTCCTTTGGTATTGTACTTTGAGCTTTCTTGTACTTGCACCTTGTTATAAAATTGTTTAAACATGCATGTGGGCTTGGTTTGGGTTTATTTCTATACACTTGTTCTTTTTCCTTTTTGGTGGTTGAATTGTCCTATATCCCGATCTTAAAATAATAAAAGGGTAATGCCTCCCATATTTGTGACAACTCATACCCTTGGTGCTAGTCTCCAACCCGGGGCCTACTGGAGGTGGGACTCGGGGGTTATTATCTCCCTTTCACCATTTCCAACTCAGGAGGGGCATCTTTGGTGGGAGGGGGTCGTGAAATAAATATTTTTGGATTATATTAATCAAATATGTATACATATAAAATATTCAATATAATGTTTAACATTTATCCTATGTGTTTTCTATACATGATATAAAAATAAATCTGATTTTATGCTTAAAAAACTGTATTTTTCTGAAAGCTGTTTTATCGCATTTTAATGATGCACTTGTTTTAAATATTATTTTTGAAAAATTTTCAAATTATATTTGAAAAAAATAAACTTCTTATTTGAATTAATAATATCAAAATTAACTTTGGTTGATTTTTTGGTATTTTTCTGATAGGTTCCATATTTTTATGACTAGTGAAAATAATGAATTTCAATTCAAAATAGATTTATTTTCTAAATTATTTATAGTGATAAATTAAAATTTTTATTGGTTTTAAAGTATAATTATATCAATTTTATATCATTAAATAAAATTTAGGTAATTATAATCAATTTCACATTGAAATTGGATATAAAAACATTCCAAAATTTGATTGGATGAATATAATTCAATTTTTAACACAAAAGGATCTAAATTAAGTTATTTAATGAAAATGTTTCCATGAAAATGACTTATATAATATTTAAATCAAAGAAAGACACAAAATGTCACTTTATTTGTCTTAAATATTGATTATGTGTCCACATGGGGGGAAAAGTATGTTATGAATGAATATAAATGGAAATTTTAAACTTAATAAACATATTTTCATGATAAAAATTTATTTTTGGATTTTTGGGACACTCAGATGAGATTATGATATTTATAATCTTTTATTTAATAAAAATTTAATGATGTCACATTCATGGTTTAAATAATACATAATTTATAATATAGGGTTAACGAAAATATATATTTTAAAATAAATATTACTATTAAATATATAAGATTTATATTCATCATGATATTTAATTTTTAATTTTTCGTGAACAAATAAGTGTATTTAATAATTATAAAACATTGATTTAGTAATTATTTTATTAATGGAAATATAAAATAAATGTTATTGAAAATATTAAAATAAATATAATTTGAGATAATTATTGTGATAAATGAATTTTATAGATTAACTTGACATATTATAGATATAATAAAATATTTGGTTTGAAGTTAACTTTTTATCTTGATATTTTTAAAAGTCCAAGTAATGAATAGTTTCAAAATTAACCCTAATGATATTTTATTATATTATTTAAAAATCATAAATATCTTAAAAAAAATAATTATAATATGGTATAAATTTTATAAATTTTTCATTTATTTTCTAATTAAAATCACATACGTAAAAATATAAACCTTTTAATATGGAATAACTTGTTACCTTAGTTAAAATTAAGATAGGTTAATTAAGGGTTAATCAAAATGATAAGGTATAAAATAATACCAAAATATTTATAAAATAAATTTTTGATGATATTACAACATTATATCATCTTATCTTTTAATCCATGCCATTTTTGAGGTATTTTTATTGATATTGAATTCATTATAAATTAGTATTTTTAGAAATTCCAAAAGTTCCCCTCACCTTAATTATAAAAGGAAACCTTCTCCATCGTATCATTTCCCCTCATTGAGTATTCTAGATCAAAAAAACTCTGTAAAATTATATTATCCACTTCCATACACACATTCTATAGGTTTTTTTCTTTCCAAGGACCAACTCTAGAGTCCTTTAGAGGAGATCTAAAGGATCCATTTTGAAGAAGAGGTAATTTCTCTAACCGATCACTCTAATTTTATACTCTTATATAATTCCTATAAATATATTATATATATCATAAAATAATAAATTAAGAATAATAAATATTCTATAATGTTATTTTGATTATGAACGCACCATTATACATCCCCTTTCCTATTGAGCAAGAAGTGAAAGTATCGCTCGTGCGTACGTACAACTTACCATCTCCACATAGAGATACAATTAATTTTCCATAACCATATTTTATAAGTGGGAATTATCATGGGTTTAATGTTTATATATGATATTTATTAGATAATTATACCTTATTAATTATAATATCATATTTACCCTTTCACCATATAATATTTTGGTAAATTATAATGTCACTCATGTGTACGTATGACTTACCATCTCTACGATGTGATGTGATTCTTTTTTCATATATATTTAAAATGGATGGTAATAAAGATAAATTTTATGAATATATATGATATATATAACATAAAAATTATCCTTTAATTAAAGTACATCATATAATTTTCTTTATTTTAATATGAAAAGAAAATGAAAATAACGTTCATGCGTACGTATGGCTTACAGTCTCCATTATCAGTCTATTTTATTTTATTCCTATAACTTTTATAAATAACAAATATATAATGAATTTATATATATATTATATTTATATCATGGTTATCATTATGGAGATGATGAAATCATGATCTATGTAAGAGTACCAAGGATAATAAGTCAAAAAATGTATGAAAAACAAAGCGATTATTACCTAAAACATAACTTTAACATGGAATTGTTAATAAGAGAGTAATATAAAGTCACAAGTAAATAATATATGATATTATATATATATATATATATTAATATGGTTATGTGTTATATGAATAATAAGCTTATATTTATTATACAGGAGGTTTGAATGTATACGAAGGAAATTAAGACTTAAGGTATGAGATTTTTGTCTCACTTTTATTTCTATGGGACACATGTCTTATAGACTAATTGTTTCTTTTTCATGGTGTATATACTAAACTTGAATATATTTTATGCATCTTATACTGATGATTATGGTATTCACATATCCATATAATTTTTTTCTTTCACAGGGCATATGATTGTATTGATTATAAAGTGGTAAGGGTTAATTTCACAATCTCATTATTATTCGAGATTGTTTATAGGAAAGTATCTACTAGGGAGTATTTATCTTCTATTTCCATGTTTCTTAATTTTTTTTCCAAAATATTTTTAATATTCTTATACAATTGGTTAAATTTATTTTTACCCACATGTGAATTTTTAATAAACGGTCTAAAAGAAATATTTGTTTTCTTTTCCCAAATGAGGTACTTTGAGACTTTTTGGAAAAAGTATGAAAGGAATATTTTTTTAACTTATACGACATGAAGAGTTTTTTTATTTCATGATTCCTTAATTCCTTGAATATTACATTACAATATTACAAGGTTATTTTGAAATAAATTTTTTCTTTTAAAATTGTACAAAATTTTATAAAAATAAATGTTTTCAAAGAAGAAATAATATTTTCCTCTAGAATTATTTTCAAGTAATATCTCAAAGTTATTTTACATTTATGATAAAATTATTTGACATTACTTATGATTTTTGGGGATATTTTTCAAGGATAATATCTCTATTATTTCTATATTTGGTTTATGTTTATGGTAAAATGGTATTTATGTAACCCATTTCTTTTCTATGGGTTTTGTTATGATGGAATGATGTTTATGAACCCCATTTATTTTCATGGGTTTTGATATGATAAATGATTTATGTTCTTATGGAACAAAAATGTATTGATTTAATTACCTGATGGGTGGGACCTATATCTCCCTCCAATTAATTGGGTAATATTATTATATCTCATGTGATAGACATGACTAAAATAGGGATTGAACTCGGTTCAGAAAGGACTAGAACGATAAGTGAAATAGATTCAGTAAAGGACCATATACTCAATGATATATTGGTAGTGAACCTTGACTACTACAATGGTTTGGGGAGTGAAACCATTCTACTATGATAGTCTTGAAAAAGGTACTTGACTACTAATGAAATGATTTTCTATACTTATGTGTTTTCCACAATTCCATGTTTTATGCTAAAGTTATTATTTTATGATTCATGTATTATGATTTATTCTATGATTCAATATTATGATATTTGATATCGAGGGTATAATTTTCAAATTTTATATTCATATTGTTATACCCTTATATTTATTTTATGATTCATATCTCACTTGTTTACTCTTACTCAGCATATAAGATCACCCTTTTCATATGTTTCTTTTCCTTAGGTTATAAAGAAATGTTTTAGGTAGGAATACTAAAGGGGGATATATTTATGTAAGATGTTGAATATATTTCACTAAATTAGAATTTGTGTTCTAAGTTTCCAAAGGAACTAAACTAATATGGTATTTGTGTGTGTGTTTTTGTAATGTATAAATTATTCAGGAAAAATGATGTAATGTTTATGTATGTTAAGCTTGGATTGTTATAGTTGGTATCAGATCAAAGTTTTAGATAACCTTTGGAAACTAAAATAATAAAACCATAGTAATAAACCTAAGGATATGTCTAGGTTACAATCCTAGAGTTTTGAAAATGATCATGAATATCCTAAGTTAAATCTAAGGTGTCATAGATTGAAATTTTATAAGAAAATTTCCCTTGACTATATGGTTTTATGACCATAATTAGTGTTTCCCATTCTATTCTTTATAGTTTTAGTCAATGGATGGAACCCAAAGAAACCATGTTAATGAGGAATATAATAGACAATGAAATGATGACCAACCCAAGAAACTGAATTTTTTGGAATATGGAATAAAAAACCTTATTACTAGGACCACACAATATTATCAAGCCATGAATCATACTGAGCTTACAAATTAACAAATTAAGGAGCAAAATTTTATTTAATATGTCTTAAGGAAACATCCACCTTCTTTTAGTGGAACAACTAATCCACTAGTTGCTGAGAAATGGATCTGTACTATTAAAAATCTATTTTTTTTACTCTCTATTATTCAAAACATGAAAAGGTTTATTTGGGAACTTATCTCTTGGAAGGTGAAGAGAATTAGTGGTGTAACTTTATCAATAATACAAGGAAACAAGATAAAATTGACTCCATGGATTGGGAAAAGTTCAAGAACTTATTTTTCAGTAAGTACCTTCCTCGTATTCTTTTTAGAAAAGTGACATTGGAGTTTCCCATTAATATCAAGTTTATGATAAGAAAAAAAGAATATAATTAAAAGGAAATGCTACAAACTATGGTGAGAAGAAGATTATATTTACTTTATGCTCAAATTGTGGAAGGGAACATGGAGGAAATTATTTTAAGGGGAAAAAAGGTCATCAGGAAACTGAGTACTGAAGTGATGAGAAAAATTTAGATAATGATTTTAATAGAGGGAAAGCTTCATGTAATGAACCCCCCCCCACACTTCAATGCTTCCAATGTAATGAAAATGGTCATTATGTTAATTAGTTACCAAATCCAAGGGTTGACAACAATGATCGATGTCAACAACCTTTTAAGAAAAAAGACAAAGGTAAATCACATGCGATCACTATTGGAAATGAAGAGTTTGATAATGAAGTAATGGAATTATTGAGTTTTTATATATTATAAATTAATAATAATGTTTTTAAGTACTTTTATAGTACTATATAATAATGAAACATATAAGGATTTGTCCACTGTAGTTTTTCCATAAGGATTTTAAAGGGCATGTTGAATAATGCTGATGGAATGGAAATGTAATTTTTTGGAAAAGTGGTGTTTTTAGAGAACACATAATTAAGAGAAATATAACCCTTAATATGTGAATGATGTGAGGATAATAATGAGATAAATATATGTTTAGGTTGTGATACAATAAATTGGATAGTATTAATGACCTCGAAACTGATTAGTAATATGATGACAAGGTGGTTTATGGATTGATTTTATTGAAGTTTTGGATTTATGGTATGAGGAAAGAATTAATTTCTAGAACAATTAATGTTTTCACTATGGTTTTATAGTAATTTAGGTTATTACTATACTTCAATAAAATTCATGATAATTGTCTTAACATGTTTGGTGTGTGAAAATTAAGAACTACATCAAATTGTTTGTGGGATTAATGATAAGTTGATTTTGGAAATTTAGTAACCTTATTTTGAAAGTTTTGGATTTTAATCATTTGGAAGAATCATAAAGGTAACCATTTATGAAATTATTGTTGTTGAAATTTGGATGAGGTTTTAGAGATTAAAGTATCATATCTCTATATGAGGATTTATTCATATTGGATAACTTTTGATATTAACTAAAGAAAGATGGAATGACCTATCATTCTATTTATGGATCTCATGATCTGCTAATGCTTTAGGAATTACAATTTCACCTTCATTTTAATCAAGGTGAAATAAAAGGATGATATTGTGATTTTGAAATGTAATAGAATTAAGTAATTATTTATTCTCATGAAAATTATTCAACTATAGGGAAAGGATATTGAAACCAAAAATTTTTATCCTAACACATTCTTTTCCAATGAATCAAATGGCCCCTTAGAACATTTCAAATTTATGACTTTGTGATTGTTAACTTTCTCCTGACCATATTATTTATCACTCTTCCTCATAACTTGATAATTAGATTTCGGTTCCATGTACATGTTTTCACTTCCCACCTATGTTATCCTATGTTGAAACCTAGATATTAGTTACTTTGGGTAACCATTATATTTCCAACTTTTTCTTTTTAATGGGAGTTTTACTATTCATTTTTACGATATGAGTTTCTATGAAAGGAACTTTAAAGTATAGAACCTTTGATAAACCAAATGAATTTCTAGGGTGAAATTAATTTTAAATGGGGTAGAATGTAACACCCCAATATTTTTATGAAATCTAATTTTAAATAATTTGATTCCTTTAATATATTTTGTTACACGTTATGCCATGTTATGCTTGTGCTATTGAGTCAAAAGTTTTGTTTCGACTTCTCCATTAATTTTGTTTTGGAAATCACATACTATTTATAAATACATTCCATGGTTATTCACATAGAATATGATTTATAATGTATTATTTTCAATTGTTACCGCATGTATTGTTTTCAATCATAACCACATGTATCGTTTTTAATTATAACCTCATATCAATTATAACTATATGTATTATTTTCTATTATAATCGTATACATTTATTTCAATTGTAACTGGTTTATAATTATAACTACATGTCATGTTTTCAATTGTAACTGGTGTATAATCATAACTGTAAATCATGATATCAATTGTCATTGCATGTCATGGTCTTAATCGTAACCACCTATTCTTTTCTTTTTGAAAATCACCAGTATTAACCATATCTTTTCTAGTAAAGCTTAATTATTATAAAAGGAAATATTTTATATTAAAATGATGTAGTAAAATCTATTATATATTTCAATTCAAACGATGTCATGAAATCTGTTATGTATTTCAATTAAAACGATATCATGTATTCTGTTTTAATATGACTGTTGAAGTGCTAGGTGTCCAAGTCCCTCCGAATTTTCAGGAAACCTATGATCGTTGGAGAATGAATATGACCATTGGTATGAAGTTTATAAATACCAGGTTATTCTAATGAGATAAAAATACTTTTTTAGATCTAGAGATACTCAGTGAGATCTCTGTCAAAATCTCTACCTTCTGCGAAAGCTATGAAGAATACAAGTCAGGAATAGCTTTTTCCTAGCATTTGTATCTTCAAGGAGTTTTGATTTGATTTGTGAGATACCAATAAATTGTGATTACGATCGAGGGTTTCTAGGGATAAGCAGATAGAATGGTGCCGATATTTTTTAGATCGGGGGATTCTGAGGCTAGGAAGACAAATGTGATGATTACCTACTTAATTGAGGGATACTAGGGACAAGAAGAGAAACTAAAGCTGATCTTTGAATCAAGGGATTACCCTGGTATGGGTAGGACAAAATTTCTTAAAAGTATAAATCAAGGGACCTATATCCTAGGTTAAATAATACCCTTCTCTTTGTTTAAAAGAATTGTATTCTTTACATTTCCGATGTAATTATAATAGAAATATAAATCTTTTAGTTTTTTTCTATTTATATTTCATAACATTTTAATTGTTTCAATTATAATACATAAATTTAACATTTTATTAGTGCTTACGATTTTGTACACTATATAATAGAATCACCTATTGTTGTAATACTCTGATTATTTTAACCATTATAATTAAGATCATTTATTCACTTACTCTTATCATCCTATTTATCTAGGATACGATTGTGCTTTAAATACAACCTATAGTATACATATCATAATCAATATGATTATGATACTTATCATAACTGACCCAATTATTATTTTCTTTTTCATCAGTGCCAGGGCCCATGCTAATTCCTAGTTTTATCACATTTAGTGGTATTGTGAATTGGATTATTTTAAATATTTTTAAACTAAGTTTATTTTAGGTTTGATAATGAAAGTTTATAAAACCTAAAATTCACCCCTTCATGTATTGTGCCATCTAAATAAATATTTTTATCCAACAATTAGTATTAGAGACAAGTATCTATTTTAATGATACTTACATTTGGTATCAGAGGAGGATTCCATTAATTTTTACTAGATCAATCTTTTATTACTTTTGAAAGATTGTTTTATTATAAACTCTTTATTTATAATTACTTACTACACTAACGTGTTGAGTGGAAAAGTTTTGTTTTTGTAAGATGGAAGGAATCAATATTGGATATATTTATAATATAAATCCAACAAGACCACCTATTTTTAATGGTAATGATTATGAGTATTAGAGAGACATAATGAAGACATTTTTTATTAACACTGGAGTTGACAACTTTGTTATGTTTACTGAATATTATAATTTACTTGAAAAGGAATTCAGAAATTTTATTTATCAATAAAATCAAGAATATAAACTAAACTATAAGGTATAAAATAATTTACTTTATTCTATGACCATAAATATATATAGCCAAATATATTCTTGTGAAGCAGCTAACAATATATGGAAGAAGAGAACTACTATTAATGAGTTAAGGAAAGTTTAAACTATAACTCTTGATGACTTATTTGGAAATCTCTTGCAACATGAGAACAGATTGAAGAGAAATAATGAAAATTCAAAGAAGAATAATGGAAGTTTTGATTTTACTTCAAATACAAATCAATTGAAAGCACATATTCCTGATAAAATAGTAAAATCATCAAAGAAAAGGAAAGTTTTTTTAATCAGACTCACGTGAAGATGAGAAATATGAAAATGAATTAGCTAATCATGCTTGAAGGATGAAAAAGATTGTTGGAAAGAAGTATTTTTAGTATAGATATAACAAAATCAACAGGGATAAAAATGATAAGAAATATTCAGAAGTAACTTGTTATAAATGTAAAAGAACAAGACACATCATACCGGATTGTACTAAGCTTAACAAGAAAGATATAAGGGATAAACATTCAAATATAAGTAAAAAGTAGTTTTGGAAATCCAAGAGAAAGAAAGCTCTCAAGGAAAATGATACTTTTAGTGCTAGTGGTGGAGACTCATCTAATGACTCTTCAGATATTGAATATTTTGGAAAAACAATATTGGTATTTATGCCAAGATTCTAAAAGAAAATCATTACTTCATGGAAAAGGTACACAATGCTGAATTGTTAACCAATACATATTTAAATAATAATTATCCCGATGAAAAGTATTATGAATCCTCAGATGAAGAATCTTATTCAACTAGTGACAATGATACTTTAACTTATTTTGAATAAGTCTCTAGATTTACTAAGTTACTTGAAAATGAAAACAGTAAGATTAAAAATAAACTTAATAAAGAAAATTATAGAATACATGTTCTGAAAAAATAAGTATCAGATATTTCTAAATATCTTGAAGAAAAAGTTTTTAATTTTGAAACTATTTCAAAAAACCTTAAGTAAATTCTAAGAAAGATAAAATTTATAAGGATCTTGAAAATATTTTTTCTGATAAAAATGTTTTAAAGAATAACTCCCATTATAAGACTAATGAATATGAGGATAAGAATTTAGTCATTAGACTAAAATATGAAATATCTTCCTTAAAGAAATTGTTGTCAAAATTTACTTCTGGAAAGGAAGGTTTGATAAAATGTATTCACAACTTCATCCTCTAAAGAATAGTTTTGGAATGGGTTATACTCACTTAAAACCAGTTTTCAGTCATAACTATTTTGTACCTCAAAGTGCCCCTTTTTTCACTAAGTGTCAAAGTAGTGGACATTGGGAGAAAAGTTTTTCTTTAAAAAAATCCAATACTTAGGATTTCATAAAGCCCACTTTTTTAAGAAAATGTGGATTCCTAAGATTTTACTTTCTAACAGTTCTAGATCCAAGAAAGTTTAGATTCTAAAAATCTAATTATTTCATTTTCAGGAAAACAAAGTGAGTACCAAAAACAATAGTATTTGGTACATGGATAGTATATGTTCTCATCATATGATGGGAAACAAAAATTTATTTGAAAATATCATTGAAATGAAAGGTGGAAGAGTTACCTTCGGAGATAATGCTCAGGGAAAGATCATTGGTATAGGTAATATTCTTCTTCTTGCAAAATCCTTAATTTCAAATGTTTTATTCATTAAGAGACTTAAACACAACCTTATAAGAAAAATTCAATTATGTGATGATGGTTACCTTGTGAATTTTAGGAATGATAAATTTGTTTTTCACAATTCCAAGGATGAATTTATTCTTTCTTACAATAGGCATGAAAATGTTTACACTATAAACTTAAAAGACCTTAGGTACCAATACTTACCTTGTATTAGTGCAATGAAAGACCAATCTTGGTTATAGAATATAAGTTTAGGACACTATAACCATAGGAACTTATGAAAACTATCTAATAAAGGACTTTTTTAGGATCTAACATATCTTAGATTTGATTCTTCAAAAGTTGGTGACCCTTATCAATATGGAAAACAAAATAAGTCTAGATTTAAATCCATAAGTAAAGTCTTAATTTATGATACATTATATCTAGTGCATATAGATCTTTTCGGTCTATCAAAAACATAAGTATTAGAAGAAAATACTATGTATTTTTTTTAGTTAATGATTACACTAGATTTATAGGGGTCTATTTTCAAGAAAATAAATTTGAAGCCTTCTCTTATTTTAATACTTTTATAACCAAAGTTAAAAATGAAAAAACATACCATTTATAACTATTCATAGTGATCATGGTATATAATTTGAAAATTCTTATTTTGAATCTTTTTTTAGTAAGAAAGGCATAACTCCTAACTTCTCAACTCCAAGAACTCCTCAGGAAAAAGGTGTGGTTAAAAGAATAAATCATATTCTTCAAGAAATAAAAATAACCTTGTTGAGTGAATACTCAATTGCTAAACATTTTTGGGATGAATCCATTAGTACTGCTTTTTATACGATAAATTTAGTTTTAATAAGGCCATTTCTTAATAAAATACCTTATGAATTGTGGATTGGATAAAAACCAAAAGTTTCATACTTTAAAGTTTTTGGTTGTAAAATATTGATTTTAAATACTAAAGATAACTTACAAAAATTCCCAACCAAATATGATGAATTATTTTTCTTAAGATATTCCATAACTTCTAAGGCATATAGAGTTTTCAATAAAAACTCTTACACTATTGAAGAAATATTACATGTTAAATTTGATGAAACAAATCCTTTTGTTTTTAAAAAACCCCAAACTAAATATTTTGTTGTGTTTTAAAAAACTAATTATCAACCTTTGATGTAATATTCTTCTAATCATGAGAATACTCAAGAAAGTTTTTCTAAAGTATTCACTCTAGAATATTTTCTATCATATGTTGATGACTAGGTTTTACAAAACCCATGTAAGTTGTTTCTAAGGAATCATCCTAGTGATAGTATCATTGGTGATGTAAATCAACCTATAAGGACTAGAAGTTCTTTAAGAAATGAAGTATAGAATCTAGAATTTATTTCCCAATTAGAAGCTAAAAGTATTGATGAGGATTTGGGTGATGAATATTGGATCAAATCTATGTAAGATAAACTAAATGAATTTGAAAGGAACAAAAGTCTAGACCTTTATTGAAAGACCTATAGAAACTTATGTAATTAGAGTAAAGTGGGTCTTCAGAAATAAATGTGATGAAAATGGAATCATAGTAATAAATAAAGAAATATTAGTTTCTAATGGCTATACTAAAAAAGAAGGAATAGATTATGAAGAAACATATGCTTCAGTAGTAAGAATTGAATCTATTCGAATTCTCTCATCCTCTACAACATTCTTTAAATTTAAAGTTTTCTAAATGGATGTGAATTATTCTTTCCTTAACAGATATGTTCAAGAGAAAGTTTATTTTGAAAAAACTTTTGGCTTTGAAGACAAAAAACATCCTGAACATGTTTTTAAACTTACCAATTTTATATGGTCTTAAACAAGACCCTAGATCCTGGTATGTTAGAATGATAGTATTTTTATTATAAAAAAAAATATGTTAAAGGAATTGCTGATCCAACCCTTTTTATAAAGAAAGAAAATAAAAATGTTTTAATTATTCAAATCTGTGTTGATGACATTATATTCGGATCAACTCAGCAATCCTTAACTGATTCATTCTTGATTATTATGAAATATGAGTTT
Source organism: Viscum album (assembly GCA_963277665.1). Taxonomy (NCBI): domain Eukaryota; kingdom Viridiplantae; phylum Streptophyta; class Magnoliopsida; order Santalales; family Viscaceae; genus Viscum; species Viscum album. The sequence goes on from OY728150.1 coordinate 2,099,031,412, forward strand.
GTGATGAGTATGATGGGTGAGTTAAGATTATTTCTAGGATTTAAAATTTATCAAAAACCCGAAGGAATCTATATATCTCAACATAAGTATATTAAATATTTACTAAAAAAGTATGGATATAACAACACTAAGAGTATTAGTACTCCAATCGGTACCTCAAATACACTTGATCTTGATAAAACTGGGAAACCAGTTGATCAAACATATTTTAGAGGTATGATAGGAAGTTTACTATACTTAATAGCTAGTCCTAAAAACATAATTTTTTTAGTATTCTTATGTGCAATATACCAAGAAAATCCAAAAGAATCTCATTTAAAATTAGTGAAAAATATTTTTTCAAATGATGACTTTGGTGGTTATATAATGGATAGAAAGAGTACATCCGTAACTTGTCTTTTCTTATTAGATTCATTAGTTTCATGGTCATGTAATAAAAAACACTCAGTATCACCTTCCACTGCTGAAGTTAAATATGTGGCAGCTGGATGTTGTTGTGCTCAAGTATTGTGGATGAAACTAGTCTCGCCCAAATTTACCCAAGTTTTTAGGGTTAAGTGGTCAAATATAGAGTAGCTTGGGTTGTCAATTCCTCAGAGACCTAAGAAGAAACCTATAGACACACACATTCTATGGACTAATTTTGGTTATTAAGTAGACAAATTTGGGTTGATTTTTGATAGGTTTAAGCAAACAATACATGACTTAAGTAAATTAAAATTATGAGAAGGGTTGATCCTAGGTTATTATAAGGGGTGTATTGGATGAAATTCCTCCTTAGCGATTTCAATTTCTTATATTTGAGATGAGTTCATTCAAGGAGATCAAACAACTTCATCACTTACTGGTTAATACCAATAGACTCTAATAATAATCACCTATACAATTGGAGGATCATGTTTATGAGCACTCCAAGGTAAATTTTCATATTAGCACTTAAGGTGTGTGGCCTTAAAATTCAATAAGGATAAAGAAGTTTTAAAATCATCAAATAAAAATCTCATTTAAAAGAAGTGATTAGAGATTAATGGAGTGATAAATAACATCCAATCCAGACACTTTATAATCCCTTGGATCAACCCTTAAGTGGGTTAGCCCTCTATTGATCCTATGATCTTAATGGAAGTGGGAAGTAGACTCATGAGAGAATAATTGAAGGGAAAAAAATAGAAAAAAAGTAACAAAAACTCCACCGTTGTGTGATTAATCTCACTAGGTTTGGTGTGACTAAATTAACACTATGAAGAAATGGTATCAACATGTTAATAATAAGAACATAAAATGATAATAATAAGAAGTTTTATAAGAAAACTAAAGTGATTCAAATAACTTACAATTGAGGAAGAACATTACAAAGGAAAAGTGACAACATAACATTATAGTGAAAGAAAACACCAAAGATGATAAAATCATCAACCAACACTAACTTAAATAGTAATTTCAAGAGGTTCGGGTCGAGATACCAACAATACAAAGGATCCCGCTTGAGTATGGTAGGCCTAGGGTGGTGGAAAGTAAGGGAGAAGAGACTTTTCTACCCTTGACCCAAAGTTGTATCCAACTTTCATCCACTGGAAAGAGGCACCTATATGGGAGAATTGGAGTGGTCTAGATAAGAAAACAATTAAGCTCCAGATGTCTCCTAGCTCTCTAAAAAATTTTAGCTCAAATTAATTTTTTGTTTTCGAGATATGATTAAATTGGTGGGATGTTTTTTTGGGCCGTAGAATCTGACCGAGAATTTTATCTCCAACTTGGGCCGCATGAAACTCCATTAAAACATCCGAATTATCTCTTTTCACTATTGGATTAAATGTTCCCCTTGATTTCCTATATATTCAGTTAAATTTTGAGAATCATTGGGCTTGGATATTGGATGCTACAATATCTTTATTGGGATGATGTCTAGTTTCATTGCCTAGAATTTTGTTAGTTCAAGGCCAAATTTGGTGGTCTTCTATTGTAAATATTCAAGTGTTCAAAAAGCATGAATTGTTCCTTATATCATGAGAGAACTAAAAATAAAATATAAAAATAAAATCGAGACCATTTTTTATTTTAGGAGGTGTTCAAAAATGTACCATGTAATAGTGAATTTTAAGGACTTACAATCATAATGTGAAATAATGTTCAAAGTGTAAAATGATCTAAAAATGGTGTTTATGATTAATAAAACAAATGAATATTATAATATAAACAATGAATATTAGCCTCTTTAAGTGGATAATCACACCCCCAACTTGATTTTTTCTAGTCCCGAGAAAAATATATCTCAATAATATGAAATTCAAATTCCCTTTTCCAAAAAAATTTTTATACACAATGATCACCAAAATCCCTTATACCAAACAATCATGAAACCCATAAAAATCTTTTAATACAAGATATTTTTATAATCATATCCCAATATCAAGCCCATTCCTTTGTTCAAATTCATCTATATATTTTATCCAATATCAATTAAGTGTGATGATGCATTGTGCATCGTAATAGAAATGGGGTTTCATCTTTATTCAAGGGAGAAATGATGGAAGAAATAGGTGGAATCACATTTCAATATTAATATGAGTATTCAATTTTTTTATTGTATTTTTTTTTATTTTTTGTTTTTGAAAATTTTCCCTGGTAATTGAAATTTCACTCAATAGAGTCAACCCATTTAGCGAGACTTTGCTAATGACTCACATTCTCAAAGACCTTAGGGCACCAAGTGAATTCCACATACTCGGGCATCATCTTGAGTTAAATCAATCAATAACAAAGTTAAATTACCACAAATAGAGATAAAATTACTAAATCTGGGTGAGACAACTATAGATTCATGATTCCCAAGTGCTGAAATCCACGCATTAGGTCTTTTCATTACTCTACGTGAAAATTTATTATTTTATTATTTTATTTTTATTTTTTATTGAATACTCATATTAAACCTAAAATGATCACCAAAAAATGCTATTTATTTGGGGGACCCCATAAACTCAAACTAAAACTCCACTATCCAAATGACGTGCATTGTGGATTTTTTTATTTGGATGAAATATAAGTGATGAAAGATCACATTAGACAACCGCACTTTCCAAAATATATGCACATGAAATTATACATGGATTAAAATCAGAATCAGGGCATTCTAAATTATTTGATATTCAATTTCAAAGTGTGAAATGTGTATTATCATGTTCAAGTTTAAAGGAACTTTTCCTTCCATTAAGGCACACTTTTTTTCAAATCATTTTTTTCACTCAAAAGAAAATTTATTTTTTCCACAAAAGCAATTTTTTTATTTCATCTGCCCACCAAATTAAAATAAAACTATCCCTAGTGTTTGAAGAAAAGAAAATTTAGAAGGGGGTAGAGGCAGAGAATGGGTGTTCAAAAAAGAAATTGAAAATTAGGATCATGGAATGAAGTCACCTGGTGGTTGAAGTTAAAGTTTGTGCTGCTCTAATTTAGTCCTTTGATATCTATGTCACTCGCAGAGTTCGCTATTTGAAAAAGGAAAAACAAATAGAATATATATATATATATATTTATATAATAAAAAAAGTAAAATATAAGTATTTATACAAAAAATATAGAAAAAGGAACCACCATAAGTCATAGGTCAGTGGTAAGTGCGTGTCCCTATCTCCCTTCGGTCCCAGGTTCGAGTCCCCGTGACTTCATAGGTTGTGATGTGGTTTTCTTCATGACCTACAATGTGTCCTTTTTTTAATTCTTATTATTATTTTTTGTATTTTTCTTTTAACCTTAAAACAGATAAAATAAAATAAACTGATGATAAATTGTCTTCTTTTTAAATTTATGGGTAAAGCATTACTCAAGGATCACACCATATAACATGGATTAATATGGATCTCCCCTTTCATACCCGTCCATATTCATAGTAGAAGAACAAGTCCATAATCTGAGGTACTATCATATTCAAATTTGATGAATTATGTATTTTTTTTTTAAATATCAAATTGATTCATTAATACTATTTAAAAGATAAATATGATTCACAAAGATTAGAAACATGAAAACCATTTGTTTCCTCCCATGCAATGCTTTTGTTTAATGTCGTTAGTCCGACATGGATCCTAAATCTATCATTCTTTCCTGGTTTATAGGTTGGATCTGCTAACTCAACCTCTATTTCCTGTTTATTGAATGATTCAATGAATGGTTTTAACCTATGACCATTAACTTTGAAAATGTGAACACTTGTGGGATCCTGTATCTCTACTACCCCATGGGGGTACACATGATGCACTATTAATGGACCTGACCATATTGACCTTAACTTTCCCAGGTGTAAATGAAGTTTTGAACTATAAAGAAGCATAGATTTTCCCGGTTCAAAGTGTTTAACTTTGAGATTACTAGATTGGTAGGCTTGAAATATAGATTTATTTATCCTTGAAGTTTTATAATCCTCAAACCTTAGTTCCTAAAGTTCATTAAGATCTAATTTCATCTTTTCTTTAGCCAAAGAAATGTCAAAATTCATTTTTTTTGATTGCCCAAAACACCTTATACTCAATTTTAATAGGTAAATGACATGATTTTCCATAAACCAACCTATATGGTGACATGCCTAGGATGGTTTTGAATGCTGTACAATATTACCAAAGAGCATCCAAGAGTTTCTCGGACCAATCTTTCCTAGAGATATTGACAGTTTTTCAAGAATTTTCTTAATCTCCCTATTCTCTAACTCATATTGACCATTTATTTGAGGATGGTACGTAGTGTAAACTTTATGAGAAATCCCACACTTTGAAATGAGTGAAGATAATGGGCGGTTGCAGACATGGGTTCCCCGATCACTGATTATAGCCCTAAGAATTCCAAATCGAGAAAATATGCACTCTTTTAGAAATCAAATCACAACATGATGGTCGTTGGACTTGGTGGGAATGGACTCAACCCATTTTTAGACATAATCAACAACTAAGAGGATGTAGAGGTATCCCCTAGAGTTTGGTAAGGGTCCCACAAAATCAATTCCCCAATAATCAAATATTTCAATGACCAGAATGGGAGTAAGGGGAATTTGATTCCTTTTAGTAATGGATCTGGATTGTTGACATTAAGGGAAACTTTTTCATAATTGGAAGGAGTCCTTAGCGAGGTTAGTCCAGTAGAAAACACTTTGGAGGAACTTTTTATTATGTTTCTTTGAGGAAAAGTAGTCTCCACATGCCTCTCCATGACAAAATTTTAGAATGGACCCGTGCTAAGACTTGGGAACACATCTCCTAATGATTTGATTAGGAAAAAACTTGAAGAGGTAAGGATCATAAAAAACATAGTGTTTGACATTAGAAATGAACTTATTATTAACTTGGTTCCTGAGGAATTTTTGAATGACACCCATAACCAAATGGTTTGCTATGTCAGAATACCATGGGCAATCACTCACAGAATATAGGTGCTCATTGGGAAATGAATCTAACACAGAAAGGTGACATGAGCTTTCTTTGAATTCCATCCTAGAGAGGTGATCAACTATAACATTTTCAACACCATTTTTATCCTTAATGGTTAAATAAAACTCTTGAAGAAGAAGGATCCACCTAATAAATCTAGTCTTGGAATCTTGTTTTTGGAAAAAGTATTTTAGGGTTGAATGGTCGGTGAAGACAATGATGGGTGATCCTAAGAGATAGGACCTAAATTTCTCTAAGGAAAATACAACAATAAGAAATTCCATCTCAGTAGTGGTGTAGTTTATTTGTGCATCATTTAAATATTTTCTTGTATAAGCAATGACTTACAGACTTTTCTCACATCGTTGTCCTAATATTTATCCTTCAACGAAGTCACTAGCATCGCACATGAGATCACAAGGAAGTTATCAATTTGGAGATTTCATGATATGTGGAGAGATAAGAGTTGAATTGAGTGTAGAGAATGATTCCTCATAGCTTGGTGTCCATAAAAATGGAGGATATTTCCCCAATAGAGAACAAAGTGGCTGAGAAATAGAGTTGAAATTCCTAATGAACCTTCTTTAGAAACCAACATGTCCAAATAAATACCTCACTTACTTAACAATTTCAGGAGAGTGAAGGTGAGGAATTATGTCGACCATAGCTTTATCAACTTCAATCTCTCTACCAAAGACCAGATGTCATAGAACAAGTCCTTCCTTTACCATGAAATAGAATTTTTCTTAATTTAGGATGAGATTCTTATCCTCGCATTTTCACAAAACCCTTTCAACATTCATAAGGAATCCCTCAAAATTATCCCCAAAGATGGAGAATTCATCCATGAAGACCTCTAAAAAATCCCCCCACCATGTCTGAGAAGATTCCCATCATGCACTGCTGGAAGGTACCAGGGGCATTACATAACCTAAAGGGCATGTGTTTGAAGGAAAAAATGCCGAATGGAAAAGTGAAGGTTATTTTTCCCTAATCCTATAAGGAGACCTCAATTTTATTATAGCCTGAGAATCCATATAGGAAGTAATAAAATTGATGACCCACCACTCGTTTGAGGACTTGATCAATAAAGGGAAAGGTGAAATGGTATTTCTTGGTACAAGAGTTGAGCTTCCTATAGTCAATACAGACTCTCCATCCACTACTTACCCTTGTGGGGAGAAGGTCACCATCCTCATTGGTGATCATAGTGATTCCAGATTTCTTTGGGACAACTTGAATTGGGCTTACCCACTCACTCTCAGCAATGGGGTAGATGAAACCCACTTTCAACAACTTGAGAAGTTATTTCCTTACTACATCCATAAGATTTGTATTGAGTTTAATTTGAGGCTATTGACATGGTTTGGATTCAGATTTAAGAACAATCCTATGAGTCCCAATGAGTGGGATAATCCCAAGAATGTCAGAAAGGGTCCATCCAATTGCTTTCTTATGCTTTATTAGGACATCCAAAAGCATCATCTCTTGATTGGATTCAAGAGAGGAATAAATGACAACATGAAAGGATCAATTGTCCCCTAGGAATACATACTTAAGTGATTAAGGTAAGAACATAAATTCGAGATCATATTGGTTATCAATTTCAAAGGATGGATGGGACTTTATATTGAACTCAGTTTCTTTTTCCAGATTTCTTGATAGAATTGGTTCCTTGTGAACAAAATTTTCATCCAATAATTTGGCCAGATTAGTGTCATGAATGGGTATGGACTCAGTTTTATTGATTTCACTAATGGTATCATTGATTGTTGATTCGATAAAATCATCAATAGAGCTATCTAGAAGAGATTCAATCCAAAGAGAAAAATTTCCCTTATGTGAACAAAGAAAATCAATCTCTTCTTGACTTAAACATCCATAAGTAAGCCCTTGATGTTCCTTGAGTTCACTATCAACACTAAAAATCCAATTAACCTCATGTATCTCTTCATTATCCCCAATTTGAGAGTTTTCATTGTATATGTTCAAGTCTAGACTCATGTTTCTAAAGGTGATGCTTATATTCCCATTTCGGACTCGGATAAAAGAGTTTATTTTTGCAAGGAAGGGAAGACCAAGGATGATTGGATTTTTCTCCCTAGGACCTAATACTGGATTATTTTCAAGAAAAATGAAGTCAACTGGCTGAATTAAATTTTAACTTTCACAAAAACATCTTTTAAGACCCCATTAGGATCTCAAACACTACAATCAGCAAGTTGAAGAGTGAAAGATGTGGGTTGGAGTTCTTCAAGCCCTAACTAACAATACATGGCATAAGGAATGAGGTTAACACTGGATATTAGATAAAAAATGGATTTAAAAACTTTGTTCTCTCCTAACTCAACATTGATATATGGACATCCTGGATCTTTCAACTTTGGAGGAATGGTCCCTTGAATGGTGGTACTCACATTAGCAACCAAAAGGACTTAGTTTTTATGAAAAAATTTAATTTTAAAAGTGCACTAGTCCTTAAGGTACTTTGAGTTGGGTGGAATGGTTTGGATTTCCTCAATAAGGGGGATGTTCAAATTAACCTGAGAGAATATTTCCCTCAAAGTCTCATTTAGTTATGGTTTAGTTTTTCCTCTCATGTGTTGAGGGAAGGGAGAAGGTTGTTTGATTTTTTGGTGTGTTTGTAGTTCCTTCACATTCTCATTGGGGTTTTCAGAATCTATGGGCGGTTCTTCATCATTTTCATGCGTTTTTGAAGCTTTTAATGGTTCTGGAATGGTTTGTTCAGGTTTCTCAATGGATTTCCCACTTCTTAAAATAGTCACTGCTTTGAGTTTTTCATGAGAGGTTTGTGTGTAACTAGATTCTCCCATTAAATTTGAGGATGGTACTTCCTGAGTAGGCATGAGTTACTTCCTGGTTTTAATTGTTTGTAGTTCATGTTTATGGTATGATACTTCTGAGTTCATTTTCTCCATTTGTTTACACAACTGCTCAAGGATTGGAAGAGGGACATATTGAGTAGGGGATTGTGCTAGTTGGTTTATCCTAGAAGGATACTTTGGTTGTTGGATTGGTTGTTGGTATTGGAAAGGAGGATGTTGGTATTCGCATGGTTGTGGTTGGAATTGGTTATGGTTTTGGAAATTTTGTGTAGGGTAGGGGTTCGATCCTTGTGGTTGGATAGGTTATTGGTTATCTTTCCAGCGGAAACCTGAGTGTTCATTATACCTTGGGTTGAATGTGTTTTGGTATTGAGGATTTTGGAAGTTTAAGGCATTAAATTTAGCAAGTTTTCATCATAAAATAACATCCTTAATGGATGGAATGGTTGGGCAGTTTTCTATTTTGTAGTCATGTTTGTCACAAATTGTGAAAACAGGGTCAAGTGTTTGGATTTCATAGAATTTCTTAAGGTCTATCTCTAAAACCTTCCTTGTGAGTGATATGAGTTTATCCCCAAGGATTTCATATTCTCTAAGTGTATTCATTCCAGTAGTTCTTTGTGTCTTTTCAAAATAAGGTGATGTTTCCCAAGTTTGGTTTTGTTCGGAAAGGCTTTCTAGATACTCGTATGCATCATTTGGGGATTTGTTTTTAAATGCCCCATTACACATCATTTTAATGAATTGTTTGTTCCCCAGGCCCAACCCTTCATAGAAAATTATCACTTATTCATAAATAGAAAAACCATTATGTGGAACCATGTTTAGGGTGTCTTTGAACCTCTCCCATGTTTCATAGAATGACTCTCCCTCTTTTTTTAAAAAGTTTTGGATGCTCTTTTTAAGTTCAATTGTTTTGTGGTGGGGAAAGTATTTTTTGTAGAATTATCTTTTTCATAGGTCCCAAGAGTTGATGTATGATTGTATCAAATTTTTTTATCCAATTTTTAGCTCTATCCTTTAAAGAAAAAGGAAATAACCTCGTCTTAGATGATTCTAGTTGATGTGGGGAGTACATGGTTTCTACAATTTCATTTAACTCCTTAAAGTGACGGTAGGGAATCTAGGACTCCATTACATGGAATGTGGGAAGGTGGTTTAGGACATGGAGTTTAAAGAAGTAGTTGGAATATCATAAGGAATTGTGTCTAATGCATGAGGGGGCGTTGGTACAGGAAGGTGTGAGGTAGTCATTCGTGGTTTGATCGACCACATTCCCTACGTTTGGGGCTGCCTCATTTGGATTTCCAATTTGATTCTCACACAGGTTTATGAGTTGGTTTCTTTGAAGACCTTCCATTAAAATAGGATAAATTTTTGAATCTAGAGTATTTGGAAGACTATGATCTAATGGAAATAGTTATCTTGGTGTACTTAACCCCCCAAACCTAGGACTATCCACCCTAACTAGATAGTTTGATTGGTCACAGGTGTAGGCGGACATGCACCAAAAGAATAAAAATGAGAAAGGGAAAAGATAAGAGAATCTAGATGAGAATATAAGAAATGAGAATTGTGATGAATTACTTGGGTCCTTAGAAATAGTTCCAACATTTGGTCTCGCCCAAATTTTACCCAAGTTATTAGGGTTATGCGGTCAAATGTAGAGTGGCTTGGGTTGTTGATTCCTCAGTGACCTAAGAAGAAACCTATAGACATGCACATTCTATTGACTAATTTTGGATATTAAGTGGCTAACTTTTATTTTATTTTTGATAGGTTTAAGAAAACACTATGTGATTTAAGTGAATTAAAATTATGAGAAGGGTTGATCCTAGGTTATTATAAGGGGTGGATTAGATGAAATTCCTCTTTAGTGATTTCAATTTCTTATATTTGAGATGAGTTCATTAAAGGAGATCAAAAAACTTCATCATTTACTGGTTCATACCAAAACACTATAATACTAATCACCCATACACTTGGAAGTTTATGTTTATGATCATTCCAAGGTAAAGTTTTGTTTTAGCACTTGAAGTGTGTGGCCTTAAAATTCAATAAGGATGAAGAATTTTTAAAACCATCAAATAAAAATCTCATTTAAAAGAAGTGATTAGATATTAATGGAGTGATAAATAACATCCAATACATCCCCTTTATACTCTCTTGGATCAACCCATAACTGTGTTATCCCTCCATTGATCTTATGATCTTAATGTAAGTGGGAAGTAGACTCATGAGGGAGGAATTAAAGAAAAAAAACAAAAAAAAGTAACAAACACTCCATCATTGGGTGATAAATCTCACTAGTTTTGGTGTGAATAAATTCACACCATGAAGAAAAAGTATCAATGTGTTAATAATAAGAAAAGAAAATTAGAATAAGAAGAATTTTTATAAGAAAACTAAAGTGATTTGAATAACTTACAATTGAGGAAGAACATTACAAAGGAAAAGTGGAAGCATAACATTACAATGAAAGAAAGCACCAAATATGATAAACTCCTTCACCAAAACTACCTTAAATAGAAATTTCAGGAGTCTTGGGTAGAGATCCCAATAGTACAAAGGATCCCACTTGAGTATGGTAGGCCTAGGGTGGTGGAAAGTAAGGAAGAGGAGACTTTTCCACCCTTGACCCAAAGTTGCATCCAGCTTGCATCCACTAGAAAGAAGCACCTAGATGACCTTTTAGATGGAATAATTAGAGTTTTCAATAGAATAAAAAGATAAATATTCAGATTTCTCCTAGATCTATGTAAAATATCTAACCAAATGAAGTTGTGGTTGTTTAGATATGATTTAATTGGTGGGCTGTTTTTTTGGTCCATAGAATTTGGCCCAGAATTTTTTTCCAACATGGGCCGCATTATACTCCATTAAAACATCCGAATTTTCTCTTGTTACTATTGGATTAAATGTGCCCCATGATTTACTATATCTTAATTTAAATATTTAGAACCATTGGGCTCAGATATTGGCCGCTACAATCTCTTTATTGGGATGATATCTAGTTTACATTTCCCAGATTTTTTTTGGTTTAAAGCCAACATTGGTGGTCTTCTAATGTGAATCGTTAAGTGATTCGTAAGCATGAATTGTTACTTATAGCATGGGAGGCCTGAAAATAAAATATAAAAATAAAATCAAGACCATTTTTTATTTTAGGAGGTGTTCAAAAATGTACCATGTAATAGTGCATTTTAAAGACTTACAATCATAATGTGAAATTATGTTCAAAGTGTAAAATGAACTAAAAATAGTGTTTATGATTAATAAAACACATGAAAATTATAATATAAACAATGAATATTAGACTCTTTCAGTGGATAATCAGCAACACGCACTCACAGATTATGGAACGAGTTTTACTAAAACTCAAACACTATGTGATAACACTAGTGCCATAGTCCTTAGTAAAAACCTGGCACATCACTCTCATGAAAAAAACCTAGATATTAGACATCAATTTCTTAGGGATCACACACTTAAATGAGATATAATTTTAAAATTCATTGGAATTCAAGAACAAATTGCTAATATTTTCACAAAACCTTTACCTTATGATAGATTTGAATACATTAAATAGTAGTTAGGACTGATCACTGTAAGGTAATCATTCACATCTACTTTCTATTTAAACCATCTCCATATACTAATTTACTACTTTTAAAAGGTAGATTACATATTATTTTCATGTTTTTAATTGGTTTCATGTTTTTAATCGGTTTCCTTTTTTAATCGGTTTCATGTTTTTAATCGGTTTCATGTTTGTAATTGGTTTCATTTTTTTATTGCTTTTATTCTTTTTTATTGGTATTATAATTTTCTCGGTATTAAAATTTTCTTGGTATTACATTTTAATTGGTATTAGAATTGTTTTTTTATTTCATTGTAATGTAAATCTAAATTTTATTCAAATTTTATTTAAAAAATATATCATATTTCACTACTTTAAATTTTTATTTTCTAAAAAAAAATATTGAAATAAATACATCTATCCTAATAATTTTATAGGTACAATTTTTATTAAATTTCAAAATTTTTGTTATTTCAATTCTTTCACTTTGTTTTAAAACATTATGAGATTTATCTTGCATATGATAATTTTTTTTAAAAAAAACTCAAGAGTTCAAAATAATTTTCAACCATTGGATTTTCCTGATCTTATATAAGCTGTAGAATCTAAATGCTTGGATTTCCATCGCCTATATAAAGGGACCCCATACCTTGTCCCACATCGACTTCTCACTGAAGTGAACCAAAGATCTATTTCCCTTAAAATAGTTAATGTTGTTTGTTTCCATAACCAGAGGAGGTAATTTCTTTCATATTTAGAGAAAGTTTCAATTTTCATGTTGGAATCCACCACCTCATCTCCAAAACAGATGTCTTCGAAGGACTTCTCATCTATGAACTTTCATGGTGAATGGTTAGTCTCTCAATAATTTTATGAATTTTTTTATTCTTCATTGAAAAGAATTATAGACTTCAAAGATTGTAAGTCTCTTTTTATTGAAAGACTCGAATCCAATCTAGGTTATTTTTACTATGAGGAGGTGATGGAATTCTATAATACTATAGAAATAGATGATAATCTCTAAGTCTTTTTTACAATGTATGAGAATAAATACACCACTTTATTAAAGAAAGATAATTTTTTTTGGGAGTTCCATGTGAAATAAATGCTTTATGTCCACCCCACAGGTTTCCTAAATTAGAAAGAACTTTTTATAAAAAATGCAGAAGAATATCTTTTTGAGATTAATGAAGATAAAAGAAAGGTGAATCATCTTTTGACTGACAACTGATTAATAGACCTCTGGATGAAATGATTTTTTGTGTCGAGAAAATGTGATAAGGAAACCCTAAAAGTTTTTGATGTTTATATCCTCGACTACTTAATGAATATGAGGAAATTCAATCTCATGGGTTTCATATTTTTGACTCTCAAGAAATTGACATTCATAACAATCAAATCTCAGTTGATTATGTTTCCTGAAATCCTAAGAAAATTTCTTTCTAAATGTTTGGGGCTGTGCAATGTGGAAATTAAGTCAAATCTAAAAAGTTTCAAAGTTTTTGTTATCAGTGTAGATAAGATTATAAGGATGAAGTTAAGTTTCAATTCAGAATCAAAGAAGTTTGTAAAAGATCATGAAGCCAAAAAGCAAAACTAAATAACTAGAGGGAGTAAGAAAGCTGCAAACCAATCGAAATCGATTGTGTATAAAAAGAAGAAGGTTGAGGCTGAACCACAAGAGAAATCAAAGAATAAAAAATCAGTTCCTGATGAGGTTGTAGATGAACAAATAAAGAAAAAGGTAGAAAGGAAAGAGGGTGAACCCCAAACCAGACATGATCGTACTGAGGTCTTGGCTGAAAAAATTTATACCCACAAAATTCTCAAAGAAGTAAAGAAGAAAAAGAAGATGAAAAAGAGAAAGGATGATGCTGTTGATATCGATAGGATTTTGAAATGAGTAAATAAATCTAGTGCCAAGATTTTTTTAAAAGAAACTACTAAACTAATACAACTGGAACCATTTGTTCAAAGAAAATGAAATTAAATTGTTAAAAGAGAATTGGATTCAGAAGAAGAATCAGAAGATATAGTTTTGAGACAAATTGATGATTATATTGATGTACCAAAAGATAAAGATGGAATCCAAGAAAATGAAGAAGAAGAAGAGGAGGAGGAGGAGGATGAGGATGAGGAAAATTAAAATCAAGCTGAAGCCAATAAAAGGAAAACCTCTCCTAAAAAGAAAACCCCTGTGAAATCCTCAAAAGTGGAATCATTCAAATTTCCATCTCTATATCGTATGTCTTTAAAATAAGTTGATCAGAAGGAAATACCCAAGAAATTAATTCAAATCCCAGATAATGAAGAAGAATAGGTAGAATCTGATAAAAATCAGAATAAAAAATTGAGAATGTGTCTATAGGAACTCATTATGGTGAGCTTCTAGATTTCAAGAAGATACTGATTCTGAAAGAACAATTATAATCAAAGGAGTGAAATACATTGAGAAAGAATTGAATAGATTGTAAAAGATCATTCCTTGTTTTAAAAAAATTTAATCAAATATATACATTCTTTCAAATAGCCATAATGAAGGAATGGATTCTGTCATGAGTTTTATGGAAAGATTTCTGAAACTCGAAGCCAATTTTAAATTTTTTGAAGAATATTCTCTCGAACATATCAAGGCTTGTAATAATGTTTTCAAGTGGTCATATAACATTGATTAAAGTGTAAAATTTAATGAGGACAAGATTGAGGAAATAAGGAATCTTTTAAATTATCTTAATTCGACTTATAAAATGTTGGTCAATGATTTGAACGAGAAAGTGAAGGAATTTAAAAGTCCCAGTACTTCAAAATAAATTCACTCTAAAGATTTTGAGAATATCAAGATTAAAATATCATATTTTCAAAATAAAAATGGGTTTTTTTGAAAAAAATATATCAAATCCTAGATAAGGTCTTCAGAATCTGAATAGATGATTTTCATGCTCAAGAAGAAAAGTTTAAAACACAGGAAGAGATTAATTAACTTTAAGAAAAAAGAATTCTTAATCAAGAAAATATTTTTTGTAGAATATGAAGAAAAGTTTTGGGATCAACAAGAATACCTTGATAAGTTTATAGAGGATAGAAAAGAATTTAAAAATATGAAGTTAGCTACTTTAAATCTCATGGATAAGGAAAAGGATAAGAAATGGTTTATTTTTGAACCATTGTTGTATTTTTTTATCAAATAAAATTCATGCTCTATTTCATATTTATTTTTTCATATGTTTTTTTCTCTAACCCTTTATAGGTTTATATAGATTTCCCCCATTTTGAAAATCGCAAGGGGGAGAATGTTTTATATTGGGGAGAGTGTTTTCTACAAAGAAAGGATATTATATTAAGGGGGAGAATCCTTAGAAAAGGGGGAGTAAAATCTTACAGAGAAGGGAGTACGATCCTTAGGGATAATTTTATCCTAAATAGGAATTGGTTGTGTTTAATATTATTATCAAAAGAGTTATAAAACTCAGGGGGAGATAAGTTTTTGTTTTATCTTTATCTTTGCGTTTTTTTCTTTCCAAAAAGGGGGAGATTGTTGAGTCAAAAGTTTTGTTTTGACTTCTCCATTAATTTTTGTTTTGGAAATAAAAAACTCTTTCTAAATATATTACATGGTAATTCGCATTGAATATGATTTATAATGTATTATTTTCAATCATAACTGCATGTATTGTTTTCAATCATAACTGCATGTATTGTTTTTAATCGTAACTACATATCAATAGTAATTACATGTATTATTTTCTATTATAATCATATACATTTCTTTAGATCATAAATGGGTTATACTTATAAATGCATGTCATGTTTTCAATCATAACTAGTGTATAATCATAAATATATACCATGATAATAATTGTAATTACATGTCGTGGTTTCAATCACAACCACATATTCTTTTCTTTATGAAAATCATCAGTCTTAACCTTATCATTTCTAGTAAATATTAATTTTTATAAAATGAAATATTTTATATTTAAATGATTTCATTAAATCTATTATCTATTTCAATTAAAACGATTTCATTCAATCTATTATGTATTTAAATTAAAATGATGTCGTGTATTCTATTTTAATATGACTGTTGATGTGCCAGGTGTCCAAGTCCCTCTGAATTTTCTAGAAAAATATGATCATTGAAGCATGAATATGACTGTTGGGATAAAATTTATAAATACTAGGTTATTCTATTAACCTCAAAATTATTTTTTCTGTCTATAGATAATCAATGAGATCTCTGTCAAAGTCTCTTCCTTGTGCAAAAGCTCTGAAGAATACAAGTCGTGAATAGTTTTTTCCAATCACTTGTATGTTCGAGGAGTTTTTATTTTCTTTGTGAGATACAGATCAATTGTGATTATGATCAAGGGATACTAAGGATAAGTAGACAGGATGGTGTCGATATTTTTCAGATCAAGGGCTTCTGAGGCTAGGAAGACAGAGGCACCAATTACCTGCTTAATCAAGGGCTACCAAGGATAGGCAGGCAGACTGAAGACAATCTTTGAATTGAGGGCTTACCCTAGTCTGTCTAAGACATACTTGATTGAAAGTATAAATCAAGGGACCTCTATCCTAGGTCAAATGATACCCTTCCCTTTGGGTTAAAATAATTGTATTCTTTACATTTACACTGTAATTGTAATAAAAAGAGAAATATTTTAGTTTTTTTCTATTCATATTTCATAATATCATAATTGTTTCTATTAAAATACATACATTTCACATTTTATTAGTGATTATGATTTTATACACTGTATAGTAGAATCATCTATTGTTGTAATAATCTGATTATCATAACCATTATAATTACGATCATTTATTTTCTTACTCTGATCATCATATTCATCTCGGATATGATTGTGATCTAAATACAACCTATGGTATACTTATCATAATCAATCTATTTATGATACTTATCATAACCGACCCAATTATGATTATATTTTTCACCGGTACCAGGGCCCACACCGATTCATGGTTTTATCACATTTAGAGGTATTGTGAATTACATTAGTTTAAATCGTTTTAAACTAAGTTTCTTTTAGGTTTGAAAACAAAAGTTTCTAAAACCTACAATTCACCCCCTCTTGTATTGTGCCATCTACATACATATTTCGATCCAACATGCGCTACATGCTACACCATGTTAGCTTGTATTACACGTAATACTGAGTTTATTCAAAAGATCATTTTATTATTATAATTATTTAAACAAGAAAATTATAACCAAGACATTAGAGTGGTTGGTATGAACATTATTAACTGAATTATGAAATTATTGTTTACACATGTAAAACCCTTTTGAAATTAAAAAGGAAATATTTTTCTCAAAAGCTATCTAAATGCGCACAAGTGTGGTTTATACCAATAAAATAAAAAAACCACTATTGTTGGATTATAGTAATGAAAAATATAAATATAAAATATTAAATATGATGTTTAAAATTTACTGTATTTGTTTTATAGACATGATATAAAAATAAATATAGTTTTATGCTTAAAAAATATTTTTTTCTAAAATAATCTTTATCGCCTTTTGATAGATCACTTTTTTTAAATCTAATTTTTGAAACTTTTAAAAATTATATTGTAAAAAATAAAATTATTATTTGAATTAATAATTTTAAAATTTTCTTTGGTTTATTTTTTTTGTATTTTTCTGATAAGTTTCATGTTTTGATGAATAATGAAAAATACTGAATTTTAATTGAATTTTTTTTTCATCTAAATAATTTATAGCATTAAATTATATTTTTGATTGGTTTTAAAGTATAAATAGATCAATTTTATAAAATTTAATCTAGTTTTAGTCATTTTAATCAATTTTACATTGAAATTGGATATAAAAACATTCCAAACATTTAAATATTTTTACTTTAAAAACCCATTGTTTTGTCCCATCTGTGGGATTTCATTTTAATTAATTTATAAAAATTATGTGAATTTATTTTGTAAAAATGGATTCAATATTTTTAATCATAATTTAAAAATTTATTAAATAGTTACTTTTTTATTTTTGACCAATATGAATAGTAAAATTGCTAATTTTGTTACCACAATAAAGGGTAAATTGAGTAATTTATGTTAAAAAAATAAAGTGATAAGGACTAGAAAATGAACCTAACACATGAAATATTTTTATTAGATGAATATAATTTGACCATTAACACATAAGGATCTAAATTAAGTCATTTAATGAACACTTTTCTATGAAAATGACTTATATAATATTTAAATCAAAGAAAGAAACAAAATGTCACTTTATTTTTCTTAAATATCCCTTATGTGTCCACATGGGGAAAAGGTATGTTATGAATGAATATAAATGTAAATTTTAAACTTAATAAACATATTTTCATGATAAAAATTTATTTATGGCTTTTGGGCCACTTAGATGAGATTATAATATTTATTATATTTTATTTAATATAAATTTAAAGATGTTAAATTCTAATTTTAAATATATTTTATTAATATAATGGTACGTAAAAGATATATCCAACTACAAAAATTATTTTGAAATATTAAATATTTATCTTCATCAGGGTTTTTTTTAATTTTTAATGAACAAATATGTGTATTAAATAATTATACAAAAGTGATATATTAATTATTTTATTAGTGGAAATATCAAATAAATGTTATTAAAAATATTAAAATAAATATAATTTGAGATAATTACTATGATAAAATAATTTTATAGATGACATTAACCTCTTAGAAGTATAATAATATATTTCTTTAAAAGTTAATTTGTTATCTTGATATTTTTAAATGTCCAAGTAATGAATAGTTTCAAAACTGACACTAATGATATTTTTTCAAAATAATATTTTATTAAATTATTTAAAAATAGTAAAATATATTTAAAAATAAAAAATAATTATAATATAGTCTATATTTTATAAATTTTTTATTTATAATATAACTAAAATAACATAATTAAAAATTAAAACATTTTAATCTTGAATAACTTGTTACCTTAGTTAAAACTAAAATAGGTTAACCAAGGCTTAATCAAAATGATAAGGTTTAAAATAATAATAAAATATGTATAAAATATATTTATTGGTGATATTACAATATTATATAATCTTATCTTCGAATACATGTTATTTTTGAGATATTGGAATTGATATTAAATTTATTATAAATTAATATTTTTTGAAATTCCAAAAGTACCCCTCACCTTCATTATAAAAGGACACCTCCTTCCTCATCTAATTTCACCTCTTTTAGTATTTTGAATCAACCAAAATATGAAAACTTATCTTCCAAACTTCTCGATACAAATTCTAGAGGTGTTTTCTTACCAAAGTACCAACTCTAGAGTCCTTTAGGGGGTGATATATTTCTCTAGATTCTTTTAGAGGAGATCTAAAGGAGCCATTTCGAAGAACTGGTAATCACTCTAACCGATCACTCTCTTTTTCTACTCTTATATAACTCTTATAGATATATTATATATATCATAAAATAATAAATGTATAATCCTTAATATTCTGAAATGTTATTATGATTATTAATTCCCCATTATATACCCCCTTTCCCATTGAACAAGAAGTGAAAGTATCGCTCGTGCGTACGTACGACTTACTGTCTCCACATAGCGATACAATTAATTTTACATCACCATATTTTATAAGTGGTAATTATGATGATTTTAATGTTTATATATTATATTTGTGATATTATTATACCTCTATAATTAAAATATAATATTTACCTTTTTTCCATCTAATCCTTTTGGACATGATAACGTCGCTCGTGAGTAAGCATGACTTACTATATCTACAATGAGATGTGATTCGTTTTTCATATATATTTCACATGGATGGTAATAAGGATGAATTTTATGAATATATATGATATATATTAAATAAAATTATTCTTTAATTATAATATATTATATAATTTTCTTTCATCTAATATGATAAGAAAATGAAAACAAGGTTCATGCATACGTACATCCTACTGTCTCCATGAACGGTGAATTTTATTTTATACCTCTAACTTTTATGAATCACAATGAATAAATATATACTGAATATATATTATATTTATATCATGGTTATCATTATTAAGATGATTAAATCATGATCTATGTAAGAAGACCAAGGATACAAATTCAAAACATGTACAAAAAACAAAGCGATTATCACCTAAAACATAACATTAACATGGAATTGTTAATAATAAATTAATATAAAGTCATAAGTAAATAATATATGGTATTATATATATATATGATTAGGTTTATGTGGTATATTAATAATAAAATTATGTTTATTATATAAGAGGTTTGAACGTATACGAAGGAAGTCAAGACTTAAGGTAAGAGATTTTTGTATCACATTTATTTCTATGGGACACATGTATTATACACTTCTTGTTTCTTATGTGTGGTGTATATAATACCCATGAATGTATCTTATTAATATTATCCTGAATATTACGTTATTTAAATATCCACATATATTTTTTTCTTTCATGGGGCATATGATTTTACTGATTATAAAGTGGTAAGTGTTAATTTCACAATCTCATTATTATTCTAGATTGTTTATATGTAATTATCTATTGGGGAATATTTATATTTCATGTCAATTTTTCTTATAAAAAATTAATTTTTTTTACTATTATCATACAAATTTTTAAATTCATTTTTACCCATGTGTGAATTTTTATTAAATTATTTGAAAGGAATATTTTTGTCGTTTTCTAAATAAGGTATTTTGTAACTTTTCCAGAAAAAGTATGAAATGAATGTTTTTTTAACTTATATAGTATGAAAGGATTTTTACAATTTCATGATACCTTAATTCCTTTAATATTACCTTAAAATATTACAAGGTTATTTTCAATTTAATTTTTTTATTTTAAATTGCATGGAATTTTAAGAAAAGAAACATTTTCAAATCAGAAAGGATATTTTCCTCAAGAATTATTTTCAAGTAATGTCTCAAAGTTATTTTATATTTATAATAAAATTATTTGATGTTACTTATACTTTATTGGGAATATTATTTAAGGATACTATCCCTATTATTTATATGGTTGCCTTATGTTTATGATGGAATGATATTTATGAAACCATTTATTTTCCATGGGTTATGTTATGATGGAACGATCTTTATAAAACCCATTTATTTTCATGGGTTCTGATATGATAAATGATTTATTTTATTTTGAAACACTTATTTATGGTTTTCATTATGTGATATGTGGGACCTATATCTCCCTCCAATACATTGGGTAATTATATGATATCTCATGAGATAGACAAGACTAGAACGAGGATTGAACTCAGTCCAGACAAGACTGGAACGAGAAGTGAAACAAGTTTAGTAAAGGAATTTATCCACCACAATAGTTTTGGGAGTGAAAATTTAATATTATTATGGTTTGGGGAATGAACCCGTTCTACTATGATATTCTGGAAAAATATCCTTGACTACCAATGAAATGATTTTCTATTCTTATTTTTTCCACAATTCCATGTTTTATGACAAAGTTATTCTTTTATGATTCATGTATTATGAATTTTTATGATTTATTTTATGAATCTAGATTATGATCTTTGATATGGATTGAATAATTATCAAATTTTATGTTCATATTCTTATACTCTTATGTTTATATTATAATTCATATCTCCCTTGTTTACCCTTACTGAGCATCTGAGCTCTCCCTTTTCATATGTTTCTTTTTCCTATGTTATAAAGAAGGGTTTTAGGTAAGAATACTAAAGGGGAAGATCTTTATGGGAGATGTTTAAGATCTTTCACTAAATTAGAATTTGTGTTCCAAGTTTCCAAAGACACTAAACTAATACAGTCTTTGGGAATGTGTTTGTGTAATGTATGAAATATTACGCAAAAATGAAGTAATGTCTATGTACATTAAGCTTGGGCCATTATAATGACATCTTTTTATCCCTATGAAAAAATATTATAGATATTAAAACAAAGAGAGTGAAATTTTGGATTTATCCTTTAATTAAAATGATATAAATGTTATAATCAAAGGAAACTGGAAATACATTGGCATATTTTGGAATCTTTTATGGTTATGGTCGAAAAAAATCATAAAATTCAATAAATACAAGTGTTTTAGTGATTTTTAAAGTCTTATCCCATTGTTTTAAACTTGTTTTACCCTTTTTTATTCCTATCGTGGTGAAAAATATTTACTACAGTTACTATTCATAATGACAAAAAATATAAATATTTACCATATTTGAAAATAATGATTCCAAATACAAAATCCATTTTTCAAGATTAAATTTATATAATTTGAAGAAATCAATTTTACTGTAAATATGTAAAACATGATGAAAAATGTCTTCAGAAAAATGTGTTTTTAAGCTAAAAAATGAACTTATACCAAAATAAAGTGTAATTGTGATTCAAATATAAAAAATTAGATTATATATAATTAAATAATAATTATTTTACTTTTATATAAAATTAAAATCATAATGGGACATTTTAATGAAAATAAATGATAGTTTTACAAAAATTGGTATTTTTCACTATTCACTATCAAATCAATCTTTCTAGAAAATACCAAAATTTTACCCTAAGTTAATTTTGATACAATGATTACAAAAAATATATCCCTTTTATAAAATGAAATTTATAAAATTGACATAAATTTATTATAATATTCACTCACAAAAATTGAAAAAAATAATTTTTGAAGAATACGTATTTTTGAAGCATAAAATGAATTTACTGAAAATTTAATACTTTTATTATTATTAATTAATAAATAAATGTTCATTATATAAAACCTTTATATATATATATTTCATTATATGGTTATTAATATTTATACTTACCAATTTAATGGCTAGGTTATAATGGTCATATTTAAATAATAATATTTTTATAGTATATTGTAATTCACTTAATGCTTGGTGTTTTGGGATAAGTAAGCTATCGAGCATAGTACACTTTTAAAATAAATTTTAAGGCGTTAAAATTATTCCATGATAACATTTTATATATCTATTGAGATGTTCTTTGATCTTGGTCATAATTTATGCTTCCTTAACAATCCTTTTATGATCTTATGTTACTTTAACATATTTTATCATTATCATCTAAAGTATTTTGATATTTTATTATGATATTTATATCTCCCTCATGTTATTATTCATGTTATGTTATGTTTTTTCACTTACCGAGCATTCAAGCTCAACCCTTTCTTATGTGTCCACTACCTAGGTTATAAAGATGATTATATCATGTGAGATTTCTAGAAAAGGGTATAGAGGAGAATGATTATGAAGAAAAGTTTGTAAATTTTGTAAAATAAGATGTCAATATAGATAATCCCTAAGAAACTAATACTTTAGGTCATTGGGATATGTTACTGTTTGTGAGATGTATTATTTAAATCATTAGATTAATGTATTATTTAGGTCATGTTTAAATTGAGTCACTGTAGTTGGAATCAGAGCATGGTTTAGTTATTTTTATAGATTTTTTTAGTTATTTAAAGGTTTAGTTTAGAGAACCTTAGTTAGAAGCCTAAGGATGAGTCTAAGTATAGGATGATATCCTGAAATATTGGTAAAGTCTTGACTTGATAGTTATACCTATAAATACATCCCTAATTGGAAACTATATGTAGATACATGCTCTAACACAGATATACCAAGGGGTAAAAACCCTAAAGGGTGTGTTGGGTTTTAAATAAACTGTGAAATGGTGCAAGATTAAGAGTCCTAACTACACACCAAGTTTGACACTCCTAGGGTATATTCTTCGGTTGATGATATTATCTTTATAAACCTATATAAAGGATTGATTTCCTAGTTACTTTGAGGGATTAAGTTGAGATGTGCAAGATAAACAAACTTCAAGTAACCTAGGTCAAACTAATATTTATATAGGTTGAACTAAGGAAACTATAATATAATATGATAATGTAAAAATGAAAGAATTTTTACGGTTGAAATTCCTTTTATGATTACGATAATTACCTTGTATTGTTAATGTTTCTCACTCATTTCAACCCTTTTGGTTTTAGTAACGGATAGAACTAGAAGGAACCGTGGGTTTTAAAAGAAATATTCCCTAGATCCTCGTATATATATTTATATGATATATATATTCCGTGTAAATTATGATTTTCATGCATAAGATATATTATTATGCAATATACGAATTCATCCAAATGATAAATAGTTATCATTTTATATTTTATCCATGTAAGCTATCATTAAATGAAATAATTTCATATTTAGATGAAATGTTTGATATTTTAATTTATGTATATGATACATATACTATAAAAATCATTGAATCATGAATTGAAAAACAATATTTAAGGAATTAACTATTAAGGAGATTCCTCATGGGATTTCTAATGACTGCTACCATATGATGACAGCGTGTGATTATTCTTATTCTTGGTCAAAAGTCCCTATACTCAAAGCTCTATTTCAACTTCCTTTTTTATATATGAGATACTAGCATACCATAAATGAATGGTGAATCCCATACATACGATGGATGATTTAGATCAACCCGTGGATACACTAAAGAGGTGGGATTCTTATGTACTATGTGATCTTTATAAAATGCATATGAATATAAAAGGATGCAGTGGATTATTTTTTGAAAGGTATAATGGTTTACCACATGTTCTTCATTTCTATTTTTAATGCAGATTCATATTTCATACATGAAATATACTTATAAATAGGGTTTTAAATCACTTTAAGTTATTCTGATATATATTGTTAGACTCTAGTAAAACCATTCATTGGTATCAAAGTGATTTGTGTTTAGTTTTATGAAAATTGCATTGAAATTAAGAAGAAAAATGAAAAAAATATAGTTTAATTTTCATTTTTTTGGAAATTCAGGTTTCCAAAATAGTTTACCCATATATAGATGGGCTACGTAAAGGTAACCAAGACCTTAACCTTATGTAGTTGGGATGATTAAGGGTAACCAAGGCTTTATCCTCACACAGAGTGGTATGTGTAAGGGTCATAATGCCTTACCCATATGTAGATCGATCTTCATAAGGGTCACCTAGAATTACACTTATGCAAGTAATGAAACCCAAGGCTTACCTTTACATGAAGGGTTCATGAAAAGGTATTTTGTATAGTTACCCTTATGAAAATGGTTTTCATAAAGGTATTACATAAGGGTAATTGCATTTTTCCTAAATCCATATAAATTTAAGACTTGATGTGGCATTATGTAGCATTTTTTATAAAAATGTAATGGTGGCTTTTAAAGGCTTGCATAAAGGTAACTAGTCACTTACCCTTATGTTAATTGCAGTTGCATAAAGGTAACCAATATAGTATCCTTATTCCATGGTGTTAGAAGGCCACATAAAGGTAAAAATCAGCATACCATTATACAACGCTGGTTATCTAAAGGTAATAACTAACTTATATTTACGTAACAACTCCATAAATGGTTTACCCTTATATAGAGTGTTTTTGTAAGAGTATGCAAGCATACCTTTCCATAGGAATGAGTTCCTACGTAAGGGTAGACAACATTTTTGTTAATTTTTTTAAAATATATAAAATGTTTTTAATGGTTTATAAATTTTTTTATAAATCATTGTAAAAGGTATTTTGGAATATTTTAATTTATAAAATATTTATTATTAATTAATTAAAAATGGTTTATAATTAAATCAAATAAATTTTTATAAAACATTTATATTCCCAAATATTAAATTTTAATATTTAAAATATCTTTTAACAAATTATATGTAATGGATTATGATCTAGAAATAAAGGGGTTTATTTAGAAATAATAACTGATAATTTATAAAGAGTTATAAATTATTAAATAATTCCAAAAATATAAAATGTTGATATTTAAATTGTAAATTATTCATAATTAATTATTTTGAATAGTTTTAAATAACATGGGTCCTTATTTAGATATTATTTAATCCATATCAAAAATGTTTTGATGATTGATATGATCAGTGTTTAAATAATAATTAAGTATATGATATTTGGATTATGTAAAATTTTTACATAAAATAAATTGGATTGTAAATTATTTATAATTAAAAAAATATCATATATTTGAAATCAAAATTATATATAATGATAAATATGAAAAGTTTATATTTGAATGAATATAAAATGTTTATATTCAAAAGTATGGAATATCTATAATGTTAAAGATAAAATTATGAAAGGATTTATTATTATATTTTATTTATGAATTATTCATAAATATTTATCTCATGTTTAAATATTTTAATTGTTCATTAAATTAAAGGTTATTCCATGCTATATTAATGTTTAGTAAATTGTTATTGTACATGGTTTAATTTGTTGAACCTATTCTAGGATAGAGACTTGTATTATATGCTAGGAATTTACCTATAGTGAATTTATCTTTTAATCAACCTTAACCTTAGTTTTTAATTGTTAGCATCAAAAAATTCATGTCACGCACTTTTCCGCATGATCTATTATACTATCCTCACTTAGACAACACATGTCAATATTGAGTAGAAATGTGTCTCTAGGATGAAAGAGGAAGTAGATTAGATTTAAATATGCTACAATAATTATCACACATCAAGGGATGGATATTCATCATAAATTTCTCCCAATATGGTGGTGTAGTGGCGAGAACCTCCCTATAGGTGCAGGCCATGGATTTCATAGATTATTGATTAAAATTTATCGAAACCTTATAGCACAAATTTGAGGGTATTCTGGGAACTTTTTTGGCATCATAAAACATCCTTCCAAGGTGTATACACCATATCCATGGGTGTACTTTTCTTCATTGGCTTAGATTTAATGGATCATAGATCCTAAATAGATTTATGAATCAAAAGTTATGACCATTATAAGTTGGGTTTAATTTTATCTTGAAGGAAGATTGAAAAAGTATAAAATCCCACATGGAATTTTTACTGGCCACTTATCACATCAATTAGTTCATAGATTCACACATTTATCTAACTACATATTAATTTAATTATTTCACATATCATTTCCTTGCTTAGACTGTGTAACACTTCAATTAGTTCATGGATCCATGCCTTGCTCCAACTGCATAACACTTAAATTAGTTCGTAGATCCATGTCTTGCTCAGACCACCTAGAACCTCAATCAGTTCATAGATCCATGCCTTAATCCAACCGTATAACACTTTAATTAGTTCTCAGATCCATGCCTTACTGCAACCACATATAACATCAAGTAGTTCATGGATTTACACCTTGCTCAGACCATATAACACTACAATTGGTTTAAAAATCCATGTCTTTCTCCAACCATGTAATGCTTCAATTTGTTCACAGATTCATACCTTGATCTGAACATGTAGTAAATAAATCTTTTTTAGGATCTGTTCCTTGATCCTACCATATAACACATCAATTAGTTCATCAACCAGTTCCTTGCTTTGACTGCATAACACTTAAATCAGTTTACAGACCCATTATCATTTTTGGTATGAGGTGGTAAATTTTGGCCTCTCATATAGTGTAAGAAATTGCTATGTGTATTCCAATTTCTATATGGAAACCTATTTGTACATAGCTATTATAGTGTGGATGTATATTTTGAGAAATTAGTTATTTACCGCTACCTATAAATACTAGAACACACTTCAGGAATAGAAAGGAGTGGATGAATGGAGGATTTTCTATGATGCTTGATCTTGACTCACTCTCATAAAAAGACTCATTTAAAATTCTTGAGTTTCAAACTGGGGAGGACATTTGTGATTAAATCCCATGAAGTCCCTCCATAAATAAATACCTCTATAAGGAAACTTCAAAAAATTCTATGTGGACAATGCTATACGGCCATCCCTATGTGAAATGCTATGTGGCCATCCCTATGTAAAATGATACGTAGATGAACCTATGTGAAATACTATATAGATAGTAATGCATGAAATTCTATGAATCCAACCCTATATGAAATTCTATGTGGGGATCCCTCTCATAATGCCATGTAGCCAGACCTATGTGAAATGCTATGCAGTCAACCCTATGTGAATATTCTAAGGAAAACCCTATGAAAAAGTCCTTTATGAGGCATCTATGTGAGTTCCACTATATGGTCAGTGCTATGAGGGATACCCCTATGTGGAGCTCCTATACAAACACCCCTTCATGAAGCAACATGTAGACACTTCTATGTGACCATGTGGTCCTCCATGAATTTCCATTATTGGGCCTGTAATGGCCTAGACCTCTATGGTCCATTCCTTTGCGAAAATTTAGTGTCTGAGGTGTTCTAGGAGGTGAAGGTGACTTATCCCCAATACTTTTCCAAATTTCCAATTATGTGAATAGTGCAACGGTAAACTTATGTGAACAGTGTCATCCGTAGCCTTAGGTGAATAGTGAAATAGTGACCTTATGTGAATAGTGTCATTGGTAACCTTATGTGAACAGTGAAATGGTGACCTTATGCGAACAGTGTCATCGGTAGCCTTAGGTGAACAATGCAACAGTAAACTTATGTGAATAGTTACACCAGTGGCCTTAGGTTAATAGTGCAATGGTAACCTTATGTGAACAGTGTCATCGGTAACCTTATGTGAATAGTGCAACGGTGACCTTATGTGAATAGTATCATCGGTAGTCTTAGGTGAACAGTGCAACGGTAACCTTATGTGAATAGTGACATTGGTAGCCTTAAGTGAACAGTGCAACGGTAACCTTATGTGAGCAATGACATCGGTAGCCTTAGGCGAATAGTGCAATGGTAACCTTATATGAATAGTGTCATCGGTAACCTTATGTGAACAGTACGACAATGACCTTATGTGAACAATGTCATCTGTAGCCTTATGTTAACAGTGCAATGGTGAGGCTCCAATGGTGAGGTTCCCATGGTGAGGTTCCAACGGTGACCTCTTTCCTTTTCCAAATTTTGAGTTCATGAATTGTGTTTCTAGAACAATGAGGTTCCAATGGTGACCCCTTTCCTTTGCCAAATTTTCAGTTCATGAACAGCGTTTCTAGAATAGTGAGGTTCTAACGGTGACCTCTTTCCTTTGCCAAATTTTGAGTTCATGAACAGTGTTTCCAGAATTATAAGGTGTGTAGTGTTTCCAGAATGGAAGGGTGTACAATGTTTTTAGAATGGTAGGGTGTACAGTGGTTTTAAAATGGTAGGGTGTACAGTGTTTCCAGAATGGTAGGGTGTATAGTGTTTCCAGAATGCTAGGGTGTACAATGTTTCCAAAATGGTAGGTTGTATAGTGTTTCCAGAATGGTAGGGTGTACAGTGTTTCCAGAACGGTAGGGTGTATAGTGTTTCCAGAATTGTAGGGTGTACAGTGTTTCCAGAATGGTGAGGTTCCAACTGCAACCTCTATTTCATTTTCCAAATTTCGAGTTCATGAACAGTGTTTCCAACTTCCTACAGTTTCACCCCTTTTACATTTCATTTGAAGTAAAATTCATTTAAAGACTTGTTTTAAGGACTCTACGGCTGATTCAAAGGCCATAACTCCTATATTAATTTTTTCCCTAAGGCTCCAGATGCTTTTACTTGGTCAAAACACGTGGTTTAATGCAATCCATTTTTAATGGAAAATCCAGTGTATCTCAAACCACTTCTCCGTTAAATATTCTAAAGGGACATTATACCTTCATCCCTAGTTCTTCCTCATTGGATTGGTTCCCCTCTATTTTTGGTGCAACCAAGCAGTATCGATCGATCTCCTATATAAGGTACGTTCTATCATCATTCTTTTGGGTTCATCTCCTATGTTTTCCCTCGCCCTTTTATGGAATGATATCTCCATGTTTCAAATAGACTTTTCTTGGGTTTTGACCGATGTGGTGGTGTCTCTACATCCTCGGGTGGATACAGTTGTCACAGGGGGAGGATATCATAACCCATTGTGTGGATCATTCTCGTATAAAGAACGTCAAGAACTATTTGAGGTTGGGGATTCGTTTCTTCTCTTTTCTTTTACGTGCAACAATAGAGTTAGTATGTTTTAGACCACTGGGTCACAATAGAATTGACATATTAAATATTTTAACCAGATAAAATAATTGATATCCATCGTATGTTATTGTCTCTTGTTTTGCTAGATAGTGTGATATCTATAATTTATTTTTTTTAATCTTTTTGTTCTTGATAAAAATCAGTAAAGAACGTAAAGACAGAATTAATTTATAATTATTTGGCTAAAGATAAAGATGATTATGAATGAATTTGATGGTTGTTGTTTTAATTTGATGTTAATCAAATTGATTTAGTAAGCATGTTTAATTATTTTTGATAGCTTACTGGTTAGGTTTCCCGAATTTGGAACCTACAAATAATAAATTGGTTAATCCAAGATGGATTAAAGAACTAGTTATTTGATAGAAGTTATTTCCTTATAGGGTTCTGAGTTACCCTATTACTTGTTTAAGGGCCAAGATCCCAATTGATATGATTTTTGTTTTCCTACTGTTTGTGTTGTGATGTGATCCTAGATGGATGTTGTGATATGTGGGGGTAGGGAGGCCTACTGGTTGTGGCAGCAGTTGATGCCTAGAGTGGCGAGATGCATTGGTTTATGCATGTGGGTGTCGGGGAGGACACCAGGGATGATGAAATGGATTGGATGTGAATGTTTGAATTCTTTCTGATTCTTATTTGTTGTTAATCTACTTTACTTTCTCCACTTCTCAAGGAAGCTGGTCTTGCTTACCCTTCTTCTGAAAGGGACGAAGACGTGCGAGGTATTCCACATGCTTTCTGTGTTTATCTTCTCAAGGGAGGATGGGTCTACACTCTTGCTATAGGCGACAAAGACTTGACGGGTAGTTTATCTACTCATCATGTTGAGCCCCCTTGTGTTTAGTAGCATAGAATGTTTTCTAGAATGCCCGGGAATATGGGAAAGTAATGCTGTAAATAAATAATTGAATAAATGATGTTAACCCTTGGGGTTAGAGATTTCTAGGACACAATGCTGAGGTTACAATTATTAAGGGTCAGTGGACTTTGGGTGTGATGCTAATGAAATTTAATGAGGAATTGTTAATGGTTAATTAATGTTTAAAGAATTAATTAACGTAAAGTGTAACTGATAAAAAGGGAATGAAGTAATCTAATAAATCTCTTTAAATGGTTGTGTGCTTATAGGATACCTATTCTTAGAAGTGGAAGCCGGGAGTCTGAGAGACGTTAGCTGCAGTTGAGTCTAAGACTAGGTTATTCCCATAGTGTGGTTGTGAGCTATAGTATATTATGTACTTTGTGTGTTTCTATACGCTACTCCACCTCATCAGTTAGGGAAACTAACACCCCAGGGATTCTGAGCCCTAGGGGGTGTTTTCCCCATCATTTCGGTGGGAGGATGGATGGATGACTACCCCCTTTGGTCCTTATCTCTTCTCTTGGTAGTTACTTGTGATGGTAGGAACAACTGTTAGTTTTCCCCATATATGTGTGTAGAGGGCTGTAATGGCTTTTGGTTATTCACACACATATATTCTGGATATAGTATCCTATGGACTACTATAGGTGTAACGTGTATAGGATGTGATGGATTGAGGATTATTTCTTGGTGTGTGGGATGTAATGGCTTGAGGTATAATGACCGATGTATGATACACGTTTTACGAGCTGTGGTGGCTCCCGGAAACTAGCTAGTTACTTTCTTGTATAGATGTTGTGGTTTTGCTGCATGAGGTGCATGTTGTGGTGATTCACCTAGGTGTCTGCAGGCTAGCATTTTTGGAGAGAGATTCTTAGGACGTGCGACATTGGGGAAAAGTGGAAAACCAGTTGGGAAGTTGTAGCGGGGTACCCTTGATATTCTTTATTATATTATATACCCTTGTATGCGTTACTTGGTGAGAGTAGCCATGGTGAGGCTGGGAATTTAGTATACCTATTTAGGTGACAAGTTAGTTTCACTTGTTGTTCACTGTGATTTAAAATGCTTTCTTTACTTTTTCACAAGAGGCTCTAGGGAGGATCCTATTGAGTATACTATTATACTTTCCCTATGTATATATAAACTGTTTTTAGGTCACTTGGAGAAGGTTAGAGATCAGGCTGGTTTCTACTAGCATGGGGTTGAAGGAGCTATTTGGGCTTCATGGTTTCTGTTGTTTTTTACTTTCTTTTGGGTACTTGTAGTTTTCTCTTTTCAGTTGTAGTAGTTTTGCATGACATTACATATGTGTACTTGGGATTTTATTTATTTTGTTGTCTGAGTTGGAGTTGGTTGGTGTCTATCTTATCTCACTCTTTCGCATGTGTTCTCTTAGAGGGTAATGCCTCCCTTCTGTGTGTTTACTATACCCTTGGTGCTAGTTTCCAACTCAGGGCCTACAGGAGGTGAGAATCAGGGGTCATTATCTCCCTTATCACATTGCCGACCCAGGAGGGGTACAATTTGTTGGGAGGGGGTCGTGACAGAGTGGTATCAGAGGTGGTGGTCTGGAGAGACCGAGTTGTTTGTGGTGAGGCCCCTGATGGTTGTTCTGAGGATGAACAACACTGAGTGTTGTATCATGGAAGGATATTTTTTCCTTTGATGATACACAATATGGTTCTCAAATAGTTCCATAGTTCTCATTTAGCGATTCATCCTATCATGAAAAAGATGTACCGAGCCTTGAGAAGCCAGTTTTGGTGTCCGAGGCTGAAGCGTGCAGTTACAGACTTTGTGTCCCGATGTTTGGTCTGCCAGAAGGTGAAGGCCAAACACCGTGTTCCTGGTGGTTTGCTCCAACCGTTAGATGTTCCCCAATGTAAGTGGGAGGACATATCAATGGACTTTGTTATTGGTTTACCTCGAGATCAGGGAGGACATGATGCTATTTGTGTGGTAGTGGATCATTTAACAAAATCATCCCACTTTATAGAAATCAAGGAGTCGAGCTCAGTGGAATTTTTGTTGAGGAAGTATCTGGTGGTGGTGGTGATACTTCATGGATTCCCAAGGATGATCATTTCTGATCGAGATCCTCATTTTACCTCCAGGGTGTGGAGAGGTCTCCAACATGCTTTCAGTTCTCAGCTATGCCTTAGCACTACTTTTCATCTGCAAACGGATGGACAAACAGAGTGAACCATCCAGACTCTTGAAGACATATTACACTCTTATGTCCTAGATTTTGGAGGTTAGTGGATGAGGCACTTAACCTTAGTGGAGTTCTCTTACATTAATATTTTTCACTCCACCATTGGTATGGCGCCATTTGAAGACTTGTATGTCTGACCTTACCGTTCTCCATTGTGCTGGGCTGGGGTTGAAGAGTCAGCAATTATCTGACCGGAACTAGTGCAGAATAGAACAGAGATGAATCAGGTGATTCGTGATAGGATGAAGATAGTGTAGGATCGTCAGAAATCATATTCCGATCAAAGGAGGAGACCATTCGAGTTTGATTTTGGGGATCACGTGTTTCTGAAGGTGACTCCCCACCATGGGAAACGATGGTTTGGTCATGGGTGTAAGCTTTCTCCCTGGTTTGTTGGGCCTTTCAAGGTGTTAGACCGTGTTTGAGATGTGGCATATCGAGTATCACTTCCCCCGTAGATGAGCCGGATACACGATGTTTTCCATGTATCACAGCTCCATCTTTATCTTCATGACGACTTGCATGTCATCGATTGGGGAGAGATTTATGTTGATGATAATGCAACCTTCAAGGAGTGGATTGTGGAGATCCTAGACCATAATGAGAAGGTGTTGCATGGGTGTTCAATCCCCTTGGTTCGTGTCTTTTAGTGACATAGTGGCATAGAGGAGAGTACCTAGGAACATGAGTCACAATTACATGCTCAGTACCCAGAGTTGTTTTATGTTTAACTATTTTCATGTAATGATGTCCCCTTTGTGGTTATAGACCTTTCGGGTTTATGAGATGGATTTCTTTAGTTGCTTCTTCTGGCTTGATCTCTTTTGAGAGGTATCTTGATGGGTGGTTGTTCAGACTTCTTTTTTGTTCCCTTATAGTTGGTTTTGAATTCTCGAGGGTGAGAATGTATTGAGAGGTATCTGATGTAATGGCCTGGACCTCTATGGTCCATTCCTTTGTGAAAATTTGGAGTCTGAGGTGTTTCGGGAGGTCAAGGTGACTTATCCCCAACACTTTTCCAAATTTAAAGTTATGTGAACAGTGAAATGGTGACCTTATGTGAATAGAGTCATCGGTAGCCTTAGGTGAACAGTGCAGTGGGTAACCTTATGTGAACAGTGACACCGATGGCCTTAGGTGAACAGTGCAATGATAACCTTATGTGAACTGTGTCATCGGTAACCTTATGTGAACAGTGTCATCGGTAGCCTTAAATGAATAGTGCAACGGTAACCTTATGTTAACAGTGACATTGGTAGCCTTAAGTGAACAGTGAAACAGAAACCTTATGTGAATAGTGACATTGGTAGCCTTAGGTGAACAGTGCAATGATAACCTTATGTGAACAATGTCTTTAGTAACCTTATGTGAATAGTAAAATGGCGACCTTATGTGAACAGTGTCATCGATAGCCTTATGTGAACAGTGCAACAGTGAGGTTCCAATGGTGAGGTTCCAACAGTGACCTCTTTCCTTTGTCAAATTTTGAGTTCATGAACAATGTTTCTAGAATGGTGAGGTTCCAACAGTGACCTCTTTCCTTTGCCAAATTTTGAGTTCATGAACAGTGTATCCAGAATGGTGAGGTTCCAACGGTGACCTCTTTCCTTTACCAAATTTTGAGTTCATGAACAATGTTTCCAGAACTGTAGGGTGTACAGAGTTTCCAGAATGGTAGGGTGTATAGTGTTTCCAGAATGGTAGGGTGTACAGTGTTTCCAGAACGGTTGGGTGTATAGTGTTTCCAGAATGGTAGGGTGTACACTGTTTCCAGAACGGTAGGGTGTACAATGTTTCCAGAACGGTAGGATGTATAGTGTTTCCAGAATGGTAGGGTGTACAATGTTTTTAGAAAAGTAGGGTGTACAATGTTTCCAGAATGGTAGGGTGTACAGTGATTCTAGAATGGTAGGGTGCACAGTGTTTCTAGAACGGTGAGGTTCCAACTACAACCTCAATTTCCTTTGCCAAATTTTGAGTTCATGAACAGTGTTCCCAGTGTAATGTCTCAGATTTTCTGTGTACTATTTTTAAATATTATATGAAATTATTACGAGACCAGACACAGTGACAACAAATCATTCCGAGGCCCGGTGATCCCAGAATGGTGGTTCGAACCTTTTTAAGTTAAGTGAGTCGGCACTTGTGTGCAGTTGTGGCAGTTTCCAAACAGATGCCCGGATTAAAAATCTGAGGGCACCATTGCATCTGGGATGAAGTCTTTACCTAAAAACGGGTCTAACCTCGACTGGCGCGGGTCGAGGGAAAAATTTAGTTTTCGGAAGTTTTCAGTAAAAATAAAATAAAATAAATGGAAAAGTTTATTTTATTTTTATATGGAAACATTCACTGCAGCGTAACGATGGGGAAATGTTTTAATTATTAATGCCATGTCATAATGACACAAAAATGACAACTTGAATCATTAATGCCGCAACGTGATGGAATTCTAAAACGTGCTTCCCCTTTTTAATGGGTTAATCGAACAATGGTCATTGACGGAAAATTGAGAGAAGACTCTGGAGAATCTGTGGAGCCTTGGAGAAAACCCTCGGTGATGAATGACTACGAATCAAAGCTGGGGATTGATGCGCCAATGAGTTGAAGGATCTCGACGATAATGACAGCAACCTCTTCATCAGCGATCAATCCCTTTTGAGGTAGGGGTTGTTATTTTAATTCTCCTTTCCCTGTTTCTGAATTCAAACGATGAACGCGGATCAACCACGAACAAGTTGATCCGAGGATTTGTATGTTTTTGCAGGAGGAGTTTTTTGGGATGATTTTAGAAAATTAATCCATGTTAAATTTTTGTTTGATTCCGCTTTGTTTAAGCCTACTAACGGGAGCGGATCAACACCGCGATGAATGATGGTGGAGGTTCGTTCCTCGATTTTTTTCTGATTGGATTTCTTCCCCCTTTCTTTTCCTCATGCTTTCTTCGCGTTCTTCATGGGGCGACAGAAAATGGATCGTTACACAACCATCTTGAAATACAGCGATCCCAAACAAGAGATCTGATATCACAATGACCCTACAAGGGTGTGACGGTCATAACAGACTGTGAATCGACTCAAATCAAAAAAGACCATTCTTTGAGCATTCTTTACATGAGAGTATTGAAACACGTTTTCGGAGCTGATCAAAGGCCCGAAAACAAAGGAGATGACTTTGGGACATCGGGGTGACCTGGATTCTGGAGTTTCGTGGCAATCGAATGGCTGGATCAATGATCGGGGCAACACTGAGGTGCAGCGGCGGAAGTCCACGATTCTAGAAATTTTCATAATACACGGCATTTACTTTTGGAGAACACGTCGTGTAGTATCAGCGACAACGGCTAGGGTTTAGGGGGTCAGAGATCAAACACATGACATGTGACCCTGGTCACACGACGTGTTGGGATTTCCCTGAAGCTCGGCGTGTATCCAAGGGATACACAGACACAGGATGGAGTACATGACCGTGTATTCCATCACACGGCCAGGCGAGACCAGTAACGCGGGTCACCCTGTGTACCGATTACACGGGTTGGAGTACATGGGTTTAGGCCATGTACGAGCACATGGCCAGCATACATGGATCTGACCCCAGTCACTCAGACATGGCGTGTACACAATACTACACACAATGTACTAACTTTTCTACACGACCAACCTTACGACATGGGCCGTTGTACACGGGTAGTACCCGGGGTCAGACAACATGGCATGTAACTTTTATACACGCCGTGTACTTTTTATAAAATGGCATGGTCCTTTTTCCCACCATATCTTGGACATGTTTCGTTTGGGTTAGTTCCCCTTCTTCTAGTTCCCCTGAAGGTCAGGCATCGTTTCCTTCTACAGGAGTATGATCCCTTCAGAAGTACTTTCTATGATAGAGTCAACATCCCTCCGAGAGGCCTAGAGCGAGATACTCTATCCATTCCTGACCCTAGGTAGAGTCATGCATCGACGTGAACAAATATACTGGGCATTGATCCTCTACCTAGCTAGTGAATCCACCTAGCTCGTGAATCTGTATGAGTTGCAGTAACCGCCTTGGCCCTGGCAGTGATCCTCATCTGTGTATCATGATCTTTCCCACTTAGAAGTGTGTATCCCATAATGAGTGAATCTATCTCTCATGATATTCCCACTCAGAATTGTGTCTCCCATAATGAGTGTAACTACCTCTCGTGATGTTTCCTGATGAACAATACTTCTCAGAAGGACGTCATCAGAGCTACTGAACTCATGGAGATCATTCTACCAGAACGAGTGCTTCGTGGAAATCTTCGAGCTGAATCCCTAGACGGGGGTATGCGGTTGTGTGACTTGTCTCTAGACTACGAGTCTGGGTTTTGAGTATATTTGATTTGTGTTCTCTTATTATATGTTCAGTAGACATATACTATGTAGAGTTGACTGTGCCTTTAATCTGTGTATTGCTTTGTGTTTTTCAGGGCCCTCTACTGAGTATTGTTATACTCACCCCTGCACGGGCTTTGCCCGAACGTGTCATGTCTTGTGCAGATGAGGAAACTTTTGACGGAGTCTAGGACATACCAGGATAGGACTGAGATTTCTGAGTTACCTAAAGGATGAGGCATTCCTTCGGCTATGAGCAATAGTCCCAGTACCTCTTTGTGTTTACAGGTTGGACTTTACAGTTTTTAGACTCTTGTTTTTGGTGGGCTTGTATTCTGGCCCAGTTTACTTTCAGTAATTTACTTTCCATCGTACTATGTTTGTTGGGTTTAGTTGTATGCATGCATTTTGTTCCTTAGTGGTTTTTACATTTCAGAATTTGTGGGATTGGAGATGTGTTCATGTGTACATGTTCTTAGGAAATGCCTCCCATGTAGTAATATGCCTATTCGGTGCTAGTCATCAGCCCCTGACCTATTGGAGTTGGGCTTGGGGGGTCACGACATGGGCCCCACTGGGACGGGTCGTGACTCCCAGCTTCCTACAGTTCACCCCTTTAATGTTTCCTTTGATGTAAAATTCATTTAAAGCCTCATTTTAAGGACTCTAAGGCTGATTTAAAGGCCATAAATCCTATATTAATTTTTTCCCTAAGGCTCGGGATGCTTTTACTAAGTCAAAACACGTAGTTTTATGAGATCTGATTTTAATGGGAAATCCAGCGTATCTTAAACCACTGCTCCATTAAATCTTCTAAAGGGACGATATATCTTCCTCCCAAGTTCTTCCTCCTTGGATTGGTTCCCCTATGTTTTCGGTGCAACCAAGAAGTATTGATTGATCTACAATATAAGGTATGTTCTATCGTCATTCTTTTGGGTTTATCTTCTTCTGTTTCCCCACTCCCTTTTATGGAATGCTATCTCCATGTTCCTAATGGACTTTTCTTGGGTGTTGACTAGTGTGGTGGTGTCTCTATATCCTCAGGTGGATACAGTAGTCATGAGGGGAGGAGATCGTAACCCGTTGTGTGGCTCGTTCTCGTATAAAGAATGTCAAGAACTATTTGAGGTAGGGGATTCGTTGCTTATATTTTCTTTTACGTGCAACTATAGAGTTAGAATGTTTTAGCCCACTAGGTTACAATGGAATTGACATATTAAATATTTGAACCAGATAAATAAATTGATATCCATCATATGTTATTTTCTCTTGTTTTTCTAGATAATGTGATATCTATGCTTTCTTTGTTTATATTTTCATTCTTGATGGAAATTGGTAAAGAACAAAAAGCCAGAATTAATTGAAAATAGTTTGGCTAAAGATAAAGATGAATATGAATGAATCTGATGGTTGTTTCTGTAATTTGATGTTAATAAAATTGATTAAGTAAGCATGTTTAATTATTTTTGATAGCTTACTGGTTATTTTTCCCGAATTTGGAACCTACGAATAATAAATCAGTTAATCCAAGATGGATTAAAGAAACCGCAACGATCCTACCTGTTGGGCATAGCCCGAGGCTTCAAACCTTCATCGTACCACCACCGTTGTCGCTTTTGCTTGGATCAGGGGAGGAGAAGAGGAGGTTGAGAGGGATTGATGAAGGTGAGAGAGATCTTCCGCCAGGGGAAAACAAATGGATAAGGAGGGGAGGGTTTGGTGTTTAAGTAAAGGAAATTAATTAACATTTAATTAATATTTTTTAAACCCACCAGAAGACCTGCGTCCGAACCTCCCGACGGGGTCAAGGTTAAGCCTCCCCTAGGGTAAAAACCACCCCCAAGCACAACCGCGGTCTCAAAATTTTAATCCTATCCCCTGTTTAAAAGTTATAAAATTTAACGTCTGAAGCCGCTAAATTACAAAAATTCCCCTGGTGTCATTTTTCACAGGAGGCCCACACCCGTGAAAATTACACCCCTTCTAGGGTAAACAACATGCTCTGGAATCAACGGTGCCCTCGGTTTTCTCTTTTGAGCTACCGTTTAAGAGTTATTCTACATAATTGGTGTGCCCAGTGTGAACGAACTGAAAATTTAATTTCGGCCACACTGGGGCTCGAAATCGCATGCCGTCTGAAGGCACTGCTCTGGAATAACATCAAGAAAATTCCAAATACTTTTTATAGAAAAAACCAGATTCTTACACAATCAAATTTTTAGGTAAAAATTAAATATGA
This sequence comes from Viscum album, assembly GCA_963277665.1. Taxonomy (NCBI): domain Eukaryota; kingdom Viridiplantae; phylum Streptophyta; class Magnoliopsida; order Santalales; family Viscaceae; genus Viscum; species Viscum album. Next base: position 2,099,070,928 of record OY728150.1, read on the forward strand.
TATAAATATAAATTATGTACTATGACATCATAATAGACAAAAAATGATGTAATAAATTCCATAAAATTAATCCATGTCCAAATATACATTTATACTTTAAAATAATGTGTTTTAAATTTAATTAATTAATTTTATAACCCATTAATGAATCCATTAAAACCTATATTATATTTTAAAGTTTTAAAACCAATTAATTATAAAAATGAATCACTTCTAAATCACCAAGGGTATTATATTAATACATTCAGTTCTTGGAATTATAAAATATTGAAATCACTCCCATTTGGTAGAAACCATGGGTAAAAATTATGAGGACATTTTTGGTTTTGATTATTTTTTCATATGGAGTCAAAAACCTAAGTTTATAAATTAATAAATAAATCCACTCTCTTTTTCTATAAATACTCACCTAATGTCCCAATTATCTTCACTAAAAATATATCTAGCATAAAATTTCTCTTCTTAAATATCTCTTAATCCATCCCAAGGTGTTCCTTATCTCTTAAGAAGCTCATCTCAAGCTTTTAGAAGTGCCCTCTTAAGGCAAGAAATCCTCTCCTCATGCTCTTTATTCAAGCGATTTCATTGTATTATGCCATTTGATTCCAAATTACTCATGTTGTAATGGGTTAATACACAAAATTTTTACTATAATTATTATTTCTAAGTAATTATGGACCACTTTTCACTCTTATTAAACCCTTCTATGAATCTTTATGTGCACCTATAATGCTATAGAAATTATCCTGTGGTTTTCCATGCCAAAACATTTGTATAGGGAATACCCATACCTATTTCAATTAAAGTGTATTAAACTAGATTAAAATATAATTAGTTTATTTGGGGATTCCATTTATATATACCACACTCCTTAATTATGGGATTAAATGTTATGAAATATGCTCTTATGCTATATGATCAATGTGGCACCCAAATGCATGTACATGATATGAATGTGACTGGTGGGCCCCAAATTGTATATCCTTATAATGAATTGGGTAATGTTTTTATCTCATGATATTCCATACATCATACATGGGAGGTTATACTAAGAAAACTATGTTATGACGTCTTGGTAGTTATCCATGACTTATGCTTATGATGTCATGTTTTATATTGTTGCCACATTCCTATGTTTACTTGATGTTATCATCATATATCATTATTCAATGATAATTTTTATGATTAAAACCACTTTTATGTCACCTTTATATGAATATTGACTAAAATAATTTACTTTTACCATGTTATTATTTGATTATTCCCCTATCAGGATTTATAGCTCACCCATTTCTTATGTACGTCCCCAGATTATCCTGTGCAGTTTTAAAAGAGCAAAGGAATCTAAGGGAATTATTATGGGTTTTTTAAATTATATTTTTTTATACTCATTTAATTTTATGGTTATATATATATAAATACATAAATACACTAGGACTTTCTAAATTTTGATATTTTATTATGCACGTCTTTATGTAATAAATCATGAATTAATGTTTAAAAAAGAAATGGGTTAACATAGTTGGTATCAAAGAAAGGTCTAGTTATTTTGGGTGATTAGGATTATAAAAATTTATTAAAATCCTTAAGGATAAAAAAAATATTAAAACAACCCCAAATTATGGTAATGTATAGAGTAATTTATTTTTAAGAAACAAAATCGATGTCTGGATACTACAACTGGATGTGTCTCTAACACAGTTGTACATAGGGTTAATAACCCAAAAAAATAGAACATTGGGAATTTACTTGATAATTACCTAGTGCATGAAAATATAACTTGATTAATACCTAGATTGAAACTCCTTAGGGATATTTTTTGGTAAATTCACAAGCTCTTTATGAACCATTATAAATAGAATAACAAATTCCCATAAAATTTTATGTTAGGAAAAAAACACGGATAAATTAGATTGATAACTATAAAATCATAGGTTAGGGAATGTATGTCAATTATGAGTTATCCCCTTAATTTTCATAGTTTACCTTTTATGTGTTTAATATTTTAATGATTCTCATCCCTAATTTTCCCTTTATTTTAGTTAATGTCCAGAAATAGGAGGAGTCGAGTCAACAACCAAGGTGATAGGAAATGCCTAAATGACTTACCCATCACAATGGGAGTAGGGGTTAAGAACTTAATGATCATAAATAACTCAATTAACTAAATATTTCTAAATAGAAACTTGAATCATGGGGAAAACCCATACCCCCTAAGAAAGAGAAAGTTTCAATTGAGACCTTTATATAATAAAGGCCTCTGATGTTCAATGGATCTTATAATCCTTTAATCAAATAACAATGAATCAAATCCATGGAAAGGATATTCTCCATCCTTAAATGATATGAGAAAGGGAAGTTCATATGAGATATTTATAATATAGAGGGATAAGTTGTACAATGGTGGACATTGATAAAAAATATAAATCCCAAGGAGGATATTGAAGCGATGGAGTTGAAAGAATTCTAGAAAATGTTTTTTGATAGATATTTTACTTACATTGATCAATTGAAAATGGAAAGGGATTAAATTAGCCTCAATTAAAGGGATGATGAATCCATAAATGCATATGAGGTGAAATTTTCAATATTTTCATGATATGATTCCATCTTTTTCATTGACCTTGAAGGTAAATATAACTGCTTATTTAGTGGGCTAAATCCAATTCTATGAAAATATTTGGTGATTCAAGAATATGAAAACTAAAATAAAATTTTCTGATGTTCCCTCAAATTCAAAATGAAGATTAGTGAATATAATGGGTCTCATGTGTCAGGAGATAGGAAGTGAAGAATTGATTTTAATTATAGTGGTGTGATGGAGAAATCACATAGGGTAAAGAAAGTCCAACATACCACTTGTTAAAATCATAGAAAGAATCATCCCAGAAATTTATTAAAGGGGATAAGGAAATGTTTTAGGTGTTTTAAGGAAGGGAATGTTGCTTCTAAACACCAATAGGAGAAACCCACCAATGTGATGGAAGAACTGAATTATCTAGTTAACCCTCATCCTATTATCCAATGTTTAAACTCTAAGGAAAAAGGACACTATGAGAGTCAATGAACTAAACCAAGGGTTTTCAATTATAATCGATAAAAAAAACCTCTAAGGACTAGGGATAAAGGGAGAGCTTATGGAATTACAACTTCCTAGGTAGATCCCGACAATGTTATGGTGATAGGTACACTAGTTATTTATTCAAGAATAGGGAATGTACGTTTTGATTATAGTTTTACACATTCTTTCATTTCACACAAGTTTAGTATAACTATTCAAACACCACCTCAAAACATGAAAATTAATGTGTCCATGAAAATGAAAAATGATGAAATTATTTTATCCAATTTATACAACTCCTTCTATATTGGTATTTGTGGGATGAACTTCCAAACATACCTTATGATACTCCCTTTAGCAGAATTGGATTCAATTCTATGCATGGATTGGCTATTTTTCTATCGGAAAAACATAAAATATTGATAAAAGGAAATCAACCTTTGTATCATCAATCAAACTCCTATTCTATAAAAGTAAAAAGAGGGTGAATATCCTTTGGTATCATCGTCTCAATCATGGATATTATTACCTCACAAGAAAGTGTATCTAGATTAAATGATTGATTCTAAAGAAAATACCATCCTTGATTATATACCCATTATAAGAGAATACACTGAAGTGTTTCCCAAAGAATTTCTTGGTCCTCCTCTAAGTCATGAGGGTGAGTTCTTAATTGATCTTATACCCATATCTTTGATAATATCCAAGACTCTAAATAGAATTGTAACTATTTAACTTGAAGAGCTGAAGAACCAGCTACCATAGAATCTAGATAAAGGATTTATATTCCCAAGTACTTCACCATGTGATACACTAGTCCTATCCATTAAGAATAAGGATGATTCAATGTGCCTCTACATTGATTATCATGAGCTATAAAAGATCTTAGTAAAGAAAAAGTATCCTCTGTCACAAATTAATGACTTGTTTGATCAGCTATGTGAAGCCCAATACTTCTTTAATGTGGATATTCCATTAGGATATTATAAATTAATGGTAAAGAAGGAGGATATCACCAACACTATTCTTTTGTACAAGGCGCTGGCATTATGAGTTCATAGTGATTCCATCATACTCACTAATTTTTTAGCCATCTTCATGGAATTAATGAATAGAGTGTTTAGGGATTACCTTGAAATTTTTTTGGTAGTCTTTATAGATGAAATTATTATTACAAAAAAATTAAGGAGGAACATGAGGAGCATTTTAAATCTGTACTAAATACCTTGAAAAAGTAAAATTTATATGTTAAATACAATAAATGTGAGTTTTGGATAAAGAATGTAACATTCCTATAGTATGATAATAATAAAAAAAGATATATATGGATCCTTAAAAAAGAGGTAATTGTAGGTTATCCCAAATCAATATCTACAGTGTAGATCCACAGTTTTCCTTGGATTTTCTGATTACTATTTTAAATTCATGAGAAACTCATAATAATTATCAATCCCACTAACTAAGATAACATAAAAGGGGGTGAAGTTTTTCTGAAATAATGAATATGAAGAGAGATTTTAATAGTTAAGGAAGGCGCTAATCACTTTACCTATGCTCACATTACCCATTAGTGGGGAAGGATTTGTGATACTAATTTATGCATCCAAAAAAGGGATTGGGTTGTTTACTCAATAAATATGAAAATGTGATAGCTACACCTACTGATAATTAAAGATCCATGAGAATAACTACCCAATACATGACTTAGAACTTGATATAGAGATATTCACATTGAATATTTAGTGACATTATATATACAGGGAGAAGTGTGACATGTATACATATCATAAATGCCTCAAGTATATACTCACACAAAATGAGATCAATATTCTCCAAATAAGGTGGTTAGAGATGATCATGGATTACGATTTTTCAATCTATTTTCATTTTGAGAAGGTTTACAAAGTAACATATTCTCTTAGTAGAAAAGATCCTGAAAACCTATCCATGATAATGATTGAAAGGGATCAAATCTTATTAGACATGAAAAGGATGAACATGGGAATTATAAAAGGATATTTATCCCACATTTCCCAAATAAATGCTCAACCTTCAATTCTTGAAGGGATCAAGGAGGCCCAAAAAGATGATGATGAGCTACAAAGAAATGTAGAAAATGTTCTAGGGATAAACTTTGATAATGATAGAGTTATGAGGTTTGGAACCTGAATATGTATAGAGATATGAAGATAAAATTATGGTGGGATAACATGAAGAGGGTGATTATAGAATTTGTATCTTGATATTTGGTATGCCAAAAAGTTAATGAGGAATGATAGAAGTATAAGGGTATGGTGAAACCATTTCCCACAACAGTATAGAAATGGGAAAACTTAGCCATAGACTTCATCGTAGGAATCCCTAGGAAATATAAAAGAAATAATGCTATCAAGGTGGTAGTTGATGGACTTATAAAGTCAATGTGTTTCATTGAAATCAAGTAATATTTATCTACCAAACAACTTTATAAGATATACATAAGGGAAGTGTAAAGATAGATTGGATTACTGTTATCCATTATATCTGAAAGAGATCAGAGGTTTACCTCGAGGTTCTAGATAATTCTTTAGTAAAAACTAGATAAAGAGATGAGTTTTTGTATTACTTATCACCCTCAAACATATGATTAGTCTGAGAGAACCGTTCAAAATATAGATGATATGCTAATATCACGTTCAATAGATTTTCATAGATTTTGGGATCATATCCTTACCCTAATGGAGTTCTCATATAACAAAATTTTCAACTCTAGAATTCAAATGGCACCTTATGAGGATCTCTATTGTAAGAGGTGTCCGAATATTACATGTTTGGATGAATTTGGAGAGTGGAAGAATATGATACCTAATCTTATCCAAGAGGTGACAAAGAAGGTTCAAACCATTCAACATCATATGAAATCCTCAAAAATTCAAAAAAAAATTGGGTAAAATCATTGATGAGACCTAGAGTTTGGGGTTTAAGATAAGGTGTTACCTCATATATCTATGTGGAAGAAAGCCATGAGATTTGGGAAGAAGTTAAAGTTTATTCCAAGATACATTAACCCCTTTTAGATCCATGATGGTATAATAGTTGTGGCCCATTTACTATAAATCTCACTTAACATTTCCTAAGAACAAGACATGTTCCATGTATCCCTCTTGAGAAAGTACATACTAGACCTCTTATATGTATTGAATCTACATGTGGTAAGATTATAGAAATATATTTTATTTGAGGAATAGTAGGTGATGATCTTTGATCATAGAGAAAAAGTTATATGAAATAAGGGAACTCACTTGGTTAAAGTGCCATAGAAGAACCACAAGTTTGAGGAAGTAATACAGGAATCAGAATAGGTGATGAAATAGAAGTACCCTCATAAGTTTTAATGTATAAAACTAAATTTTGATCATAAAGTTTTTGAAGTGGGGGAATGTAATGACCAAAATATTAAAAATTAAATTCTCTTTTGATTGGGTAAATTTCTTATAGTAATAGAAAAAACATGTACTACATTGGGTTTTTAGATCTATATAGCCTATTAGATTTAAAAGTCTGTTAATGATCTTAACCATTAATAATATAAATATTTCATAGTAACCCTTAATATTATTATATATTAAGGGTTATGAAAAAATCTAATTGACATAGACGGAAGAAGTGATGATCTTGACTAGTAGGATCATACCCTATGAAGCCCAATTATCAAACTATCTGAGGGAGATAATATCATTGGGATTTTACGTTTACCAATCCTAAGATGAAATTAAACAACTGAAGTATGAATAGAATAATTTACGTGATAAGTTTAAGCTTATCGAGAACATGACCCAAACCATGTTTTCCAAACCACCCCATGAAATCACCACCATTGCATACCTTACCCTTAGGGTGTACACTGGTGTAATAATGGGTTTTGTATCTAGAACCTAGCAGTATGAATTTTTATATTATAGTTTTAATTAAATAATCATTATATTTATCCCTTTTTATTATTACTTTATCAATTATTATATAATGTGTCTGATAAAAAATAGATTTTGACACGAAGAAATCAAAATTGTATTTTTAGGATATATATAGTTTCAATTAAGATACTATTTTGAAAAATTCAAGATTTTTTAAATAAATAATATTTTAATAAAATATTCTTATTATATAATAATTATTTAAATATAAATTATAATATAATTTAATGAAGTCCAATTTAAATTTTATAAGGGTCAAAAAGTGGTGAATATTGTAAAAACTAATATTTTCAAATATATAGGAATTTCTATTTAAAATTAAAAATTATTATATTTAGGAAATTATTTTGATCAAGAAAAATATTATTTTTGAAATAAGTATGTTAAAATTTTCAAATGGTTATTTTTTCATAATTTTATGAGATAGTTGAATTTTTGGGTAAAAATAAAATATGGTAGAAATATATGATTTTTATTATGACATCATAATAACCCAAAAGGGATGTAATAAATTACATAAAACTAATCCATGAAAAAATATATATTTATAATTTAAAATAATTTTTAAGTTATTTTATTAATTTTATAATCCTTTAATGTATCCTCCAAAACCATATTATATTTTAAGGTTTTAAAATTAATTATTTATAAACATGACTCACTTCCACATAACCAAAGGTATTATTTTAATTTTTTATATTATAGGACTTATAATATATTTAAAAACAATCCTCTTTAGTTGGAAACAAGGAAAAAACAATGGGAAGGTTTTAGGTTTTGATTGTTTTATTATATAGAGTCCAAAACCTATGTTTAGAAATTAATAAATAAATCCACTCCCTTTTGCTATAAATACCCATCAAAACTCCAAATACTATTTACTAAAAACCCATTTAACTTGAATTTAATCTCCCTATCCCTATCTAAATTTATCCAAGGTGTTCCCAATCTCTTAATAAGCTCCACTCAAGATTTTATAAGTTCTCTCTCAAGGTAAGGGATCCTCTCCTCCTCTTTATTCAAGTGCTTTCTTTGTATTACAACATTTCATTTCAATATGATCATGTTAGAAGGTGTATTTTCACATCACTTTTACTATACTTATGATTTAAAACTAGTGATATACCACCTTTCAATCCCATTAAACCTTTCCGTGAATCTTTATGAACACCCATTACGCTACCAAAATTATCCTATAATTTTCCTTGCCAAACATTCTAGTAGGGAATACCCATCCCCATTTAATCTCAAGGGTATTAACCTAGATGTACCCATCATTAATTTATTTGTGACTTATATGTATTTAACCCACATTCCTTAATCATTGTATTAGATTTGATGAAATACACTCTTATGTTGTATGATCTTTGTGGTACACAAATGTATGTACATGATTTGAATGTGACAGGTGGACATGAAATTATATAGCCCTACAATGAATTAGTAATGTTTTTATATCATGATATTACATTTATTGTGAATTAGATGTTATTATAATCAAACTATGTTATTATTTCTTGGAAGTTATCCTTGACTTATGCTTATGATGTCATGATTTATGTTATTTGCGCATTCTTATATTGCCTTGATATTACCATCTTATACCATGATTCAATGACCATGTTTATGATTATCAACCCTTTTATTTCACTTTTATATGCCTACTTACAAGAATATATTACTTTCATTGTGTTATTATTTTATTATTCCCCTGGATTTATAGCTCACCCCTTTCTTATGTACATCACCAGGTTCCACCGGGCATTTTTAGAAGATCAAAGGAATCTAAGGGAATTGTTATGAGATTTTTAAATTATGTTGATTTATCCCTATTTTAAGTTATGGTTTTATGTATCTAATTACCCACATAAACCAGAAATTTAAATATTTTGGTATTTTATTATGTGTGTTTTTTTGTAATAAATCCTAAATTAATGTTTATAAGAGATATGGGTAGTCATAGTTGGTATAAGAGCATGATTTAGCTATTTTTGGAGTTTAGGATTTAAAAAATTTAGTGAAAACCTTAGGTATAAGGATAAACATAAGAAAAAGTAATAAATTATGGTAAATTATAGAGTTATTGGTTTCTATGCAAAAAAATTCCTATCCGAATACTAAAAGTGGATGTGGCTCTAGCATAGTTGTACCTAGAGTTAATAATTATAAAAAGGGTTAATTGGGGATTGAATCGATCATTACTTAACAAATTAAAATGAGGCCTTGATGAACACCTAGCTTTACACTCCCAAGAGATATGATTTGGTAAATTCACAATCTATTTATGAACCATTATGAAGGGAATAAAAATCACCATAAACTTTTATGTTAGGAAATAGACCAGGATAACATAGATTGAGACAAAAAAATTCATAGGTTAAGTAAATTATTTCATCTATAAGTTATCCCTTCTACTTTCATAGTCTCCATTTTATTTGTTTAATAGTTTAATGATTATCATGTCTAATTTTATATTTATTTTAGTTAATGTATGGAAATTGGAGGAATCGAGTCAACAACAAATGTGATGGAAAATTACTAACCCAATGAGAGAATGATTCAAGAACTTCATGACCATAATTAATAAATTAAATCAAGTTATGAATAGAAACATGAATTATGGGGGGAAATAACACACCCTTAAGAAATAAAAAGTTTCAATTGTGACCTTTATGCAATAAAGGCCTCATTATTTTATTGGATCTTATGATCCTTTAATCACAGAGCTATGGATTAACTATATTGAAAAGATATTCTTCACCCTTTAATTTTCTACACAAGAAAAGGTTGTACTATATGTTTATTCTATAGAGGTAGAATCTGATAAATTATGGATGTTTATCAAAAATATAAATCTTGAGGAGGTGATCAAAGCGATGGAGTGAAAATAATTCTAGAAAATATTTTTCAATATATATTTTCCTCACACTCTCCGATTGTAAATAGAGAGGGATTTACTTTTCCTAAAGCAAAAGGATGATTAATCCGTTAGGGTGTATAAGGTGAAATTAAAAAGACTTGAATGATATGATTTTGGCCTTTTCATTATCCCCAAATATAAATTTGAGCACTTATTTGGTGGGATAAAGTTGAGTCTATGAAAATATTTAGTGATTTAAGACTTTGAAATCTAATAGAAAATTATATGATGTTACCTTAAAGTTGAAATAGAGATCAGTGAATCTCATTAGTATCATGCATTAGGATATAGGAAGCAAATAATGGATTTTAATAATGGTGGTGTGATAGGGAAATATCACGGGGGTATGAAAGTCCAACATCTAACTTTTTAAATTTATTGGAAGAAGCATCCCAAAAACTTCATGAGTAGGATAAGGAAATTATTTAGTTGTGGGAAGAAAGGGCACTTAAATGGTGAATATTGATGGGAGAAACCCACCAATGTGATAGAATAAAATAATAGTTTAGTCAACCCTCATACCACTATCTAATGTTTCAACTATAAGGAACAAATACAATGTATGAATCAATGCACTAAGTTAAGGGTTGTTAATGATAACCGATGCTAACAACCTCCAAGGCCCAGATAGTAAGGGAGAGATTATACCATCACAAATGATGATGTGGATCCCAAAAACAATGTGGTGAAAGGTATTCTAGTTATTCATTAAAGAATATAGAACATACATTTTGATTCTGGTTCTACATATTCTTTCATATCATGCAATTTTAGTAGAAATATTCAAACACCAACTCAAAACATAGAAGTAGAGTTATCCATGAAAATGGTAAATGAGGAAATTATTTCATACTAAGTATATAACTCCTCCCTTATCCATATTTGTGGGCTGAACTTCCCAATAAAACTTGTGATACTCCCTATAGTGGAATTATATGCAATTCTATTTATGGATTGGATATCCCTGTTTAGAGAAAACATAAATTTCAGAGAGAAGTAAATCACCCTCTGTATTGAAAATCACCCCCAATTATTTACAAGTACAAGGAGGAGGATGAATCTCCTTTAGTATAATAATCTCAAGCATGGATATTATTACCTTATGGGAAATACTATCTAGTTAAAATGATTGAGACTAAAGAAAAGGGCATCCTTGATGACATTCCCATTGTAAGGGAATAAAATGATGTATTTTCCAATATATTTCTTGGTCTTCCTCCAACTCGTGAGGATTAGTTCTCAATCGAGCATATACCCACAAGTTTTTCAATATCCAAGACTCCATATATAATGGAAACTATTGAACTTGAAGAGACAAATAATAAATTACAAGAGAATTTGGATAAAGGGTTTATACACTCAAGTGCTTTACAATGGGGTGTACCAGTTCTCTTCATCAAGAAGATGGTTGAATAAATTATCCTATACATTGATTATCATGAGCTCAATAAGATCCTGATAAAGAACAAGTATCCTATTCCACAAATTTATGACTATTTCAATAAACTATGTGGTGCCCAATAATTATCTAAGGTGGATCTTTGGTTGGGATATTATCAAGTAATGGTGAAGAATGAGGATATCCCCAAGACTGAATTCTATACAAGGTATAATCTATATGAGTTTAAAGTGATTACATTAAGACTCACTAATTATGTAGCTATCTTCATGTAATTAATTAATCAAATATTTAATGATTATCTTGGAAAATTTGTGTTAGTCTAAATAGATGATATTCTTATCAACTCCAAAAAAAAGGAGAAACATAAAATGAATTTGAAATCTATATTTAATACCTTGAAAAAGGAAAAGTTATATGTGAAGTATAGTAAATGAAAGTTTAGGATAAATAATTTAACATTACTAGGGAATTTTATCACCAACAAAGGGATATATGTGGATCCTTTAAAAAAAGGTAATTGAAGGATGAAACAGACAAGAATATGTGATGGAGATTCATATTTTCCATGAATTAGCTAGGTACTATTGTTGTTTTATTACAAATTTATCTTGATTTTCAATCCCACTAATGAAAAGAACTTGGAAGGGGGTGAAGTTGTTCTTGAATTATTAATAAGAAGAGAGATTTAAAGAGTTAAATAAGATTCTAATCACTAGACCTATGCTCACATCACCCACCAGTAGAGAAGGATTTGTGATCTATAGCAATGCGTCCAAAAAGGGATTGGGTTGTCTAATAATGTAAGGTGAAAATTGATCACCTATGTTTGCATCCAATTAAATACACACGAGAATAACTATTCAAAACATGCACCAAAATTTTATATAATGATCCCCTCATTGATGATTTGGTGACAATATCTTTACAGGGAGAAGTGTAAAATATATACACATCATAAAATACTTAAGACATATTAAAAAAAGGAGACAAATATGCGCCAATAATGGTGGTTAGATCTGATCAATTATTATGATTTCTCAATCTGTTACCATAATGGGAAGGTGAACAAAGTTGCAGTTTCTTTGAGTAGAAAATATCATACAACCCTATCTATGATGGGGATTGAAAGGGATCCAATATTCTTGGCCATGAAAAGGATGGAAATGGTAATAATAGAAAGATTTGTAGCCTACCTTGCATAAATAACTACTCAACAATCCATTCTTAAGTGGATAAATGAGGCAAAAAATATTATAAGTAAATATAAACAAAGTTAGTGAATATTCTAGAGATCAACATTCATAAATATGAATTTATAAGGACTGGAACCTAGATATGTGTCTTATTTAAATGATAATTGAATATGGAACTTATGGATTATGTGTATAGATCATACTTCTCTATTCATTAAATAAGTACTAAGATGTATAAATATTTGAAGAAAAACTTATGGTCGGATAACATGAATAGAGAGATTGCATAATTTGTATCTTGATACTTGGTATGCCAAAAATTCAAGGATGAATGATATAAGTCTAAGGATATGATATAACCTTTTCCTATAATAGTATGAAAATGGGAAAACATAACCATGAACTTTGTCATAGGACTCCCTAAGACATCTAAAGGAAATAACACCATCTGGGTGGTAGTTGATCTCCTTACAAAGTCGATGCATTTCATTTATATAAAGAAAGATTTATCTCTTTACTAACTCACCAAGATATCTATAATGGAAGTGGTAAAACTTCATGAAGTAACACTATCTACTATATCAGATAGAGATCCAAGGTTTACTTTAAGGTTCTAAAGAAGCCTTAAGAAAGCATTGAATATAGAGATGGGTTTCAGTTCTACTTATCACCCTTAGGTGAATGGTTAGTTTTAGAGAACCATTAAAAATATAGAATATATGATAATATTATGTTCAATGGATTTCGAAGGATGTTGAAATTATCACCTTATCCTAGTGGAGTTCTTACATAACATTAGTTTCTATTATAGCATTCAAATGGTAACTTATGAGGATCTGTATGGGAAGAGGTTTCAAACTCATTTTTTTTGGGATGAAGTTAGAGAGAAGAATCTTATGGGACCTGATATTATCTAATAAATGACAGAGAAGGTTCAAACCATTCAATGTCATATTAAATCTACATAAAGTAGATAGAAAATATATAAAGACATTTTTTGACGAGACTTGGATTTGGAGGTTAGAGATAAGGTGTTCCTTTATATATATCCATGGAGTAAATTCATGAGGTTTGGGAAGAAGGGAAAGATTAGTCCAAGATACATCATCCCCTTTGAGATACTTGATCACATCAGAGTTATGACCTATCGACCAACACTCCCACCTAACCTTAACCAAGTTCTTAATGTGTTCCATGAATCCCTCTTAAGGAAGTACAAACCAAAACCCTCTCATGTACTGAATATAGATGTTTTGGCCTTGGATAATGATATTTCATATGAGGAGAAGCTAATGAAGATCTTAGATTATAGAGAAAAATTTCTAAGGAATAAGACAACTCACCTAATCAAAGTGTTGTGGAAGTTTCACATGTTTGATGAAGCAATATGGGAGATAGAAAAGGCGATGAATTAAAAGTAACCTCATCTATTCTAATGCACAAAATAAAATTTCAAGGGTGAAATTTATGAAGGTAAGATGGATTTAATGACTAGAACATTTATAAATGAAATTTCATTTTGATTGAGTAATTGAATTATAATTATAGAAAAAATATGCCCTACTTTGGTTATTTTAGATTGATATAGCTTTTTGGATTTAAAAGACCATTAATCATCTTAACTATTCATAATATAGTTTTTTATAGTGACTATTAATGTAACAGACCAACATGGGTCAGTAAAACCATACACTCGAGATTTCTACCACATGGTGTGGTAAATTAAGAAAACTAAACAAGTATTGAATATAACAAGTCAATACATATAACCAGAGTACAATGTGGAGGAAAAATATACAACTAGATCCATAAAATCCAATCCAAATCGGCTAAACAAAAAATTATGGATAAAACATGACCAATAAGCCTCTATGTGACCTATAATCACCACCAAACCTACCTGAACTGACGGTAAAGACCAAAGGAGAAGCCTGTATGATAAAAGACACCCTTACCTTTACCTGTATCATGAAATAAAATATCTACAACTTCCCAAAGGAAAAATTTGTGTGTGAGAACAAAGCTTAGTAGGATACCACCATAGAATCTAAATAAGATTTAACAAGAATAATGAAATAGTTATAGCTTTTAAAAAAACAGTTGTAAAAAGAATTTTCATAAATCATATTAATTTTTAAATCATTTCCCATTTTTTTTTCATTAATACTTTCATATTATCAAACAAAAAATATGACAACTATAAGTGATATAAGTAGAAAAGCATAACCATGAATCATGAGGTAATAAATTAATCACATCTCCATAAAATAATTTATCATTCAAAGCTATGTTATACAAAATCATAATAAAAACATATAAGCAATAATCTATGATAAAAATAACCAAGTGATAAATAAAAGTAAACAAAAAAATACCTCATATTGGTCCATATCCTATGAGACAATACATACTAGACACTCAATATCCTAAACAGGCATAACATTGGATCCAAAAAATATCGAGTCCTAACACAGTCCATCGATATCCAAGAGGATACCTCCTAGTGGTGCCACACACACTAAGGCTACCTATGTCTCTTTCCTAACTCACCCAAGGTTCTCAATGTTTTAATGGTAAAAATATATTTTAAAAACATTCTTAAAACTATATAAAACATTTTCAAATCCAATACAATTCGCTTCGATGCTTGAAATCCCATTTCCAGATAAAGGAAATCCATTTTCAAAGAAAAAATATTTTTGAAAACATTTTCCTTTACTATGAATACTATAAAGACACATAAAAATTAAAATCAATGAACAACCCAAATTAATTTACCAATAATAACTGTAAATTCATTGTATAAACCCATTGTATAGAAACACTAATCTCAAATAGGTATAAACCTAACTTCCTTCAATAATGGTGATAAAAAACCATGTTAACAGCCTTTGAAAGACAAGGTATATCAGGAAACTGAAGGGGATCAAAATAAAATACTATTCAATCATAAATCTAATAAAATCCAAAACACAAACCACAACTGCAACTAAATACAACAAATAAATATAAGTAATTCTTACCTAGAGAAACATACTGCAACTGCAATAATGATCAATCACCAAAAGAAATGACCTGGAAGGGTCGGAGGTCTAAAAAATCTCCCCTGAGAGCTTCTATGTTTAGAGGGAGAAGGGATGCAAATGAATGAAATAAAAATTATCTATGAAACACCTTGAAAGAAAAAATCATAATGATCTATACAATGGCCCAAAGGCCTTCATTTTTTATTGATTTTTGATAGTCCACCTTTCAAGGGGTGAGGTGAAACCCTTACAAGGCCTGTAGGTGTAAGTATTACATGGAACGTAGGCCTTAGAGGAATTCATTTTCCCGTAGGCTTAAAACATTACATACAACCCAGACTAACTACTTGGAAGTGGTCCTCCCCAGCATCTTCTTCGTGAAATCAACTCTCCACCTTTGCATGGCTGTTTGGATAGGCATTCCCGTGCATGCATAGACTTGTCCCGATGGCAGGTGCCATACCCTCTCATTCTTGCAATCCGTTTAGCTTCTTCTGTGGTGAAATCTCATTGCTCATCCTCCTTATAGAGCTTGTTCCTTGTAGGACATCTAGTTTGCATCTACACTTATGGTGGATCGAAGGCCTTGAGGTGGCCTGAAGGTTTTACCGACCCGAAGGCCAGGGTGGCCCGAAGGCCTTAAAGGACTCGGGGACCAAATCGGTGGCCCGAAGGCCCAAAAGAGGGTATATTCCCAACCGCCACAATGCCAAACAATACCTGCTATAGTCCCGCTACAGTACCTTCTACAGTACTGCACAATACCTGCTATAGTCCCCACTATAGTACTACTAGAGTACCCATTGTGTTTTTATTAAAAACTTTATTTTTAATAGTACATGATGTGTAATCCATTCATTCCCTAAAAATATTTCATAGAATATGGATGGTGAACATTATATGGAATGTAACACCTTTACATGGTGTGTAATTGACCAACATCCTATAGAAACTATAGGTTTTATGTAGAAAAACCCAAAGACCATACTCTAAGAATTATAAAAACTTGGGAAAGAACCCCATTAAGTCTTTGACACATTTATACTAGGAATATATTAATTAAAATAAAAATACATCCCTGAACATGAGGTTATTTTCCCCAACAATGTCTCTCCATCCCCGATAAGCCCAAAACTCACTCAAGAAAGGATGAAAAACAAATAATAAATAAGGGAGTACTAGAAAATAATAATGGGGTGTTACAATAGCCCCATCATAAATTATTTCTTCCCCTAGAAATCTCTTAGATTCCTAGACTCAAAAAACGTTAAGGCCACTTATACCTTATCAACAATTCCCTCTCCCATGTCTTGTGACTATCCTTTCCACACTTACACAATACCCAGACTAGAAGAATCATTTTACCGTGCAGTACCTTCTCCCGATGATCTATAATTTGAAATGGATGCTCAACTAAAGTAGTTTTAGTTCCAAGATCAACATCCTCCCATCTAATAACATGGAAAGGATCTAGTATTTACCTATTTAGTTGGGAAACATGAAACATGTGATGTATAGATGTCAAACTAGATGGTAAGTCCAATATATAGTCCACTCTTCCCAATCATCCAATGATCTCTAAGGGTCCCAAAAAACTAGGTGCTAACTTACCCTGTATACCTAACCGAAGATGTACCAAGTGAGGTGAAACTCTAAAAAAACTGATCACCAACCTAAAACTCTAGAGTCCAAAGAAGATGGTGTACATAATTTTTATAACAACTCTGTGATGTGATCAATCTTCTTTGGATCAACTGCACCATCTATGTCATCTATTGAACAAGACTTAGCTCTACCAAGGACTGCTCTCCCAACTCTATCTAGTATAAAAGAGATCTACATGGATGCCCATACAAAGTCTCAAAGGGATCCATCTTAATTGAGGATTGATACATATTTATATAGGAAAAATAGACCAAAGTAAAATTCTTTTCCCAAGATCCTCCAAAATAAATCACACAAGACTGGAGCATATCCTCAAGAACCTGGATTGTCCTCTCTATCTCTCCATACATATATGGATGATAGTCTATCTTAATCTAACTGGTGAACCCATCACCTCATGCAAAAAATTCTGGACCTTGGATATGAACCTCAAGTCCCTGTTAGATACAACCATAAAGTGAAACTCATGAAGTCTTAAAATCTCTCGAACATACAAGTCTCCAATGCATTCAACCTCCATCATCTCCTTGATAGGGAGGAAATGCACCAATTGGTGAGTCAAGCAATGATCACCCAAATCATATCCTTCCCACTAGGAGTATTTGGAAAACCAATGATGAAATCCATGAAAATATCATCCCACTTTCATACCAGAATGGATAAGGGATGGAACAAACCAATAGGTATTTGGTGTTCTGACTTAAGACACCATGATACAAAATCCAAGATTGACCACCTCATCCCCTACCACCAATAACGATGTCTCAATTAGTTATACATCTCAGTAGTACAAAGGCACACAAACCAACAAGACCAGTTCCCATAATCAATAAATTCCTATATTAGGGAAAACAGAGAAACCAACCTACCAAGGAATCATAAAGCACCATAGAGAGATCGAGACCAATCACCTATGGTCTCCCCACCATAACGATTTTCAATAAAGTGTTGGAACTTAGTTTTTTTCACCTGCTCGAGATGAACTCTCTCATACAAAGACGAGTCAACTTTCATTGAAGTTAAGAACATATATCCACTAATATCTTATACTCCCAATATCATCTCAATAAAAAACTCATCAGAGACCAATTTTGTACCAATTTCTTCATGGATTTTGTTGGAAATTTTCTACTCAAAGCACCAGTAGCCACATTTCATTTCCCAAGAATGTACGCAATATCAAAATTAGAAGTCCAAAGATACTCAACCCAATATCTATGTCACATGTTTAGATCCCTCTAAGTAAAAATACATCTCAACCTCTTATGATTTGAATACACTATAATCCATCCCCAAAGAGATAGTGATGCCAAAATTTTAGTGCATGCATAACTATTTCCAACTCTAGATCATGGGTTGGGTAGTTCTTCATGTGAGGGAATAATTGGAATTATGCATAGGCAACCACATGTTTAACCTATATCAAGACACATCCCAAACCTATACAACATAAAACATCATAACCCAAACCAAGTTTTGGAAGAATAAAGACTGGTGCGGAAGTTAACTGCATATTCAACTCCTCAAAAGTTCTCTAATAGTTATCATACCATTAAAAATTAACACCCTTATGGGTTAAAGTAGTCATCAAATATGAGAACTTGGAGAAATCTAGAAGAAACCATCTATAATAACCAGACAAACTCAAGAAGATTTAGATCTCAAACATATTTTTTGGTCTGGTCCCAATAAATAACATCCTATATCTTTTCAGGATCCATTTATATGACCCTATCATATATTCTATTCTCAGACTCTCAAATGGTGGTACCCTAACTATAGGTTAATCTTTAAAAACAAACATTTACCACTAATATAGTTAAAAATATCATAAATCCTAGGAAAATGATATTTTTTCTAATGGTCACCCGATTTAACTTTTGATAGTTAAAGAAATTTCTGATTCTCCCATATACCTTCTTAGAAAAGAGGTCAAGTGAATCCCATAGTGACATGATAGGATGGGTAAATCCTTTATCCTCTTGGTATTCAAGTTGGTTCATAAGTTCCACCAAATTAGTAGGTTCCATTCGATAATATGGCATAGAAATGGGAATCATTCCAGGGAGCATATCAATAGTAAAATCGACCTCTCTCATTGGAGGTAAACCAAAAAAATTATCTAAAAAGACCTTGGGGTTTGCACTCAACACTATATAAAGTATAACACTCAAACAAGGTTCAACTGCATGGAGAAACATCTTTGAAAACTGAAAAGAGATTGCACTTTCATAAGGAACAACATGCCTAGCCCTACCTGATCTAGCGTCCCACTCACCCTAAAAGAAATGAGTGACCCCATCAGTAGATTAGAACTGTACTTGCTGATAATAAAATTTTATTTGGGTATTAAAATTGATCATCAAATCCATGTCGATAATCAAGTTGAATATATTAATATATATCACCAAGAAGTCTCACTCTTCCTCATAGTCAGCTATCATCACCCGATAGATGGGACACTTGAAACCTTGTTCAAACCTATTTCCCAAAGGTGTGGAGAGATCCAAAAATTACACCATAAGTTACTCACATAATATCAAAATATCAACAAACTTTTATGATATAAAATAATTATTATCACCTATATAAAACAAATATAGCATCATAGAAGATGAAATAATCACCGTAACTCTAACAGTATCTTTCCATGCTTCATATTCTTCTTACACATACTTAGTCACATAAAGACGCCTAGTATTAGTCCCATTAACATTCACCTTGTCTTGAGGATTTGACCCACCACCCTTGGAAGCATTGATATGAACCTATGAACCCTTGGTGAGAGTGGATTATTCCTTACTTCCCTGGGGAATATTTTCATAAAAATTCTTTATATTGCTAGATAATCTGAAATGAAGACATGTCTGAGGAGACTTCAAATAGGTAGGTCTGGTATGATCTGATCACCCAAACTAGAAGACAACAATATTCTATTTCCCTGAAAAATCCTCTAAGACTAGTCCCAAATAAAACTGGAAACCTTTATGCTTCTTTTTATGGATAGAAGATACACTCTAGATAACAACTATACCAACTAAAGCTCCACCCAAACCTGTCTTAATAGCTATCCCTTCCTTAGCCAAAGATGATTTTTCAAATAACTCCAAAAATGTTGGAAGATACATGAAAATATATATTGACTTGATATCAATCCTTATTCATAATTTAAACCTATGATTATTTAGGTAATCATTAGTGAAAATCTCTGGTGCCAGATATACCAGCTCAGAAAAATGGGTAGAATACTCCAAAACGATATGCCCCCACCCCAAGGTCAGAAAATTCTAGGTCTTCACCACACGTAATATCTCAAGGTAAAATTATTGATTAAATATTTTCTCAAAATAATCCATGGTAAGGTCCTCATGATCCACCAAATGTCTTAGGTTTCCAATACCCAATTTACCCAGAGTTTGAATGGTGTGGATGGCAGCTTCTACCAAAGAAGGATCCACTAGTGGATTCACTCATGTAAACTATCTCAAATATTACCCTATAGGATTTGGAAGATCTCTTCTTGGATACATTTTCTAATACAAACAAGAAAAGAACCAATTATATCATGATCACATTACAAAAATATTAGTATCACCTTTAGAATTCAAATCAAATCATTAAAACAACCATAATTTTAACCAATTAAGAAATATTATAAATGAAAGAAATTTACCAAATAAATAGGTAAATTTAAATAAAATTTACAATAGATTATTCAAAAGACCCCAAACCCCAAGTCTCAACCCTGGTAAAAGTCCCTGACCAACCATGAAACTCGAGTTCAGTATTGGAAGTAAGCTATATAGGCCCCTTTTCCACACCTACTATCTGAATTATTATTGTTCTAACTTCTATCTACTAAAGACATAGAACCAAAATCAGGTAGTGTTAACACAATTTAGTTTGAGACTTACCTATGATACCAAATTTCAATAGACCAACCTAGGTCAACCAAACCATACACCTCATCCAACCACCATATAATGAGGTAAAATAATAAATCATAACTCTTGAATATAATTAATTTAGACATACAACCAGAGTACTATAGGGAAGAAAAAATTACAAATAGATCTATACAATCCATTCCAAATCATATAAACCCAAAATTATTAATAAAAAAAGACCAAGAAGTCTTCATGTGACCAATAATCACCACAAAACTATCCTGGACTGAAGTAAAATACCCAATGAGAAGTTGATACGCTACAAGATTCCCTTCCCTTTAATCGTATCCTACAATACAAAATCTACAACTACCCAAAAGAAAATGTTTGGTGTGAGTAAAAATCCCAGTAGTATATCACCATATAATCTATACAATGTCTAATAATAAGAATGAAACAATTTTATCTTTTAAAATAAACATATTTTTACAAATAATTTTCATAAATCCAGTTCATTTAAAAATCATTTACCCTTTGGGTTTTCATAAAGAATTTCATATTCTCAAAACCAAAAATATAATAAGTATAAGTGATATAAAGAGAAAATTATAACCATGCATCAAGAGGTAATAAAGTAAACACATATCCATGAAATATCCTATCATGTGATGCTATGTGATATAACCTCATAATAAAAATCTATGAGCAATAATCCATGATAAAATAACCATGTGATAAATAATCATAAATAAAAAAACACCTCATATTAGGACCTTGCCTATGAGACAATATGTACTAGACACTCAATATCCTAAACAAACATAATGTTATATCCAACAAATATTTATTTCTTCCACAATCCATCAATATGCAAAAGGTTACCACCTAGTGGTGCCACACACACTAAGGATAAACATTTCTCTTTCCAAATGCACCCAGGGTTCTTGATTTTCCAATCATTAAAATAAATTTTAAAACCATGCTCAAAATTTTATAAAACATTTTCAAATCAAATCCAATATGCTTTACTATTTGAAATCCCATTTCTAAATCAAGAAAATCCGTTTTCAAAGAAAACCCATTTTTGAAAACATTTTCCTTTAAAATAAATCCTTTAAAAACACATATCACTTTAAGTAAATGAACAAAACAAATGAATTTTCCAATAAAAACAATCAATTAATTTCATTAACCCATTGTATTCCTCAAACTGGTATAAACCTAGTTCTCTTCGACAATGGTGATTGGAAACCACAAGAACAACATTGGAAAGGAAAGGCATGCTAGGAAACTAAATGGGATGAATAAAAAACACTATCCAATCAAAAATATAAACAAAACTATAGAAAAAACCATATCTACAACTAAATCCTAAGAATAACTAGAAATAACTCTTACCTGAATAAATGAATTGAAAGTGAAAAAAATGATCAATCACCAAATGAATTGATCTAAAAGGGTCATAGGTCTCCAAAATTGCTCCTGCAAACTTCTAGATCGAGATAGAGAATGGATGAAAATGAATGAAATGAAAATCATCCATGGATAACCCTAAAAGTATAACTCTTGATGACTACATGGTGTGTAATCCCATTACACATCGTGTAATTCATGAAATTTAAGTATTCGGAAAAAACCCATCTCCTTTTTATTAAACATCGATTTTTTTGACAATACATGACATAAACCCAGCACACAGCATGTAAACCCTTAATTCCCTGAACCTATTTCAAGGAATCTACATAGAGAACATTACATGGTGTTTAAAACCTTTATATGGTGTGTAATCACCCAAAATACTGAAGAAACTGTAGTTTTTAAGTATAAAAACCCAAAGACCCTACTCTGAGTGTTCTCTAAACTTGGGAAGAACTCCGATAAGTCTTTGACACATTTATACATGGGATACATTAATTAAAATAAAAATAAATCCTTTAAATTTGGGTTATTTTCACCAGAAAAGTCTCTCCATCCCTGATAATCCAACAAGCACAGCCAAATAAGGACAGAAAACAAAGCATAAACAAGGGAGTACCTAAAAAGCATAATTGGGTGTTACAATTAATATTATTATATATTAATAATTATAATAAATTTTAATTTAAATATATATAAAAATAAATTTACTTGAACATTAGGATTATAGGATATTAGTGCAAATTATCTGAGCTTCCAAGGGAGATAACATTACTTGGATTTTTCCTTGACTAATCCCAAGTTGGAATTCATTAAATGAATCATGAACGAAACCATTTATGGGAGAAGTTCAATATTATCTAGATCATGACCCAAACCATGTTCACCAAAACCATTTATCCTTCTATTTTGTTACTTTATCAATGATTATATAATGTGCTTGATAAAAATTAGATTTTGACATGAAGAAATCATAATTTTATTTTTGGGAAATATATAGTTTTAATTAAGAATCAAGTTTGATAAAATCAATTTTTTTAAATAAACAATATTTTAATAAAATATTATTATTATATAATAAATTTTAAAATATAAATGATAATATAATTTAATAAAGTACAATGTAATTTTTATAAGGGTCAGAAATTGGTTAATATCATAAAAACTAGTATTGGTAAAATAAATATTATTTTTAAAATAATCATGTTAAAATTGGATAATAGTGAATTTTGTATAGTTTTATATGATAGTTTATTTTTTGTATAAAAATTAAAACTTTTTATTTAAAATTCACACATGAAAAGAAAACCGGCCCGTAGACTTGACCCCATGACTACCACCAAAAAAGTGACATAAAAATTGCCCAAAAGTGATGTAATAAATTCCATAAAAGTCATCCATGAAAAAATATATATTTATCATTTTAAATAATTTGTTTTCAATTTATTTGATTAATTTTATAATCCTTTAATGAATCCTCCAAGACCTATATTTTATTTTAAGGTTTTAAAATCAATTCTTTATAAACATGACTAAATTTCACATCATCGAGGGTATTATTTTAATATGTTCGGTTACCTTACATATAAAATATTGAAACCACTCCCCTTTGGTAGAAACCATGGGAAAATATTATGGGTTTTGGTTTTGATTATTTTATAGTATAGAGTCCAAAACCTATATTTAGAAATTAATTAAATATCATCTCTTTTTCTATAAATACCCACCCAACATCTCACTATTCACTCAAAACAAATTTATTAGGTATTTACTCTCCATATTCCTATCTAAATCCATCCCAAGGTGTTACAAATAACTTAATAATATTTTATCAAACATTATAAATGAAATATCAAGGTAAGGGATCCTCTCCTCCTCCTCTTTATTCATGCATTTTTTTTTGTATTTTTCCATTTTATTTCTAATTGATCATGTTGTAATGTGTTTTTTCACATCCCTTTTACTACACTTATGATGTAAAAGTAATTAAAGACTAAATTTTACTCTCATTAAACTCTTCCATGAATATTTAGGTACATCCTTTATGCTACTGAAATTATCTTGTGATTTTGCATGCCAAACTTTTATGTAGGTAATACCCATCCCCATTTCAACTAAAGGGTATTCACGTATATAACTATCCTTCATTGATCAGGGAATTATATTTATGTAACCCAACAACATTAATCATGGGATTAAATGTGATGAAATATGCTCCCATTTTTTAAGATATATGGGTCACACAAATGAATTCACATGATATGAACGTGACAGATAAGCATAGAATTATGTAGCCATCCAATGCATTGGGTAATGTTTTTATCACCTGAGATTTCATGTATAGTGTATGTGACGTTATCCAAAGAACACAATGTTATTATTTCTTAGTAGTTATTCTTAAATTATTCTTATGATTTCATGTTTTATGTTGTTTCCACATTCCTATGTTGCCTTGATGTTATCATCTTATATCATGCTTTGATGATCACGTTTATGGTTCTCACCCCTTTTATGTCACCTTGATATGCCTCTTGAATAATATGTATAACTTTAGTAATGTTATTCTATGATTATTCACTTATTGGGATTTATAGATCACCCCTTTCTTATATACATCCATAGGTTATCCATTGTAGTTTTTGAAGATCAAAAGAATTTAAGGGCATTGTTATGGGTTTAAAAAAAAATATTTTGTTGTATATCCATTTAAATTTATTTTTTTATGTATCTAATTACCCAAATACAGCAGGAATTTAGATATTTTGGAATTTTATCATGTGTTTATTTAATTAATAAATCATGAATTATTTTTTATAAATGTTATGGGTTGTCATAGGTGGACACATGTATTAATATTCACATTTTTTATGAAGATGACGCCGGATCCATTAATTTCCCGAGTAGCATTGATGATTTTCTATAATCCCATATTTAATTTCATATATGTATATGAAGACTCATATTTTTTTTCAATTCTGTAAAGGCCTATAGGATCACACTTTGTGGTTGAATGGACGAGGATTGAGTTTGACTCATAGAGTTACTCTAAAAGTGTTTTAGAGTTAATCCAAAATTATTTTTGGATGGGAGTTCTCAAGGTGTTGGATATGATATGATAAAAGGTGAAGTTAATGATAATTTTAAAAAAGGATTTTTAGAAGACATCCAAATGAAGTTTTGTATATGGTTTCATGAGTTATTTTATATGAATCAATATAAGGTGAAATGACACAAAGTCTATTAGGATTTAGTGTAAGTGGGAGACTGAAATAGACATGCCCTAATGCCTTATATATATATATATATATTTATATGATATATATATATATATATTTCATGAAATTTATAATTTTCATGCATATGATATATTATTATGAAATATGAGATTAGATTAAAATGAAAAATAATTATCATTTTATGTTTTACCCACATAATATATCATTAAATGAAATCATTTCATATTTAGAAGAAATGTTTAGGAGTTTAATTTATGTATATGATACATGTACTAGATGATTAATTTACTCATGCATTGAAATTCAAGAGATCTAATCCATGCACTGTCAAGGATCTTCCTCAAGGGATTTATAAATCCTACTACCATACAATGATAATGTGTGATTATTATTATGTTTGGATAAAACTTCCTATACCTGAATCTCTCTTTAAACTTCCTTATTTATATATTATGTACTAAAATACCATGGAGAAATGGTGAATCCCATCAATATGATGGATGACTTGAATGAACCCATGGATACACTACAGTGGTGGGATGCTTATGTTTTCTAATATGTGATCTCTATCAAACACATATGAAGATCAAATGATATAATGGATTTCTTGGTGTAAGGTACGTCAATTTACAACATGTTATTCATTTCCATTTTTAATGTAGCTTCATATTTATTACCTGGAATATCCTTATAAATAGGGTTTCAAATAACATATTCTTGCTCTGATATATGTTTTTAGACTATAGAAAAACCATTCACATGTATGGAACAATCTAAATATTACATCAATTAACAAACCATTAGAATGGGATATGGGGAGATAAACCTTGTGATTATGCTAAACCATCTATCAAAAAATATGATTAATAATGTGAACATAGTGAAATTCCAAAACAAACCAAATAAGATAAGGATGGAATATCATGTTCAATTTCTTATATATCAAAAATGAGGAAAGAATCACCCTAGGAATTTCCTTAAGGTTATTTAAATATGCCTTAATTATGTAATTAGGGGTAATTAAGTATAAATATTCTATGGAAAAATGAATATTTTAGTTAACATGATTGATAGAAATCAATTTCATCCTATGTCACTATTAATAATTCAATGTCTTATGTGTGGGGAACTTGGTCATTATCCATGTGAATAACCTAATCCAAAGACTAACTAAAAAATGAGAAAAAACATCCTCTAAGACCAATATGACAATGGAATTCCTATGAAAGAACTAATCCTAATGTATATCCTAATATTTAAGGCACATAAACCTTCTAATATGGAGTTGCAGATGTCTTGTTGGAATTTGATTCTAAGAACTCTAGTATATCATAGAAGTTTTTCAAGATCATTAAATCACCACCCTGATGAATTGATTGTAGAAGAAATATTCTAGTGGAATAATTATTGTATTCCATGTTGAATCTTATAGGAATTTTTTTATGGAGATATTATCATCCTATCATTAGATAAATTCGATGCGATTTTAATGCTGAATTATTTCCCTTCACTTAAAGAAAAAAATTATCTGGAGTAAAGAAAACACATTTAATATTAACCTATGATATACCATCAATAAAAAGATAATAATAAACACCCTATAGGGAAAAAATTATATAATGTGGATATTTATAACAAATAACGGTAGAATGTTGGCCTAAATAGTTGGATAAATACTCAATATTAGGGATAATCCTATTATGGGGAAATAGATAGTTTTTCCAAGTTTAAAAGGTCGATATCTGTTTAGAAATTATATCCTGGGTCATCTATATAATTTAAATGACCTGAGAATTTTCTATTGGTATATGTTAATTAAAATTGTGAGGATGAAATTTATTTAAGGGGAGAGTATGTAATGACCCAAGATTTCACTACATATTTTTTATAAATAAATACTCTATTTGATAGCTTGCCGCACACACATCTAACTAAACTGAAAATCGTGATATATTGATAAAATATAAATATTAAATATGACCATTAAAAGATATAAATTGAATTATAAAGTATAAATAAGAGTATCCAAAATATTAAATGTGTGTGTAATTATAAAAATACTACTTTTAATACTAATTAAATGTAATTAGTATGGAAAAAACAACTAAGAAAATAATTTTATATTTAAAAATATATTTTTCTCGGATTAGTGTTTTATTTAAATAAAATTTAACATATTATAAATATATAAAAATAAAATATATTGATAATATGAATAATATATTCATAATAATTTAATTATTAATTGATAGGAAATAAGAATAAACAATAATTAACATTTTTTAAATCTATTTTTCAGTATGAATGATTTTGCTATATATTTTGGGATTTTATTTATTAAATTATTAAGTTTTAGATATTTAATTTGAAATAATTAATTCTTTTTTTGTATTAATCATAATAATATAATATTAATATGATTTTTTGGGATTTTTTTGAAACATTTTATTTTTAGGTGAATATTGTAATGTACAGTTTTTACTAATATTGCGAATTTTATGAAATTATTAGCATATAAGCATGAATTATAAATTTCTGAAACATTTTTATAATAATAAATATCTATTTGATAAGTGAATTTATAATTTTAAAAATATATATTTTTAATTAATAAACCCATATTTTACATTTTATAATTTTAGTTATATTTTTTCAAAAAAATTATTTTTAATACATTATACATTTAGTATTTTAAAATTGATTTTATCACTTAAAAATTTAATAAAAAAATGGATTTAAAATTTTTAATCATTCGTTTCAAATTATATAATAAGGGATTTTTTAATTTTTTTTCATAGAGGATAAATTACATAGGTAAAAACTAGTTACCATGGTGAAATGTAAAATGGTAAAAATGGGTAACATTAAAAGTAAAAGGACTAACATATTTAAAGAATATTTATAATTGAGTGGTGGAGGTTTGTCTAAATATTATATCTTATACACTCTATTATTTCTCAATTTTTGATCCACTTTCCTTGAGGGTGTCTTCCCTTTATTGAAAAGTTTTGGGTATTTACAAAAATGTCACTCATTTTCACTTATAAAAGGGGCACTACACTCCTAACTTCTCCTCACACCAAAACCCATTTTTTATCCAAAAATCTAAAAAATATATTTTAAAAACTATTATAATCATTAATTACGTTATGGTCTTCTCAAAAGTCTACTATAATTACCCGGACCCGAACAGCCGCCCGAACAGTGCAAAACGGGTCGGGTGCTACTACCTTAGGTGCACCTCCCTGAACACCAAACACTGCTGACTAGCAGCGAGAGTCCTATAGGTATAGTGGTGAGGTTATACCCTCTTGGAGGATAATAACGGTACTAGTCCGTGTATAATAATAATAATGTAGTGGAAGAAATGACTCAGAAGACTCGAACCAGACTTGCAGAGCGGAAGCACATTCAATATCGATAAAAAGTGGAAGTAATAAATATATACAACAACAGCAGAAATAAACACAATAGAATTCTAATCACTTTTAACAACTACTGAACAATAAAACATCCATCCAAAGTAGGTCATACATATCTGAATATAATAAGGTGCCAATGGCTAACCAACTGTAGCTACATAACAATAAGCATGCTAATACAGGAAAGGAAACAAAACAAGATAAACTTCAGCTGGGCAAGACATCAAGGTCCATACCATCTCCATGCAAAAGCTAATGCAGCCCGGCTCCTGAAGCTGGCCTCTTTCCCGCACGTAAATCAATAAAGTTTGCACGCATCCTGAAGGGCCCGTGTAGGGTGTGAGACGAATCTCAGTAGGATACCACCCAACAGTGCGTACCTAATATAAGTGTTTAAGCAGGCATGCATTTAAAAGGAAAACATTAGACAGTACGATGCACAAATAAACACCAACTTTACTGGTGCTCAGCGGCCACCATGGAGTGTCACCTGCTTCAGCCAACACCGTAATTTCTATCATGTAACCTGGCACCATGTGCCCACTGACACCGCGTGTCTCAAGTACCGACGTCCCGAAGGCACGCCCAAGAATAGTAACCCGACACCTTGTGCCTCCTGACACCTCGTGCCTTAAGTACCGAGGTCCTGAAGGAACACCCAATAAATAACTCGGAGGAACACTAATGCATGTCCTCCAATAAATAACCAGAGGGACAGTTATGTATTCCCTCAAATAAATAGTCGGGGGGACAGTGATACCTGACCTCAAATAAAGTAACCAGAGGGAAAACAATATCTGCACTCAAATAAGTAACTGAAGGGATAGTAATACTTTCCCTCAAATCACGGAAGGCCTCATCCCCCAACCTGATAGCCTCAAAGCTATCCCCTGGAAGATCCTCACCTCCCACATGGCTTCCTACGACAAGCACCCCCAACCAAAGTACCTAAACCGCATCTATGGGGGCCTCTACCCACATAAGGGGTCAAAAACACCTCATCACAGAGTATCTCTGTGTTCACACTACTCAAAGTTCTAGGTGAGTGGTAATCACCAAAATAGTACCTAAGCCACCACACATCTGACACCTCATGCCCCTGTGACCATGCCGCCCAAGTCCGATGGCCTCTCCATCCAAGTAACCCAGGCCATGCCCAACCAGACAGTCGTACTTCCTCAATCTGATGTCCATGACTCCCATTCCCATGGTCAAAACCATCCAAAGTAACCCCGGGCCAAGCCCAACCTGATAGTCATACTTCCTGAAGCCGACGTCCATGACGCCCAATCCCGTGTTCAAAACCACCCAAAGTAACTCGCGCCATGCCCATCCTGTGATCAGCATCACTCAACAACATCCGGGCCATGCCCATCACAACCCGAAGGTTCCAGCATATGCAATTCAACATTTACATATAAAACACAATTAAATAGAACACATAAATAGGAAAAACCATCTAAACAGATGCATTTCACTAAGTGTTGTCCCATACCAGCTCTGAAGTTTCTAAAGTCTCCAAAAATTCATATCAAGGTTTAAATAAATAAACCTAATAGTTTATACCAATACAATTCAAGTATTATCATTTTGGAAACCCCGGCCAAAATGCCCCATGTGAGCAACGACCACTCGCCCGGTCCTTCTCAATCAAGACAGGACAAAGGGCATACCCAAAGTTATCCTATAGGTCTAATAAGAAATTTAAATAAGCAGTAGTAGATAAATTAGGGTCTCTCTCAAAATACCCAAAAACACACCGAAGGCCGCGCTACCAAAATGACCACAAAAACAAAATAAAAAGGTATGCACCACCTACCTTTAAGGTTCCGGCAGAAATGACCCAAAACAACCGCACCCCAATTTGGAAAACACTTCAGGGGAACCTCTCTATATCTCCTTCCCTATCATCCACAAGACTTAAAATTAACACCCAATGAAACCCCAACACTAGATCTACATGAAACAGATGTAGATCTAGAAACCCAGAGAGAGGGAAAAGAAGACAAAGAGGAAAGCACAAAGAAACAAAGAGGAGAGACTTACCCGAGAAGAACCGGCTTCAATCCAACAAGAAACCCCTTCGATTTTTTTCCAAAATGTGTGGGAGAGTCCCTCCAACCCTTGAGAACCGAAAATCCCAAGAGAGCTCCGAGTGGGAGGAAGAATGAGGGAGGAATAGAAAATACTGAGTGGCCCAGGACTTAAAAACCCTAACTTTAAGGGTATGCACGGTTACCTCGCATGGTTTGGAAAACCGTGCGCCAACCTTATGGTTGCTATTGTCTCACCCAGGGACTTCACATGGCTTTCTCGCATGGTTTTTCAAACAGTGTGCAACCCGTGCGGAGCCCACTGTCAAGGGTGCACAGTTTTCGGGGTGGGCCACACAATTTTTTCAGATCATGCGCCAACCGTGCACCCCTATACGACCTCCACAACTTTAAAAGTTTTTCCTAGATTCTCCCAGTTTTCTCAGAACAAGCCAAAATTTAAACAGGTTCGGGATTTTGAACCGTTCTAAAAACCCAGGTTCTTACAATCTCCCCACCATAACATAGCGCGTCCCCGAGCTATCAAACAAAACCCGGAGATGGAACCGAACATACCACCCCAATCAAAGAAACCTAGACTTCCCCGGTCACAAGGTTCTGGCTAAATTTATCAAGGGGCTCCCCACCTTAGGAATTGTCTAACTCGGTCTCAACCTGAAAAAAATCAGAACAAGTAAAGGTTCACAAACCTGTTTCTAGACTCAAGGTCCTCTCATGACGCATCATCACCCCTACGTCTCATTGGTGATCTTGTGTTATTCCCAACACCCAACGTATCCCGCACTACATTGGTTTATATCTCTACAAGGTCCTGTATTTCATGGACGCTCAAAAACGAACCTAGTGCCTAGCACCTCAAGTAACCCGCATCCTCAATGCCCCAATGCCCATGAAACCTCAAGTAACCCGCATCCTAGATGCCCTGAATGCTACGTATACCATACATATATATATAAGTATATCATGCACCTGATATGGCGCCAAACCCACTGAATAACATCTAGTCAGTACACATAGATACTGTGCATCACATGCACTCAAAACAGACATACCTATATAGGTTATTCCATAAGAGAACAAGGAAATAACGGACACACCCGTGGTGTACCTCTAACCGTCGTCGACTCACCAGCCTACTTAGCCTCTGGAATCTCCATGACGTGGACCTGTTTTGAAGCACGACCACCTAATGTCTGACCTCCCTGTGGTGCTGCTCTAGTCACTGGCCACTAACCCCTCAGATGGATCCCGCTGTCTCTGTCACGTCCTCCACTTGCAACTGAACCTCGGCTACCCTCTCCTAGTACCGAACCTAAACCATCTCCAAATGCCACCATCTTTCCTGGTCCCTGTCTGCCGGCTGTCTGAGAATGCTGCCTGGAGAACCTCTCCAGATGCCTGACCTGTCCACATGCTCGAAACTCCTTTGGAGGCCTATCGCACTGGGTCTGAACATGTCCTGGCTATCCACACTAAAAACAAACCACTGATGAACTACTACGAGGTGGTCTAGCTGAGTCCTTGGCCTGACTACCCAGCTATAACTCATCTCATCCTCACTTCCTGCTATCTAAACCATCACCTGAGGTCGCCGCCCGACCGACCTGGGGCCTATTCCTCTTATTTCCATCCTCTATGAGTGCCAGATTCACCGTCTCTAAGAAAGAACCTAGCTAGAAGATATTTACCTATATCCGAATGGCGTGTCGTAATCCATCCTTGAAGCATCTCACCCTAGTCGTGTCATCGCTTACCATACCGGGTGTAAAGTGAGACTACTCAGTGAAAGTAGCAGCATAGTCCATGACAGACATGTCTCCCTACTGAAGACTCAAGAACTCCCGAGATCTCTCTGCCCTCAGGGTCTCCGGGTAAAAGTGCTCAAAGAACCTATCCTAGAAGTCCTTCCATGCCAGTCCCTCCTGCCTACGAGCCTGAACCTGCACATCCCACCAACGCTTTTCCGGTCCTCACAGCATGTATGTCACCAGCTTAACCCTCCACCCCAGAGGCATCTTGAGCTACTCGAAGATCATCTGCATGCTCTCTATCCAGTTCTCAGCCGCCTGAAGACCACCCTCACCCTGAAAAATTCACTGGTGTTGTGACTAGAAATCTCATGTTAGATAAGCCATAGATGGCTCTATACCCTGCACACCTCTGTCGATCCCCTGCAAGACACATACTAGGATAGATCAGAGCTGCTCATCGAGCCACAGTCCAATGGATGCCAAACCTAGTTGTTGTCCTGTCTACACTGGATCCTGAACCTGATCTTGTCCCTGAGCCTGTAACTGCGGCTCCTTCTCTGCCTGCACTGGATCCTAAACCTGATCCTACACATGCGGTACTGTATCATCACCCACCTGACGCTCCACCGAGACGTACAAGAGGAACCCGTTGAATACCATAAATGGTTAGAAAACCTATATATATATATATATATATAACAATATATATTCAATGCAGATAAGGAAAGTAGTAAAAGGTAGCGCATAACTACTACCCTTACTCTCCCCCACCGCAACCCATGCCCATGGCATCCCGGCCCCGTGGCCTCCTTACCTACCCTTAATAGAGACAAGTATTAAAAGTACATCAGTCCATGCTCGTCCTGACAACCAACGTTGCCTCAAACTGACGACCGAGTCCCCCAATCCTGGTGATCAAAATCACCTCAACCGATAGTACCTGCCTGCTCTCATAAGAGCCAGACCCAAATATCCTATCACATGCAATTCTACAAATATAAAGCATGGAATACACATTACAACAATAAGAAATTATATTAGGAATTTCATCTATTCACATTTCAAATCATATAAATCATGGAAATTTATTTTATTCACAAGGTATTATCACTTCCCAAAGCATACGTGCAGTTATGAAATTGAAATACCCTAAAAATGTGCCTATCAAAAGCAAAGCAAACAAGCCTTGCCATACCGGGCCAAGTTCCAATTCTCCCTTACCGCACCAGGTCAAGGGTTACATATCAGAATCAATAACATCACATGCCAAGTGATCCACTGATGTGGAAATCATATAAACTATAATATGAGAAAAAAGAAAACTGCAATTCCCACCCATGGTAACTTGGTCCATCCCTCGTACATGGGGCTGCAGGTGTAACAACCTGATATTTTATGATAAGTATTATTTTTAATTTATTTGATGTCATGTGTTTTATGCTACAAAAAGATTATCTTGTGGTATACGCAACACTGTATTAGCTTGCAGTATACACAACATTATTCTTGGATCATGCTACACACAATTTCAAGTTTGTTTGATAGTTGTTATTCTACGCAACATTGAGTGTGTATGTGTGTATATATATATATATATTAAATTTATAAATGAAGTATGGTTGTATTTTGTTGTACGCAACAAAAGAGGATTCTTTCACTACACGCAACCCTGATTTGGCTTGCATTACACGCAATCGCGACCTTCCTCGATAGCGTGTGTTGTACGCAATACAGACTTTCACTAAACGATGATATATGGTTATAATATTATGAAGAACTAGCCTTTATGAATATTATTAACTATTTTTTGAATTTCATAACATTATTATTCATCTTACACATTTTCTAGAACATGGTATGAGAAAAAAATAAATTTTTCGGGTAAAATAAGTATTTTTCAAAAAATGCAGTTTTGCCGCCTTTTGATGGCGCACCCACTTTAAATCTAGTTTTTAAAATGTTTATATGTTAAATTTTACAAAATAAAATTCTTATTTGGAATTAGGATATAAAAATTTACTTTGGATAAAATTTTCATATTATTCTGATAACTTTCATATTTTAATGAATAGTAAAAACACGCTATATTTTAATTAAAAACAACTTTTTTCATCATAATAATTTATATGGTTAAATTATAAAATTGAATGGTTTTAAAGTATAAATAGAATATATTTTTACCATTTAATATAATGTATTTCATTATCATTGATTTTACATTTAATTCGTAGGTTAAATCAGTTCAATCTTTTGCAATGTTTTAAACAAAAACTCGTTTTCATTCGACAACAGGATTAATTTTAATTTAATTTATTCAACTTATGTGTATTGAATTTGAAAAAATGGATTCCATATTTGGATTCAGTGGGTCCAAATTATTTTAATAGGTTACTTTTTTTTGATATTATGAATAGTAACTACGGTAATTTTTTATTTACTACCGTTAAAGGTAAATCGGGTAATTAAGGGTAAAAATAAGATTATAAAATTAACCTAACACTTGTAAAAATCCCATTGGTTGAATAAAAGTCGACCCATATCACCTAAGGGTTGAACTAGATTCATTTCATGGAATTTCGACCACGAAATAATAAAATATTATTAAAACCAAAGAAAGTGACAACATGTCACTCTCTTAAATCTTATAAGTATATTAATTTTAATTTAGTGATAAACTTCATGAAACTTCCAAAATTAATAGTATCCAGAAATATAATAAAATTATCTACATCATA
This sequence comes from Viscum album, assembly GCA_963277665.1. Lineage (NCBI taxonomy): Eukaryota > Viridiplantae > Streptophyta > Magnoliopsida > Santalales > Viscaceae > Viscum > Viscum album. Next base: position 2,099,106,649 of record OY728150.1, read on the forward strand.
TGAATTTATTTATAATTTTTAGGGATTAAATAATTATCATTAAAGGTGACATAATAGTGATGTTGAAATTATTTTATTAAGAGAAATATCAAATAAATGGTTTTAAAATATTAAAATAAATATTATATGAGCTATTTAATGTGATCCACTAATTTTATAGATAAATATGACATTTTATGAATCTATTAAATCTTTTATTTCGAACATATCTTCTGTATATTTTTTATTTAAATTCAAATAAATGAATAGTGTCAAAATTGACACTATTGTTATTTTATAAAAATAACATATTATAAAATTGTTTAAAAATCACAAAAATATTTAAAAATTATAAATTTAAATTTATATGGTTTAAAATGTTATAAATTATCCAATTATGGACAATTCACAACAAATAAATAATTATTTATAATAATTTAAAATTTATAATGTTATTACCACAAATAAAATTAAATTGATTAAATAAGGAAAAATCAAGTTTATAATGTTTAAAATAAATTCCTAACAAGTCTAAATTTTATTTGTTGATGCGATTACAACCCTATCTCATTTAATATTCGGATTTGAGTCATTTTGGAAGTTTTTAAGTGGGTTTTGGATTTAATATAAATTAATATTTTCTTATATTTCCAAAGGTGCCCCTCTCCTCCCTTATAAAAGGGCATCTCCTCCCTCTTATCCTCACACAATTTGGAGCCTTGAAACTCGGATAAACCCTGCCCATTTTACTTCCCCACTTCATTAGAAACCTACTAGAGGTACTGGTCTTCTCAAAAGACCAACTCTAGTGCCCTAAGAGAAAGTTTAAAGGAGGCACTTCGAGAAAGAGGTAATACCTTCTACCATTTTCTTCAAGTTCCATTCTTCTTCTACTCCGTCTTCTTTAGTTGTTTAATTATGAAGTAATAACATCAGTATCAATCATATACTTATATGTTATTATAAATATGAAACAACCCTATTTCACCTTCTATCCATCCTACGGAAAACAAAATCACCGCGCGTGCGTACGTACGGAATACCGTCACCACGCCGTGGTGTAATCTGTTTATCCACCAACACCTTACATGGATGGGTATAATGGTGTAAAGAATAACTATATATGGTTATTATAACATCATACTTATTCTTATATATTATACCATCCACTCCAATTCTATTCAATAATTATGGGAATGATATCATCGCTCGTGCGTACGTACGGACTACCGTCTCCACGACGCGATGAGATTCATTCTCCATGTTAACCATTCATTATTGATTATAAAGTATATATAATAAGTAATAAATAAATATATTACATAATAATGATACTGGATTTATGTATATATATATGTATGTCATCTACTTAATTCCATTTAATTCAATAGGGAAACGAAAACATCGTTCATGCGTACGTACGACGTACCGTCTCCATGAACGGTGTATTTCATTGCTTTTACTGATCTATAATATATATGTATATGATTAATATATATTATATATAAATCATGTTTTACATTCTGGAATTATGTAAATCATGATATAAGTAATAATATCAAGAACGACAAGTTGAAACACATACGATAAATGAAATGATTTTACCCAAAACTCTGCTTTAACATGGAATTTACAAAAGAACGGGTGATATAAAGTCATAAGTGAAATATATATGATATCATAACAATAAATATGATTATTTAATAAGTCAATGACATTATTTAAATCATTATATTGGAGGTTCGGATCCATACAAAGCATATCAGACCTAAGGTAAGGGATAACTTTTCCAATCTCATTTTTATCCAAGATTGTTTATTCGTAAGTATTCACTGGGGTTATATCTATCATCCATGTCCCTATTTTCTAAAAATGGTTTCATGTATGTTTAAAGTCCTTTTTACCCATTTTTTACTTTTACTACATGGTATGTAAGGAATTTTTCTTTCGTTTACGTTACGAGTTACTTTTTTGACTTTTCCGGCAAAAGTACGAGAAGAATGTTTTTTTAACTTATACGGCATGAAAGGATTTTTACGGTTTTATAAATCCTTATTTCCATGAAGATTCATCCAAAAGATTTCATGACAATTTTCAACAAAATCATTTTCTTTTAAAATTTCATGACATTTTGTGGAAAGAGAATGATTTTAAAGAATAAAGGATATTTTCCTCAAGAATTCATTTCAATTGTTTTATCAAAACCATTTTTCATCTAAGATAAAATTATTTCATATGTGTATGTTTCAAGTATCATGTCTCTATGATTTACATGGTTTCACTTTTCTTATGATGAAATTATATCCATTTGTTTTATATGGATTATGTTATGATGGAATGATGTTTATGGAACCCATTTTATTATTTGGGTTATTGTGAATGATTTATGTTTATGTTGTGGCACAAGTAAGAAAGATTTCATTATGAGATGGGTGGGACCTATATCTCCCTCCAATGCATTGGGTAAAGATTTATATCTCATGGGATAGACATGGCTGGAATGGTAAGTTAATCCGATTCAGTGGTAAAGGACTGAAACGAGGAGTGAACTCGATTCAGAAAGGGACTTTGTCCACTAAGATGGTCTTAGCAGCAATGTCTTGGCTACTATGAAAATCATAACATGTGCTGAATGGTTGCCACAATTAAATGTTTTATTCCCATTCTATTTTATCGTGATTGATGTTCCTTTATGATATATGCATTACGTACTTCCAAGATTTATGTCTTTGCTCAAGGTTTTAATCTTTAGATTTCATGTTCAAGTTTTTTCTTTCAAATGTTTATGGATTGTTTTATGTTCTCTATGTTTTCCTTTACTGAGAATTTGAGCTCACCCTTTTTATGTTTTATTTTGCCCAGGAAATAAAGAAAGGTTTTAGGTAAGGAAATAAAAAGGGGAAGATCTTTATGGGAGATGTTGAAGATCATTCAACATGATTAGATTTTTATATTCCGAGTTTCCAAAGACACTAAACTATTACGATCCTTGTGTGTCTGTTTTTTTGTTATGTATTAAGTATTCTGAAAAAGTAATGTAATGTCCATGTATGTCAAGTTTCGGGTCTCTACAGTTGGTATCAGAGGAAATGTTTAGTGAACCTTTGGAAACTAGGATGCGAAAACGTTAGTGAGATCCCTAGAGATATTTCTAAGGTATGTCTAGGGATGTCCCTAAGGATAAGTATATGTATACGATATAGTCCTAGACTACGGTAACGATCTTAGAATTTAACATAAGATGTTAGATATTGAGGGTACTCCCCCTTTACTATGTTGTTTTCCCGAGCATGATTTTTTCCTCTCACACTATTCTTTTTGGGTTTTAGAAAATGGCTGGAAACAGAAAGATTCACGATAATGGAGGATATGATGGACAATGGAATGATATTCTTCATAAGCAACCAAATGAAATTGGATCTGGAGGTCCACATATAGTTATTATGCCTAATCATAAATCTCATAATATGATCAATAATCTCAACTTTGGTAAGTTTCCTGACTTAGCTAATAATAGAAAGATGGAGTTTCATGATGATCATAGAGGAAAAAAAGTTCAATTCCCCTCATGTAAATCATGTGGGAAGAGGCATCAGGGAGAATGTTTCAATGGAAATGGAAGATGCTTTGGGTGCGGAAAAGAAGTAAACAAATCCAGTAATTGAAAAGGAAAAGGTTTATTTAACACCATGGACAAGGATAATGGTATTTCTAAGATATTAACAACGGTTAAATGTTTTAAATGTGGAATGTATGGGCATTATGCAAACCAATTCCCTAAGGGAAAATATCATGAAGAGAATCAGCATGGTCATATGAGTAGTATTTATGTGGATGATGATGAAGAGACTACAAATGAAATATGAGATGAAAGAAATGATGAAGCTCAGTCAGTGGTTTAAGAAGTTAGTGGAATGATTGTATGTTTATAAAGAATAATGTATGGTACTATGGAATAAAGAATCATCTAAGGATTGTTACACTATTGTTTTTCCTAAAGTATTTGAAAGTATATGTTGAATAGTATCGGTAACCATGGAAGGTTATTCAGATATTTTTGGAAAGTAGATGATATGCGCATAATGAAGGGATAAGAAGATAATGAGATGTTTGATTATATTCCTGAGCTCATGATTGATATAAGGACTAAGTGATATTATGGTTTGATTATATATATTTTTTTGGGATTTTGGTATGTGGAAAGAGTTACCTTTTGATATTATTCATGTTTTCACTAAGGTTCTATAGTAATTTATGTTCAATAGAATATATGACTAAGGTATTCATGTGTTTGGAATGTAATAAAAAAGATACATCTTATGATATATGTGAGATAAATGCTTATATTCACATTCTTGGTAGATAACCTTTCTAGTAATTGTTTTCTTTATACTATGAGCTTGGACCGAAGTATTTTAGATAAGCCTAAAGATTGGAATGGATTATGTTGGACATAAGTTAGTATTGTTTAAGGATATAACTTTTTTCTATATTATTGATGGGATGTCATATTAATGTAGTTTTAGAAAAAGGAAAACTTACAGGACGGGCGACAACCCATCGCGTCGGACAAGGCTGTGGGAATCGAACCCACAACCAAAGTGTGCCAGGCCTTTATCGCCTACCACTGGCCTATAGGAAGTCTCAGGTTAGTGGAAACTAGTTTTATTTTATTAAGCGGTATGATAGATAATGTATAAGTCCATGTTTGGAATCATATCTGATTAACCTCACCATACATGGACTAATGTATTCAATAACTTTTTCTAACCCTTTCTTTGAGATAGATGGAATGACCCATAATTCTATCAAATGATATTTTATCACTTCAAAAATAACAAATTCAACTTCATTTCTTTAAGAGATGAAGTGTAAATTGTTCAAAGCACGAACAACAGTGAGATTGTACCAAAATCAAGCAAGTATTTCTTCTAATACAAAATTTTCAACTTTAGGGAAATGATATTGAAAACCGAAAATGTTGTCCTAGTGCTCTTATATCCGAAGAATCAGATGGTACCTTAGATCATCGCAAATATATGGCTTTGTGATTGTTGGCTTTTTCATAGCCATGTTCTCTACCACTCTCTATCAGAACATGATGGTTAGATTTCTCTTGTATATCCATATTTTCACCTATGTTCTCCTATGTGGAAACCCAATGATTAGTTTATTTGGGTAACCATTACGTTTCATACTTTAGTTTTTAAAGTTAAGTTTTGGTATTTCATTTTATGATGTGGGTTTCAATTATAGAAATTTTTAAGTAGAAAACCATGTATAACCCCGACGAATTTCGAGGGTGAAATTCATTTTAAGGGGGGTAGAATGTAACAAACCAATATTTTATGATAAGTATTATTTTTAATTTATTTGATGTCATGTGTTTTATGCTACAACAAGATTATCTTGCGGTATAATCAACATTGTATTAGCTTGCAGTATACACAACATTATTCTTGGATCATGCTACACACAATTTCAAGTTTGTTTGATAGTTGTTATTCTACGCAACATTGAGTGTGTATGTATATATATATATATATATTAAATGTATAAATGAAATATGGTTGTATTTTGTTGTAAGCAACAACAAAGGAGTCTTTCATTACACACAACCCTGATTTGGCTTTCATTACATGCAATCACGACCTTCCTCGATAGCGTGTGTTGTACGCAATACCGTGTTTCACTAAACAACGATATATGGTTATAATATTATGAAGAACTAGACTTTATGAATACTATTAAATAAGTTTTGAATTTAATAACATTATTATTCATCTTACACATTTTCTAGAACATGGTATGAGAACAAAATAAAATTTTCGGGTAAAATAAGTATTTTTCAAAAAATGCAGTTTTGTCGCCTTTTGATGGCGCACCCACTTTAAATCTAGTTTTTGAAATGTTTATAAGTTAAATTTGAAAAAATAAAATTCTTCTTTGGAATAAGGATATAAAAATTTACTTTGGATAAATTTTTCATAATATTCTGATAACTTTCATATTTTAATGAATAGTAAAAACACGCTATATTTTAATTAAAAACAACTTTTTTCATCATAATAATTTATATGATTAAATTATAATATTTAATGGTTTTAAAGTATAAATATAATATATTTTTACCATTTAATATAATGTATGTCATTAGCATTGATTTTACATTTAATTCGTAGGTTAAATCAATTCAATATTTTGCAATGTTTTAAACAAAAACTCGTTTTCATTCAACACCGGGATTAATTTTAATTTAATTTCGGCAACTTCTGTGTATTGAATTTGAAAAAATGGATTCCATATTTGGATTCAGTGGGTCCAAATTATGTTAAAAGGATACTTTTTTTTGATATTATGAATAGTAACTACGGTAATTTTTTATTTACAACAGTTAAAGGTAAATTGGGTAATTAAGGGTAAAAATAAGATTATAAAATTACCCTAACACTTGGAAAAATCCTATTTGATGAATAAAAGTCGACCCATATCACCTAAGGGTCGGACTATATTCATTTCAAGGAATTTTGACCATTAAATAATATAATTATTATTAAAACCAAAGAAAGTGACAACATGTCACTCTCTTAAATATTATAAGTATATGAATTTTAATTTTGTGATAAACTTCATGATGCTTCGAACATGAATAGTCTCCAGAAATATAATAAAATTATCTACATCATATGAATTTATTTATAATTTTTAGGGATTAAATAATTATCATTAAAGGTGACATAATAGTGATGTTGAAATTATTTTATTAAGAGAAATATCAAATAAATGGTTTTAAAAATATTAAAATAATACTATTTTAACTATTTAATGTGATCCACTAATTTTATAGATAAATATGAAATGTTATGAATCTATTAAATCTTTTATTTTGAACATATCTTCTGTATATTTTTTATTTAAATTCAAATAAATGAATAGTGTCAAAATTGACACTTGTTATTTTATAAAAATAACATATTATAAAATTGTTTAAAAATCACAAAAATATTTAAAAATTATAAATTTAAATTTATATGGTAGAAAATGTTATAAATTATCCAATTTTGGACAATTCACAACAAATAAGTAATTTTTCATGACCCGCCCTCGGGGCCCGTGTCGTGACTACCCCAAGCCCGCCTTCCATAGGCCAGGGGCTGGCGACTAGCACCAAGGCGAAAATCCCAACAAAAAGGGAAGGCATTGCCTTTGAAAAGTAAACAAGCACCACAGAGTAAGCAAGCGGAAAAGTAAACACTAAGTAAAACTGTACAAGCTGTGCTGAAAGTAAAAGGGTCCGGAAATACAAGCCCAACTGTAAAGTACAACTGAAAGGAAAAACATCAACTAAAAAGGGAAAACTGCAGCGTCGAGCCGTCCTCCGGAAGTCCCACCTGAAGGGTGGGTACAGATAGCCTCCACTGCTCCTCGGGTCCACCTAACCGCTCCGAGTACGTCCCGCCTAGTGGTCCACCTCCAGGTACTGTCCTGCTCCGCACGCCTCCTCCACGATCAGCGCTGTCCATCGTCTGCAACCAACACCACGAAGTGCGGGCATAGCCCGTGCAGGGGTGAGTATAAGCTACTCAGTAGGGACCCCGAGACCCCCGAAGGTCTCCCGAAATCCACAAAGGATAAACCACAAAGGAAAGATACAATCACGAAGTAACATCTGACACGGCTTAGGTATATGCCCATACATATACCTAAGTCTTCAATTCCCGTTCGGCTCCAACGTCCGAGCCCAAGCACAACCCAGTCCACACAGGAAAGCAAAACGCATACCCACGCAGGATAGAACAACACAATCCACAAGGGAGAGTAAACAGTAAATCCACACAGGAGAGCTCATTACAATCCACAAAGGAGAGTAACACAAGATTCAGCTCACACAGGTATACTTCTTCGGATGACGATAAAGATGATCATTGAACCATCTGAGTCGTCGGACCCACGAAGGATCGATAGGTACTAACCTTGCAGTGACCCACACAGGATCGGGCCCACGCAGGACCTGTAGGAGTTGGCTCACACAGAACCGCTAAGAGATGACCCACACAGGATCGGGCCCACACAGGACCGGGCCCACGCAGGACCTGTAGGCGCTGGCTCACACAGAACCGCTGAGCGCTGACCCACGCAGGATCGGACCCACACAGGATCGGGCCCACACAGGACCGGGCCCACGCAGGACCTGAAGCACTGATCCACGTAGGATCGCTGAGTGCAGTAGTCGTCGCAGTCCGCTGAGGATCTCTGCACAGTCGTCGCCGCAATCCACTGAGGATCTCTGCACGGTCGTCGTCGGAGTCCACGGAGGATCTCTGCACGGTCGTCGCCGCAGTCCACTGAGGATCTCTGCACGGTCGTCGCTGTCGAAGTAGCAGTCGCAGCCAGCCTAGGGTTCCCGCACACAGCAAGCTCGTTCAGGAGGGTCTGCTCCACGAGCCGAGAGACTGATACATCAACTGTCATGAAGTCCGAAGTTGATGTATCCAAAAGTTCCGTATCGACAACAGGAACTCAACGCCGCAGACGGCGCGTCAATCGGACGCCCGGTCTGAGAGATATTGGCATTTTCGTCCCAGGGGCCCGGTTGGTTTTTAAGGAAAAACCAACCCGACCGCACTCCACCTGCGTCCGAACCTTGGGCGGAGTATGCCAAAAGATCCGTCTCACTTAGAGGAATTCAGCAAAGCTAATGGCACGTCAATCGGACGTCCGTAGCTCAAGATATGAGCGTTTCCGCTCCGAGGCCCCGGTTGGTCTCGTGTACGAACCAACCCGGCCGAACTCAAGGTATTCTAAAACCTTGAGTGCGATATACCGAAACGACCGTCTCGATCCAAGGATCGCGTTACCGCTGACGGCGAGTCGTTTGGAGGCACGAAGCTCAAGATACGGGCGTTTGAACGAAAACGTCCGAAGATGGGGGGTACGGGCCCGGGCCGACCCGGCCCGACCCCCCCTGGGTCGGCCCGAACCGGGTCGCCCGACCCGGGTCCGACCCGGCTGGCCCGGCCCGGCCCTGCCAGGGCCGGTCCGGCTTCGCCGGCTCGGCCGGCTCGGCTTGGCCGAGCGGCGCGGGTGGAAGCCGCGGGCGCCGACCCGCAGCCTGAGAAGAAACCGCGGCCCGCGTGCGGGCCGCGCTGGCGAACCGCGGACGCGCTGAGCCGCGTCCGCCTGGACGAACCAGACCCGCGCACCGCGGGTCCGTTGGCCTCCGCCGCCGCGGCTTCGGCCGCGGCGGATTCGTCCGGCGGCGCGCCGGGGCGCCGCCGCCTCCGGCAACTTCCGCGGGCCGCCGGCGTCGCTCCGGTGGCCCGTTTTCCTTCCCGTCTGTGCCGCTACTCCTCCCGGGATCCGTTCTTTACTGCGGGATCGTCAAACTTCCGCTGCGGCACGTTCCGTCGTCGACCGCCAAATCCGCACAAAACGAAGAACGGCGGAGGGTCGTCGGGCCGTGTTCGTTTGGCCTGCACCCTCCGCGTTAGAAATAAACAACCGGGAGAATTTGTTCAACACATGAACCAACAATTTTAATTTTGGTAAAAATAAAATTGTTTCCTTGAATCCGGTTCTTTTATTTTTAAAGAAACAAAGACGGGAATTAATTTAAAAAGGGGTAATTCCCATAATGAAATCTCTACCTTGATGATCGTCGTGCGCGGGCGTTCTTTGCGGAAGAGACCGTCGCGGAAGAGATCGTCGCGGAAGAGAGGGATCGTCGCGTCGTCGCGGGGAGGCGTCGCGTCGTCGCGGAAACCGGCGTTGAGTCGGCGAGCTCAACGAACCAAGAACAACAGATTTAAATTATTAGAATTTAAATCTGTGTTTAAACCAAAGAAAAGAACCTTGAGCGGAAATCCGAAATCACTCACCTCAAATGGTCGGTGATCGGAGATCGGAGATCGGAGATCGGAAGAACGTCTCGGACGAAGGCGTCGTCGATTTCCGGGTTCAGCGTTCTTCGCGTTCTTCGCGTTCTTCGCGTTCTTCGCGTTCTTCGCGAGGGAGCTGAAGAAACAGGGATCCTCTCAAATCTTTCCAAAAGATTTTGGGTTGGTCTTATTTTATTAACATGCCAACACACGAAACCGGTTAAGAAACGATTGAATTAATTCGTTGAATTAATTCAACGAAAGAAACAGGCCATTTAATTCACGAAAGAAACAGCCCATTTAATGGTCTGTTAAGAATTTAGAAAACGCGTCAGTTGACTTTCATTAAGACGGGTTTTCACGGGTGCGTTTCTTAGCAGAAAGAAACGGCGGGGCTCGTGCAGGCCCCACCTCACAAATATCCTACCAAGGGGGTAGGATATTTCTGGATAGCATCCTATCTAGTTCAACTCAGTTCAAGCCGCCTTTAAGTGGCTTCAAGTGGCTTCCAAGTGGCTTAAGTGAAATAAAATAAAGTTGTCGCAAAATTATTTTATTTCTTAACTTTAAGCCCGAAAATTAAAAACCACACCCGAGCAAACGCAACTCCGGAAGAGGCGTTTCTAAGCGAATACCGGCGCTGCGATTTCATCGGTGCCTTCAGAATTCGATTCCGGGCACCGGTTCAAAAGTTAGAAAAACCCGCTCGTCCGTTCACTGAACGTACCCGAGCCAAACTTCGAAAAATGATTCCGGGCACACCGGGCCTCGGAATCAGGCGCCGTCAGAAACTGAGTTCTTGTAAAATTCCAAAGAAAATTAAGAAAAAAAATTCCTTGAAATTTACGGGTCTTTACATTACTCCCACCTCAGGACTTTACGTCCCCGTAAAGATACATCAAAAACTAGGGAAATAAATGTGGGTACTGAGCACGCATCTGAGCCTCCCGCTCCCAAGTGCTCTCCTGGAGGTTCCCGTGCTGCCATCTGATGCGCACAAGAGGAATCGATCGCCCACGTAGGACCCGCTCCTGTCGATCCTCTATCTCCACTAGGACCTCCGCAAAAGTTGCCCCATCATCCACATCTAGCTCCCCATAGTCAATGATGTGCGTCGGGTCATGCACGTATCTCCTCAGCTGGGATACGTGGAAGACGTCGTGCACCCGGTGCAACTGAGGTGGCAGAGCCAGGCGATAAGCCACCTCGCCAACCCTGCTGAGGACCTGGAAGGGTCCGATGATGTGTGGAGACAACTTGCCGCCTCGACCAAATCTCCTCAAACCACGTCGAGGTGAGACCCGCAAGAAGACGTGGTCACCATCCTCGAACTCTAGTGGCCTACGCCTCCTGTCAGCATATGACTTCTGCCGGCTCTGTGCTGTCCTCATCCGCTCCTGGATGACCTGGACCTTCTCTGTCGTGGCCCGGACCATCTCTGGTCCCACAAGTGCTGACTCTCCAGGGTCTGTCCAGCAAAAAGGAGATCTGCAAGGCCTGCCGTACAACGCCTCGTAGGGTGCCATCCCGATGGTGGAGTGGTAGCTGTTGTTGTACGCGAACTCCACCAAGGGTAGGTGGTCCTCCCAGCTGCGACCAAAGTCGAGGACACATGCACGGAGCATGTCCTCGAGAGTCTGAATGGTCCTCTCCGTCTGACCATCCGTCTGAGGGTGAAAGGCGGTGCTCAGACGTAGTCGCGTCCCGAATGCCTCCTACAACCCCTTCCAAAGCCGGGAAGTAAAACGAGTGTCCCGATCGGAGACGATAGTCGATGACACACCGTGAAGTCGTACAATCTCCTGAACGTAGAGACGCCCCAAGCTCTCCACTGTGCCCTGCTCTCGGATGGGTAAGAAGTGTGCCGACTTGGTGAGTCGGTCAACAATCACCCAAATGGAATCGTGACCTCTGGAAGTGCGTGGAAGTCCAGTCACAAAGTCCATATATATCCCGTCCCACTTCCACTCCGGGACCTCCAAGTGCTGTACCAAGCCTGCTGGTACCTGATGCTCTGCCTTCACCTGCTGGCAGGTGAGGCACTGTGAAACGAACTCTGCCACAGCCTTCTTCATGCCCGGCCACCAGTGCTGTCGTCTGAGATCCTGATACATCTTCGCCACTCCAGGATGTACCGCCAAAGGAGAAGTGTGAAACTCTCTTAGCACCTCCTCTCGTAAGGCGATTGGTACCAAGGTACGTCCTCTGAAAAGGACATCGTACTCTGCTCCAAGGGAGAAACCATCAGGTTCCTGTCCCGAGGATATCTGTGCACGCCGTGTCTCACAGTCAACGTCCCCATGCTGTGCCTCTCTGACCCGCTGATGAAGCGGAGGAGAGACTGTGAGAGACTGAAGGAAGGCTGCTCCGTCTCTATCCACGAAGGATATCTGCAAAGCGGCTAGCTGCTCTGTCGCCTCCTCAAGTAGCTGGATGCCCGTCCTCCTGCTGAGGGCATCAGCCACCACGTTCCCCTTACCAGGAGTATAGACTATCTCAAAGTCATAGTCCTGGAGGAACTCGAGCCATCGCCGCTGTCTCAGGTTCAGGTCCTTCTGAGAGAAGATGTACCTGAGACTCTGGTGGTCAGAAAAGACTGTGAAGCGCTTGCCCATCAGATAGTGTCGCCATGTCTTCAGGGCGAAGACCACTGCTGCCAACTCCAAGTCATGGGTAGCGTAGTTCTGCTCATGCGGCCTCAACTGACGTGATCCGTAGGCAATCACGGCCCGCTCCTGCATCAGGACACACCCGAGTCCGGTCCCTGATGCATCGCAGTAGACTACGTATCCAACTCCATCCTCAGGCAACCTCAAGATAGGTGCGCTGGTCAACCTCTGCCTCAGCTTCTGGAAGCTCTGCTGACATCTGTCTGACCACACGAAGGGTTTCCCCTTCTTCGTCAACGCTGAGAGTGGGGCCGCAACTCTGGAGAAGTCCGACACAAATCTCCGATAGTATCCGGCTAGGCCCAAGAAACTCCGCACCTCTGTCACGCTCTTGGGTGGCTCCCAAGCTAGCACTGCCTCGATCTTCGCGGGATCCACTGTAACTCCCGCATCAGAAATGACGTGCCCCAAGAAGTGGACCTCACGTAACCAGAACTGACACTTCGAGATCTTTCTATAAAGCTGGTGCTCTCGGAGTGTGTCTAGTACAACACGCAGGTGGTAGGCGTGCTCCTCCTCCGTCGTCGAGTACACCAAAATGTCATCGATGAAGACCACGACAAATCGATCGAGTTATGGCTGGAAGATCCTGTTCATGAGGCTCATGAACACTGCTGGAGTGTTGGTCACGCCGAAAGGCATAAACAAGAACTCATAGTGGCCATACCGGCACCTGAAGGTCGTCTTCTGCACATCCTCGTCTCGAACTCTAAGCTGATGATAGCCTGACCTGAGGTCTATCTTCGAGAACCACCGTGCTCCCTTGAGCTGGTCGAAGAGATCATCAATCCTGGGTAGCGGATACTTGTTCCTCACTGTCACCTGATTCAGGCGACGATAATCGACACACAGTCGCAAGCTCCCGTCCGCCTTCTTGGCGAACAAAATCGGGGAAGCCCAGGGCGAAACACTGGGTCGGATGAACCCCTTGCCCTGCAAGTCCTCCAACTGTACCCGCAGCTCTCGAAGCTCAGCGGGGGCCATCCGATATGCTGGAGTGGATATCGGGGCTGTCCCGGGATACAGGTCAATATAAAAGTCTACCTCTCTGCGAGGAGGTAGTCCTGGAACGTCGTCGGGAAAGACATCCACGTACTGATCCACCACTGCAGGAAAACTGGGACTCCGCACGTCAACTGCTCCCAGGATGAGGCTAGCCAACTGATGAGTGATGGGCTGACCTCTCCTCTGCGTGAGTCCATCCTGTGCTGCTAAGGCTCCCTTATCGCCGGTGAAGGTGAACCTGCTCCCGTCGGTGCGCACACATCGCACCTTGCGCCTAATGCAGTCAATCTGAGCATGGACCGTAGATAACCAATCCATGCCCAAGATGACGTCGTAAGGCCTCGACGCTGCTACAAGAAGATCCCAGCCGAAGCTCTCGCCTCCTAGAGTAAGCTCACACTGCCGGCACCAGTGCGTAATCGTCGAGTCTGCTCCCGTAGGAGTCTCTAGCCGTAAGGATCGAGCCAACGGCTCTGTCGGAATCTCCGAGCTCCGAACAAGGGCAGTGGCTATGAAAGAGTGACTCGCTCCTGTGTCTATCAGAACTGCAGAAAGGGTGGAATAGACACAGATCGTACCTCGAATCATCTCTGGCGCGCTGTGGTCGTAGGCCTCCGTTGCCTGGAGCTGAGCCTGTCTCTGCCCGCCAGCTCCCTGTGGTCGGGGCGGGCCTCCTGGTAGTGGTGGTGGAAGAGCCTCAAAGCGTCGCCCACCACCTGCTGCTCGGCCAGCTCCTCTGCCTCGTCCGCCTCCTCCCTGCGGACCGCCACGGTCGACCCTCTGTCTCTGCCTGGGTGGCCCCTCCACCGTCTTCTGCCCCTCGGTACGACGGGTCGGGCAGTCACGATCCATGTGGCCCTGCCCGCCGCACTCGTAGCACTGTCTGCCTCTCGGAAGGCTGGCTCCAGGCCGGGTGCCCTGCACTGCTGAGCCAGTGTCCCGAGGTCACCTGCCGGAAGGTCTGGTCCGCCTGGAACCCTGAGTCATCCGTCGGCTACCAGCTGCCGAAGACTCCGCTACCTGCCGCCCTGCGGTAGGTCTCGCTGTGGACTCAGCCAGGAAGCTCTCGATCAGGAGGGCTCGCTCCAGTACTCCTGCCTGGGTCGGGATGCTGAGGGAGATCAGCGATGCCCTGATCTCGTGTCTCAATCCCTGCTCGAAGGTCCGGGCCTGGAAGAAGGGGTCTCGTACCATGTCTGTCGAGTACCGAGAAAGGTCGGTGAACCTCGCCGCGTACTGAGCGACCGTCAAGCCGCCCTGCCGCAGCTGAAGAAGCTCCTGGATGCGCACCGCTCGGAGGGTGTCCGGGACGAACTCTGAGCGGAAGAGGCTCTCGAAGTCCGTCCAGATGAGGGTGGCCTCATCGTGTACCTGGAGCATCAGGCTCCACCAGCGTCCGGCTGCTGCATGCAGTAGGCTCGCCGCGAGGATCACCATGAGGTCTGCTGGCGTCCTCACTAGCCTGAAAACTCGGACGACCGCCTCCAGCCAGTCCTCGGCTGCCTGGGGGTCCGACTCCCCATGGAACCTGGGTGGTCGCTGGCGCTGGAACTCGTGCAGAGCTCCGAGGCGTCGTGCGTCGTCAGCTGCCAGTGCTGGAAGCATCGGGGGCTCGGCGGGTAAAGGTACCGCCGGTGCCTCTTCTGTCAACGGGCCCTGTACCGAGGCCTCGTCGCTCGGCGGGCTGTCGTCGCACCCTACTCTAGGAACCCTAGCTGGCTGCTGTCGTCGTGCCATCCTGAAAAGGAAACAAGTATGCCACGGTCAGAACAGTATACCTGGTGAGCTGATACAAGTAATCACGAAGAAAACTTGAAACACACATGCAATCAATGTTTTCCTGCATTAAGTCGGAAATCAGAAGTCAGGGTCCTGGTGTATGGATACGTCGGCCGCCGCACCAACACTGGACTCCCTGGACTGATAACCACACTCAATACGCTAAACACTATTGCTTCACATAGAAGAAAGATCAGAGTCTGTGGTAGAACCGACCACCTCTGATACCAATTTGTCACGACCCTCCCTCGGGGCCCGTGTCATGACTACCCCAAGCCCGCCTTCCATAGGCCAGGGGCTGGCGACTGGCACCAAGGCGAAAATCCCAACAAAAAGGGAAGGCATTGCCTTTGAAAAGTAAACAAGAACCACAGAGTAAGCAAGCGGAAAAGTAAACACTAAGTAAAACTGTACAAGCTGTGCTGAAAGTAAAAGGGGCCGGAAATACAAGCCCAACTGTAAAGTACAACTGAAAGGAAAAACAGCAACTAAAAAGGGAAAACTGCAGCGTCGAGCCGTCCTCCGGAAGTCCCACCTCATGGGTGGGTACAGATAGCCTCCACTGCTCCTCGGGTCCACCTAACCGCTCCAAGTACGTCCCGCCCAGTGGTCCACCTCCAGGTACTGTCCTGCTCCGCACGCCTCCTCCACGATCAGCGCTGTCCGTCGTCTGCAACCAACACCACGAAGTGCGGGCATAGCCCGTGCAGGGGTGAGTATAAGCTACTCAGTAGGGACCCCGAGACCCCCGAAGGTCTCCCGAAATCCACAAAGGATAAACCACAAAGGAAAGATACAATCACGAAGTAACATCTGACACGGCTTAGGTATATGCCCATACATATACCTAAGTCTTCAATTCCCGTTCGGCTCCAACGTCCGAGCCCAAGCACAACCCAGTCCACACAGGAAAGCAAAACGCATACCCACGCAGGATAGAACAACACAATCCACAAGGGAGAGTAAACAGTAAATCCACACAGGATAGCTCATTACAATCCACAAAGGAGAGTAACACAAGATTCAGCTCACACAGGTATACTTCTTCGGATGACGATAAAGATGATCATTGAACCATCTGAGTCGTCGGACCCACGAATGATCGATAGGTACTAACCTTGCAGTGACCCACACAGGATCGGGCCCACGCAGGACCTGTAGGAGTTGGCTCACACAGAACCGCTGAGAGATGACCCACACAGGATCGGGCCCACACAGGACCGGGCCCACGCAGGACCTGTAGGCGCTGGCTCACACAGAACCACTGAGCGCTGACCCACGCAGGATCAGACCCACACAGGATCGGGCCCACACAGGACCGGGCCCACGTAGGACCTGAAGCACTGATCCACGTAGGATCGCTGAGTACAGTAGTCGTCGCAGTCCGCTGAGGATCTCTGCACAGCCGTCGCCACAATCCACTGAGGATCTCTGCACAGTCGTCGTCGGAGTCCACGGAGGATCTCTGCACAGTCGTCGCCGCAGTCCACTGAGGATCTCTGCACGGTCGTCGCTGTCGAAGTAGCAGTCGCAGCCAGCCTAGGGTTCCCGCACACAGCAAGCTCGTTCGGGAGGGTCCGCTCCACGAGCCGAGAGGCTGATACATCAACTGTCACGAAGTCCGAAGTTGATGTATCCAAAAGTTCTGTATCGACAACAGGAACTCAACGCCGCAGATGGCGCGTCAATCGGACGCCCGGTCTGAGAGATATTGACATTTTCGTCCCAGGGGCCCGGTTGGTTTTTAAGGAAAAACCAACCCGACCGCACTCCACCTGCGTCCGAACCTCGGGCGGAGTATTCCAAAAGATCCGTCTCACTTAGAGGAATTCAGCAAAGCTGATGGCACGTCAATCGGACGTCCGTAGCTCAAGATATGAGCATTTCCGCTCCGAGGGCCCGGTTGGTCTCGTGTACGAACCAACCCGGCCGAACTCAAGGTATTCCGAATCCTTGAGTGCGATATACCGAAATGACCGTCTCGATCCAAGGATCGCGTTGCCGCTGACGTCGCGTCGTTTGGAGGCACGAAGCTCAAGATACAGGTGTTTGAACGAAAACGTTCGAAGATGGGGGGTACGGGCCCGGGCCGACCCGGCTGGCCCGGCCCGGCCCAGCCAGGGCCGGTCCGGCTTGGCCGGCTCGGCCGGCTCGGCTTGGCCGAGCGGCGCGGGTGGAAGCCGCGGGCGCCGACCCGCGGCCTGAGAAGAAACCGCGGCCCGCGTGCGGGCCGTGCTGGCGAACCGCGGACGCGCTGAGCCGCGTCCGCCTGGACGAACTGGACCCGTGCGCCGCGGGTCCGTTGGCTGCCGCCGCCGCGGCTTCGTCCGCGGCGGATTCATCCGGCGGCGCGCCGGGGCGCCGCCGCCTCCGGCCGCCGGCGTCGTTCCGGTGGCCCGTTTTCCTTCCCGTCTGCGTCGTTGCTCCTCCCGGGATCCGTTCTTTACTGCGGGATCGTCAAACGTCCGCTGCGGCACGTTCCGTCGTCGACCGCCAAATCCGCACAAAACGAAGAACGGCGGAGGGTCGTCGGGCCGTGTTCGTTTGGCCCGCACCCTCCGCGTTAGAAATAAACAACCGGGAGAATTTGTTCAACACATGAACCAAAAATTTTAATTTTGGTAAAAATAAAATTGTTTCCTTGAATCCGGTTCTTTAATTTTTAAAGAAACAAAGACGGGAATTAATTTAAAAAGGGGTAATTCCCATAATGAAATCCCTACCTTGATGATCGTCGTGCGCGGGCGCTCTTCGCGGAAGAGACCGTCGCGGAAGAGATCATCGCGGAAGAGAGGGATCGTCGCGTCGTCGCGGGGAGGCGTCGCGTCGTCGCGGAAACCGGCGTTGAGTCGGCGAGCTCAACGAACCAAGAACAACAGATTTAAATTATTAGAATTTAAATCTGTGTTTAAACCAAAGAAAAGAACCTTGAGCGGAAATCCGAAATCACTCACCTCAAATGGTCGGTGATCGGAGATCGGAGATCGGAGATCGGAGATCGGAAGAACGTCTCGGACGAAGGCGTCGTCGATTTCCGGGTTCGGCGTTCTTCGCGTTCTTCGCGTTCTTCGCGTTCTTCGCGAGGGAGCTGAAGAAACATGGATCCTCTCAAATCTTTCCAAAAGATTTTGGGTTGGTCTTATTTTATTAACATTCCAACACACGAAACCGGTTAAGAAACGATTGAATTAATTCGTTGAATTAATTCAACAAAAGAAACAGGCCATTTAATTCACGAAAGAAACAGCCCATTTAATGGTCTGTTAAGAATTTAGAAAATGCATCAGTTAACTTTAATTAAGACGGGTTTTCACGGGTGCGTTTCTTAGCGGAATTAAACGGCAGGGCTCGTGCAGGCCCCACCTCACAAATATCCTACCAAGGGGGTAGGATGTTTCTGGATAGCATCCTATCCAGTTCAACTCAGTTCAAGCCACCTTTAAGTGGCTTCAAGTGGCTTCCAAGTGGCTTAAGTGAAATAAAATAATGTTGTCGCAAAATTATTTTATTTCTTAACTTTAAGCCCGAAAATTAAAAACCACACCCGAGCAAACGCAACTCCGGAAGAGGCGTTTCTAAGAGAATACCGGCGCTGCGATTTCATCGGTGCCCTCAGAATTCGATTCCGGGCACCGGTTCAAAAGTTAGAAAAACCCGCTCGTCCGTTCACTGAACGTACCCGAGCCAAAATTCGAAAAATGATTCCGGGCACACCGGGCCTCAGAATCAGGCGCCATCAGAAACTGCGTTCTTGTAAAATTCCAAAGAAAATTAAGAAAAAATTTTCCTTGAAATTTACGGGTCTTTACATTGGGGTAGTCACGGCACGGGCCCCGAGGGCGGGTCGTGACATAATTATTTATAATAATTTAAAATTTATAATTTTATTACCACAAATAAAATAAAATTGATTAAATAAGGATAAATCAAGTTGATAATGTTTAAAATAAATTCCTAACATGTCTAAATTTTATTGGTTGATGAGATTAAAACCCTATATCATTTAATATTCGGATTTCAGTCATTTGAGAAGTTTTTAAGTGGGGTTGGAATTTAATATAATTTAATATTTTCTTATATTTCCAAATGTGCCCCTCTCCTCCATTATAAAAGGGAATCTCCTCCCTCTTATCCTCACACAATTTGGAGCCTTAAAACTCAGCTAACCCCTAACCATTTTAATTCCCCACTTCCTTAGAAACCTACTAGAGGTACTTTTCTTCTCAAAAGACCAACTCTAGTGCCCTAAGAGAAAGTTTAAAGGAGGCACTTCGAGAAAGAGGTAATACCTTCTACTATTTTCTTCAAGTTCCATTCTTATTCTACTCCCTATTCTTTAGTGGTTTCATTATGAAGTAATAACATCATTATCCCTCATATACTGATATGCTATTATAAATATGAAACAACCCTATTTCACCTTCTATCCATCCTATGGAAAACAAAATCACCGTGCGTGCGTACGTACGGAATACCGTCTCCACGCCGTGGTGTAATCTGTTTTTCCACCAACACCTTACATGGATGGGTATAATGGTGTAAAGAATAACTATATATGGTTATTATAACATCATACTGATTCTGATATATTATACCATCCACTCCAATTCTATTCAATAATTATGGGAACGATATCATCGCTCGTGCTTACGTACGGACTACCGTCTCCACGACGCGATGAGATTCATTCTCCATGTTAACCATTCATTAATGATTATAAAGTATATATAATAAGTAAGAATGAAATATATTACATAATAATGATACTGGATTTATGTATATATATATGTATGTCATCTACTTAATTCCATTCAATTCAATAAGGAAACGAAAACAGCGTTCATGCGTATGTACAACCTACCGTCTCCATGAATGGTGTATTTCATTCCTTTTATCGATCTATAATATATATGTATATTATTAATATATATTATATATAAATCATTTTTTACATTCTATAATTATGTAAATCGGGATATAAGTAATAATATCAAGAACGAAAAGTCGAAACACATACGATAAATGAAATGATTTTACCCAAAACGCTGCTTTAACATGGAATTTACAAAAGAACGGGTGATATAATGTCATAAGTGAAACATAGATGATATGATAACAATAAATATTATTATGTAATAAGTCAATGACATTATTTAAATCATTATACAAGAGGTTCGGATCCATACGAAGCATATCAGACCTAAGGTAAGGGATAACTTTTCCAATCTCATTTTTATCCAATATTGTTTATTCGTAAGTATTCACTGGGGTTATATCTATCATCCATGTCCCTATTTTATAAAAATGGTTTCATGTATTTTTAAAGTCCTTTTTACCCATTTTTGTCTTCTACTACATGGTATGTAAGGAATCTTTCTTTTTTTTACGTTACGAGGTGCTTTTTTGACTTTTCCGGCAAAAGTATGAGAAGAATGTTTTTTTAACTTATACGGCATGAAAGGATTTTTACGGTTTTATAAAGCCTTATTTTCATGAAGCTTCCTCCAAAATATTTCATGACTATTTTCAAAAAAATCCTTTTCTTTTAAAATTTCATGACATTTTATGGAAAAAGAATGATTTTGAAGAAGAAAGGTTATTTTCCTCAAGAATTCATTTCAAGTGTTTTATAAAAACCATTTTTCATCTAAGATGACATTATTTTATATGTGTATGTTTCAAGTATCATGTCTCTATGATTTACATGGTTTCAATTTTCTTATGATGAAATGATATCCATTTTTTATATGGATTATGTTATGATGGAATGATGTTTATGGAACCCATTTTATTCTTTGGGTTATTATGAATGATTTATGTTTATGTTGTGGCACAAGTAAGAATGATTTAATTATGAGATGGGTGGGACCAATATCTCCCTCCAATGCATTGGGTAAAGATTTATATCTCATGATATAGACATGGATGGAACGGTAAGTCAATCCGGTTCAGTGTTACAGGACTGAAACAAGGAGTTAACTCGATTCAGAAAGGGACTTTGTCCTCTAGGATGGTCTTGGAAGCAATGCCTTGGATACTATGGAAATCATAACATGTGCTGAATGGTTGCCACAATTAAATGTTTTATTCCCATGCTATTTTATCACGATTGATGTTCCTTTATGATATATGCCTTACGTACTTCCAAGATTTATGTCTTTGCTCAAGGTTTTAATGTTTAGATTTCATGTTCAAGTTTTTGCTTTCAAATGTTTATGGATTGTTTTATGTTCTATATGTTTTCCCTTACAGAGCATTTGAGCTCACCCTTTTTATGTTTTATTTTCCCTAGGAAATAAATAAAGGTTTTACGTAAGGAAACAAAAAGGGGAAGATCATTATGGGAGATGTTGAAGATCTTTCAACATGATTAGATGTTTATATTCCGAGGTTCCAAAGACACTAAACTATTACGGTCCTTGTGTGTCTGTTTTTTTTGTTATGTATTAAGTATTCCGAAAAAGTAATTTAATGTCCATGTATGTCAAGTTTTGGGTCTCTACAGCAGGAACCCAAGCACAAGCTAGAAACCCAGTTCTAGTAACAACCTATCTCCAGCCTACCATATCCAAAATAGTAAAACTAGTAAAAAATAAAAGATAAGTCTCAATCTCATTAGTATTTAGTAAAACACTGCTACTAAATCCCTATCAAGAACTCCTCAGATACCACTTTGTAACGATTTGGACCCTAACAACTACCCTAACAGTGCTAAACGGGTCGGGTGCTACTACCTTAGGCCCACATCCTCGAACACCAAAGGTTTCTGACTAGCAGCGAGGGTCTTATAGGTATAGTGAGGAGGCTATACCCTCTCGGAGGATAATAATAGTACTGGTATGAGTATAATAATAATGATGCAGCGGAACAAATGACTCAACAGACTCGAACAAAACTCATAGAGTGGAAGCTCATTCAATATCGATAAATAGTGGAAGAGATAAATATATACAACAGCAACGGAAATAAACACAACATCATGCTAATCACTTGTAATAACTTATGAACAATAAAACATGCATCCAAAGCGGGTCATACATATCTGAATATAAAAATGCGCCAATGGCTAACCAATTATAACTACATGACAATAAGCATGCTAATATAGGAAAGAAAAAAAACAAGATAAACTCCAGCTAGGAAAGACCTCAAGGTACATACCATCTCCATGCAACAACTAATGCAGTCCAGCTCCTGAAGCTGACCTCTTTCCTGCAGGTAAATCCATAAAGTCTGTGCGCATCCCGAAGGGCCGTGCAGGGTGTGAGACGAATCTCAGTAGGATACCACCCAACAGTGCGTACCTAATATAAGTATTTAATCCGGAATTCATTTATAAGGAAAACAATAGATAGTACGATGCACAAATAAACACCAACTACACTGGTGCTCAGCGGCCACCATGGAGTGTCACCTTCTTCGGCCAACGCCAGAATCTCTGTAATGTAACCCGACATCATGTGCCCCCTGACACCATGTGTCTCAAGTACCGAAGTCCCGAAGGCACGCCCTAGAATAGTAACCCAACACCTTGTTCCTCCTAACACCTCGTGCCTCAAATACCGACATCCCAAAGGCACACCCAAGAAGTAACCCGGAGGAACAACGATGGCGATCATCAAATAAATAACCGGAGGGAAAATGATGTATGCCCTCAAATAAATAGTCGGAGGGATAGCAATACCTAACCTCAAATAAAGTAACCATAGGGACAACAATATTCGCCCTCAAATAAGTAACCAGAGGTACAATGATACATTCCCTCAAATCATGGCGAGCATCAGCCCCCAACCCGATAGCCTCATAGCTATCCCCTGGAGGATCCTCACCTCTCACATGGCTTCATAAAACAAGAAACCCCAACCAAAGTACCTAAACTGCATCTATGGGAGCCTCTACCCACACGAGTGGTCAAAACCACCTCATCACGGAGTATCTCTGTGTTCAAACTACTTAAAGTTCCGGGTGGGCGGTAATCACCAAAATAGTACCTAAGCCACCACACATCTGACACCTCATGCCCCTATGACCATGCCGCTAAAGTATGATGGCCTCACCATCCAATTAACCCAGGCCATGCCCAACCTGACAGTCGTACTGCCTCAAGCCGACGTCCATAACTCCCAATCCTGTGTTCAAAACCACCCAAAGTAATTCCGGGCCAAGCCCAACCTGACAGTCGTACTTCCTCAATCCGACATCCATGACTCCCAATCCCATGGTCAAAACCACCCAAAGTAACCCGGGACATGCCCATCCTATGATTATCATCACTCAAAAATATCCAGGCCATGCCCATAACAACTCAAAGGTTTCAACATATGTAATTAAACATTTACATATAAAACACAATTAAATAGAATGCATAAATAGGCAAAACCATCTAAACAGATGAATTTCACTAAGCAAGTGTTGTCCCATACCATCACTGAAGTTTATAAGGTCTCTAAAAATTCATATCAAGGTTTAAATTAATAAACATAACAGTTTAAACCAATACAATTCAAGTATTATCATTTTGGAAACCCTGGCCAAAATGCCCCATGTGAGCAACGACCTCTCACTTAGCCCTGCTCAATCAATACAGGACAAAGGGAATACCCAAAGGTATCCCATAGTTCTAATAAGAAAATTAAATAAGAAGTAGCAGATAAATTCGGGCCTCTCTCAAAATACCCGAAAATGCACCGAAGTTCGCGCTACCCAAATGACCATGAAAACACAAAAAAAGGTATACACCACCTACCTTTAGGGTTCCGACAGAAATGACCCACAATAACTGCACCCCAATCTAGAAAACACATCAGAAAAACCGCTCTATATCTCCTTCCCTATCATCCAAAAGCTTTAAAATTAACACCCAAGGTAACCCCAACACTAGATCTACATACAACAGATGTAGATCTAGAAACCAAGAGAGGGGGAAAAGAAGACCTAGAGGAAAACACAAAGAAACCAAGAGGAGAGACTTACCTAAGAAGAACCAGCTTCAATCCAACAAGAAACCCCTTAGATTTGCTTCCAAAATGTGTGGGAGAGTCCCTCCAACCGTTGAGAACAGAAAATCCAGAGAGAGCTTCGAGTGAGAGGAAGAATGAGGGAGGAATTGGAAATCCTGAGTGGCCCAGGACTTAAAAAACCTAACTTTAAGTGGTCGCACGGTTTCCCCACATAGTTTGGAAAACCGTGCGCCAACCATTCAGTTGCTACTATATAACCCAGGGACTTCGTACAGCTTTCCCACATGATTTGTCAAACCGTGCGCCGCCCGTGTGGAGCCCACTATTAAGGGTGCACAGTTTCCTGGGCTGGATGCATGGTTTGTTCAGACCGTGCGGCCCTACATGACCTCTACAACTTTAAAAGTTTTTCCTAGATTCTTCCAGTTTTCTTAGAAGAATCCAAAATTCAAACAGGTTTGGGATTTTGACCCATTCTAAAAACCCGGGTTCTTACAATCTCCCCACCTTAACATAGATCGTCCCTGAGCTATCAAACTAAACCTGGAGATGGCATCGAACATACCACCCCGATCAAAGCAACTCAGACTTCCCCGGTCATAAGGTTCAGGCTAAATTCCTCAAGGGGATCCCCACTTTAGGAATCACCTAACTCCGTCTCAACCTGACAAAACTCAGAACAAGTAAAGGTTCACAAACCTATTTCCGGACTCAAGGTCCTCTCATGACGCATCATCACCCCTATGCCTCATTGGTTCTCTTTTGTCGTTCAGGACACCCAACGTATCCCGCACCGCATCAGTGTTCGCCTCCACGAGGTCCTGCATCCCATGGATGCTCAAAAATGAACCTGGAGCCTAGCACCTAAAGTAACTGGAATCCTTGATGCCCCGATGCCCATGACACCTCAAGTAACCCTCATACTCGATTCACCAAATGCTACACATCCCATACATATATATAAGTATATCACGCACCTGATATGGCGCCAAACCCACTAACTAGTATCTAGTCAGTCCACATATATCATATGCATCATGTGCACTCAAAATGGACATGCCTTTACAGGTCATGCCAGAAGAGAACAAGGAAATCACAGCCACACCCGTGGTGTACCTATAACTGTCATCGGATCACCAACCTGCTCAGCCTCTAGCAGCTCCATGGCGTGAACCTATCCTGAAACACAACTGCTTGATGACTGACCTTCCTGCGGTGCTGCTCCACTCACCGGCCACTGACCCCTCAACTGGATCCCACTGTTTCTATCATGTCCTCCGTGTGAAACTAAACCTCGTCTACCCTCTCTTGGTACCAAACCTGAACCAACTACAGATTCCACCGTCTGTCCTAGTCCCTGCCTACGAGCTGTTTGAGAAGACTACCTGCAAAACCTCTCCAGATGTCCGACCTGTCCACATGCCCGCCACTCCTTTGGAGGCCTATCTCACTAGGTATTAACATGTCATGGATGTCCACACTGAAAACAAACCACTGAAGAACTGATACGAGGTGGTCAAGCTGAGTCCTTGGCCTGACCGCCCTACTGGAACTCATCCTTTTCTCACTTCCTGCTGTCTAAACCATCACCTGAGGCCACCACCTGACCGACCTAGGGCCTATCCCTCTGATTTCCCTCCGCTATGAGTGCCTGATTCACCACCTCTGATAAAGAACCTATCTGGAAGATATTTACGTGGATTCGAATGGCGTGTCGTAATCCATCCTCGAAGTGTCTCACTGTAATGGCCCAGACCCTCATGGTCCATCCCCTTTCCAAATTTCTAGATCCTAAGGGTGGCGTCTCGGTGGAAGGACGTCATTGCGGTGTGTGACTGGTCGGTGTGACACAATCGGCGTGTCACCGATCGGTGTGACTGATCGGGGTGTCACGATTGGTGTGACACGATCGGCGTGTCACCGATCGGTGCGACAGATCAGTGGGCGACCGATCAGTGTGCGACCGATCGGTGTGTCACCGATCGGTGTGACTGGTCGGTGTGATGCGATCGGTGTGTCACCGATCAGTGCGACCGATTGGTGTGCAATTGATCGGTGTGACATGATCAGTGTGTCACTTATTGGTGCGAACGATTGGTGTGACACGGTCACTATGTCATCGATCGGTGTGACACGATCGGCGTCACACAACCTTGTCAAATTTTTATTCTACAATTTTTCCTGTAACTCTACTTTTAAACCATTTTTAACCTTTTTGAAATGGTTCAAGGCTGTTTTTAGCCCCATAATCAGTGTTTAAATTCCTAAGAGTGGGCCGACCCTCAATGGACCCAATTGAGTGTCAGTGTAACGTTCCCCTCTGTTTATATAAAATCCTTTAAAGTCAAAGTTGTTACCACCAATTCCCAATGAGAGTTATTAAATAACAATTAATCTAGTCATGTGTAACCACCCAACTGCGTGGTGAAACCACGATACGCCTTTAAAACTGCCGAAGATCTTGATATCCAGTAACACCCGAGCTCATATTTTTATCGCACTAGCTTTCCTCCTTTTATTCTTCTTGGCCGGGTTCACTCTTCCCTTAGAGTGTCTGGAGTTCCCTTCCCAAGTCAAGTGGTGTGCATGTTCTAGAGCCCTTACTGCTCATCCTTGGAGTCTCAGATGCTCCTCCCCTACAATTGGTGCATTCCCAGTTCTTTGTGCACAGAGTTAAAACGTTAATCCTTGATCAATCCAAGTAGGGTTTTTTCCTTCGTCTCTCTTTACTGTGTATCATGTGGGGTGGGTATGTTATTGTTTCTGTGGGGATTGATGAAACCAAACCTTAATGAAGATAAGAGGGTACCCTTAAAGAATGATGGGGGTGTGCTCAGTTTCTACTATACTCTTTATCCTTGATTATGTGTTGTGAATTGTATGGGCTTACATCCATTGAAAATCATGGCCGCTGGGGGTATTTTCTTGCGCACTAATGAGCCTCTGTTTATATTGATATTCATGTTATTGAATGACTGTAACATGAAAAATTGGTTAATAACTTAAAATCGACCGATTAAATGGATTCCCAGTAAACAAAAATCCTTGTTTGATCACCCCGGTTAACCAAACAGAAATAAGAAACTTAATGAATGATGTACTTGAGTCTGGAAACTTCCTTGCTCTGCCTTGGTGGTATGTCTGTTTGTTCTACTTGATGCTTATGGGGTGATATGGATGGGGATGGGATCCTCTATTGTTATACAGTTGTTGGCTGTGGATATGAGGCCATGTGGGGTTGTATCTTGGGGCTTGGTTTGGTTTCAGTACTTTGAGGGATCTCACAGATCCCTTTGTTGTAACTTTACAAGAGGACTGGGTGTGAATTCTTAAGTTTTGTTTGGCTATTTTTCTTTCCACAACTTGTGGTTATGCCTATTAGATTCCTAGTAGTGCAGAATTTACTTTAATGGAATCACTTGAACATGAAAACAAGAATGGGTTCAATGGGAAATTTGTTCTAGGAATGAGTTGTGACTTGGCTGTGGGTGGTGTGCCCTTTTATGAATGAATAGTAATGAGGGTGTTTGTTCTTAGGTTTGTTTTGGAACCCTTAGGTTGGGATAAGTTCTTTTTACATATACATATAATTTTAGTTTTTATGTTTCTTATTCGCACCCCACCCATGTTGAGCACTTCATGCCGAACACCCCCATTTCATGGGGGAGGGTGTTTTTCCCAACACTCCTAAGAGTGGCTGGTTATTAGCTCCTTTTCTGCTCCCTTTCTTGAATATACCAAGACTCATTAGGAAATATGTGATGGACTAAGGTCTATTATAGCCTAAGATTCTTCGGGCAGGGTAGTTTTGGTGGTTGGCCTAGGTGTGTGCGGGAATGTTGTCTCCCAAGTGTCTTCGGGATGAGGCCCAGGTGTCTTCAGGCATGGAAGTGGTTGTTCTGGCCTAGGTTTTTATGGGCGTGGTTACGTGTGGTTGATATAGCCTAGGTGTTTATGAGTAGGATGTGTGGTGATGGCCCAGATGTGTGCAGGAGGGGTATAAGAGTGGGACTGTAGTGAGAATGGCAGGAGAGGTTCGATGCATAGGATGTCTTCAATAACCAATGGAAAAGTGGATCTGGGTACCCAAACGTCGATGTGTTATTACTATTATATTACCTGACATGCGTTATTTGGGGAGTGTGCCTTGGTGAGGCTTTGGTGGGAAGATTTCCTTTCTAGGTGTTTCAGTTATCTCTTTTCTCACAGGGAATTAGAATGCCTCCCCACTTGTGCATGTGAGTCTTTTGGTTTTTCATACTGAATATACTTGTATTCTCACACTACCTATATAAAAAGTATTTCAAGTTTCTAGGATAACTTCATGGATCATGCAGGATCGTACTAGTTCGTACGTTGGGACGGTCGCTGTTGCTGTTTTCTTTTCTTTGGTACTTTCTTTTGGGGTTACTTGTACTTTTGTAGCATTACTTTTGAAACATGCATATGAGAATGGTTTGTTTTGGATTTTCTTGTAGTTCCACCTTTGGTGTTGTTGGGAATTACTATCTTATCATCTGATCCTACTAATTATAAAGGGTAATTCCTTTCAACTTATGTGTGATTCTATACCCTTAGTGCCAGTCGCCACTCCGGGACCTACTGAAGGTGGGTCTCGGGGGTCATTATCTCTCCTTCAACTTGAAGAAGGAAGGGTCTAGCAATAAGCTGTCCCTTCTCTCATCTTGGTGAAGGCGGGACATGACATAATGGTATCAAAGGGGAGGTTGAGAGATAGGATAGAGTCTGGGGTTAGGCACAGTGAGGGTTTCATGGGATGGTAGGGAAACAATGTTGGGCGATCTTGGTGCATGAAATAGTCCAGGGAAGACCAACTAGGACATGGGATTTTAGGGGCCCCCATGATCTGATGCAAGGAATCTAGGCCTACCGAATGACCAAGTAAGGCTACACGGATTGAAGGGTAAAGACCCTAGGGAAGGTAAATGCATCATAATGACTTGTGTTCTTGTGTTTCATGGGTATTTTGGGGATTTAAAATGAATAATAAGTCTAAGAAAATTTAAAATATATCTTCTACACTACTCAGGCTTAGGCATTCCTTGTTTACCTTACAGCTATGGCACCCAGACGGTGACCAAGGGTAGTACGGGCGATCGAGACCCCAGAGGTTGATTTGGCTGATCGATAGAGGACTGACCGAGAGGAGGAGGATGATCAGTGGCAGAGGATGCTTCGTGCCTTTCAGCGGCAGACCCTCGGGAAGTACGAGGGTAGCATCTCAGACATGGAGACAGAGATCTATATAGAGGATTTGGTGATAGATTTTAACTTGATCCAGGATCCGATGGAATACTGGGTTTCTCTGGATGTAAGACAAATGTGGGGAGCAACACGTCAATGGTGGACACTTTATCTTGGGGAGAATAGGGAGGCTGAGGTTACATGGGCTGACTTCGAGTAGGAGTACTAGACGGAATTCCTATCTTCCATGATGAAGGCTGAGAAGAGGCAGAAGCTACTCCCCCTCTAGCAGGGGAGCATGTCAGTGAGAGAGTTGGGTATCAAGTTCAAGGATCTCCTCCGCTTTGCTCTAGACCTCTTTCCAGATGAGGAGTCTCGGGCAAGACGTTTGGAAGAGGCACATCGACCTTCTCTTTAGTATGTTGTTACTCCCTTCACCTTGTTAACATACTTGGAGGTCCATAAGAAGGCTAAAGTGGTAGAAAGGATGCACACGCTGGGAGGTGTATCGCGTGAGGGAATCCAGTTGGGCTCGTCAAAAGGGAAGGCTATCAGTAGCAGGCCTCCAGCATCAGGGCCCTCAAGGTTTCGACCAATAGGAAGCATGCCTCAACAGTTCTAGTTCCGATCTCTTGGTCCTTGCCCTTTCCGTTCAAGACTAGGACCAAGATGCTTCATCTGTGGAAGCCATGGGAACCTTCGGAATCAGTTCCCAGACAGAGTGCAGTATAGTGGGGGTGGGCAGGTTCAACGCTCACCTCAGCAGAAACCATTTCTAGCTATTCCCTTTCAGTAGCAGCAGTAGGGGCAGCAAGCTCCCGCCCCTCCGAAACCATACATGGCAGGAGGAGGCCGACCCCAGGGTACCCCTCAAAGACCTCAACCAGGGCGTGGTTGGGGAGGTGGCTGACAGATGAGAGGAAGAGGAGATGGGTGTGGGAAGTTGCATGCTGCAGAGGAAGTAGTTCCAGCAGGGCTAGAAGTTGTTCGAGGTACGATCAGCTTGTTTATTACTCTTTCCTATTCCTTGTTCGATACAGGAGCTTTGCACTCATTTTTTGCACCCAGTCTGGACCGTGCTCTGGGTTTAGATGCTGAAAGACTTCCAGTGCCCCTGGTGCTGAGCACGCCAGTCGGAGGTCAGACCGACTTGTTTTATATTTTCCAAGGGTGTAGACTGGTGATAGGGCCACATCAGTCTATCAGGGATCTTCTGCTGTTGCAGATACAATCATACGATGTCATCCTATGCATTGACTGGATGTTCTGTATATGTGTTGTCATTGACTGCTTCCGATGAAAGATCGTGTTTTCAAATTTGGGTCGCTGATGTGTAACTTTCATCAGTGAGTGGGGTTGCCAGAAAAGTAGCAGGTGAGAGGAGCCCCTCCCTTCGTTGTTAGCTGAACTATCAGTGGAGTCGGTGGATGCAGAAATGGTAGAAGTTCCAGGTATTTTCAGTGAGTTTATGGATGTATTTCCTGAAGAAGTGGTGACTCTACCCCCTCGACGTGATGTTGAGTTCAGGATATACTTGAAACCTGGTGCCCGTCCGATTTCTATGGCTCCCTACCAGATGGCGCCTTCTGAGTTGCGGGAGTTGTGGATTCAGATTGACGATCCGATGAAGAAGGGTTTTGTTTGACCAAGTGCATCACCTTGGGGTGCTCCTATCTTGTTCGCAAAGAATCCATATGGTGGTCTCAGGCTGTTCATAGACTACCAGAGACTGAATCAGGTAACGGTAAAGAACTGTTACCCTCTCCCGAGGATTGATGATCTTTTTGACCAGCTGAGGGAAGTAGGTTGGTTCTCTAAGATCGATTTTCGGTCTGGATATCACCAGTTGACGGTGAAGGAGTGTGACATCTCGAAGACTGCCTTCAGGTGTATGTATGGACACTTTGAGTTTGTAGTCATGTCGTTCGGTGTTACGAACGCACCAGCTGTGTTCATGGGACTCATGAACTCCGTCTTCTGAGAATACCTGGATCGGTTTGTAGTCGTGTTTATTGATGACATATTGATCTGCTCAAGGTCATAGGAGGATCACGCTGAACACATGAGAATGGTTTTAGAGGCCCTCCGACAACACCAACTCTATGAGAAATTGTCCAAGTAAAAGTTATGGACGCGATAAGTGCACTTCCTTGGGCATGTGGTGTCCGAGAAGGGAATAGCAGTGGACCCATTGAAGGTCGAGGTGGTTGTTTCTTGGGCAACACCCAAGAGCATGATAGAAATTCATAGTTTCCTAGGTCCGACAGGTTACTACCGGAGGTTCATGCCCAACTTTTCCCGAGTTGAAGCACCTTTGACAGCCTTGACCAAGAAGGACTAGGATTTCGTGTGGAGTGGGAAGTGTGAGGCAGCCTTTATCTATCTGAAGGGGAAGTTGGTTAGTGCCCCGGTGCTGAGGTTTCCAAAAGAAGGGGTAGCATATGATTTGTTCTGTGATGCTTCAGGACAAGGCCTCGAGTGTGTGATGATGCAACGACAAGGGGTAATCTCTTATGAGTCTAGACAGTTATGTCCTCATGAGCGTAACTATGCCAACCACGATCTAGAGCTTGCAGCGGTCGTGTTCGCACTAAGGTTGTGGCGGAATTACCTCATCGGGGAGCACTTCGTGGTCTTCACGGATCACAAAAGATTGAAGTATATCATCTCCCATCAGGACCTGAACTTACGACATCGAAGGTGGATGGAGTTACTTCAAGACTACGACTTCGAGATTTTCTACACCTCAAGAAAAGGGAATATGGTGGTTGATTCCTTGAGCAGAAAGTCGCAGAAGAATGCAGTTCGAGAGTCGGCAGATGCTTGGAAGGCGATAGAGGAGTTGGCTTCCCTACACCTGGATGTAAGGGAGGATTGTGGTATAAGTCATTTGTTTCAGATGACAGTGCAATCCTCTCTCCTACGGAAGGTGGAGGACTCTCACTGGGGAGACATAGAGAGTGAAGTAATGTGTGATCGGGTTAACCAAGGCGATGCTCCGGAAGGGTGAATGGAGGATGGTCAGAATCAGATTCTTTTCTAAGGGAATTTGTTTATTCTGGAGACGATGTGCGAGAGAGTTCTTGGTGAGTTCCACAAATCACCCCTAGCGGTGCACCCGAGAGTTTCCAAGATGTAACAGGGTCTGAGGAGTCATTTTTGGTGTCCTGGGGTAAAGCGGGCAGTGGCAGAGTTCGTGGCCAGGTGCCTAGTGTGTCGGAAGGTGAAGGCTAAACACCATGTTCCTTGCGGTCTGTTACAACCTTTATATACCCCGAGTGGAAGTGGGATGACATCTCGATGGATTTTGTCACAGGGATACCCAAGGTTCAAGGAGGATGTGATGCTATCGGGTTGTGGTGGACCGGTTGATGAAATCATATCACTTTCTGGAGACCAAGGAGTCGGGTACAGTGGATGCCTTAACATGTAGGTATGTGGATGAGGTGGTGTGGTTTCATAGAGTTCCGAGGTCCATAGTCTTAGATAAGAATTCACGGTTTACCTCATGAGTCTGGAGAGGACTGCAACATGCTTTTGGCACCCAGCTACGTCTTAGCACAACTTTCCACCCCCAGACAGATGGACAGACAGAGCGCACCATCCAGACAATGGAGGATATGCTACGGGCATGTATTCTAGACTCTGGGGGATCATGGGTGTGACACTTGCCTCTGGTAGAGTTTTACTACAATAATATCTATCACTCTACCATTGGTATGGCTTCGTTTGAAGCTTTGTACGGAAGGCCATTTCGCTCACACTAGTGCAGAAAACGTTTTTTACGTCACCATTTTTTACGTCGGTTATATAAAACCGACGTTCATAATATGTAAAACGAGGTTTTTTACGTCGGTTATTTCTTAACCGACGTAAAAACCTGTGTTCGGTACACATTTAACGTCGGTTATACAAATAACCGACGTTATTAATCTCGCGGCTTCGTTTTTTACGTCGGTTATTTTTATAACCGACGTAAAAAACGCGGTTTTCGAAGGCCCTTTCACGTCGGTTATTCAATAACCGACGTAACAAATGCGGTTTTTGAAGGCTTTTTGACGTCGGTTATTGAAATAACCGACGTTATAAATGTTTTTAAAACAATTATCACGTCGGTTATTGAATAACCGACGTGATAACTCAATTAAAAATTTACCCAGACCCGTGGATTGTCATTCGCGAGTTTACCTTCGACAGTCGCGACTCGTCTCTCTCGCGCGTAAACCCGAATCGGCTCGTCCATTTCATTGGTTTAGATTCGTTTTGCGATCATCGTTTCTCATATTTAATCTCCTCGGATCAATCATCTAAACTCGCAGCACTCAGGTAATCCTCCCACTCGTTCGTTTTTTTTCGCGGATAGTAAATATATATGTGTTGTGATTTTTTTGTTGAAACTAGCTAAGATTCTTCGATTGCGAACCCTTTTAACTCGTTTTGGCACCATAATCTTATTTATCATCCCTAGATCTATTTGTTCGACTTGCAATATTGAGTAATTTTATGATTTCACTAATTTTTCATCGTTTTCTATAAATCCCCGAGAGGGTTGGGGCGTGTCCATTTGGATGGGTTGCCCTTTTACAGTTGTTACTACTTTATTCACACACAACCATGGCATAGGTGCATGGATTTGGGGTCGGGGGGTGTCCAGGGGGGTTTACAAGGGGGTGGGTGGGTGTGGGGGGCTGTCCAAGGGTGTGGGTGGGTGTTGGGGGGTGTCCAGGGGGGTGTCCAAGGGGGTAGGGGGTGGGGGGTGGTGTCCAGGAGGGGTGGGGGGGCTGTCCAGAGGGTTGGGGGGTGTCCAGGGGGGTGTCCAAGCAGGTCGGGGGTGGGGGGTTGTGTCCAGGAGGGGTGGGGGTGCTTTCTAGAGGGGTCGGGGGCTGTCCAGAGGGGTCGGGGGGTGTCCAGGGTGGTGTCCAAGGGGATGGGTGGGTGTGGGGGGCTGTCCAAGGGGGTGGCGGCCTGTCCAGAGGGGTCGGTGGGGTGTCCAGGGGGGTGTCCAAGGGGGTGGATGGGTGTGGGGGGCTGTCCACGTGGGTGGCGGCCTCTCCAGAGGGTATTTGGGGTTGTCCGGGTGGGTGGGGGGGCTGTCCAGGGGGTTGGGGGATGTCCAGGGGGTGTCCAAGGGGGTAGGGGGTGGGGGGTGGTGTCCAGGAGGGGCGGGGGGCTGTCCAGAGGGGTCGGGGGTGTCCAGGGGGGTTTACAAGGGGGTGGGTGGGTGTGGGGGGCTGTCCAAGGGCGTGGGTGGGTGTTGGGGGGTGTCCAGGGGGGTGTCCAAGGGGGTAGGGGGTGGGTGGTGGTGTTTAGGAGGGGTGGGGGGGCTGTCCAGAGGGTTGGGGGGTGTCCAGGGGGGTGTCCAAGCAGGTCGGGGGTGGGGGGTTGTGTCCAGGAGGGGTGGGGGTGTTTTCTAGAGGGGTCGGGGGGTGTCCAGGGTGGTGTCCAAGGGGATGGGTGGGTGTGGGGGGCTGTCCAAGGGGGTGGCGGTCTGTCCAGAGGGGTCGGTGGGGTGTCCAGGGGGGTGTCCAAGGGGGTGGATGGGTGTGGGGGGCTGTCCAAGGGGGTGGATGGGTGTGGGGGGCTGTCCAAGGGCGTGGGTGGGTGTTGGGGGGTGTCCAAGGGGGTGTCCAAGGGGTAGGGGGTGGGTGGTGGTGTTTAGGAGGGGTGGGGGGGCTGTCCAGAGGGTTGGGGGGTGTCCAAGCAGGTCGGGGGTGGGGGGTTGTGTCCAGGAGGGGTGGGGGTGCTTTCTAGAGGGGTCAGGGGGTGTCCAGGGTGGTGTCCAAGGGGATGGGTGGGTGTGGGGGGCTGTCCAAGGGGGTGGCGGCCTGTCCAGAGGGGTCGGTGGGGTGTCCAGGGGGGTGTCCAAGGGGGTGGATGGGTGTGGGGGGCTGTCCAAGGGGGTGGATGGGTGTGGGGGGCTGTCCAAGTGGGTGGCGGCCTCTCCAGAGGGTATTTGGGGTTGTCCGGGTGGGTGGGGGGGCTGCCCAGAGGGTTGAGGGATGTCTAGGGGGGTGTCCAAGGGGGTAGGGGGTGGGGGGTGGTGTCCAGGAGGGGTGGGGGGCTGTCCAGAGGGGTCAGGGGGTGTCCAGGGGGGTTTACAAGGGGGTGGGTGGGTGTGTGGGGCTGTCCAAGGGTGTGGGTGGGCGTTGGGGGTGTCCAGGGGGGTGTCCAAGGGGGTAGGGGGTGGGGGTGGTGTTTAGGAGGGGTGGGGGGGCTGTCCAGAGGGTTGGGGGGTGTCCAGGGGGGTGTCCAAGCAGGTCGGGGGTGGGGGGTTGTGTCCAGGAGGGGTGGGGGGCTGTCCAGAGGGGTCGGGGGGTGTCCAGGGGGGTTTACACATCGATTTGTTTTATATTTCAAAATTGTTATATTCAAATTATGATTTTTTTCATATAAACATATATTTGTCTTATCTAAAAAATATATATATTTTTGCTATTTTTTATAGGTAATAATGAGTCGAAGTTGGATTACGGCACATCGAATGAGCAATGAATATGAGGAAGGTGTTGATGCCTTTTTGGAATTTGCTAAACGAAATGTTCCAAGTAGTGACATTTTTTTCTGTCCATGCCTGAAATGTCTGAATATGAAGAAGTTGAAAAGTAGAGAGATAAAAGATCATCTGATTTTTCATGGTTTCAATCCGAGTTACAACCCTTGGATTTGGCATGGCGAAACTGGACAGAATGTCACTGATGATAATGAATCGCAAGATGGTAACTCTGATGGAATTGATGAAATGATTCGCGATATTGTAGCAGAACAAATTGAGATAGAACCGAGAGTTGCACGTCTATATGGTGATGCCGAAAAACCATTATATCCTGGTTGTACAGATTTTACGGTTTTGTTGGCGGTGTTAAGATTGATTAACCTGAAGGCGAAACATGGATGGAGTGACAGAAGTTTTACAGAGCTGCTACAATTGATGAAAGACATTCTTCCAAAAGATAACAATCTTCCAGATTCACATTATAAGGCCAAAAAAATATTATGCCCGATGGGATTGGGATACAGGAAAATACATGCATGTCCGAATGACTGCATTATATATAGGAAGGAATATGAATTTCTGAAAGAGTGTCCCAAATGTGGGACATCACGGTATAAGGTGAAAGAAAAATCACAAGCTGATGTAGAGATTACAAAGCTCCCTTCAAAGGTATTTTGGTATCTTTCTATAATTCCTCGTTTCAAACGTTTATTTGCTAATTCACATGATGCAAAAAGGTTAAGATGGCATGCTGATGAGCGGGTATGTGATGGAAAAATACGTCATCCAGCTGATTGTCCACAATGGAAGAAAATTGATGCCCAGTACCCTACATTTGGAAATGAAATTAGAAATCTGAGACTAGGCTTGTGCACAGATGGAATGAATCCATACCGAACCCTCAGTAGCACACATAGTTCATGGCCTGTTTTATTGGTAATTTACAACCTCTCTCCTGAAGTTTGTATGAAGCGCAAATATGTCATGTTGAGTATCATGATCTCTGGTCCAAAGCAACCCGGCAATGATATTGATGTATACTTGTCACCGCTGATTGATGATTTGAAACTTTTATGGGCTGATGGTATTAGGCTGTATGATTCTTATAAAATGGAATATTTTCAACTGCATGCAGTGCTTCTATTCACTATAAATGACTTCCCAGCATATGGAAATTTGTCTGGATACAGTGTTAAAGGGCATAAAGCATGTCCAATTTGCGAACAACAGACGTCATATTGTCAATTGCATCATGGGAGGAAAACAGTGTACATGGGTCATCGAAAGTTTTTGCCTATGGATCACCCTTATAGAAGACTAAAAAAGGCATTCAATGGCTCACAAGAATTTGATACTGCACCTCAACCTTTATCCCCAGAATTGTATTTTGAGAGGGTGAAAAACCTTGATGTGACATTTGGAAAGACACAGAAATCTGGTAATGATAGACATATTTGGAAGAAAAGGTCAATATTTTTTGAGCTACCATATTGGAGGTATCATGAAGTCAAACATAATATTGATGTCATGCACGTGGAGAAGAATATCTGTGATTCTTTGATCGGAACATTGCTAGATATTAAAGGAAAGACAAAAGATGGGTTGAATGCAAGGTTAGACCTACTGTCAATGGGAATACGTTTAGAGTTAGCTCCCACTCCTAAAGGAAGACGAACATTTCTTCCCCCGGCTTGTCATACATTATCGAAGAGGGAGAAAAGTAGCTTCTGTCAGTGTCTTCATGATATCAAAGTGCCTCAAGGTTATTCTTCAAATGTAAAAAATTTTGTCTCATTGAAAGACTTGAAGTTGATAGGTATGAAATCACATGATTGTCATGTCATGATGCAACAAATTCTACCAGTTGCACTGCGTGGAATATTGCCCATCCGTGTCAGAAAGACTATAATGAGGTTGTGTTATTTTTTCAATTCAATTTGCAACAAGGCGATTGATGTGAATGCTTTGAACATTTTGGAAAAGGATGCAATTATTATACTTTGTCATTTGGAAATGTATTTTCCTCCAACTTTTTTTGATATGATGGTGCATTTACTGATTCATCTGGTTCGAGAAATAAGGCTTTGTGGACCTGTATATCTTCGTTGGATGTATCCTTTTGAAAGGTATATGAAAATATTAAAGGGATATGTTAAAAATCCATATCGACCTGAAGCCTCCATTATTGAAAAGTATATTTCTGAGGAGGTAGCAGAGTTTTGTACGAGTTACTTGGCTACGGCGCAACACATAGGTTTGCCTCCATCTCGCCATGAACGGGTTAATAATGAGGGAAAGGGGATTCGTGGCTTGAAAGTCAAATCACTGTCAGCTGAACATATGAAGAAGTTAGAATCATACATCTTGAATAACATAGCTGATGTTCAACCGTATATCACATTGCATATTAATGAGTTGAAACAATGTCATCCAAAGAAGAAAGAAATGTGGATTTTGAATGAGCACAACAAAACTTTTTTGCCATGGTTTAAAAAGACCTTGCTTGGTAGATTAGATGTATCAGAGACATTAAAATGGATAGTGGGTGGTCCATCTTTAAATGTGATAACATGGTCCGCTTATGACATTAATGGCTATACATTTCATACGAAAGCTCAGGACAACAGAAGTGCAGTTCAGAATAGTGGTGTATTGGTGTTTGCAGAAGCAATGCATTTTTCGAGTGCTAAGGACAGAAACCCAATTTCGGCATCAAGTGCATATTATGGAGTGATTGAAGACATATGGGAGGCTGATTACTTTAAAATTAAAGTTCCCGTTTTTAACTGTAAATGGTTTATCGGTAACAACAGTGTCAGACACGATGAATTTGGAATGACACTTGTTAATCTGAATAGATTGGAAGACA
This sequence comes from Viscum album, assembly GCA_963277665.1. Classification (NCBI taxonomy): domain Eukaryota; kingdom Viridiplantae; phylum Streptophyta; class Magnoliopsida; order Santalales; family Viscaceae; genus Viscum; species Viscum album. Next base: position 2,099,145,486 of record OY728150.1, read on the forward strand.
CAGCTGATTCTTTTATAATGGCAACACATGCCAAACAAATTTTCTATGTAGTAGATCAATCAGATATGCAGTGGGCTGTTGTTTTACAAGGGAAAAACCAATATGTTGGTGAGGATGAATTTGATGAAGATGCTGATTTATGTGAGATCCCTACTTCCATGGAAAGATTAACAGAACATAATGATGAGTATGTTGAAGACATGGTTTGTGCCATTAGGAACGATCACGACGAAGGAATTTGGGAAAACAATCCAACTGTACATTCCTAAAATTACAGGTAACACAAGTATATATCTTGTTTACATTTAGTTTTTTCATATAATGTTAGATACTGTAAATTTTTTACTTATTAAAATATGTATCAAACCAAAACGATAAAACAATAAAAATCGTAAAGAGGAGAAGTCCTGCGCGCACCGGCAACCGGTCCTCTCTGTCTGTACCACCGGCCGGCCGCTGGCTCACCACCGGCCGGCCGGTGGACCAGACAGAGAGCCTTCCTCTCTGTCTGGATCACCAGCGGCCGGCCGGTGTTGAGCCAGCGGCCGGCCGGTGGTTCAGACAGAGAGGAAGGCTCTCTTTCTGGTCCACCGGCCGGCCGGTGCTGAGCCAGCGGCCGGCCGGTGGTCCAGACAGAGACAGAGCCTCTCTGTCTGGATCACCAGCGGCCGGCCGGTGTTGAGCCAGCGGCCGGCCGGTGGTTCAAACAGAGAGGAAGGCTCTGTCTGGTCCACCGGCCGGCCGCTGGATCACCACCGGCCGCCCGGTGGACCAGACAGAGAGCCTTCCTCTCTGTCTGGATCACCAGCGGCCGGCCGGTGAGGAGCCAGCGGCCGGCCGGTGGTTTAGACAGAGAGGAAGGCTCTCTGTCTGGTCCACCGGCCAGCCGGTGGTGATCCAGCGGCCGGCCGGTGGTCCAGACAGAGGAAGGCTGTCTGCTCCACCGGCCGGCCGGTGGTGAGCCAGCGGCCGGCCGGTGGCATCAGTGAGTCCACTTTTCAGCTTTCTTATGCCAACTCCTTGGCAACATTTTGCCTGTGTTTACCATGTTTATCATTGTTTAACATGCTTATCATATTACCGATGTTTACTATTATGTAATTTAGTACACTTTTCTATTTGTGAACTAATGTTTGTTTTTTTGATTTGAAGGAAAATGACAGATCAATCAGTTGATCAGCCACATGATTCTGGAGATGAGCATATTGGTCATACATCTGGGGAGGAACATTCACATGCTCCTATTACGAAAAAGAGTTCAAAGGTTGGTAAGCGTGGGTGCACACGTTTACCAAAATTATCACTTGCCCGTACGAAGGAGGAGAGGATAGTCGTGGAGTTTGATGAGGATGATCTTCCTAGAGGTCCAAATGCTAAAGATTTTAAGGGTTTTGTAGCAACTCAGGCTAAGAGCAAAGTAAGCATTCTCTATGATGATTGGAGAAGTGTGGATAAGGCGATAATTTCTCAGCTGTGGGAGACCATTTTGGTAAGATCTTTTGCTATTGTTTGACTGTTCTTTAAATGTTTCTAGTATATATAATATTTTTAACCTCTTTTTTATCAGATGACATTTGATATTCCTGACACTGGAGGAGTCAGGAAGAAATGCTTATCGTTGGCTGCTAGGAGATGGAGGGATTTCAAATCAACCCTCTCATCTGATTTCATTTATGGTCATAGGAGTCGTGAGAATCCATGTCGTATATATCCTTTTATAGATGAAGACACATGGAGAGAATTTTTTGAAAGTAGAAGAAAAGAATCATTTTTGGTAAGGGCAATGTAAACTTTTATAAGCTTTCTTATATAAATGATCTTATTATTGTTTTGTTAATGATTACTTATTCTTAATTTACAGCAAACAAGGAAAGCTCATCAAGAGATCCAATCTAAAAATGTATACCCTCATAGTTTATCTCGGGGAGGGTATGCATTATTGGAAGAACAAATGATGGCAGAAAAATTTCAACAACTAAGAGCTGAGTCTTCAAGCTCTGGAGAGGTGGCCCCTCCATCCCCTCCATCTAGACATGAGAAATGGAAAAGAGCTCGGAAGGGCAAAAAAGGACAATATCTTTCGGAAGAATCGAGACTCGTAGTTGAGAGGATTGTAAGATATCTATTTTATTTATTTAAGTTTACTATTTTCGTCATATATTTCCAATCATTATAGAAAAGTTCAATTAATTATTACAGGAATCTCTTGAGGAGCAGAGTTCACAGGGGACATTTACACCATCTGGGAGGGAAGATATTTTATCTGTGGCATTGGGAAAGCCCGAACATCCTGGCCGTGTAAGAGGATATCCGGCAGGTGTATCGGTAAGAAAAGTGTTGCCACGTTCCTCAACTTCTAACGTTGAGGGAGTTTATAAAAAAAAATAGAATCGTTGGAGGCTGAAGTCCATAATATTAATGCGACAATGGAGGACAAGATTAGAGCATCGGTGCAGTTAATGTTTGCAGACTTGCAAAGACAATTTCAGGGTGCATCTCCCACTCCACCTCTCCCAGTAGCTCCCACTCCCCCACCTCAGCCTGCGGACCCCATTTTTGATCCTCCTCCTCCGCCGCAGCTACCTACTTATTGTGAGTTGTATGTTGATGATCCTCAACATCATATAGTTGCATATGGGATGGTATATTGTATAGGAGATACAGTTCATCATCAACAGTTAGAGGTAGAGAATCAGAGGGTCACTGTACAGGATATTATAGATAGATCAGCTCGGATACCATTACCTACAGATGAGGTGATGACAGTTGGACATAGTATCGGCCATTTTTTACTTTGGCCATCCAGACTTCTTCGACTCATTACCATAGAGGTATGGATGTTATATCTTTTATTTTATATTTTTATTAATGTTTTATCATTTGAAAACTAATATATTTTTCAATTTATTTTTACAGGAATACTTCAAAGGTAAAGAAATACTGTATAGACAACAACAAAGACAGATAGCTATGACATCAGATGCAGATACTAGCAGTCTTGACAAATTGTCAAGATATTCAAATTTGTTGGCGGATCATTATGACTTTACAATGGAAGCTCATGTCTGTGGACGTGAACTATGTGTGGGGATTATGAAAACTGATATCATGGAGGTTGTCACTGGAGATAAGATGGGCATCAACGTGGTGCAAATTTTTATCATGTAAGTCTTAACTCCTTTTCCTTGCGTTATATTTATTAAAAATGTATACTTATGTCTGCTTTGTATTAGGTATATGTATAAAATTTGTGAGAGGAATGAGCTGACAGATGTATATGGATTCATGGACCCACAATTGATTTCCCCTGAAGCATGTGCATTGGATGAGGAACAAAGAATGCTTTATATTGCTGATAGATTTGAAAAGAATGTAATCACACAGTGTTGGATGATGCCTTTTTGTGAGAGGTATGAAACACATCCCTCTCAAAGAGTTAATTATATTTTAACATAAAAAACCACTAACGTTAAATTTCCTTTTCTCAGGGATCATTGGATGTTAGGGGTTTTTTGCCCTAGGGAGAAAACACTTTATTGGATATGCTCTCTCCATGATGATGTGCGAGAAAGTTTTAAGAATATATTGGAAACGTAAGTTTCAATTTCACAATAGTTTTATATATTATAATGAATTTTAAATTTACCCCATTCGTATTATTTTCTAACAGGGCATGGGTCCACTTTCGAAAAAGCGCAAAGAAAAGGAATTACAAGATCAAATATGTACATGCGAAGGTAAATATCCATTTATAATTTGTACATTTTGATTTATTACATAAAAATAATATATTGAATTTACACTCATTCAAACAGAAATGTCATGAGCAACAAGGCATCATCGAATGCGGATATTACATGTTAAGATTTATGTATGAAATAATAACAACTGGGACAGTTCTGAGTTTTGACCTGGTAAGATTTCCTCTTTCTAATAATATTTCAATTTGATTTATTCATTATACACGTTGACTACTATCCTTTTCCTTTGTAGCTTTTTGATGACCCTCAACCCTTTACTGCTGAAGATATCAAACACTTACAAGTGGAGTGGTCAAATTACTTTACAAGTTTGATTGAATTTTAGTTGTTTGTAATGTAAAATGTAATTTTGAATATTGTCAATGTAATTGTGTATTTCGTAGTCGTTTAGGTTGGATTTAGTTTTTTTTGAAGTTGACATTGTAAGTTTTGAATGTTATATAAGTGAATGTTTAATTTTTCTCTACTTCTTGTTTTGGTCTACTGTTGATGGTTTTTCTGGTCTGGATTTTGGTATGGGGGGAGAGGTTCCAAGGGGGTGGGTGGGTGTTTGGGGGGTGTCCAAGGGATATGGGAGGGGTGTCCAAGCAGTGTTTGGGGCTGTCCTAGGGGTCGGGGGGGGGGGTGGTAAATGAGGGTGGGGGTGTCCAAGGGATATGGGAGGGGTGTCCAAGGTGTGTTTGGGGCTGTCCAAGGAGTCGGTTGGGTGTCCAAGTGGTGGGGGGGGGGGTGTCCAAGGGATATAGGAGGGGTGTCCAAGGGGTGTTTGGGGCTGTCCAAGGGGATGGGGGGGTTTCCAAGGGGTAGGGGGGGTTTCCAAGGGGTAGGGGGGGTTTCCAAGGGGTCGGGGGGGTGTCCAGGGGGTGGGGGGCTGTCCAGTGGGTGGGGGGGTGTCCAAGGGGTGGGGGGGTGTCCAAGGGATATGGGAGGGGTGTCCAAGGGGTGTTTGGGGCTGTCCTAGTGTTCGGGGGGTGTAAATGAGGGTGGGGGGCTGTCGAAGGGGTGGGGGGGTGTCCAAGGGGCAGGTTGGGTGTAAATGAGGGGGGGGGGGGGGTGTCCAAGGGGTCTGGGAGGGCTGTCAAGGTGTGGGGGGGTGTCCAATGGGTGTTTGAGGCTGCACTAGGGGTCTTGGGGGTGTAAATGAGGGTGGGGGGGTGTCCAAGGGGTGGAGGGTGTCCAAGGGTTGTGGTGGGTCTCCAATGTGGTGGGGGAGGGCTGGCCAGGTTGTTAGGTGGGTATAGATGAGGGTGGGGTTCAGTTGGGGCTTGGGGGAGGGCTGACATGGTTATTTTTGTTTGGTTTCTGGTTGCTTTTTGGTGAGAGCAGTGCAATTATTTAAAAAAAAAAAAATTTCTTTCACGTCGGTTATTTTATAACCGACGTGGTAAATAAATCGGTAGGGGTTTATCACGTCGGTTTTTTCTAGAACCGACGTGATAAACCTTTCCCGGGGATTTTATCACGTCGGTTCTTAGTATAACCGACGTGATAAAAGGCCTGGGAATCGATTTACCACGTCGGTTATTGAATAACCGACGTGCTAAAACGCTTCCCAGGACTTTTTATCACGTCGGTTTCCTAAATAACCGACGTGGTAATAGGCCAGGGGAAGGGTTTATCACGTCGGTTATGACATAACCGACGTGATAAACGATATCCCAGGCGTTTTATCACGTCGGTTTAGGGAATAACCGACGTGATAAAGCCCCCCGCGCATATTTATCACGTCGGTTATTATATGAACCGACGTGATAACCACCGTGAAGTTAGGGATATTACGTCGGTTTTAAATAACCGACGTAAAAAACGTTATTTATAACGTCGTCCGTATTAACGTCGCCTAAAAACCGACGTAAATAATAAAAAATAACCGACGTAAAAAACGTTTTCTGCACTAGTGTCACCCGTATGCTGGACCGAGGTTGGGGAAGAAGGTGTTCTTGGCCCAGAAGTGGTGAAAAGCATGACAGAGAAGGTTCAGCTTATACAGGAGAGGATGAAGGTGGCCCGGGACTGACAGAAGTCATACGCCGATAATAGGAGGAGACCCTTAGAGTTTGAGGTCAGGGACCACGTATTTCTGAAGGTCTCCCCTCAGCGTGGGAAACAGAGGTTCGGTAGGGGGAGTAAGCTTTCTCCTAGGTTCTTCGGACCGTTAAAAGTACTGCAGCGGGTCGGCGAAGTGTCTTATCAGCTAGTGCTACCACCGCCGCTACTGATAATTCATGATGTCTTCCTTGTGTCACAACTCCGACGGTATCTACACGACGATTCACACATCCTTGACTGGGAAAAGTTAGACCCTAGGCCGACGTGACGTTTGTGGAAATACTTATGAGAATCTAGGATCGTGAGGAGAAGGTTCTCCATGGATAGACCATCCCCTTTATAGCATCCCACCTTTTTATCACATAAACTTTCATTACATTATACAAAACTGAGGATCTTTAAGGTTTAGTGTCTTGGAAACCAGGAAATTAAAACATGAAAACATAAAACATTCTTCTTAAACACTTGAAAGGATTCTCCTCATGTTCATCCTAGGTTTATTACTGCATCTCATAACCTGGGGACATACATCAAATGAAAGGGTGAGCATAAGGCCCAGTAAGGAAAACAAGGGAAACATTTAACATGTGAACTTGAGATACATCAACTATGTCATGAAAAAGAACTTTAAGGCATGATAAAAAAATCATGTGGCATATCATAATAAAAATAACATTTTTCATAACTTTAAGATGTGGCTACATCATTTAACATAGACAATCATGAACATATCACCAAGGTCCATCCCCAAAGTGTCATTTGAAAATTACCAAGGTTATTCACCAAGATATTGTGAAAATTGTAATCTCTAGTGGTTACATCATTACCCAATGCATTGGAGCGCTATCCGGGCGCACCCTTAAATTTTCCTTTGTTATCATGTGAACCACATATATCATCGTCAAAAATTTCATAAATAACCCATATAGAATAAAATAAATGGGTTTCATTTCATAATCATTACGTTTTAAAAACTGCTTTAAAGACATGATCTTTACGTCACTTTAAACCCACGGAAGGGGAGAGCGGGTTTCATGTATGTAAATAGCAGAATTTAAAATAGAATATTTTGGTATATATGTGAATACCCATGTAGAAATAATAGCTTTGAGTATTCACTTTATAACATAAAATAATTTTGAGAAAAGAGAGAGTCATTTTGAGATGAAAATTCTGCAGCATAACGACTATGTTTCGGGATTTTAGAAAACATTGAAAAGAGAGGGGACATAGGTCAAACATTCATAAATGAACCATAAAACAGTAGAGGGACAGAATAAGAAGGATACATGAACATGGTAATGAAATTTCAAGGACATGACATTTGAAATGAAAAACATGGAAGGAAGACAAAAATTAGATTTCTCTTATGAAAATTCGGTAGCCTAACGACATCACTTAAAACTTCTGAAAATGGATTGAAGAGATCAAATAGGGTCTCTAATAATATGAACATAAATGATCAGTATTATATATATATATATATATCATACCCCAAAATAATGAAAAGGAACTTGAAAGACTTGACCAGAAAATATAACTTGAAAAAGAGAAGGGTGAACGAATCCCTTAAAAATTCGGCAGCCTAACGGCGTCACTTAAACTTCAACAAAAATGAATTGATGAGATCAAATAGGGTATCTCATAATATGAACATAAAATTTCAGTATGATATATTTATAGATCATAACCCAACATAATAAAAAGGAACTTGAAAGACTTGACATGAAAATAGATCCGGAAAAAGAGAAGGGAAAAAATCTCTTAAAAATTCGGCAGCCTAACGACGTCACTTAAACTTCAACAAAATTGAATTGATGAGATCAAATAGGGTCTCTCATCATATGAACATAAAAGTTCAGTATGATAGATTTAGAGATCATACCCCAACATAATAAAAAGTAACTTGAAAGACTTGACATGAAAGTAGAACTTTGAAAAGAATGAGAAGGGTGAAAGAATCCCCTTAAAAATTCAGCAGCCTAACGGCGCCACTTAAACATTATTAAAACGAATTGATGAGAGCAAGATGGAGTCTCTCATCATATGAAAATTAAAAGGGAAGTAATATGAATATATAATAACATCCTAAAACATAAGAACATGGAGTATAAAAGAAATGACATAAAAGAGATTACTTGAAAAGAAGAGAGAGGTCAGATCCCTTACCTTAAAATGTAACTCTTAAAACTCAAAGGTTGGGACCTTGAGGGCTTGGGGGCACCTTGGGAGGACTCCTTGGGAGGTAATGAGACCAGAAATTCGTTGGGGGAGAGTGGTGAGTCGAAAGGATGAGAGTATTTCTTGGTATTTATAGAGAAAGTGAGGGGACAAGGCATTAATGGCCAAGGGACACCTCAAAAGTGGTTTTCTCAAAAGCATGGGCCCTCCCATGGTACTTCCCATGGAGTTAGGACACATGGGCCCCCGAATACAATAATTCATCACCTTTGGCTGGCCATCCCTTAAAATATCTCATGACATCATCTTGACACAGTTATGAGATCATTAAACATACCGAAACCCTAAAACTGTATTTTTACTATTCACTGAAAATTCAACTTTCTCAGAAAAATCCCAAAATTTCACCTTTACCAAATATCAATGCTCTGATTTCAAAAATGAACTCCATTTTATAAAAATAATTTTTTAAATATTTTTAATTTAATTTTTAAATAAATACACTATTCACCGAAAATTCATTTTTTCAGAAAAATCCCCAAAAATTACCATAACATAATATCGACGCTCTGAGTTCAAAAATGAAATCCATTTTATAAAAATAATTTTCTAAATATTTTTAATTAAAAAACACTATTCACCTGAAAAAACTAATACTTGAATAATAATATATGAAACCATTATTTAACCATTTTATTGAATCACATTACTTAATCAAGGTGCCTAGATTATATTAATACTTTCTTTAAGTGAGATTACTAATCCATTTGGTCACATTACTAATCCTAAGCATAAAATCACTATTCATAATTTACTATTCACCAAAAATTAAGTTGATCTTATTAGACTCTAAATTTCGCACTGAACATAATTGTAGAAGACCATTTTTTGAAAATCATTACACATTTTTAATTATTTAAGGTTTACATAAACATTTTTTAAAATATCCTTTCTCTAAAATTCACCAAAAATATGCATACTATATTTATCCGGACATTTAAAAATTCATAAACATCATTATAAGAAGAAATTCCAATTTTTATTTAAAACAAAGGATTACACAAGGCAGTTACGATCTCCTTACATAGCCCCTTATCACACCAGCATAGGACCTAAGTGTAAGGTGTGCTAAGGTGAGAGAATCCAAGGGAGGCTTGGCCAACATCGCACGAGTAGTAATTTCTATTAGTTTGAACTTCTCATGAAGGCGATTCCGTTCTAGCTTCACACGATGAAGTTCGGCTTGGGTTTGGTCCAGAGCAAAGCCCAGTGGTGATACCTCCTTCCCAAGTTCTGTTAGATGGGCTTCGATCGGTCCAAGACTACTGGGTGAGGCCATCAAATTTTCTTTCTATAATAATTAACCAAGATTAATTGTATTTAGAGACAATAATCAAAACGTTTAGTTTCCAGCGGTCATATTGACCAATGGTCATATAACAGTCAAAACCCAACGGCCTCATTTTAATTATACTCATGTTATTAAATGAAACATTTTTGTTGAGTATAAAAATAAAATAACACATAAAATTAGGAAACAAGATTTATTCAAAATTTCAGGTCGTTACACCCTTGGTTCGTGTGTTATGGAGGCATGGTGGGCTCAAGGAGAGTACCTGGGAACGGGAGGCACGGATGCATGCACAATACCCAGAGCTGTTTTGAGTTTTGTTCTATTTCATTTTGTACTTGTTTGTGATGTAATGCTGACCTTGTTGGTTTATGAGGTGTTTTGTTTCCCTACCTTTGAAATGTTATGAAAATCCCTGATATGTGGGGAAGGGAGGACTTGATCCATAACCAAGACGCATTAAGGTGGATGCGATTAAACCCGTGCAGGTGAGTCAGTGCCACCCAAAGAGAATAGTATATTGACATGGAGAAAGGAACTCCAAGAACCATGTGTCGAGACAATATGGACCTTGAGTTCGGCATGGTTGTTTGGTGTGGTTTATCCCCGAGGGGTTTTCAGACCCCTCTCTTCTCTTCAGGTCTAGCTTTGATTTGCGAGGATGAGAATGGTTTGAGAGGTATCTAAGGTATTATCCCACACCATCATGGTCCACCCTTTTCCAAATTTCCGGATTTAAGGATGGTGTCTCGGTGGTAGGACGTCATTTCAGTATGTGACCGATCGGTGTGACACGATCAGCGTGCCACCGATCGGTGCGACCAATTGGTGTGTCACCGATCGGTGCAACCGATTGGTGGGCGAGCGATCGGTGGGACACGAACGGTGTGTCACTGATCGATGCTACCGATCGGTGTGACACGATTGGTGTGCCACCGATCGGTGCGACACGATCAGTGTCACACAACCTTGTCGAATTTTTCTTCTACAATTTTTCCCGTAACGCTACTTTTAAACCCTTTTTAACCATTTTGAAATGGTTCAAGGCCGTTTTTATCCCCATAATCAATGTTTAAATTCCTAAGAGTGGGGCGACCCTCAATGGACCCAGCTGAGTGTCCGTGTAACATTTCCCTCTATATATATAAAATACCTTAAAGTCATAGCTGTTACCACCAATTCCCAATGAGAGTTATTAAATAACAATTAATCCCGTCGTGTGTAACCACCCAACCGCGTGGTGAAACCATGATCTGCCTTTAAAACCACCAAAGATCTTGATATCCATTAACACCCGAGCTCATCTTTTTATCGCACTAGCTTTCCTCCTTTTCTTCTTATTGGTCGGGTTCGCTCTTCCCTTGGAGAGTTTGGAGTTCCCTTTCCAAGGAAAGTGGTGCACATGTGCTAGAGCCCTTACTACTCATCCTTGGAATCCTAGACTCTCCTCCCCTACAAGTCACGCATTCCCAGTTTTTGGCGCACAGAGTTAAAACGTTGATCCTTGATCAATCAAAGTAGGGTTTTCCTTCGTCTCTCTTTACTGTGTATCATGTGGGGTGGGTATGCTATTGTTTCTATGGGGATGGATGAAACCAAACCATAATGAAGCTAAGAAAGGGGACCCTTGAATAATGAAGGGGGTGTGCACGGTTTCTACTGTACTCTTTATCCTTGATTATGTGTTGTGAATTGTACGGGCTTATATCCATTGAAAATTATGGCCGTTGGGGGTCTTTTCGTGCGCACTAATGAACCTCTGTTTTTCTTGATATTCATGTGATTGAATGAATGTAACATGAAAAATTAGTTAATCACATAAACTCGACCTATTAAATGGATGCCCAGTAAAAAAATCTTCGTGTGATCACCCTAATTAACCGAACAGAAAGAATAAACTTAATGAATGATGTACTTGAGTCTGGAAACTTCCTTGCTCTGCCTTGGTGGTATGTCTGTTTGTTCTGATTGATGCTTATGGGGTGATATGGATAGGGATGGGATCTTTTGTTGTTATACGGTTGTTGGTTGTGGATCTGAGGCCATGTGGGGCTGTATCTTGGGGCTTGGTTTGGTTCTAATACTTTGAGGGATCTCACAGATCCCTTTGTTGTAACTTTACAAGAGGACCGGGTGTGAATGCTTAAGTGCTGTTTGGATGTTTTTCTTTCCACAGCTTGTGGTTATGCCTGTTAGTTTCCCAGTATTTCAGAATTTACTTAAATAAAATCACTTAAACATGAAAACAAGAATGGGTTCAATGGCGAATTTGTTCTAAGAATGAGTTGTGACTTGGCTGTGAGTGGTGTGCCCTTTTATGAATGAATAGTAATGAGGGTGTTTGTGCTTAGGTTGGTTTTGGAACCCCTATGTTGGGATGATTTCTTGTTACCTATACATATAATTTTAGTTTTTATTTTTCTTATTCTCACCCCACCCATGTAGAACACTTCATGCCGAACACCCCCATTTCATGGGGGAGGGTGTTTTTTCCAACACTCCTAAGAGTGGTTGGTTATTAGCTCCTTTTCTGTTCCCATTCCCGAATAGACCAATACTCATCAGGCAGGCTGTGATGGCCTGAGGTCCATTACAGCCCAAGATTCTTTAGGCAGGGTAGTTGTGGTGGTTGGCCTAGGTGTGTGTGGTCAGGTTGTCTCCCAAGTGTCTTCAGAATGAGGCCCGGGTGTCTTTAGGCATGGTAGTGGTTGTTCTGGCCCAGGTGTTTATGGGTGTGGTTGATATAGCCCAGGTTTTTGTGGGAAGAATGTATGGTGATGGCCCTGGTGTGTGCGGGTGGGGTATGGAAGTGGTACTACAGTGAGAATGGCAGGAGAGGTTCTATGCGTAGGATGTCTTCAATAACCAGTGGGAAAGTGGCATTGGGTACCTAAATGTTGATGTGTTATTACTATTATATTACTTGATTTGAATTATTTGGGGAGTGTGCCTTGGTGAGGCTTGGGTGGGAACATTTCCTTGCTAGGTGTTTCAGTTATCTCTTTTCTCATGGGGCATTAGAATGACTCCCCACTTGTGCATGAGAGTCTTTTGGTTTTCCCTACTGAGTATACTTGTATGCTCACCCTACCTATATAAAACTGCTTTCAGGTTTCCAGGAGGTCTTCAAGGATCGTGTAGAATCGTACTAGTTCGTATATTGGGATGGCCGCTATTGCTGTTTTCTTTTATTTGGTAATTTCTTTTGGGGTTACTTGTCCTTTTGTAGCATTACTTTTGGAACATGCATATTATAATGGTTTGTTTTGGCTTTTCTTGTACTTCCACCTTTGGTGTTGTTGGGAATTACTATCTTATCTCCCGATCCTACTAATTAAAAAGGGTAATGCATTCCATATTATGTGTGATTCTATACCCTTGGTGCAAGTCACCACTCTAGGACCTATTGAAGGCAGGTCTCGGGGGTCATTATCTCTCCTTCAACTTGAAGAAGGAAGGGTCTGGCAATCAACTGTCCCTTATCTCATCTTGGTGAAGGAGGGTCGTGACACTCACCCTAGCCACATCATCTCTTACCATACCGGGTGAAAAGCGAGACAACTTGGTGAAAGTAGTTGGATTGTCCATGACATACAAGTCTCTCTGCTAAAGACTAAAGAACTGTCGAGATCTCTATGCCCTTAGTGTCTCCGAGTTGAAGTGATCGAAGAACTTGTCCTTGAAGTCATTTCATTCCAGTCCCTCATGCCTAAGAGCCTGAACTTTCACATCCCACCAACACTTTTCCAGTCCTCGCAACATGTATGTCGCTAACTTAACCCTCCTCCCTGGAGGTGTCTCGAGCTACTAAAAGATCATCTGCATGATCTCTATCCAGTTCTTAGCCGCCTGCGGACCACCCTCAACCTGAAAAAGCGGCGGGTACTACGACTGGAACTCTCACGTCAGATAATCCATAGATGGATTTGTACCCTGTGCACCTCTATCGATCCCCTGCAAGACACGTACTAGTCTATCTCGGATTTTCTTGTCATGCCACGATCCAAATGCTGCAAAACCCAGCTGTTGTTCTATCTGCACTGGATCCTAAACCTGATCCTATCTCTGAGCCTGTACCTGCGGCTCCTGCTCTGCCTGCACTAGATCCTGAAACTGATCCTGCACCTGCAATACTGTATCATCACCCGCCTGACGCTCCATCGATACGTACAAGAGGAACCCGCTGAATACCATAAATGGTCAGACAACCCATATATATACATATATAATAATATATATTCAATGTAGATAAGGAAAGTAGTAAAAGGCAGTGCATAACTACTACCCTTACTCTCTCCCACCGCAACCCTTACCCATGGCATCTCGGCCTCGTGGCCTCTTTACCCACCCTTAACAGAGCCAAGTATCAAAAGTACCTTGGGCCATGCCTGTCCTGACAACCAACGTTGCCTCAAACTGATGACCGAGTCGCCCAATCCTGGTGATAAAAATCACCTCAACCGATAATATCTGCCTGCTCTCATAAGAACCAGACCCAAATATCCCGTCACATGAAATTCTACAAATATATAGCATTCCATACACATTGCAACAATTATAAATTCTATTAGTAATTTCACCTATTCACATTTCAAATAAAATAAAGCATGGAAGTTGATTTTATTCACATGGTATTATCACTTCACAAATCATACGTGCAGTTATGAAATTGAAATACCCTAAAAAATGTGCCTATCAAAAGCCAAGAAAACAAGCCATGCCATACCGGGACAAGGTCCAATTCTCCCTTACCACACCAGGTCAAGGGTTACATATCACAATCAATAACATCACACACCATGTGAGCCACTGAGGTGGAAATCATATAAACTGTAATCTGAGAAAAAAGAAAACAATAATTCCCACCCATGGAAAATTGGTCCATCCCTCATACCTGGGGCTACAGGCACCCAAGCACAAGCTAGAAACCTAGTTCCAGTAACAACCTATCTACATTCTACCATATCCCAAATAGTAAAACTAGCAGAAAATAAAAGAGAAGTTTCAATCTCATTAGTAGCCAGTAAAATGATGCTACCAAATCCTTGTCAATAACTCCTCTAATACCACTTTGTAATGACCCAGACCCAATCAAATGCCCAAAAAGTGATAAATGGGTTGGGTGTTACTACCTTAGGCGCACCTCCCATAACACCAAAGGTTTTCGACTAGCAGCGAGGGTCTTATAGGTATAGTGGGGAGGCTATACCATCTCGGAGGATAATAATGGTACTCGTCTGAGTATAATAATAATGATGAAGTGGAACAAATGACTTAGCAGACTCAAACTAGACCCGTAGAGTGGAAGCACATTCAATATCGATAAACAGCGAAAGCAATAAATATATACAACAACAACGGAACTAAACACAACAGCAATCTGAACACCACTTGTAACTAGAACTGAACAACAAACATGCATCCAAAACATGTCATACATGTATTTATATAAAAAAAAGGCTCCAATGGATAACCAACTGTAGATACATAAAAAATAAGCATGCTAATATAGGAAAGGAAACAAAAAAAAAAGATAAACTCCAGCTAGGAAAGACCTCAAGGTCCATACCATCTCCATGCAACAGCTAATGCAGCCCAACTCTAGAAGCTGGCCTCTTTCCTGCACGTAAATCCATAAAGTCTGCATGCATCCAGAAGGGACCATGAAGGGTGTGAGAAAAATCTCAATAGGATACCACCCAACGGTGCAAACCTAATATAATTTTTTAAGCAAACATGAATTTATAATGAAAACAATAGACAATATGATGCACAAATAAACACCAACTCCACTGGCGCTTAGCGGCCACCATGGAGTGTCACCTGCTTTAGCCAACACTAGAATCTATGTCGTGTAACCCGACACCATGTGCCCCCTGACACCGCGTGTCTCAAGTACTGACATCCTGAAGGCACACCCAAGAGTAGTAACCCGGAACCTTGTGCCTCCTGACACCTCATGCCTCAAGTACCGACGTCCCGAAGGCACGCCCCTGAAGTAACTCAGAGGAACATCGATGTCTATCCTCAAATAAATAACTGGAGGGACAACAATGTCTGCCCCCAAATAAATAGCCAAAGGGAAAATGATACCTACCCTCAAATCAAGTAACTGGAGGGATGAAAATATTTTCTCTCAAATAAGTAACCGAAGGGACATCGATACCTGCCCTCAAATCACGGCGAGCCTCAACCCCCAACCCAATAGCCTCAAAGCTATCCCCTGGAGGCTCCTCACCTCCCATGTGGCTTTCTATGGAAATCCCCCCCCCCCAAAAAAAGTACCTAAACTGCATCTACAGGGACCACTACCCATACGAGTAGTCAAAACCACCTCATCACAGAGTATCTCTATGTGCACACTACTCAAAGTTCCGAGTGAGCGGTAATCACCAAAATAGTACCTGAGCCACCACACATCTGACACCTCATTCCCCTGCGACCATGCCACTCAAGTCTGATGGCTTCGCCATCCAAGTAACCTAGGCCATGCCCAACCTGACAGTCATACTACCACAAGATGACGTCTATGATGCCCAATCCCGTGGTCAAAACCACCAAAAGTAACCCCGATCCAAGCCCAACCTGACAGTCGTACTGCCTCAAGCCGACGTTCATGACGCCCAATCCCATGGTCAAAACCACCCAAAGTAACCCTAGCCATGCCCATCCTATGATCAGCATCACTCAACAATATACGGGCCACGCCCATCACAACCCGAAGGTTCTAGCATATGCAAATCAACATTTACATATAAAACACAATTAAACAGAACACATAAACAAGAAAAACCATCTAAACAGATGGATTACACTAAGCAAGTGCTATCCCATACCAGCACTGATGTTTCTAAGGTCTCCAAAAAATTCATATCATGGTTTAAATAACTAAACCTAATAGTTTAAACCAATACAATTCAAGTATTATCATTTTGGAAACCCCGTCCAAAATTCCCCATGTGAGCAACGACCTCTCGCCCGACCCTGCTAAGTCAAGACAGGACAAAGGGAATACCCAAAGGTATCTCATAGGTCTAATAAGCAATTTAAATAAGCAGTTGAAGATAAATTAAGGTCTCTATCAAAATACCGAAAACGCGTCGAAGGTCGTGCTACCCAAATGACCACAAAAACACAAAAAAAGGTATGCACCACCTACCTTTAGGGTTCTGGTGGAAACGACCCACAACAACTACACCCCAATCCAGAAAATGCTTTAGGAAAACCGCTCTATATCTCTTTAACTATCATCCAAAAGCCTTAAAATTAACACCCAAGGCAACCTCAACACTAGAACTACATGCAACAGACGTAGATCTAGAAACCGAGAGAGAGGGAAAAGAAAACCTAGATGAAAACACAAAGAAACCAAGAGGAGAGACTTACCCGAGAAGAATCAGCTTCAATCCAACAAAAAACCTTTATATTTTCTTTCAAAATGTGTGGGAGAGTACCTACAACCCTTTAGAACCGAAAATTCCAAGAGGGATTCAAGTGGGAGGAAGAATGAGGGAGGAATGGGGAATCCCGAGTGTCCTGTGACTTAAAAACCCTAACTTTAAGTGTCTGCGCGGTTACCCCCACATGGTTTGGAAAACCGTGTGCCAACCGTGCGGTTGATAATGTCACACCCAGGGACTTCGCACGACTTTCCTGCATGGTTTTTCAAACCGTGCGCTCCCCGTGTGGAGACTACTATCAAGGGTGCACGGTTTCCTGGGCGGGCCGCATGGTTTGTTCAGACCGTGCACCCCTGTATGATCTCCACAACATTAAATGTTTTTCCTAGATTCTCCCATTTTTCTCAGAACAAGCCAAAATTCAAACAGGTTCAGGATTTTGACCTGTTCTAAAAACCCAGGTTCTTACATCCACCCCAAAGATTTAACCCCCTTTGCAAAGAAGATAATCCAAGAAAAGAGGTATAAGTTTCTAACCTCTCTCTCTTTTTTCTATTTATTTATATGATTTTGATCTTCCTAAAATTTCTTTTAAATATCTCAAAATTATATAATAATTGAAATTATTATAATTTTATGTTATTATAATGATGGTATCAACATTATCCACCATCCCCTTTTCCACTAAGAAAAATGAAAATGTGAATTGTGGGTTGTGAAGACTACTATTTCCATGAATAAACATGTTTTGTTTTCCTTCAAATCAAAACATGGTAAGTTTTAGTTTATATTTTATGATTATATATTATATATATAATTAATATTTTTCATTTTGTATAATACAAAGAATAATGATCATTATAATAAAATCTATCGTATTAGTAAAGAACCCAAAACTCATTCATCTCTGTTTTCGTTTTCATGACAGACTACTGAAATTTCAATGAAATGAAAATATAAAATTATAAGTAATTATAAAAAAATAAATTATATAACATTTAATGGTTTTAAATTATGATATTTTGGAGAGAAAAAAACATCAACACCACTTTTACAAACCTAGTTCAAAATAGTTAAGATTATTAACACCTAATGTTGAAAAGAGATTACTTCAATCTAATACATAATTAGAATTGTTATTAATGAAGAGTATAAATGGAAATGTATATGAAAAATTATCAGAAATATGTTATTAATATTTTTATCATTGTGATATAGGGGGTTAAACTAATTACATTGAAATCAAGGGTGAAAGTAAGGGACTTGGTAACTAAAACTCCTTTGAGTTATAAAATTTCTTATTAAACCTTTTTTTACAAGAATTACCATTTTTAATTATTTTATATATTTATTTTAACACCCCATGATTTTAAAATAACACTATATTCAGTAGGATATGCAACACACAATATTGAGATTAAATGAACCACAATATACCATTAAAATATTATTATTTAAACATGACTGTTATAACCTAGTTGTTAAAATTAGTGGTATTAATAGGATTATTTTAATTATGAAATATATATAATGCTAATAATAAATATAAATTTATTTATAAATTCTTAAAAAATAATAACTTAGTTTTTATTAAATACATTTTATTCTATAAATAAATACGTTTCCTTGAAAAATGTTTTTTATTGGTTTTTATGAGAAAATATTATAATTGATTTCTAGAAATTTTAGAAATTCTATTTTGTACAATTAAAATAATTTTTTAAATCAAAATATGAAAATTAACTTAGGATGATATTTTGGGATTTTTGTGAAATGGTTAATTTTTTAGTCAATAGTGAAAATTACAGATTTTCTAATATACCACCATTTATTTTCATTAGATCAAGTAATTTAAAAGTCAAAATTATATTTTCGATTTGGTTTTAATTATCAAAAATAAAATATTTTATATATAATAATTTAATTAATTTTTTTTAATCATAAAGTTTCATGATTTTGGTATAAGATTATTTTTATGCTTAAAAACATAGTTTTAGGCAAACTATTTTTGAGTTCATAAAGTTTGTCGATTTTAATAAATTAATATAACTTATTGTAAGGAAATATTTAATTTAAATTCATAGATAATAATTTTATTTATATTAATTTAAATTCATATAATGATTATTTTTAGTCACATAATTAATATAAGATCTTCCATTGCTTGAGAAATCCATCTCCTAAAAAACTATTTTTAACACGTTTTTTGGGTTTAATTTTAAATTTAATTATACAAGTTATATGAATTTAATTTGATAAAATGTATTACATGTTTTCAATCAGAATAATTAATATTGGTTAATAAGGTCAACTTAATTTTTGGTCATAGTGAATAGTTTAAATAGTAAAAAAACTAGTTACCTTGGTGAAAAAACTAAAATAGTAGAAGTGAATAATCTTAGAGGTAAAGAGAATAATATGTTTAAAACATGTTTATTTTTATAATGGTGGAGGTTTTTATTGATATTATCCTCCCTACAATACACCATTTATCAATTGTGGAGGCACTTTTCTTGAGAGTGATTTCCCATTATTGAATAGTTTTGTATATTTACAAACATACCACTCCCTCTCACTTATTAAAGGGCACATCCTATCCTCTCATTTACAAATATAAAAAGCATTATAGTTTATCCAGGAAGTACCCAAATATATTCCTTAATTAAATTCCACATCCCTGAGGTTTTTTTTTGATAATAAATCCAATCTAGGGAGGCTTTAGTTATGATCATAAAGAGGTGGTCTGAAGAAGAGGTATTGTTCTTAACCAAGCATTTTTGTTTTGTTTGTTCTTACACATTCTTAGAATATTATTAAACCATGATGATATAATAAAAATAAGTATATACTATATAACTATATTTTATTATTTAAATTGTATAACCTATATCTATCTCCTCTTATATTTAATGGGAAATGAAACAATTTTGTGTGTGTATGATGGACTACCACCTCATGAACTGATGTAATTTGTTTTCCATCATCACCTCTCATGGATATTAAGGGTTATAGATTTAATGTTTATATATGATATTCATAAAATATTAATATTTCTAGAAAATTAACATATCATATACCTTCTTACCTTATCATCTATTGAAAAATGATAACGTCGTTCGTGTGTATGACAGACTACCACCTCGAAAAGAAATGTGATTCATTTTTTTATTACCGCACCACATAGATGGTATATGTAAGTTTATTTAAATAAATAATATGATATTTATGATACAATTATAATTCAGTAAAATATAATAACACTTTTCTTCTTTCCATCATAATCATTGAAAAAAGGAAACATTACTCATGTGTACGTATGACCTACAATCTTCATTATTACAACATAGTTCATTTTTCATAACCATATTTCAGGGTTATTTTTAAAATTATAATTTAGGTATAAATATTATAATTATATCATGATTATTATTTTTAATATTATGAAACAACGACCCCTTTGACCATGGTCCACACAATGATTTCATTATGAACTTATGAATTGAACATCCTTAAAACACCCGATGTGGATATAACCGATTACGTAATTAAATATGTCATTAAAATAAATGAAGTAAATGGTTTAAGTATAAGTGTTTAAACCAGATTTTTTTTTTCAATAAAATAAATAATTGATATAGTTTTATTATATAGGAGATAAAGGATATACACGATAAGTTTGGAATGAAGGTATGGAATTTCTAGTCTCACTTTTATATTTGGGAGACTTATGCCATATTTACCAATTTTTTCTTTTGTGTTGTATATATACTACCCCTTTAACATGTTATATCATTAAATGATTATTTTTTTATGATATTTAAAGTTTCATTTTCTGTAAATATTTCATGGTTCTTAAGATTAAAAAGTTACCAATGTGATAAGGGAATTTATTTAAAACAAATCCTCTTTTAAAGTTTCCCTTAAAACTCTTTTTTTCCATATCGATGTCCTTTTAAATGTTTCAAATAAATTATTATTTATGCCTCAATGGTTTCAAAAGGTCATTTTGACTACATATTAATTTATTTTCAATGTTTTCAAAAGGAATATCTTTAATGTTTTGCGTAAGGGGCAATTTACATTTAAAAACCTCATTTAAAATATTTAAAATATTTATTTTTTAATTATTTTATTACATGTACATATTATTTATAGATGTGTTTATATAGACATAAATAAATTTTAAAGGTCATTTTATTTCAACTTTTAATTTCTTTCAAGGATTTTCAATTTTATTTTTTACACATTTTATACGAAATGTTTTGACTTTATTTACAAAATACAAAAGGAATCTATTATTTTAATGTATAAATAGACAACGACTTTTCCCACCACCATAAATGTTATTAGATATTTGAAATTATTTATAATATTCCTTTTTTTATTCAAATAAAAACCCAATTTACATTTGTTCTAAGTATTTTCAAAAATATTTTTAAATAGAATCGATATTTTGATATTTGGAAATGTTTTACTTATAGCTATAAGGGATCTTTCTGAACCACCATTTTTCCTTGTGTTAGGAACTTTGTCTCTTTAACTCACTTTCTCTATCTCTATTTAATGTTATAGAATTATTATAATTTATATATATAATTTTATCACTTATATAACTAGCTTATTCTCTCTTCCCTTTATGGGGTAATACATGCTTTATGTTCATTTATAAATTGTCTTATTTATAAATTTCCTTTGATTATGATATGAGGAAATATTATGAAACCCTTTTATTTCCACAGGTAATTCTTATGTTTATTCCTTACGATTTATTTCCATTTTGTGTGGAACAAATATTTATGAACATGTTATGATGGTTTCACCCAAATTGTTCTTAAATGCATTGGGTAAAGCTTTTATCTCATGATATGTTATGTATGGGATTAGGGAGTAAACCTAGTACATTATGGGAATTTTTTTACAATGTAATATTGTCTACTAAGTTATCCTTGACTCATGTTTATGTCATGTTATTTTTCGCTTCCACATTTCCTATGTTACCATGAACTTATAATACCATTTTATTTATGTTATGCTTCCATGTGATTAATCACGAGCCTTATATTTTATGATATCATATTATACCTTTGAATCACATGTTATCTTTCCTTGTAATTTTTATTCCCTTGGATTTTTATCTCACTCATTTATTTTATGTATTCACCAGGTTATCCTATACAGTTTTAGGAGATCAAATAGGTTTAGGAGCTCATTATGGATAATAAAATATGGATGTAATGTTTTATTTTCCTTTTTATGTATTATAAAACTATTTTTCTAAAGACACCAAGCCTCATGATCTTTGGGTTTTACTTATAGGATATTTATATTTAAAAATATTTTATTAATATGTGTAAAAGGATTAGGTTACTATAGTTATTATCCGATCATGGTCTAATAATTTTAATAGAGTAGGAGAAGAATAATTTAGTGATAAACCTATTGAAAAGTATAAGGATAATAATATCTATGGGAAAATATATTGGAATTTTGGTGAAGTATAGAATGAGTGGTTTCCAAGAAATTAAATTCCTGTATGGATACTACAAGTGGATCTGGATTTGGCACAACTATATATAAGGGTAATAAATCCAAAAATTTTCACATTGTGCTTGACTCGATTTTCACCTAGTAAATGAAAAAAATACTTGCCACACACTTTATTTGTCACTCCTAGGGGATATTTTTTTGTAAATTAAAAAACTTTTTACAAACCATTATAAAGGACATGGACAAATTGTTAGGTTAAAAACCTAATAGAAAACATTACCATGGATAACCTAGATTGAAACCTAGAGAATCATAATTTAGGATATACTTATCATTTATAAATTTTTACTTATAGGTTTATAAGTTTCTTTTTTTATGTTAATGTATTCTCATCTTGTTTTTTTTTCTCTTAATTAATGGTGGGAAATAGAAGAAATAATAGAAATAACCAATGTGATGGGAAATGTAATGATTTCCCAAACAATATGCCTAAACTAATGGGAATAGAATTTATATATCTTTTGATCATTCGAAATGATCAATATGGAATTAAGATTAACAAATTGAACATTGTTTAATTTAAAAACACATCAAAGAATAGAATAATGACATATTATGAATGTTTAAGTGTTAAAAAATATAAATAAAATAAGATTAAATTTCATGAATGTCAAAAATACAAAAATAGGCAACCTAGAAAAGAGCTTAAAATAACTTTAAGATGCTTTATTTGTGGAAAAGGAGGGGAAAAAGTAGATGAGTTTCAAAGAAAAATGAAGAGTATGGTTAACAAGATACAGGTAAATAAATTTCATCCTAAGGATCCAGTAATAGTTCAATGTCCTAAATGTGGGGAAATTAGTCATTATCTAAGTAATTTCCCTAACCCAAGGATTATTTCCTAAGGGACTACATTATGGAAATAATTGAAGCGGAATGATTGAAGTTTTTAGGTGGTGTAACTTAAGAATCATGTTGTTGAAGTATCTTTTTCAATGGTATCCTACATATAAGAATCATGAAACATTTAAGGATATTTTTTAAATAGTTTTTTAAGGATTTTAATAAATATGTTAAATAAAACTAATAACCTAGAAATCTGATTTAATGGTAAGGTGATATTTTATAAAAAACACATGATTAAGGAAAAAATAATATTTTATATCTTCTGGATTTTGAGGTAATTATAGTAAATTAAAATTATTTTATTTTGTGTACCTAAAGTTTCCCATGATGTGTTCCATGACAAAAAGAGATCCAAGTGATTCATTACTAAGTACACTGACAACCCTCATTCTCTAAAAACCCATTACCCATAAATGATAAAACATAATTCCATAAACACTTTTTATAATAATGAGGGTAATGAAATAAAGGAATGATACAATTCACAATCAAAATGAAGCTTCAAGTGACCCAAAACTAATATTTGTTTAAAAAAATTATAAATCCACCTTAGATTAATTTATAATTTTTTGAAATTTTAATACACCATAAATAAACTCTTTATACAAAACTTCATATTCCCAAAAACAATTATGAAAAATTCTACATTTCAGGGAAAACCTCCTTTTATTAACCTAAGGATCACTTTATTTTAATCAAAATATGCCTTAAAACATTGAAATTAATATTTAAATCACAAAATTATTTCATTACATATCATATAAATTCATTTTGGTAAAAAACAAGTTATTTTTAATGAAAATGTGGCAGAAATTTCATCGAACACCTTATAAGCCTAAAAATTTAAGAGTAAAATATAATACATGTATCCATAAAATATCCTTTAATTAATATAAATATTAATATTAAATTATAGAAAATTTCCATAAATAAATCCTAAATAATCTACATAGTAATATAATAAGAAATAGATTAATTAAAATCATGCAAGCACTAAAGGTCATATCAATAATAGAAGAGGTATGGGTCCTCCTATCTCTTGATGTTGATTCCATGAAAACACCCATAATTAACAACTCATAATCAAGAAACAACACATAATAAACCATAAAAGACTAAGATGCTAATTTATTCTAAGAAAAAATTGGTATTCTCCATGTCCTGGATGTCATGACCCATCCTAGTGGGGCCCGAGCTGCAACTCCCCAAGCCCACCTCCAATAGACCAGGGGCTGGTGGATTGCATAGAGTAGGCATGTTACTAACATGGGAGGAATTTCCTATAAACCATTACACATGCACACAACATCTCCAAGCCCACAAGCTGAAAAAAGTAAAAGTTACTAAAAATATAAATGCATGCATACACTAAAATCCCAACCAACAGAGTACGACATGAAAGTAAAGTACAATAAGTGTAAAACCTTGGGCTAAAAGTACAAGCCCACCAAAAGAGAGTTTGCAACAAATTCCAACCAGTAAAGAAAGGTACTGGGACTACAATCTATAACCGTAGGAACACACCTCGGCCTGCCTGATCTCACTGAGCACTGTCCGATCCTGGTCCACCTAGAATCTTGTCAAAGGCTCGCTAGTCTGCACAAGACACGACACGTATGGGAAAATCCCGTGTAGGGGTGAGTATAACAATACCTAGTAAGACACCCCAAAATCCCAAAGGAACACAACCAGGGAAAATACCACAAAGAAATGATACAGTCATCTCTACACAGTATATGTCTATAGAACATATAACAAGAATTTACAGATATACTCATACATGGTCGACTATCGCAAAACCACAACTAAGATCCAGCTCAAAGATTTCACTAAGCATGTAACAAGGATAACACACTCCGAGGTCTAAAGAGAGAGATACAAATTACTCGTTCCGGGAGAACACACTCCACAAGTACTTGAGGAAATGATGCTCAGATGATGATCACAACCAATAGCCATGGGGTGATTCCAACAACTCAGTCTGAACTAATCCGCTAATCAGAGGATCTGCACCCAAGTAAAGTAGGTCATGTCGATACCAAGAACTCTACTTAGGGTTCCAGGAATGAATAGAGGATCCAGCTCTAATTCTCACAGAGGGGATTCCAACAACTCTATTCAGGAAGTCCTGCTGAAGGGATCATACTCCTGTACGTAGGAAATGATACCAGAAACCTTTAGGGGAAAGACCAAGGGTACGAACCCTAAGAAAGCTAGTCCAAGTCACAGAAGGAAACTGGCTCAAGCCATGTAAAATAGGTTACACGGCATGTAGTATGGTTACACACCATGTTCCTTGACCCTGGGTACTGCCCGTGTAAACGGCCCGTGTCATCCGTCCAAGCTGTGTAAAACTCAACTACACGACATGTAGAAGGATCACACGTCGTGTTCCTTGACTCCAGGTACTACCCATGTAAAAGGACCGTGTCATTAGGCTTGTCATATAAAAAGTCACTACACGACATATACTTGGATTACACGCCGTGTCCGAGCACCCGGGGTTCACTCCGTGTACGCTGGCCATGTGCCCGTACACGGTCTCTGTCCATGTCCCCTGCCCGTGTACTAGTACATGGGGTATCCTGTGTATCTAGTCGGGTCTGGACAGAAAAGGGTATACATGTTGTGTTCTTGGCCAGGTACCCAACCCATGTCCGTGTACTCTCGGAGTTCACGCGAAGTGGTTCACCGACGAACACACTCCATGTAGCCCATACTACATGCCGTGTAGTCGGGATTTTTCCAGAACTGTCGCCTACCTCCTTGCGCCTCGGCCAATCTTCCGGATATCGATTCTGTCGTCCGTTTGCCGCGAAATTCAAGATGCTGGTTCATTTCATCATCCTAACACCAAATTCGGGTTTTTTGGACCTTTGATCGGCTCGACGAACCACATATGATCTTCCGATGAAAATATGCTTGAAGAGCGATTTCTCCCAAATCGCTTAGATACGTCTGTTGTCGTCGTCATCATAGCTTCGTTGGTTTATCCTAGTGTTAGATCTATAATCTCAGATTGTTACGCCGCAGATCGAAGGTGAAATCGATCGTTCTTATTATCCCGCAAAGAACTCGTATAATGCACATGAAGAACGTGAGAATTAGGGGAAGAAAATCACACCAAATCGAGAGGGATGAACCTCGATCGATGTTCGTGTTGGTCTTGGTTCGTCACTGTTAGAAGGCTAAACGAAACCAAAGATAACCTTCAAGAATCAAACCCCAAAATCCTCGCAAAAGCCCGTCCTGTAAATACGATCGATCCGCGGGCTAATCTTTTTTTGGATTAGTCCGCGTTAGTCATAGGAATCAAGAACGAGAAAGAATCACAAAGAGATCAAACACCCTACCTGGATTCGCAGCGTTTGTTGGTGAAGATCCGGTCACTGCGTCGTCGTCACTGGCGAAATTCATCAAGAACATCACCGCCGCGTTGGGGGGTTCCCTCTAGAGCTTTCTAGAGCCTCCAGGGCTTTTAGGGTTATAAGGTCTGTAACACTGGACCCCTGCGCAAACCTTTATTTAAAAGGATAAAAAGATATTTGCTGCAACAAGATTTAATAAAATATTTTTATTAAATATTTTATTACAGTTACGTCCAAAGACTAGATTTCACCACCGACCAACGCCATCCAATGTTAGGTCTCTCCTAGGGTAAACCCTCTGCTCTGGACGCAATGGTGCCCTCATATTTCCAATCCGAGCACCCATTCATGAGTTATTCCACTTTTTCAAGTAAACCACACACACATGTAATTTAATTATTTAATTAAATTAAAACATTTGTTCCGGGCTCATCGGGCCTCAGAACTACATGCCGTCTGAAATCCTGGTCTCGAATTTATTCCCATATAATATTAAAATAATACATGGAAAAATCCGGGACATTAAATCATTCCCACCATAGGTCTTTATGTCCCCAAAAGCCAAAACAAATGCTACTCAAAAAGATGTGGGTATTGCACACGAATCTGAGCCTCTCGCTCCCACGTGATCTCTTGGAGATTCTCGTGCTACCACCAGACACACACTAAGGGAATAGCTCTCCCAAAAAGGATCTTTTCCTTCTGATCCTCGATCTCCACTGGGGACTCAGAAAAGGTCGCTCCGTCATCGATGTCCAGATCGCCCCAGTCGATAACGTGTGATGGATCATGCACGTACCTCCGCAGCTGTGACACATGGAAGATGTTGTGTACCCAGTCCATCTGAGGAGGTAGAGCCAAGAGATACGCCACCTCACTAACTCTACTCAGAATCTGAAAAGGGCCGATGAAACTCGGAGATATCTTGCCCCCTCAGCCAAATCTCTACAATCCCCATCGAGGTGAGACCCGAAGGAACGCATGGTCTCCTTCCTAGAACTCCAAGGGCCTCTGTCTCCTGTCAGAATAAGTCTTTTGCTGACTCTGTGTAGTCTTCATCTGATCCTAGATGACCTGAACCTTCTCCATAGTAGCTCGCACCATCTCTGGGCCCATGAGTGCTGACTCTCCTGGGTTAGTCCAACAAAGTGGTGACCTGCAAGGTCGCCCGTACAAAGCCTCGAATGGTGCCATAACAATAGTGGAATGATAACTGTTGTTATAAGAAAATTCCACCAGTGGTAGGTGATACTCTCAGCTACGATCGAAGTCAAGTATGTAAGCTTGTAGCATATCCTCCAGAACCTGGATGGTCCGCTCTGTCTGACCATCAGTCTGAGGATGAAACGTTGTGCTCAAGCGTAACTGATTCCCAAAAGCTTCAGGCAATTCATTCCACAAATGGGATGTGAAACGAGCATCACAATCTGAGATGATCGTGGATGGCACTCCATGAAGCCGAACTATCTTCTGTACGTAGAAGCGTCCCAAGCTCTCTACTGAACTCTGCTCCCGTATGGCTAGGAAGTGGGCCGACTTGGTGAGCCAGTCAACGATCACCCGGATGGCATTGTGTCACCTAGATGTACGTGGTAAAACCTTCATGAAGTCCCTGGATATCCCATCCCACTTCTACTCTGGCACCTAAAGGGTCTAAGACAAACCTGCTGGCACTTGCTGCTCAGCCTTTACTTTCTGATGAGTAAGGCATCGAGAAACAAACTCTACCACAGTCTTCATCATTCCTGGCCACCAGAACTGACGTCAGAGGTCCTGGTACATCTTTGCCACGCCTGGATGAACTGACAAAGGAGATGTATGGAACTCCCTCTGACCTCCTCCCACAACGTCACTGGTACCATTGTGTGCCCTCTAAAAAGAAAAACATGCTCCCCACCCTTTGAATATCTATCAGCAGCATCGCCTGCAGATATCTGAGCATGTAAAGTCTCACAGCCAGCATCCTCGAGCTGTGCTTCCCTGACTCGCTGTAAGAGTAGAGGGGTAACAACCATCGAATGAAGGTAAGCTCCCTCATATCTATCCATGAAGGATAACTGTAAAGAGGCCAACTGCCTCGTCACCTCATCCAGCAACTACGAATTGGATTTCCTACTGAGAGCATCTGCCACAACGTTCCCCTTCCCAGGAGTATAAACGATCTCGAAGTCGTAATCCTGGAGGAACTCAAACCACCGCCTCTGTCTCAAATTCATATCTGAGACTCTTGTTATCAGAGTAGATGGTAAACCACTCACCCATCAGGTATTGCTTCCATATCTTTAATGCGAAGACTACCACTGCTAACTCAAGATCATGGGTTGCGTAGTTCTGCTCGTTTGACCTCAACTGACGTGATAAATAATCAATCACCACTTGCCTCTACATCAAGACACAACCAAGCCCGATTCCTGATGCGTCACATAACACTACGTACTCGACACCCTCCTCCGATAATCTCAATATCGGGGCGCTCGTCAGACTCTGTCTTAACTACTGAAAATCCTGCTGGCATATTTCGGTCCATACGAAAGGCTGCCCCTTTCAGGTCATAGCTATCATGGGTTCTGAAATCCTAGAGAAATCAAGAATGAATCTCCGATAGTAGCCTGCCAACCCAAGGAAACTTCGCACCTCTATCACGCTCCGGGGTGGATCCCATGCTAACACCGCATCTACCTTGGATGGGTCCATTGCTACGCCATCTGCTGAGATTACGTGTCCCAGAAAGTGGACCTCCTATATCCAGAATTGACACTTTGAGAGTTTCCCGTACAACTGGTTATCTCGAAGTGTGTCCAGAACCATCTTTAGGTGCCTTGCATGCTCCTGGTCGGACTCAGAGTACACAAGGATATCATCGATGAAGACCACTATGAACCGATCTAGATAGGGCTGAAAGATATGGTTCATGAGTCACATAAACACTTTCGGGGTGTTCGTCATGCCGAAGGGAATCACCAAGTACTCATAGTGACTGTAGCGACATCTAAAAGCTTTCTTCGGTATATCCTCATCCCATACTCGCAACTGGTGATAGCCTGATCATAGATCAACCTTCAAGAACCATCGTGGCCCTCTTAACTGGCTGAAGAGGTCATCGATCCTCGGTAGTGGATACCGGTTCTTCACGGTCATCTGATTCAAGTGCCGGTAATCCACACAAAGCCTCAAGCTCCCATCTGCCTTCTTGGAAAACAACACTGGGGCCACCCAGGGTGAAACACTAGGTCTCACGAAGCCCTTCCTCTGCATGTCTTCCAGATGCACCCTTAGCTCGCGAAGCTCTGTAAGAGCCATCCGATATGCTGATGCCGATATCGGTGTCATCCCAGGTTGCAACTCAATGCAGAAATCTATCTCCTGATGGGGTGGTAGTCCGGGAACATCCTCCAGAAAGACGTCCTCGTACTCATCCACTACAACTAGAAATTGGAAACTCGTAACATCTGCTACG
Source organism: Viscum album (assembly GCA_963277665.1). NCBI lineage: Eukaryota > Viridiplantae > Streptophyta > Magnoliopsida > Santalales > Viscaceae > Viscum > Viscum album. Next base: position 2,099,175,446 of record OY728150.1, read on the forward strand.
CCAAGGGCTAGTCTAGCTAACTGGTGTGAAATCGGTTGTACCTTCCTACGCATGAGTCCATCCTGCGCTGTGTGAGTCTCTTTTTCACCAACGAAGGAGAACCTCATTCCATCACTGCTAACACACCGCACCCTTCCCCTAAAACAGTTAATCTGGGAATGAACTGTGGATAGAAAATTCATATCAAGAATGACATCGTAAGTCCTCGACACTACCACCAAGAGGTTCCAACCGAAACTCTCACCTCCAAGGGACAGGTCACACTATCTGCAAAGGTGTGTGATATCTGAATCTTCTCCAGTCTGTGTTTCTAAGTGTAAGGGTTGAGTCAACGACTCAACTGGAATCTCAAGGTCTCGAACAAGATAAGAAGCCAGAAAATAATGACTAGTACCTATGTCTATTAGTACAGAATCCAAAGTAGAAAAGACACAAATTGAACCTCTAATCATTCCAAGAGTATCTGGGTCATAAGACTCCGCTACCTGCAGCTGTCCCTGCCTCTATCCACCAGCTCACTAAGCCAGGGGTGGACCTCATGGGGGTGGTGGTGGTAAAAGGTCAAAACGCCGACCACCTCTAGATACTCTCCTAGCTTCTCTACCACGTCCGCCGCCTCGCGGATCTGTCTGCTTCACACGTTTCTTATACTTCACCGCTCCCATGTCAGTAGTACGGTGTGTCAGACAATCTCGAGAGAGATGTCCCCTACCATCACAACAGTAGCATCGCCTCTCTCCAGGCTGGCTGGATGTGCCCTGCGAACCCTGTACGGCAGATCCCCTATCCTGGGATCTCCTCTGAAAACGTCTCCCATGCCTAGGTCCCTGACGTCGGCTCCCTACTGCTGAGGTCTCTACTCTAGCTCTCTCACTACTAACAACTGTTGGCTGTCTCTAATCTGCCAAGAAGATATCGACCACCAAAGCCCACTCGAGCACCCCATAATAAGTAGGAATGCTCATAGGGATGATGCTAGATCAGATATCTCTGCGCAAGCCCCGCTCAAAATTCTGATCTCTAAAGTACTAATCCCTGACCATATCCATTGAGTACCATGAGAGGTCTGTGAACCTCGATGAATAGTCAGCCACTGACATGGTTCCCTGCTGGAGCTGAAGAAGCTTCTGTATACATACTTCTCTCAGGGTAACTGGTGAAAACTCATCTCTGAAAAGACGCTCAAACTCTGACCACACAAGAGTCACCTCATCATGGGTCTGGATAACCAAACACCACCATCGTCCTGTTGAGCCCTGCAGAAGGCTCACTGTCAGGATCACCATCTGGTTTACTGGCGTCCTGACCAAACGGAAAACTCTAGCCACTGCCTCAAGCCAGTCCTCTGCTGCCTGAGGGTCAGGCTCGCCTCAAAACCTGAGGGGTCTCTGTCTCTGAAACCCGTGGAGTGCGCTCAGCCTACGCTCCTCCTCTACTGGTACAACAGGCACTAAACACTACTCCACAGGTGGTGGAATAGATGGCACACCACCCGAAGGTAAAACTAGGGGATCTGGTCCCTATATCGAAGCTTCATCACTGAGGGGGTCATCCTCGTGATCGATCTGCTAGATCCTAGCGGGTGCGCATCGCGGAGACATCCTGTAAAAAAAATATGTATTACCATTAGTGAGTATATTTGGAGAGATGACTCAAGAAGGACATGGAAACCACAACCCATTCCTATTTGATGCACATTATTTTCCCCTAAAACTAGTGTTCTCATGTTCCGAGTCAAAAAGAAAGTTATCAGAGTCCTGGTGTATGCATACGTCGGCCGCCCGGACCAACACTGGGGTCCCTGGCCTAAAAACCAAACTCAAAACACTTAACACTATTTCCCCAACCAACTCATAGACTCTCGGTCCTAAGGTAGAACCGACCACCTCTGATACCACTCTATCACAACCCATCCCAGTGGGTCCCGAGCCTCAACTCCCCAAGCCTGCCTCCAATAGGCCAGGGGCTGGTGACTAGCACCAAGTAGGCATGTTACTAACATGGGAGGCATTTCCTATAAACCTATACACACGCACGCAACATCTCTAAGCCCACAAGCTGAAAAAAGTAAAAGCTACTAAAAATGTAAATGAATGCATACACTAAAATACAAACCAACAGAGTATGACAGGAAAGTAAAGTAAAGTAAGTGTAAAACCTTGGGCCAAAAGTACAAGCCCACCCAAAGAGAGTCTTCAACAAAGTTCAACCTGTAAAGAAAGGTACTGGGACTGCAATCTGTAGTCGTAGGAACACACCTCAGCCTGCCTGATCTCACTGAGCACCGTCTGATCCTAGTCCACCTATAATCCTGTCAAAGGCTCGCTCATCTGCACAAGACACGACACGTGCGGGCAAAGCCCATGAAGGGGTGAGTATAACAATACCCAGTAGGACACCCCGATAATCAAAAAGGAACACAACCAGGGAAAATACCACAAAGGAATGATAAAGTTATCTCTACACAGTATATGTCTACAGAACATATAACAAGAATATCCAGATATACTCATACACGGTCGACTATCGTGAAACCACCACTAAGATCCAGCTCGAAGATTCCACTAAGCATGTAACAAGGAGAACAAAATCCTAGGTCTGAAGAGAGAGATACGAAGTAATCATTCCAGGAGAACACACTCCACTAGTACTTGAGTAAAAAATGATCAGATGAGGATCACAACCAATAGCCATGGGGTGATTCCAACAACTCAGTTTGAACTAATTCTCTAAGCAGAGTATCGGCTCCCGGGTAAATTAGGTCACGTCGATACCAAGAAATCTAATTAGGGTTCCAGAAATGAATACAGGATCCAGATCTAAGTATCATAGAGGGGATTCCAACAACTATATTCAGGAAGTCCTGCTAAAGGGATCATACTCCTGTACATAGGAATTGATAACAGAAACCTTTAGGGGAAAGACCAAGTGTACGAACCTTAAGAAAGCTAGTCCAAGTCACAGAAGTAAACTGGCTCAAGCCATGTAAAGCAGGTTACATGGTGTGTAGTATGGTTACATTCCATGTTCCTTGACCCTGGGTACTGCGTGTGTAAACGGACCGTGTCATCTATCCAAGCTCTGTAAAAATCAACTACACGACATGTAGAAGGATCACACCCCGTGTTCCTTGACTCTGGGTACTGCTCGTGTAAATAGACCATGTCGTTAGGCTTGTCATATAAAAAGTCACTACATGATGTGTACTTGGATTACACATCATGTCCGAGCACCTGGGGTTTTTTCTCGGTACGCTGGCCATGTGCCCGTACACGGTCTCTGTCTGTGTCGCCTACCCGTGTACAAGTACACGGGGTATCCCGTGTATCTGGTCGGGTCTGACTGGGGAAGGGTATACACGCCGTGTTCTTGTCCATGTACCCAACCCATGTCTGTGTACTCCCGGAGTACACACCAAGTGGTCCGCTGACGAACACACTCCGTGTAGCCCATACTACACGCTGTGTAGTCGGGATTTTTTCAGAAATGTTGCCTACATCCTCGCGCCTTGAACGATCTTCTGGATATCGATTCTATCATCCATTTTCCGCAAAACTCAAGATGCTGGTTCGTTTCATCATCCTAACACCGAATCTGGGTGTTTCAAACCTTTGATCGGCTCGACGAACCATGTATGATCTTATGATGAAAATACGCTCGAAGAGCGATTTCTCCCGAATTGCTTAGATCTGTCTATAATTGTCCTCATCGCAGCTCCATTGGTTCAGCTTGGTGTTAGATATATAATCTCGGATCATTATTCCGCAGATCGAAGGTGCAATCGATCGTTGTTCTTATCCTGCGAAGAACGCGTAGAATGCACACGAAGAACATGAGAGTTCGGGGAAGAAATGCACAACAAATCTAGAGGGATGAACCTCAATCGATGTTCGTGTCGGTCTTGGTTCATCACCATTAGAAGGCTAAATGAAATCAAAGATAACCTTTAAGAATCAAACCCCAAAATCCTCCCAAAAATCCCATCCCGCAAATACGATCGATCCGTGGGCTAATCTGTTTTTGGATTAGTACGCATTCATCATAGGAATCAAGAATGAGAAAGAATAACAAAGAGATCAAACACCCTACCTGGATTCGCGGCGTTCGTTGGTAAAGATCTGGTCGCCATGTCGTCCTCTTCGGCGAAATTCGTCAAGAATGTTGTCTCCGCGTTGGGGGGTTCCCTCCAGAGCTTTCCAGACCCTCCAGGGGTTTCAGGGTTATGAGGTATGTAACCTTGGACCCCTACACAAACCTTTATTTAAAAGGATAAAAATATATTTGTTGCAACAATATTTAATAAAATATTTTTATTAAATATTTTATTACAGTTACGTCAAAAAACTAGATTTCACCACCGACATGCGCCTTCTGATGTTAGGTCTCTCTTATAGTAAACCCTCTACTCTGGACGCAATGGTGCCCTCAAATTTCCGATCTGATCACCCTTTCAAGAGTTATTCCACTTTTTCAGGTAAACCACATGCGTGCGTAATTTAATTATTTAATTAAATTCAAACATTTGTTCTAGGCTCACCGGGCCTCGGAACTGCACGCCATCTCAAAGCCTGGTCTCGAATTTATTCCCATATAATATTAAAATAATACATGTAAAAATCCGGGACATTACACTGGATGTTAACATACTCATTGGTAATCAAATCAATGATGCATCATCTCGAAATCACGTGTATAGAGTTATCCCCAACCCTATTTTCTATTCTAAGGAGAAGTCACTCTTATAAATTAAATATTTCACCATCCCATAGTGAAACCATAAAAAGATCTATAGGCATAGTAGGAATATGGATAATATTGTGAAGAAAAGAGAGAACATAGAAGCTAACCTATCTTCTAGGTTGATCACCCATGAAAACTAAAAGAGATTAGCAATAATATTATAGAATAAAATGATGTGGATAGAAGCCCTCTTGGTAATGTGAGATTAAAATGGGGAAAGAAAAGGGTTTCCTCCCATTTAATTAAATAAATCAAATTAACAGCAACAAAAAAACAATAAAAAATAACCATAACAACAATATGAATAATCATGTTATTAATAAGAGGAATGATAATTAATCATTTATTTATTTATACATAATACCATTCATATTTTAATTCAAACTTTAAACATATAGTTAGATAACAAAATAAATTTATAACACACCTTTCTTTAAAAAAAATTAAAACTCACTTTAACTATTAAAAATATATATCGAATATTTAAAATAATTGAAAACAAATATTTAAAATCTTTTGAAAGTACTAAAGTAATAAAAATATATCACATGAATGTTTTAGAATAAAAACTAAGAATATAAAATTTTACCAATTTCACTAAAATTACAATTAAAATAGTTTATTTTAATAATTATTAAAATATGGGTATTAATTATATAATAATTAATGAGATACTTATTGCTCTGTCGATTTCAATCATTAAATATGAGTTAAATAACAGCTGCTTAAATCATGGTCTTTTATATATTGATTCCAAAGTCACTAATTACACATTTTCCATAAATAACCCACACACGCACACATAAACCAAATTTAACATTAATTATTTGTTATTTTGACCAATAAATTAATTGATTCCCAATCATTATCAGATTTCATTTACTATAATTTTGACTAATAAATTAATTGATTTCCAATTAATAACACAATAATTCAACTAAAAATCTGACCAATATATTAATTTATTTATTCCTAATTAATATCATAATTAGTTAACAACAATCCCCTATAAATCCATTTCAGAAAACCTTTATTATTTTAATATAGGATGCTTTTAATAGGGGAACCTTCCAGTTTGAACATCTATTTAAATTAACCAAACTTGTTATTTATAGGACCAAATGAACTACACCCTGAATTTGAATCCTTTAATGTGGTGAAATCCATTGGAAACAACATAAATTTGTATATAAAAGTAATATTTAGGGGTTATATATTTATTCCATGTGTTTTTATCTTGACTCCTTAATGAATTTGAGGAATAAAATAACATAAATATTTAATTACCCACCTACATGAAAAATATAACACACATTAGAATCAATAATGTGTTGAAAACAGAGGACTTCACCTATAGGAAGAAATTTATGACTAATAATCCACCAATTATACATCACTATTGGAGTAATATTTATGTTAAAAATAATATTCCAATATAATACTGATAAATTATCTTTATATTATATAGAAAAATGATAACCATAACATACTAAAAAATTCAGATCACTAGTAAAGTTCTATAATCAAGAATTATTAGTAAATGTTGAATCAAGAGGAGTTATTAAAATAGGTTTTATGTCTCTAAAATTAAATATTTCATATAGCTTCTAAAAATTAAGGACATTATAATTTTATATTATAATTTCATTGAACTGTATATCTACCAAATCACCTAAAAATGGAGTCAAAGAAACACAAGATTTTTTATCTATAATCCATGAAACCAACCAAACACTCACCTAAGGTCTATTTCCAATTAACCAAAAAAGACCCTCTGGAAGAAGAGTCTATGAAATAAAAATAATACTATAAATAAAAATCATCTTGGTTCCCAATAAATAATGAATAACATAATATTATGGAGCTTTAATCACTGTCCCACAAAGGGAACCAGTGGAATCATGTAAATTCCAAATCCTATTTTCTAGAAAAACATATTAATTCAAGAAAAAAAATCTAAATCTCAATCCATCTAAATTTTTAGGAATAAAAATTTTCTCCCATTATTATAAATGTATCATATTTCTATCACAAAAACTTCCACACTAGAAGTTAGTTAGTAACATATTAACATCATTCAACAGTTCATTAGGAATCTTAAAAAGTTGCGTCACATAGGGATGAATTAACTAGTCCAATGATTGAATAAGAATTGAATTTTTTTCTAATGAATTTTTTTTATAATTTTATCTACTCACCATTTTATAAATATTCTCTAGAATAGAATAAAAAATTTCCTTCTTATATATTCTATGAAAGTTATGTAGCCAAAATATTATTCAACACATTTTTTCATACTAATAAGATTTTAAAAATAATCATTCCTGTCAAAATTAACCCCTATACTAAATGAAACATTATATTTATGTAAATTAATCTTAAACTATATTATTGTTGAAACCTCCCAATATTTTTTATAATAAAAAATCTTTCCTTATAGGCTGCTTTATAGATCCGAAAGAAATTATGAGGAAAAAATAGGTGAGAATTTATAAGACTATTCCTAATATACATAGCCTTATAAATATGATCATTATAAGCTACCCTAAAATAAGTCAATAAAAACCATCAAGAACCATTATAAACATATAGAGAGAGATAATATCTCCTTGTCTTAATCCTATATAAGGCCAAAAGACATCTAAAATCCCATTATTAATGATAATTCTATATAAAACTTATGCAACAAAATTCACAATCATAGATATCCACTTATCCTTGAAACCCAAAAGATACATTAATTAATAAAATACTATTCCACTTTATCATAAGCCATTATCATAGTCAATTTCATAGAATCCACCACTTTATGAGAAGATGGAAAAGTTTTCATATGATAATAAATCTCTTGAGAAATATTAGCACTATCTATAACAAGCCTTTACGGGATAAAAGAACTTTCATTTTAATTGAAAATATATCAAAAAAAAATTATCCTGATTTTATCAACAAGTGACTTTGAGAAGATTGTATAAATGACATTATAAAGGCTAATGGGAAGAAACTATGAACACCTTGAAGAAGATGGTACGATTGGAATAATAACAATAAGAGTATTATTAAAATAAACCACACTAGATGTTGGATTAGGGTAGCCTGATCCTTGGGTGAAGTTGGTCCAATCAATGGATACCATATGACACATCAGGCCAAAAATCTTACAATTTGACCTCCACTGTGTTGTCACTAGGGGTTTCATGGGGTAGTAAACCCCTACTCAGGGTTCGGGGGTCGAAGGCCCCTGACCCAAATTTTTGGGAACTGTATCCACTGCTGAAAATAGAGCCTCTAATAATGCTAGTAAATGGGATTTATGAACACTATAGATGTGATGATAATATAAGTGATGTTAAATGGTTATCTTTAACAGTTCTCATAAAAATCACTTATAAAATCCCCACCAATAAAGGGTATAATTTCTTTTCACATCCCCTTCTCCTTTATCCATGCCCCCTCTTTATCAGTGCCTCACTCTTAACAGAACATCCCCCACCCATTTATCAGCACTTTAGTAAGTTCCCATGCCTCCACCAAGTTTCGAATATGGTACCTCCAACTTATACTCCCACACCTTTTCCACTACCTTATACTATTTTGTTTTACATTTTATGACATATCTATATATTTATATATATCTCATTATATTTTTAATCAATATTTTTAAATATATGTTTATATATATATATATATATATTTTAAATACATATTTATTTATATATATTTTTGAAAATGAATATTAAATCTAAAAACACTTAAAACACATAAAAACATTAATAAACTCTAAAAACCCTAAAACCCCCCAAAACCCTAAAATGACCATAACATATTATCCCGAAGTCTATTTCAGTTCCAAAACCATTAAAATAGACTATCATAAAATGATATTGTATATGATATTTAGTACATGCCAAACAGACACCCAGATCAGAAGTTATAGGAGTTTGAATATTTTGAAATCGGGGTTGGAAACTAAAAACTCTATTTCAGAGGCCTTTTGGGACTTTATGGGGAAAAGAGGGAAATTGCTTGAAGTGATAGTCCCAGACCTACATGGTGTATATATCATCGTATAATTCGATTTGATATATGGTAGATCCCAATTGGACACCCGAATCAAAAGTTATGGTCGTTTGAAGTTTGAGTTCAATTTCCGACGTTTTTGAAACTTTAATAACTTTTATTCCTTTAGTTTTCAATAAATTTGAATTTAACATGATTTTTTCTAATTTCATAATCTTTGATTTGACTAGTTTTGGATCTGAAATATACTTTTGAATTGAAATTTATGACCCTTTTGGGTTTTTAGGGTATTAAGGGGTTTTAGGGGCTTTAAGGGTTTTTTAAATTCGACATCCATAACTTATGAATCAGGTGTCTATTTTGCCTCTACCACATATCAAATCGAATCTTATGAGGATATATAAACTTCAATGACCCATGGGAACCCTCTATTAACTCTATTGAGGCCAAAATTCCCAGAAGGCATCCAAGTTCCCATAACATATGCTACAAGTGTTCATTAATGAAATATATATATTTTTGAAATATACCCTTTATAAATTCTAGAAATAATGTTATCATTAGGGGGGGGGGGGGTTATCAACACTTCTAATTTTTTTAAAATTGCTGATAAATTCCTGTTTTATCAGTTCCTTTTTAATATTTCTGAGAAATGGGGGGCCTTAATTAGCACTTGTTTATGAGCACTAACAAGGGGCCCCTTTTAACAAAACTTGTTTTTAACACTGTTAAAGACCCCCTTTAACAATTCTAAAAAATATTTGTTAAATACCCCCCTTTTACAGTGGTTTTTCTAGAACTAGGAAAGGGGTTTTTTAATATTTCTTTTAGCAAGCATTGTTAAAACCCTAGAACTGGATAAAACCAGTTTTTAGTAGTGAGAAACTCTAACTAAACTAGAGTATAGTTGATGGATTACACTGACATGAAATTATAGTAGTGTGAACTTCATCATAGTTTTGTACTAGTATGTGATCATTGACACCGATAGGTAACTATAGTTCCATAATGTTCCTACCATCAATACTGTAGTAGATTGGAGTTGGGTGGCTACGACATTATAACACAATGAACTTACTGTATGGAAAATCTAGAAATTAAAATTACTATTCACTACATTTCTTTAAACCTCATTCGAGATAGGGTTTTATATACTTTGAGAAGTCACCTTATAATTATTCTCTTGAGAAATATTGAAAATTTTGTATCTCCATAGACGTAGGGATCATTCATGAACCACATAAATCCCTATATCTATGATATTCTTCTTGTTCATTTTTCTCCTTTTACTCTCATTTCTAGATTTTTTCATTATTTTTACTACAATTGTTTTAAAAACACTAGATTCCATAATCCATCATTGATTAAAAATATTCAAAAATTAGTTTTAACAAAATCCCAATACCTTCAAAGAAAAATTGAACGTAATGAATCCAAACTAGGAACATTAATGGGATGCATTCATTTAAAAACAATTTTTAATTTCAAAATTTGAAAGAGGATGTTTAAAATTATCATTAATTTATTATATAATAAATATAGGAACACTATCATTTACTTCTGCATTTACCTTAAAAGAATCAAATAAAAATGATTTAGTATAGAAATCAATAATAATATTACTAATGGAATAATCACTTATCACCCAATAATTCAATTCAATAATACATTTGATCAATGTAATAAAAATATTTTTGTAAGTTTTATACTGGATATAAATTACCTAACACAAACCTACCCCTTTATCCAGGCCTGAAACTAACAATATAGGATACAAAACCCACACAGGTGGATATACAAATCATATTCAATATGAGATACCTAATTGTATGATTTTTGTATATTATATATCTCTCATTAAATAATCTAAATATACAGTTAATTTCAAGTTAGAGTTTTGTAGAGATACTTTTGGAGTCCCAGTTAAAATGCAGTGCATTCCCTCGGGGTCAAGGACTACTGGTTGTAGGGTGTCATGACATGACGTATGGGTGGCATGGCATGACACCATTGAACCGGGTACCACATCAGGCATGGATGGGTGTTGGGAATGAAATATAATTCAGAGATGATATCCCTGATATCACAAGGGATTTTAAAATATGAGAGGTGGTAGTGAGTCCCCCTTGTTGAAATTGTTCCATACTAAAGAAAATTAGAGTGAGGTAGTGATCCGAAGTGGAAAATATTGCGGTGGAGAGTCTGTAGCCCCAATTGATCCTAATAATTGGTATCAAATATTAATTGGAAGACTTTTATTCTTTTTGAAACCACTCAACTGTATATTTTTGGAGTCCTAATTAGATTGTAATGCATGCTCTATGGGTCAAGGGTTGCTAGCTGCTGGGTGTCACGATGTGATATATAGGCATCACGACATGAAAAACTTGAGTTGAGTCCCACATTAGACATGGAGGGGTTTCAGGCATGAAATATAATTCATAAATAGTTTCTTTCCCATCATAAGGCCTTTTCAAAGATGGCAGGTGGAAGTGATCCCCCCTGTGGGTAGTGAGACCTATTGAAGAATAAAACATTGGGGTAGTGAGCCAAAGTAGAAAATATTACAGTGGAGGGTCTAAAACCACCATTTATTCTAACAAAGACTTTATAATTAAAATGTTTTTTCATAGCAATGATAAGAAAATATATATATAATGTCATTTTATTACATTATTGTGTAGTAATGTTATATATGTGAGATTTTGAGATCAAGTTATTGTAAAAGTAGATCCTTTTAAATATTTGGGATAATTTCTATAATGTTATGAAGATATTAATTTATATTATTCTTATTGGATTCAAACTAGATGCATATAATAGATAAAGGATTTTTGGGTGCTTTTTGAACATAAAATTTATTTTAAATTAAACTATAAATTTTATAGGACTGTTATTAAACCAAATATACTATATAATAGCGAGTGTTGGCCTTTGCAAGAAAATATTGAATAAAAAATAAGGGTATCATAAATGAAAATATTATGATGGATATTTTGATATAGAAATATGGATAATATTAGAAGTTAATGTGTTTAAGAGAAAAATATAGTGAATATTATTAATGAGAAGATATTTGAGAGAAGATTAATATAGTTTAGAAATGGTAGAATAAGACCTATGGATGTACCTATTAATAGGGTATGATTTATGATAAATTCAATTATTAAAAGAAGTATTGGTAGACCTAAAATAATCCTTAGATAAATCATTCAGGATGATCTTGTTCTAAATGGTTTCAATGAAAATATGGACTTCAATAGATCTAATTGCTAATGTTTGATCCATGTAGCCGACCCCATTTAAAATTTTCCAAGGATTGTTTATTATTGTTATTTACTGTATTAATTAATTTTATAATATATATTTTCATTTTAATTATATATTATTTTTTATGGAAAAAAGTACTCAAATCAATTTTTTTGAATTCTTCTTTACTCATGAGTGAAGATTCCAATGCGCTTCTTACTTATGTTATATATCATCCAACTCAATTTCTCGACACTGGATTTCATTACCACCTTCTTTACTCTAAGGATTTTTTATTGATATTAAACCCACTACTTGACAAAAACTTATTTTTTCAATTTTTTTTCTACTATTAATTGTTAATACCCCCATTATTTCCTTAATATATAGAAATTTACTAATTTTTCCTTATTTTAAGATAATTTAGACTTAAATATAAAAATGGCCTAATATTATGATATTATTGATTTAAATAATATTACGTATTTAATGTCCATGTATATAACTTTAAAAAATATGTCTCTTTGATGTGTTGGTGAAGGCCAATTAGTCCATATATTAGTAAACTAGGTTTGTTAGTAGTTACATAAGATTAACTCAAAGAATGGTTTGGTTGAAAATGAATAAAATAGTGGTCGTGTATGATTAAAAGATGAAATATAAAGGATACATATGAATAAATGAATAAGTGTATGGCTATTTGTGAATAACCAAGAGGTTTTACTAGGAATGTATTACTAAATGTGACTCATATAATAATTACTCAGGTCACGCTGGAGCTCTGTTAGATTAAACACTTTGTCATAGAATGTAAGGTTGTTATTTTTTATATATCATTAAATAGGAAATTTTAAAACAATTTTAGATTAAATGGAGATCATGTAATCATATCCAAAATTTATATAAGAGTAACTCTTCCTCTATTCAACTTATGAATGTTTTCACACTTAGATATAATAGGATTAGCCGCTCATGTTGGATAAAATCAACATTTCAAATGGATATGTATGAGAAATTACTACTCAGGAAGGAATAAATTATATCTCTATAGGTATATGTAAAGACTTTCAATTTTAGAAAATTATCCAAGATAACTAACAATTATAATACTTTAAGAATTCATGGGATTTTCTTCTATGACTGTTGATGCTAAAGGTGATCAACATGGCTTGCATGCATACACTCTCAACCATAAAAACACTTGAATCTTCCAATATATAACTAAATTGAGGGATCTCTTAATAATATTCCACAAGGAATCAGATTTTAAATAGATTTAGAATCAATATATTGTGGGCATTGAATACCACATGTAACCAAGGATTAGAGATGAATGGAGATTTCCTCGAAGTTTTATTACAATGTGGAGAATTATTAGGAAGATTCCATTCCACATGAAGTGATCCTAATACCTAAGATATATTTTGGATGTAATAAATATAAGATAATATGTCACGAAAAAACATTCCAAAAATATTTTAGAAAAGTGGTAGTTTTATTTTATTATATTTTATTACATTTGATCTCTCTTTATCTCTCATGTTATTCCCCTATAAACACCTCCTCCAATGATGCTAAGAACTGGGATGTTAATATAATGTGTAAGAATGAGTGTTTTATTTCCATATATCATGATATAACATTTATATTTTCTCTTTTCGTCACTCTAAGATATTTATAATGAGTTTTTGAGTGTTTTTTTGGTGATTTATGGCTATAAGTCATTTCATTTCACTATAATTCTTCTTCACAGAGTTTTACCATAATGCTTTCCCTTCAGTGGCCATCCAAAATGTGATGGATAAGGGTGCCTATATATGTAGTGGTTGTGTAATTGCATGATATATCTAAGAGGGGTATTAAATTTTAAATATCCAATTAAGAGAAAATTACAAGGGTTCTTCCTCCCATTTGAGGGATGGGTTCTACTACAACGTAAAGGAGGATATAAGGACTAATTCACTTGAAATTGTATTGTATTGGTTATTTAAATGAGAAAAATAATGAGGGGTGATTTTATATAATGATATTTATTTGATTCATCAAGTATTTATTAGGGTTTAATTCATTTTTAGGTGAATAAAAATAAAAATTCAACCAAGGGATCATCCTTAGATCATCAACATTTCTTGATAATATTTTCTATTTTTCTTAATTTTCAACATTTAAAACCCACCCTAATTTTCATTCTCTATTAAATAATAGAAACCCAAAAATATTAATAAGTTATAATGATAATGAGTGTTAAGCATGGTTTCTCAAGAGGAAAAACTGTAATTATATCCCTATATATAATCATAGGGGATTTTAAAATACTATTTTTATAGTTCCTTTATAATTAGATTTGTCAAAAAAATTAATTGTTTTTGGGCATTAAAGTTATCTATAATTGTTTTTCACTCTTTTAAATATCCATTTCAAATTATTATTATTATTATATATATTTAAAAATAGATTATGAGTGTATGAATATAGAACAAAAATCTAGAGCATACTACCTAGAGAAATAATCGGTACACTACTCTGTATTAAAAGATAACAAAAGAAAGGAAATATTTATATAAAAATCCCCCATAATAGAAAGAAAAAAATGACAAAACGAATTTTTGATACATGAGGAGCAATAATTAAGTCACTTAAAAATTAAATACTAGAAATGATAGCACAAGTGGATTAAATTACCTCCATGATTTAAGAGATTATGTTTCAAATGGTAAAGGAGGAATAACCCTTATAAAAATAGGAATTAGATACTGTGAAATTTTCTAATGGTAAAGTGGAGAAAAGTCTTGAAGACTAAAATCTACTATATAAATAAATAACAAATCTTCTTCTAAAGGTATTTAATAAAAAAAGAACCCCAATCTGATAAAAATGAAAGAGATAATTCTTATTTGATTATATTATATTCTATTTTAATTTAATCCCATTTTAAATATGATTTCTATTATGCTATAAATAATAAATTGACATAAATATTTCATTCATTGGATGATGGAAAAGATATTCCACCAGAGATAGTAATATTTGAATATTGAATAGAATTCACAATGTGTACTCTAACATGCTTGTTCTTATAGGCCTTTCTTGTTGAGAAAGAACTATAAGCTAAAACATATAAGTTAGGTACATTTTTTATTAATTTATTTCATTTATATTTTCTAATTAATTAATTTAAAACAAAACTCTCTTATATAATAATTATATATTTATTCCCATTTTTAAGGCCTTAGTGGATGGGGATAAATAGGCTAAAGGAAAGATGAACAATTTTGAAGAAATAATGGAGGAACCCATGGTGAAGTCCTTTTCATTTTATGATAATATTAAAAATGAGATGGAATTAATTGTTGAAAAACTTTCTCAACCCAAACCAATTACCAAACTACCCCCTGAGATAGCCAATCCAACCTTAATAGACTAAAACTATCCTAAAAAATAATAATTAAAGGACCCTTACTTCCTTCTAACCCCACAATTCAAGATAAATTTCACTATAAAGGGGATGGAATCTAATTACACTTAAAAATGAATCCTAATAACTTGGTTCATTTGGATGGGTACTTAGAGAAAAAGAATGTAGTGGTTCGCATAACATAAACCCATTCCACCTTCAAATTAGAGATTATAGCTAGAACAATCCAGATCTGTACAACCAAAATAAATTCCCTCTTGATAGGGTTAATGCATGATTTATTTTCACTTTCCTCTTTCATTTTCTTTTTTTGGTCATGAATAATTCATTTCTGTTGTTTTTTATTTTTTTTATAAAAACACCAGTACCTAAAAGCTTAACTCAAGTTTTCATGGAAGAATTATCATCAAGGTGTGTTTATCCTTCTTTTGGTTTGGGTACTATCTCTTTCTTTGGTTTTAACTACTTGAAGTTAAATAGAGATAATAATAGATAAGTTTGGGTGTGTGTGTATGGGGGGGTGGTAGATTTATTTTAATAATGCAAGATTATTTCTAATTTTTCTTTTTGTATTATTTTACAAAAAATCATATTGAGCTTCATGGAAGTCCCAATCCTATATATTCTCTTTATTGAAGTTTAATGGACTTAGTTTACTTGAATATCTAAAAATTAGAAGATTTTTGATATTATTTATCATACATTTATTCAATTTTTGTAAATGATTTTTAATTTCACTAAATATTGAATCCCATTCCACAAATACTATCCAATGTCATACATACAATCCTAAGAGGTTTCTAAATATTTAAAAATCTTCATAAACTTTATTATTTATTGATATAACTTGAGTTATTTCATGTTAAATAAAACTTTTTAATTTAAAATCATGTTTTGAAAATGAGAAACTATTTCAAAATTATTGAGGCACCATGTGGAAAATATCTTTTGAAATATAATTCCCCTTTATCCCAACCTTTAAACCATCCCTTTATATTAATACCCATAAAATACATGAATTTCCTATTATGGTACCACATTATAAGGCATATAACCTCACCTACTCTACTATTGATAATTTTTCAAGATTTAAATTGATAACAAGTGTGGGGGAAGTATTGTTCATGAGATTTATTGGAGGACTGTTACATGGGTTTGATGATGTTAGGGTACGAAATAATTTTTTTCATAGATGAATTTACTAAATAATCTGAAATCAATTTCCATCTATTTCTCAAAGAAAAATAAAATAAAAGTCAAGAGAAAAAAAGTAATCAAATAATAAAAAAAAAGTTGAGAATAGAGGATGGTTATATTACTATTTGTACTATTTTATGAACCTCCAAGACAAAAGGGAGATTTTTGTGTAAAAAAATTATATTTAATGTAGTTGATTAAAGAACTTTCATTGAGGGGCACACTTTTTAAATCATGCCTTATTCTTTTAAGAGTTAAAACCTATCTTTTTGACTTTATTTTTCACATTTAAACCACCCACCTTCACCCATATAACAACATTACCAATTCCATGAGATTAGCGCAACATCCTAATTACTTAATGGAGAAATAATAAATTCAAAATTCTTATTGGGATTCATACATGTTTATGTTAATAAGAAATAAATTTTTAAATCTACTGTGAGTGATAAGGGAAATATGTCCAAGAAGGAAATTGTGACTATGCATGATTGGAAATTAAAGGCTGGAATAAAATTTAACATGGTAGAATTAACATTAGGGATTAAATATCATAGAGGAAGCCTGATAAGGGTGAGGATTATTATAGTTGAAAATATTTTTCATTCTTTTTTTTAATCTAAAACTGACATGGGTGTATCATTCTTTATTTAATTCATTGAAATGTATTTTCAAAAAAATGTTAAAAATAAGTGTTAGGTATTTAGAAAATCCAATGTTCAATAATTTTTCACTTATTATTAGATGTTAATCTTCCCATTAATAACATGTTATATAGTAATTTACTATATTTTCATTATTTTAGGATAATTTGGAGTTAAATATAAAAATATCCTAATATTGATATTTTTCTGATATTTTATATTTAATTTCCATTATCATAACATTAAAAAAATATTGTTTGGATATGTAGGTGAAGGCCAACCACACCACATAACAGTAAACTAGGTTTTACACCAGTTATGTAATATTAACTTAGAAAATATCTTGGTTTTGAAATAATAAAATGATGTCTATGCATGATTAAATGATGAAGTCTAAAGGCTATGTATGAATAAATAATGAAGTGGTTGGCTACATATGAATAAATGAGAAGTTGATATGGGTAAATAAGATTAAATGAAAATTATATAATAATAACTCAAGTCACCCAAAATCTATGTTAGATATTTTTTTTATGAAGTTAAAATATTGGAATACTTTGTAATATTAATTAGGAAATTATGAAGACTATGCAATATTTAATGGAAATAATGTATTAATAACAAAAGGTTTCAAAAGTGTAAGTCAGTCTCTATCCCACTTATGTAAGGATTTAAACTTGGATAAAATTGCTACAGTTTCCCATATATGAATGAATCAGAATTTCAATGAGCCACGTTGGAGTAATTACTGATATTATATTAATAAATAATATCTCTAGATGGTTACATAATAAATTTTACTTGGATAAAATCATACAGGTCTTCATTTTACTAGAACACTTCAAAAATTCATGACGTTTTATCCCATGGAGGTTTTTTTTGACAAAATCTCATGGATGTTGATTCTAAAGGATATCTATATGGCCTACATTCATTCATCCCCATCCATAAAGAAACATGAATATTCTGACATCAAATTATAACACCCTTGTTTTGGGTGGCTATGTTAATATAAGATTTGACATGTATTAAATTATATTTTAACCCTATGATCGATGAAATTTAGTTTTGTAATTACTTGGAGGTTTTTGGATGTCTAAAATTGGGTTTTAGAGGTTTTTGGTTCCAAACTTCCAACCCCACACCCTGGTGAAAACTGTTTTGGATATGGTCACCTTTTGTGCAAAAATGCAAGAAAAAATGGATTGTCAAGCCATTTTTGAGGCCTTAGTGAGTGGAAAATTCCATGGGTGTGGAAAAAACACCTCATTGGAAGCCTTTTCAGGATGTTGTGTTCATGAACACTATGACCATGGTCAGGCCATGTTGTAGGGTGTGGAGATGATAGGGATGGATTTTTAATGGATGAATTTCTTCTTGGATCTCGATCAAATAAAATGGGAAATATGTGTGGATTCAATTTTGGTATTAAAATTTGTTTCTTAATCATTTTAAACCCCTATTAATCAAATCAAACCCCATTATATTGTTGATTCATTCAATCCAATGAATTCCAGAAAACTTATGGATGAACCTAGGGTGTGTGGTTGACCCTTCTTGTGATGATGATTGCTACCATGTATGGACACATTCTTCTCCTTGTTTCTATTTTCTTGAACTTAATGGAGATTGAAACATGGAATATATAGGATGTTATTATTTAACCAAAACCATGGAATCCTCACCTCTTCTCCTTTTTGGAAATTCATTGAGAGACATATTTTTTACTTTATTCAATTGAACTTGAAGACCACTATTGATGATAATTGTCATTGGGTATGTCATTAATTTACCCTTGACTTGTTATTCATTAATTATTTTTTTAGAACCATATCATGTTAGATAGGAACCGGTTCTAAGAAATTTTGGCACACAATTATTTCAGTTAGTGTGATAATTTGGTTTGGGTGGCAATGCTCTTAACAAACCTTAATGTTGACATATAAAATCTTGATATAGGAAGTTACTTACCATATAAGGCCTTGTATATGATGTTTTATTGAACTATTTTTGTTCTTAAAACCCATTATTGATATGTGTTTTCATGTGGGTGAGTACAATTTGCTTGATACCTATGCTTTTTATGTGATTATACGATCTGTGTGTATCATCTTGATAATTATTATTGATATTCCCATTTTTTTCCTTGATATGATACATATTACTTGTGGTATTTCATAGCCTATGGAACATTTTTATAGGTAATAGGATGAAAATTTTTCTCATTATTGATTAGGTCACCCCTTATAGGGGGTGTGTGATGATATGATAAAGGCTAAAAACTACAAATCATTTGAAGGTATGAGTCAGATCATGAACACGTCTTCTGGAAAGGAAGTAAACCATGGATGGGAATTTATAATCCTTTATGTGCATTAAAAAAATGGGATAATTCCATGCAAGAGTGATGTGAATATCCATACAGGACAAACATGTTTGGTTAGACATACTATCATTTGAAGATAACGACCACCGTTAGGGTGGGGCATATAGTTTTCCTAATAATGACCACCATCAAGGTGGGGCATGTGATGCTTTTCTTGAAGGAAAAAATATTGGAATTAGAAATGATAATAATAGGGTTCCAACTAATCCTAGTAATTATGTCACATCTTGTCACATGTAGTGACATACATTGAAATCGTTACCAACATAATGCCAAAGAAGGTGGGGATTAGATTCATGGTGGAATGGTTAGATCTTGATGAATCATTGCATGTGTGGATACATGTTTACTAGTGAATTTACTTTATATTATGAAATACACTACTATATATTATATGGCTTAAGTTAAGGATGAATTAGTAGTGTCATGCCTATTTTATACTCACACCTTGAACAATCACATTGATGTTCTTGTAAAATTATAGGTCATGTACCCAGGAAAGGGAAAAGTCCCAGTGATAGGGAGCTAGGAGATAAGTCATGCTGTTCAGAGGCGGTACCAAGAAAGGATCCATAGAGATTCCATAGTGTTTTATTTACTTTCTTATCTTGTTCATACTCTTATTTGACCTGCCACCTTAGGGGTCCTTGGTTATTTATTCTGTATGAAATGAGATACTTTACATGTCATTTGTTATAGAATTACTTATTTATTACACTTGTTTATTTGTGATATTATTTATGCATGTCCTATTTGATACCAAGGGTATAGTCTCCCTACTGATGAAACTTATACCCTATGTTCTAGTTGAAAACCTATTGAGTATGGGGTGGTTCACATGAGGCCATGTGGTACTCTGGTTCAGATCCAGTGACCCAAGATAGGGTTTTACAAAGTGGTATAAAAGGATGGTTTTCTTTTAACTTTTCTTTACTTATGTTTTGAGGGTTTGGTAGAAAGAAGCTTAGGTTGCGTGGGTATTGGGTAGGGGAGTTATATGTGTGCCTAACTAGTACATGTGT
Source organism: Viscum album (assembly GCA_963277665.1). NCBI lineage: Eukaryota > Viridiplantae > Streptophyta > Magnoliopsida > Santalales > Viscaceae > Viscum > Viscum album. Next base: position 2,099,196,119 of record OY728150.1, read on the forward strand.
AATAATCATATGAGTTACCTTTTTGGTAATTTTTTTACATTTTTTTTATAGTTTCATGATGACCTCGGGTTTATTTTTCTATTACTATTTATAATATTTGGGTGAATTCATGCATCATGACTAGGCATGTAGTATCACATTCCATATATATATATATATCAGTTGTGTGCTATATAACAGTTCTTTAATTTAATGTCTTAATTATTCCATTATTCCTGATAAAACTATATTATCTCTTATGTGATATATATGTGTTCACATATTTTGTTATATATCAGTATTTCGAATTAATTTTTTGAACTTGATAATGCTATTATATTTTGTATATATATGATTAGGAATAATGTTTAGGAATGAATCACTTGACATCGACTATGGTTAGTTCTATGAGGGTTATAACTTGGGTTATGGGTAGCCTCCTAGGATAAAATTTGTGAGATACTATATAATAAATAGGATCTATTCGAAATTAATGGATTTAGGAATTTTAAGAGTTATTTTTTTATTTTAGAAATTCCACCACAAAGATGTTTTATAAGAACACTAGAAGAGGCATCCCATAATTCTTTCATTAGGGAGAACATGTATGTACTACCACTGGTAATATAGGAGTATTTGCCCTAGCATGTTCTTATATTTCATCTCATTATTCAAGTTTTCAAGCTAGTACAAACATGATTTATTTGGATTGTGCTCATATAAGGTAGAAACTTTGAGAAGACCACGACCTATCATACTTAATACATCTATCACTAGAATCCACCATCATTTTAGGGTATTGGAGGTCTTAAAGATACAGAAGAATGGATATATATCATCAATATCATTTTTGATATGGTCCAAACTCTTGAGTATGGGAGAGTGATGTTGGTGACCTTCATGTTCTAGGGTTCCTCCAAAATAGAGTGGACTACCATAAATCAGGTAGGAAGATGAGAGGGTCTTACTTGGTTGACCTTCAAGGATATGTTACTCAGGAAATATTTTCCCAATATGATGAAGATAGGCCATGAATAGGAGTTCATGGAGTTTGAAAATGGATCTATGTATGTCTCTATGTATTCTACATACTTTATAAATCTACTATGCTTCACCCCTCTTCTAGATGGAAATGTGGACCAAAAGGCTTGAAAGTTCAAGATAATACTCTGACGTGAGGTCAAATCATAGTTTAAGATATTTGGTCTGACATCATACCTAGAGGTGTTATACAAGGTCCTAATCACTGAGAAGGGTCTAAAAAATGACATAATTGCAGGATAAATTCTAGTTCCTAGAAGACTGATGGCTGATATTTCTCTCAATACTATAGGAGTCTCTTCTGGTAGTCTTAATTGGAAATCTAATCAAGAGTATTAGGGTTGCAAGTAGATGAGTCAAATTAAGAGTTATAAATTCTCTTGTATGGGAGGTAATTCTACTAGGTGCTACAATTTTTGGAAAAAAGATAATTTCATAAATACATTTATGAAATCACCTATAGAGGGCCACTGATGTGGAAATATTGGTTATCTTTTATGTTTTTTATTTGAGTTATTCTCAAAAAGGGTTCTTGGAGATCAAGGAAAGTTGGAAGTGGAATAACTCATCAAAGGATGAATACTTCCCATACTTTGATGACTCTAGGAAAAATTCATGGAGCAGAGGCAGATTGATTTATTATAATGGATCAGACTCTAGCTGATGGTAGTGATGAACTATCAATAATTTTATGTCTAGTCTTGATCACCTATATTATATCTATAATTTTTTATACCAGTGCTTCTAATTCATTTATCACTTCTCAAGTAGTATTTATCCCGGACATATATGTTAGAATATATTTGGAGATGCAGTCTATCAACACATTCTTGGGGACTAAAGTGGAACATCTTCAGATGTGTCTAGAATTTTCTGTATTGATCAATAGATATAGTTATTTTAGTGATTTCAAGATCCAAGAGATGTCTAGCATTGATGTTGTCTTAGGGATATACTAGCTTATGATATATTATGCATACATCAACTACTATTAGAGATGGGTATCTTTTACCTCACATAAGGGGGAGAAGCTTGTGATGAATGATGAGAGAGAGTTGGGAGATAATAGAGTGGGATCATATTTGAGTTAGATAGGGGATATTAAGAATCAATTTTTAGGCCCATCTCTTTATAAAGGATCATATTTATCCCCTTCATATTTCATTCAAGTTATTTTTCTTTATGAGTATGTGTTTCAAAAATAATTCTCAGGTCTATCTACAGATAGATAAATTGTTTTTGAAATAAAACTCATTCCATGGGAATAACCTATATCATTTACCCCTTATAGAATGATCCTATCTGATTTGAATGACTCTCAATGTTCAACTTGATGACTTCAAGTAGAAGGGATTTATTTGATCGATCAAATCTCCCTGGGGTGTTCTAGGGGGTTTTCCAAATTGGCATATGGTAGTCTTTGAATTTTTGTGGATTGTAGAAAGTTGATCCAATAGATGGTGAAGAACATGTGTCCTTTTCATAGGATATATGATCTATTTTATCATTTCTGAGGATCTCATTGGTTTTTCAAGATTTAATTTCATTCAGGATACCATCAACTTTTAGTTTAAGAGTAATACATACTGCAGATAGTGTTTTGGAGAAGGTATGAGCTAAAAAAGTTCTTGGTGATGCTATTTGGTTTTATGAATTCTCCAGTGGTGTTCATGGCCATCATGGACAAGATAATTCACCCACATCCTAACCTTTTCATCATGGTGTTCATTGACGGAATCCTCATCTATTCATAGACCTTAGAGCAGTATGATAGATATCTTGAGATATTATTTAGTACACTTTTAGCACATCAAATTTACGCCAAGTTGTAAAAATGTAACTTTTGGATTCAAGAGGTGTGTTTCCTAGGTGATGTAGTGTTAGATCATAGAATTATTATGGTCCCATAGATGGTGGAGGTAGTGATGTATTGTACTCTCCCTCAAAATGTTTTCAAGACAAATAACTTCCCTTATTTAGAAGCATAATACCAGAATTTCATCTAGGAATTCTAATATTTAGTGCCCCCATGATATCTCTAATCAAGAAAGGGGTGAAATTAGGGTGGTTATATATGTTTGAAGAATCGTTTATTGATCTAAAGATATGGTTTAAAATAACTATAATTCTAAGTTATTAAGAACATATGATTGGACCTAAAGTTTGTTGTGATGCCATAAGTGTCGGTTTGGAAGATTTGCTGATATAGAGGGACCATGTAGTATGTTATGGTTCATGTTAGTTGAAACTATAGGAGAGGAACAAAAAAACACATGACCTGGTGTTGGTATTTTTGGCACATTCTTTGAAATTCCAGTGACATTATATATTTGGTGAGAGGTTTGTTATTTACACAGACTATAGGAGTCTTTTCTATATATGCTAATAATGAGACCTGAATTTGAGGTATATTAATTGGGTAGATTATTTGCTGATGTTTGAATTTGAGTTATCTTGTGCACTAGGTAAGGGTAATGTTGTTGCTAATTCTCTTAGTATAAATATGTAGGATTCCCATGAGCAAAAAGAGTAGTTTTAGAGGAATAATATATTATAATGTGTTTATTGGCCAATTGGAGGATTTATGTGACTAGGGATGGAGGGGAAATGACATGTTCATATTGGGTTATTGCTTCAGATTTAGTATATTAGGTGAAGGATATCTAGGAGTTATATTCCAAGTGTGTGGTAATGTAAGAATGGTTGGTGGGAGATGATCCAATACTAGGATGGTCCATAGATGAAGACAACATTCTTTATGTCTATGAAAGGGTTGTAGTTTATAACTATATCATGAAATATACTATGAGATACTTTATTGTATTTTTTTTTGGATAGTGAATCCTGAGTTGATAAAGATGTATCATGGCATCAAATGATAGTTTTGGTGTCCAAGTATAAAGACAGATATCATTGGTTGTGTTTCGAAATGTCTTTCCCACCAGAGAGTAAAAGATGAGCATCAACATCCTGATTTTTTTCCCCAAATCATTCTAATGACCATGTGAATATAGGTTGATTTCAAGATGGATTTCTTGATATAGTTACCAAGGAACTCAAGGAATCATGATTTATTTTGGGTGATAGTGGATCAACTGATGAAAGTGTCTCATTTATTTCTGATTTTGGATACCCTTTTTGTGGATGAGTTGGGAAAAACATATGTTTGTGAGATTCTATATATGAATAAAATTCCCTTGAGAATTGTATTATATAGAGGTGCATGTTTAGATTTATGGTTCTGTAGGGGCTTATAGAAGGTTCTGGGGACTCATCTAAGGTTGATCATTACATATCACCGATAGATAGATGGATAGTTTGAGAGAAAAATATTGATACTTGGACGATATTCCTTGTGGTTATGTTCTAGAACACGAAAGATCATTAGATTAGTATATAAAATTTTTTAGTATTCTTATAAAAATAGTTATTATTCTTCAATTGAGATGGAACCCTATGAGTGACTATATGTCCAAACTTATTTCTCACCATTATTATTGCATGAGGAAAGTGATAAATCTATTGTTGGACTAATCCTAATTCACAAGACTTCAGATAGAGTGAAGCTAATATAGGAATAATTAGTAACTTCTTAGAGAATACAAAGATCGTATACAGACCATTGGAAGAGATCATTCAAGTTAACTATGGGAGACCTAGATTTCTTACAGGTGAATCCTCAGTTGGGACATTGACATCTTCAAAAGTATGGAAAGGTACATCTAAGGTTTGTTGGATCATTCAAGATCATAAAAAATATTGGGACAATGGATTTCCATTTTGGTAAGGTATGCATGATGTGTTCCATGTATCTCATCTTTGAATGTACATGCCCAATCCTATGCATGTTATAGTATATGAGGATGTTTTATTGAAACCAGACATATCATTCATGGAGTTCCTGGTGTGGATCATAGTTTGAAGTAAGAAAGTTTTATAGGGGAAGATAGTGCAACTTGTTCTGATCTTATGGGAGTCTAAAATTTAGGTGAAAGGTCTTGAGTTATTCAAGTTCGACTCTATAGATCCTTCTTGATGATGAGAAACACTTAGAGGTGGATAATTTTAACACCCTAATTTTGGATGGTTTTTTTAATTTAATATCTAATATACCATAAGTGTCATGAAACAAGCCATGTCACTATTAGACCTGACACTCGACCCCATCCACGGTAAGGACCGAGGGGCGTTCCTAATCCCCATGGACTGACACAAGTTCCCAGGTATCAAATAAACATTTCGAAAAGATTTACCTGATAAGAAAAAGAAAAATAAATAAATAAAATAAAATAAATTTAAACTGGGAAAAAGTGGTAAATACTAGCAGAAAAAATAAAACAAATATTTCCAGATAAACATACCTCCATGTCTCCTCATGGGTCACCACCAAACATGTAAATTCACTTACTATAAAAATGTTTCAAAACTAGAACCTAAAATTGAAAATATAAATAATGAATGAGCACTAAGATGTTTATTAGGAATGAAAAAATACAACAATTCCCTATTCCCTTTACTTTAATAATAAATCCAATCATGCTAGTTTGAATATAATACATAATAAAATAATGTTTTTCATTATTTTAAAATTCAAGTCCCAAGTTTACATATTTAAGGAAAGTGCTTCTATTCCACTATATTTTAAAAATAGTTTCCAAACAATCATTAACATTCCAAAATGAAAGGCTAATGGTTGAAATTAAAAACATAGATTTTACAAAGAACGAAACAATCTTGAAACAATAAAAATAAAAATCATTTCACAAAAACCATGTCATAATTGAGTACCATGGTCAATATCGATAGGTAACTCGCACAAATGGGACCCTAGGAACCTCATAACTCAGCGAAATGTGGTATAGAAACCACAAAAACCAGCATTCTCATGCCCGATCCACTGGTAGGGGATTCCCTCATAATACTGGTGGTCTCCCATCATCATCCATAATCATTTAGTTAGTGTTTTAGCATCAATCCTGCTAAATAAAATTGGTACAAACCACTTCTAAATCATTTATCATACTAGTCCTAGTCTGCCCACCTAGATACCTCGAGCTTCCCATGTTCTCTATTTCAAGTGGTGGTGAGTTTTCATTAAACTAAAAAACATAAACATATCATTTTGTTTATTCAAAAAATACACTCACCCTCTCACCACTAATCTCTCTCCTTGAGCACATTACCCTACTTTTTTCATCACAGAAAAATGTGCAAGCCTCATTACTAGTCACATATCATAATCCACACTTTAAACATACAAATCATTTTCTAAAACATGGAAAAATTCCTCAAGAGGGTTTTCCTTTTTCACAAACCATTCTCATAGTTCCAAACGAGATTAATTATTTACAAGGAATACTTTTCATTTAATGCACATAATCACCCAACACTTTTATGTTTCCAAAATCATTTAAAATATCAATTGAAAAACAATGTACTACACATTTAAAAACAATCTTGAAACACTTTTATCCTCAAGATATTCAAACCACAATTTAACCTCAAGTTCACACCAAAACCCATATTTGGAAATCACATTGGAGATTTTTAGAAAACCAAACATGTCATTACAATTTTATAACTAAATCGTCCAAAAGTAAAAACACCTTTGTAAATATTCATTACCAATTCAAAACCACTTAGGAAATAACTTTTTAAGAAAATTCACTTAATACCAAATGGGGGTTAGAAATACATTTCATTTTCCAAAACAAAGGATTGATCATTTATAGCAACCATAACCAGATTTCATAGAATTTGTATATTATATAAACATAAAAACATTTTTTTAAAACATGAATGCAATCATAATATTAAAATTAAATTCATATAAATATGGGACCTACCTCTGGGTGGAACCAAACTGAACATTCAGCCTTTGGCGCTTTCTAACTAAAAGATGATGCTCCCCGTCTAAGAATATGCACCCTCACATACATGTAAGGACACCTATCCCCTATGAAAACACTTGTATGGCCATGAACATGTGCAAGGGGATACTTATATATATGCTAATATTCATATACTAGTCACCACTCACCTATGTTTGCATTTTCATATATATATACATGGGCACACCTAGTCCCATACATATATATTCACTGCCATGGATGGATATACATGTAACGGGGGAACCCATATATATATATTGACATGCACACATACTTACCTATGTACACGTAGTTAAGTTTACTTAGACCCGCGATTCAAGACCACAAATTAGGTACCACACACTTCACATATAATTTAATAAATCAATTAACCACTTAATAAACATTTCCATAGTGTTACACATCACAAATCATCACTTTCTCTTAAAAAACCCATTTTAAAAACATGCACCCACCAAAATAGCTTGAAAACATGATTTTCACCTCTTATATCATTCAATAAACCATCTCAACAATTTATAAAACAACCCAAAGAAACACCACACGACCTTACAACAAGAACATACCAAAAATACCCTTTTTAGAATCAAACACACACTAAAAACCTTTCTAAACACCATTCACATCACTTGTAAAATTTAATAAACCAGTTACACAATTTATAAAACACTATACAAAGACACAACATGGGTTTTCATAAAAAACTAACCTTAATACGTATAAATATGAAACTTAAAGATCAAATGCATATGAAATTGTTTCAAGAAAATTGTTCACACCACACATATTAATCAAATAACACATTAAATTAAATAAGAAATAAAAATAAATATCCAAATAATGGTTATACACGGAACTACCTACCTCGGGTGTAGAAATCGCTGAAAAAATCTGCAAAAACACAGTCACACCTTAACCACGTCACAAGGAATCCAAAAACAAACCCTATCCATGAAGATCGAACCCAAACTCAAGATTAAACCCTAATAACGAAGCCCTAAAGGGAAAGAAGAATCCTAAAATAAAGAGGGAGACTTGCCCTAGGGAAAAGGGGGATGTATAGCCACTAGAGGGAGGTGGCACACCGAAAGAGGGGCCACTGGCTGGGGTCATGGTTTCCGGAAGAAGCACTGGCCAGTGAGGGTGTGCACGCCGGACTAAGCCGCAACTAGCAGGGGAGGAGACGATAGGGAAGAAGGAGGCCGACCGATGGAGGTTTCACTAGAGACGACTGCGCTAGAGGAGAGCCATCCAAGGGGAGGGTTGGACAAGGGGCGGTGTGCATAGTGAGAGCAGGGGAGAGGGGGTGTGGAATAATGGGTAGAAGGGAGAGGGGACAAGCCCTAACAACAACAAAAATAAAAATAAAAAGAGACTAATAATAATAAATTTTTTAATAATTATAATAATAATCTTCTCAATAATAATAACAGTAATAAACTTGATAATAATAATAAACTTTATAACAATAATAATAATAATAATCAAAGTTAATGATAATAATATTAATAATAATAAAAATCTTAAAAATAATTATATTCTTAATAATAATAATGAGATTAATAATATTAATTATAATATTAATATTCTAACACTAATAATAATAAGATAAGTAATTTTAAAAATATTATTAACACTGATAATAATAATAATATTCTCAAATAATAATAATATTATTATTATTCTTTAAACAACAATTTAGACTTTTTTATACTTATATTATTTTATTTTCATTTTCATTTAATCACTCATTTAATTCTATTTATTTATTGTTTATTTCACTTTATTTATTTATTTTGAACATTGCGTAGAACACACAGTGATTAGGGTGAATCTGAACGGTTTCGACAGTGCTCTACCCTAGCATCAGACGCTGTTAAACCCAAAACATTCATTTATCAGCAAAAACAAAAAATTCAAACTGAGACTTGTCCAGAACCCCAAAAAAGGATCTGAGTCCAGAAAATAATAAAATACAATAATTTTTTAGAAGACAGGGTGTGAAAATTCTCCCCACATAATTTTTTCTGCCTCCAGAAAGCCACAATGAGTTTGTTTAGGAAACAGAATCGGTACACCATATTAGTTCAAAAAGGTTTCCGACAAACAACAAATGAGAGAGAAGAAAGGACATTATCAACAAGGAGAAAATACTTAAAAATTAAACTTAGGGGACTAGAATGGACTCCCTGCTATGCGCCACCTTCCAATAAAAGTAAAAACACTTTTAGTAGATCAATCAAAGGAAAAGAGATTTCCCAAAATGAATAATAAAACTTATTAGGTTAAAACAACTAATATACTACCAAACAGAACCCACACCACTTTACTAAAACATGTGAACAAAATCAAACCACATCCTGAAGAATACTCTCACAACCTTGATTAAATTAAAATATTGGGATCACCCTATGGGGAGGCTCGAATGGACTCCCCACCATTAAAACAGACTAAGATCGGTTTACTCCCAGAAAATTTAGTGAGACCCACAGTGGGTCTCCTCACTATAAAAACCAACCAGCTTAACTACTTAGAACAGATCAATACAGAACGTATGATATGGGACATCTTGGAAACTTCCTACACATAACAAATCCCCCACTATTGGGGCCCCGACAAAAGAAAATCCAACCCAAACAAAAGAAATTACATGGTTCACCACTCTCACGAGCATTACCATCCTCAAATGACCCAAAAAAAAACAAAATCAAAACGTACTTACAAATCTATTCATACGTGGACAACCATACAGAGAGTCACACCCACTAGGGTACCAACACTGAGATTCAAGAGAAAGAAACAACCCCACCTCCTTATAACGAAGGAGGAAAACTTTCATCCATGCAGATAACAATATGGAAGCGAGGTCCCCAAACCACTTTCCACCAAACATGACCATTAGAATGAACAACTACATATGGTTTAAACTGTCTTTATTTTCCATGAAAAAGACAAACGTTAGAATAATATCCCTTACACCCTTGGGGTTCTTGACTGCACACCAGCTTCGCTCTGGGACCTAAGGCTGGAGCTCTGGTGATAAAAGTATCTCCTGCCTTGTAGTCAGGTATCAAAATCCCCAAGAACAAAACTTCTTCCTATGATACCAGAAGAAACCAAACCAAAATAAAAGAAACACCACTGAACACAACACATCCTGCCACCTATTTTTCCTCAACATGTAATTTCACCATTAAAAGGACATAAAATATTCCCATGTATCATCCCTTTAGACTTTTAATGAAATTCATCAAAAGGAAAGGCACAAAAAGAAGTGCTTTCACCTGAAATAGAAAAAATCATAATTCCTCGAATGGAACACATGTTTTTGGTAAAACAGAGGCTCTATAAAGGTCCCAAAACCTCCGCCTTCTCATTTGATAAAGAACACGACACTGTAGAATGCCAAAAAACATGACCATTATAGCCTAAGACCCCTCACTAGGGAAAGAACCTTAAAATGAGTACCGAAAAACACATGATTCTTGCAAACAATCATAACCTCCTCTTACAACCGAACTTTCCACATTGGTGGCATAACAAGAACCTCATATTAGATGAACCTAACGAGAGGCCCAATGTTCCTTTCAGACATGACCAACGCCAACAACACAGGACACTTTTTACATTTCTTTACTAGGATTCCCTTCACCGCTCGCAACGATGACCTTCAGACACGACAACATCAAACTTCACCTTTGATGACTTAGGAATACTAAGAAAATAAGGTATATTACAACCTTCCACAACCACTATTTTGTTGAAATAATATCCTTTTAATTTTAAAGTAGAGGAGGTTGACTCAATTTCTAAATCTTAAGAGGAAATTCCTTACATTGATCCACTAGAGAGATTTCCAATGGTCAATAACCCATGGAAAGATTTTGAATATATCAATTCCTTATGGGGGTTTGCACTAGACAAAAAGGAAAAGTCAAGGACCCAATCAAATTGGCTCTTTGGAAAAAACACACCACAAAAAAGCACCAAATGTGTTAAGGGAACCACCACAAGGGCTTCAAGAATCACTTCTCGAAAGAGACCACTAACCACCACTTCAAACCTAATCACCGACGAGACATAAACCCAAAACATTGTTCAAACAAGAGAGGTTTTCAAACTCAAAACACCCGACAAAAATATTCCCAAAACAAAAAAAGGAACAAGATAAAGCAATAGAAAATTAGTGTCGATAGGCGACTCAGATATACGGTTGGTAGACATATGCCAATCACTCCACCATCACATAGAGTGTTCTAAGGAAATATTCCCTGCTCCAAATGGATTGTCAGGCCTTGAGAGCTCACTGAGACCATTGAACCAAATTCCTTTTCATTTCCCAAACAACAAGAAACCACAAGGAACAATGAACTCAGATGAAACCCGACATCCCATGGTAACTCAAGTACTGTCATGAGGTGTGTTGGCTAGGCACCGTAATCATAACCAAAACATCATGTTTTGACAATCCTAACTCATATATACCTAGTCTCTTCCCAAGTAAGTTGACCAAAAAGAGTGTAACCTCATCTACTATAATTTTTTCACGAACCATGCTTGGTCGCCATCCGACCCGATGCCCGACCCAGTCCGCAGCAAGGCCCGTGGGGTGTTCTCGATCCCCATAGGCTGGAACAAGTGCCCAAGTATCAAATAAATGTCTGGGAATGATTTACCCAATATACTAAAGATAAGTAAATAAATAAATAAAATAAAATTTAAAATGAGAAAAATAGGTAAATATTAGCAGTGGAAAATAAAACAAATATGTCCAGTGAAATATACCTCCAGGTGACCTAATGGGTCACCACCAAACAGAGAAACATGCTTTCTGCAAGGGTGATCCAAAATAAGAACTTGAAACTGAAAAGATAAATACGGCATGAGAACTGAGATGCATAGTAGGAATTCCAAAATAAAAAACACTATATTACCTTTCCTTTAATAAGAAATCCAATCATGCTAGTTTAAAAATAATACACAATAAAATAATGTTTTTACTACTTTTAAATTTCAAGTCAAAATTTTACATCTTTAAGGAAAGTGCTTCTATTACAATATATTTTCAAAATGGTTTCCAAACATGCATTAACATTCCAAAATGAAAGGAAAACAGTTTGAATTAAAAACATGGATTTTATAATGATGTAAACAAGCTTGAAGAAAAAAATGTAAATCATTTCATAAATACCATGTCACAAGTGAGCACAATGGTAAATCCTTGTAGGCAACTAGAACAAATGGGACCCTAGGAACCCTGTACCTTAGTGAAATGTTGTATAGAAACCACACAAAATAGCATTCTCATGCACGAGCCACTAGTAGAGGATGCCCCCCGTAACCCTAGTGGTCTCCCATTATCATCCATAATCATTTAGTTAGTGTTGTAGCATCAATCCTAATAGAGGAAGCTGGGATGAACCACTTCCGAATCATCTAGCATACTAGTCCTAGTCCTCCAACCTAGATACCTCGGGCTTCCCATGTGTTCTATTTCAAGTGGTGGTGATCTAACATAAAAGTAACATACATGAACATATCATTCTATTTATTCAAAACACACTCAACCTATCACTACAGATCTCCCTCATAAAGCACATCCCCCCCCCATTCTCCATCACACAAAAATTTACAAGACTCTTTACTAGGAACATATCACAATCCACAAATTCAACATACACATAATTTTATAAAACAAGGGGGCATGCCGCAAGAGGGGTTCTCCTTTTTTTAAAAACCAATATTAAAGTTCCAAATGGGATTAATTATTTACAAGGAATAATTTTCATTTAAAATACATAATCATAGAAAAATTTTATCTTTTAAAAATCATTTAAAAGATCAATTGAACAATCAATTTACTACACATTTAAAAAAATCTTGAACCCATGATTCTAACGACACAATTCTTTCAAGAAAGTCAAACCACCATTTAACCTCAAGTTCACACCAAAAAATATCGTTACAAATCACATTGGATATTTTTGGAAAACCAAACTTGTAATTACACTTTTATAAGTAAATCTTCCAAAAGTCTAAACACATTTGGAAATATTCATTACCAATTCAAAACCACTTAGCAAATCACTTTTCACGAAAAGTCACTTAAGACCAAATGGGCATTAGAAATAAATTTCATTTTCCAAAACAAAGGAATGATTGTTTCTAGAAACCACATCTAGATTTTATACCATGTTTATATTTCATAAATATAAAAACATATTTTTAAAACAATCAAGAAATCATGAGATTCAAATTAAAGGCATAGGAATAGGGGACCTACCTCATGGTGGAACTAAATCTAACATTTGGTCCTTGGAACTTTCTAACTAAAAGATGATTCCCCCCCACTAAAATATGCACCTTCATATACAAGTAAGGACACTTATCACCAATTCACACACCCGCATGTCCAAGAACATGTGCAAGGTTATCCTTGAATATATTCTTATATGAATATACTAGTCACCACTCACCTACATATACATTTGTATATATAAACACAGGCACACCTATCCCCATACATGTATATTCACTACCATGGATGACTATACATGTAACAGTGGAACCCACACACACACACAAAAATATATATATATACTTACCTATGTACACACATGTCAGACAACTTAGACTTGGAGACTTAAAACCACAAATTGGGGACCACACACTATACATATAATTTAATAAATCAATTAAACCATTATTAAACATTTCCAAAGCATTACACATCACAAATCATAACTTGTACTTAAAAAAACCCATTTTAAAAACATGAACCCATCAAAAGAGATTTAAAACATGATTTTCACCTTCTATATCATCAAATAAACCATCTCAACAATTTATAAAACAACCCAAAGAGATAACATAAGGCCTTACACCAAGAACATACCCAAAATCCCATTTTTTGAATCAAACGAGCACTAAAAACATTTCAAAAGACCATTCACATAACTTGTAAAATTTAATAAACTATTTTCACAATTTATAAAACAATAACCAATGACACAACATGGGGTTTCACCAAAAACGAATTCCAATACATATAAACATGGTACTTAAAGATCAAATGAATATGAACCTTTTTCAAAAACAAAGTTCTCACCCCACATATTAATCAAAGAACATATTAAAATAACTAAGCAAGAAAAATAATTAGACAAATAATGGTTATACATAGAACCACCTACCTCGGGTGTAGAAATTACTGAAAAAATCCATGAAACCACAATGACACCTTAACCACATTTCAAGGAATCCTGAAACAAACCCTATTCATGTAGATCAAATCAAAACTCAAGATTAAACCCTAAAAATGAATCCCTAAAGGTAAAAAAAACCCTAAAATAAAAAGGGATACATACCCCCGAGGAAAAAGGAGGGATGTGCGGCTGCTAGAGGGAGGTGGTGCATCAGAAGAGGGGCCTCCGGTTGAGGTCGCAGTTTCAAAATGATGCACCGACCAGTGGGGGAGGGGGAGACCTGGTTGCAGCCAGTAGGGGATGCACCAATAGGGAAGAAGGAGGACGACTGGTGGAGTTTCTTCCAGAGATAGCTACTTTTGAGGAGAGCTTTCCAAGGAGAGGGTTGGATGAGGGGAGGTGTGTGCAATGAGATCAGTGGAGAGGGGATCGACGTGATGGGTAGGATGGGGAGACCAAGCCCTAACAATAAAAAAATAAAATAAAATAAAAAATAAACTAATAATAATAAGAATTTAAATAATTATAATAATAATCTTCTTAATAATAATAATCATAATAATCAACTTTATAATAATAATAATCATCATCATATTTAATGACAATAATATCAATAATATTAATAAGCTTAAGAATAATTATATTCTTAATAATAATAATGAGATTAATAATATTAATTATAATATTAATATTCTAACACTAATAATAATAAGATCAATAATATTAATTATATTATTAACACCGATAATAATAATAATAATATTATCATATAATAATAATAATAATAATAATAATAATTAAATAATTATTTATACTTTATTACACTTATATTATCTTATTTTAATTTCATTTTATCACTCATTTAATTCTATTTATTTATTGTTTATTTCCCTTTATTTATTTATTTTGAACATCGGGCTTGTTGCATAGTGATTTGGGTAAATCCGCACGGTTTTGATTGTCCTCTGCCCATGCACTATATGATATAAAGCCCAAAACATTAATTTATCATCAAAAACCAAAAATTACAATTATAATTTAACCCTAACCCCAATGAAAGGATCCAAAACCAACAAATAATAAAATACAATAAATTTTCAAAAGATAGGGTGTGATAATAAGTTATGTTTCTGAACATTGTGATGGTTGACTTTTGTGTCCTGAATGTCTTTGAGGTTGAAGGAATCTTAAAATATGGATTTGGAAATTTTTGGTTTAAAACATCCAACACCATGCCATGGTGTAAGCCGTTTCGGTTTTGGTGTTCTTTTATGTAAAAAAAGAATGGGAAAATATCTTTTCAAGACATTTTGGAGGTCTTGGTGAGGTAAAAATTCCTTGGGTGTGAGAAACACACCCTAGTTTAAGTATATTTAGGAAAGAATATTTAATAACACCACTACCATGGCTAGGCCATAATGTATTGTGTGGTGATGGTTGAGATTACTTTGAAATGGCTAAAACAACAGATTTGTTTCTCATATCTTGACCAAATCAAATGTGAAATGTGTGTGGATTAAATGTGTTATTTTAAATTTATTGTTTTAAATGAATTTTTTAATTATTTAAAACCCCTATTAATCAAATTTACCGCTTTTCATGTTGATTCCTTAAATCCTATGAATTCGAGACAACTTCTGGACAAACCTACGGTGTGTGGTTGATTCTTCTTTTGATGAGGATTACTACCTTGTATGGCCTCATTTTTTCTCATTGTTTATATTTTCACGTCCTTATTATATATCTAACCTAAAAATATGGAGTGTGTTCTTATTGAATCAGAACCTTGTAATCCTCATCACTTCTCCTTTGTTGTATGTTTCTTAAGTGATAGCTTTCTCCTTCTTTCAACCGGAATTGAAGACTACCATTGAAAGTAATTGTCATTGAGTATGTTATTTTACAACCTTAGATTTTTCCACATTGATTATGTTTCTAGATTCATATCATGATTGATTGAAACGTTTTGTTTTAAATCTGGGTTTATGATGATTTTGGTTGTTGTGGGAATGTGGTTCAGGTGGAAACAATCTTGACTAACTTTGGCATTAATTTATATAATCTTGAGGTAGGAATTTCATTACCATATAGGTCCTTGTATATAATTCTTTCATGATTAATTTTTGTTCTTGAAACCCATGCTTGATATTTTTTTTCATGTGGATGAGTGAGAGGCCCTTAAGACCCATGCTTTTTATGTGATCATATGATTTGTGTGTAGCCTCTTGATAACTATTATTAATATTCCATTTTTATTCTATGTTAGGATAGATATTTATTATGGTATTTCATAGCATGTGGAACCATTCTATATATAGTAGGATGAACAAGCTTCATAGTATTATTTAGGAAATACCTTGGAGGGGGAGCATGATGATTTGAAAAAGGCTGTGGACTATGGATCATTTGATGGAATGAGTTGGGTCATAGATATTTCTGCTAACATGAGAGTAGATCATGTATGAGAATTGATAATCTTTATTCTAGAGGCTGAAATGGGAGAATCCCAAATAGGTGTGATGTGCATATCCATATATTCCAAAGATTTTAGGTGGAAATTACCATTATTTGAGGATAATGACCACCATCAGGGTGTTCATGCAAGGTGTTCTTGATAATGAACACCATTTAGGGCGGGGCATGTGGTATTTTCCTTAAGGAAGGAAGTTGGAATCAGGATTAATAGGTGTAAGGTACCAATAGAAACTGTTACTTTTGGCATGTCTTATGACATGTTGTGACAAATATTGACATCCTTAAAAGTATAATTCCAAATCATGTGGGGATAGGGATCTTGGTGGCTTGGATTTCATAGAATGAATTAACACATGTGTGGTTGTACTTATACTTGTGCATTTAATTTAGATCATGACATACACTACTATATATCATGTGAACTTATGTTAGGGATGCATTGGTGGTGTCTTACTGGATTTATAATCACACCCTATATGGATATATAAATTATCACAAAAACTTTTTGATTAGAGACCTTAAGAAGGGAAAAGGACCAATGATAGGGAGTTAGGGGAAGAAGCATGGCCTTGATAGGTGCTACCCAGATAAACTATGGGGTGATTTCATGGTGTTTTATTTACTTTCCTATATTAATCACACTCTTGTTTGACATGCCACTTTGGGGGTCCTTGGTTATTTATTCTATATTAATTGAGTTAATTTCCATGCCATTTATTATAAAAATACTTATTTATTCCATTGTTTTCATTTCTGATATTATTTATTCTTTTCTTGTTTGATACTAAGGGTATAGTCTTCCCACTGATGGAAGTTAGACACTCACTACTAGTTAGAAACCTCTTGCACATGGGGAGACATGAATGAGGCCATGTGGAACTCTAACTTAGAACTAGTAATTCGGGACGAGGCAGTACACTTACTAAATCAGGTAATCTCATAACAATATTCCACATGTACTCTAATACTAGAGATAGGAGGAAGAAAGAGACCATGGTAATTGAATCCTAGATGCATTTTTGGCATAATGATGGAGGAAGAATACCTCGAATATCCATTTAAACATGGATCTCATGTCATGTGAAGTGATACTATTGCTTGTGGAAGAATTTAGAGATAATAAATTTTGTAAGAGACACCAATGAATGATATTATTAAACCATTCAAGATTATATACATTTTTATTATATTATATTTTATTAATTTTGTGTATTATCTCTCTCTCTCATGTTATTACCCTATAAATACGACCTACCATTGAGGGATAACATGCAGTTCCACTTGAATGGGGGGAGGGAGATTGATTTTTATTTCTAGAGTTCATGATATAAGGTTTCTATTCTAGATTATCTTCACTCTGATATATTTTTATTGAGGGATTGAGTGTTGTATAGTGATTAAATACCAATAATCACTAAAAAATAGGGCAATAGTTGTGGTTATTTTTTCATTTAGTTGTAGTTTAAACCATGAAAAAATGTTTCTATGATGGGTTTTTTTAAACAACTACTAAATTTTTCTTTGACATCCAACTTGCTCTGGTTTCACCCATTTTACAGTGGTTATTTCAGTTTTAGTAGATGTTTATCCTCTTAAAAAATTCAAAGGAGTTAGTAGTGGTTCAAAAAAATTCTAGATTTAATAATATACAGCAGAGGTTTAAACTACCACTATTTTTTTTGACTATATAAATCAGTTATTTATATTGCCATTAAATTTTTTTGACCGTATATTGCACATGTTTAAACTTCTTCTATATAGTGCTGTTAAAAAAAATTAAATCTGAAAAAATTGTATCCCTAAAGAATTAAAAATGACCAATATTGAATTATAAAAATTAAAATAATGATAAAATCATAGTATGGTACATCCACACATTGGACTTCCATCCATATTAAAATAAATAGTTTCAGATATAAATAGAAATAAAAAAGGAAAAAGATAATCTATACATATCTAACTTTCAAAAAAATAAATATCAAGATTCATGAAAAAAGTGTAGATAAATAAGAGAAACCAAATAAAATGATAAATTTTCTTCAAATATTTAGACTTTTATTTAAATTAAAATCTATTTGAAAGAAAAATTAGGAGAAAAATAAACCATAAAAAAAACACCATAAAGTAACCAAAGTCTTAAACCAAGAAAACATGACATAATTAAAGAAATAATGTTAAAATATACAAGTAACATAATAAATTTCATATGATAATGAAGAAATATAATCATTTATAAAGGAATAGAAATGAACAAAGTAAAATTATATTCAATATATTAAAAATCATTGGAAAGTAGTATAACAACAAAAATAAAGTAACAAAATAAGTAATAAACACTTAAAAATAAGGAATTCATGTATAGTTTTATATATCACGGGAAATACCATATGTTATAGTGATACCATCCTATAAATACTCATGTGGAAGTATCTTATGACCTATTGATGCTGTTCCTAACAAATACCCTCCCAACTCTCTCAAAGCTAGCCTCACTAGGTAGCACTCCCCATAGCTTGAGCTTGTCATTCACAATAGGATACTAGTAAAAGTCTCATAATGACTATCATAAAAACTATTTATTGATCTCCCACCTAGATACCTAGATTTTTTATGAAACTAGATAATGAAAATGAGGAAACATATTACAAGTCATATCATAATACATATAAAACACATTAAATTATATTCCCCAACCCACCTCCAATCAACCTTGGATAAGAACCCATTTAGATTTTATATAATAATTATTCAATAATAAATTTCATGTCATAGTATGAAAAACTCATATAAGAATAATACAATGGGGATCAAACCATGAGTGTAGCTTATAATCTGAAATTCTTTGGTATAAGGTGTTGAATAAGACTTTAGCTTTAACCAACATTTTGAAAATTTAGTAACCTTTCTTAAAAAATAAATTTGAAATAAAAGATTCATTATAAATCTCATTTAAAGAAAATAAAATCATTAAAATTGATACAACATGTCCAATATATCTTATATAGGAACAAGACATAAAAAAATCGAATGACATGAAAAAATAAATATTTTCACAACATAAGAACATAAAAAATAAATGCATTCGGGTTTGATAATAATGAAATTACTACAAAAAATCCATTAAATAATTTAAAAAACCTTAAATCAAAAAAATATATTATTTAGAATCATTTAGAAATGAAATAGAAAATTAAAACATTACTTTGATTAAAAATTATTAAAAAAGTGCCTCTTATAAATTTTATCGAACATATAGACTACACAACAAATTTTTATACATGTGTAAAACATAGAAACCACTATAAAAACCATTAATGTCAGGCTTTGAAAACATAAGTACAATGTAAAACTATTTAACTTCATCAATATTGGAATATGTATGTTAATATTAAAAAAATGTGAGTTTTATAAAACTAAAGAATCTATGGAATTTCTAATAAATAGTGTTGTATAAAAACACCTACCTCAAAGTGATAAAATAAACCTACCTTTGATTAGGAAAATTATATTAGTTTGAAAAGAAGG
The DNA here is from genome assembly GCA_963277665.1 of Viscum album. Lineage (NCBI taxonomy): Eukaryota > Viridiplantae > Streptophyta > Magnoliopsida > Santalales > Viscaceae > Viscum > Viscum album. The sequence goes on from OY728150.1 coordinate 2,099,216,235, forward strand.
ATTTATCAATCCTATAAATAAAAAATATTAAGATTAAATGAATTATAGATAAGTAGTGGACCACAATTTTTATTAGGGGTTGAGAAAGGAGAAGAAATAAAGCAGAAAAAGAGAGAAGTAAAATGAAGAGAAAATAGATGATTATGTTGAGTGAACAAGAATAAACCAAGGTGAAGAGACAAAAATACATAGAGGGGGAATTGGGGGAGTCTTTCTAGGTCTCCCCTTGGATTGAGATGAATGAAAATTAAGAGGAGGTGACCCAAAAGATGTATTTAATTAAAAGAGTTTTTATTTATTTAAAACAATTTCTATTGGAGAATTACCAAGTATAAGTGAGAACATAAGAAATATCATAAATGGTTGAAAGAGATTAGAGATTTTGAAAAAAAAATAAGAGGTGGAATTTCAAGAAGGATTACAAAAATAGGACAAAACTTGAATGTCTTAAGAATGATCAGTATAAGGGAAACATTGAAAGAAAACATAGAAAATAAACAAAACATATAAATTTCATATATTGTAAGAGAAATAAAAATATACCCTACCAGAAACCACAACATGGTTTTTAAATTACCATATCATTGTGTTTTCCATTCATGAGTATAGTTACACATCACCATCACTAATCCAAAGTCATCCCTCATCAATACCCAACAAACTAATATTGACACCATCTTAGTCTCCATCTCTACTCCCTACTACTGGAACCTGTATAAAAATTTTCTTGAAAATTAAATAGTGATGTATATTTAAATTTAAAGATATAATTGATAAAAAAAATTATACTTAATGATTATAGAGTTCTGTGATTCAACTTCACACTCAAACCATCCATTGATGCAATATCATCGAGGAAACATCCATTCTTCTTATGATATAAATCAATTAATTCTCTCTAAAGAGTAATTATCATCACATCCTATATCTTTATATGAGCCCCTTATTACTAGATTATGCTCCCCTATTCCTAAATTTTTAATTTCATTGCCATAAATTTCCTATAAGAATATTGGGGGTAGGTAGTAACTACAACAATGAGTAGATACAAATACAATCCTTTATGATCTTCCAAAGAGCTCAAATGGTATAGGTCCTGAAGCCATCCCACAACATGTCAAGGATACTCCTTACCAAGGAGTTGATCAACTAGATCATCTTGGTAGATTGAGAAGGATTAAAAAAGATTAACATCCCCTAGTTCTTTTATTTTTATCTATAAATTAAATATGAATCATATTTAAATAAATACATATTATCAAAGTGACAAATGATAATAAATAATTACAATGAAAAAGGAATTCATACCCCCAACTTCTTTAGCAAGATCGTTCACGTAACTACCATCGAATTATATATGAACATCCAACCAAAGTTCCATTCGGGAGACATAGTGTGCTAAATTATTTGACTATATTAAACAAAGATAAATAAATATTTTAATATATGAAGCATATAAAGTTAAATTATAAATATTTAAACTAATGAAAATATTACCATAGTCGACTTGTTTCATGAACAATTTTTTGAACTAGTAGTGCGAGGGATGATTTTTTTATCTCAACTAGATACATTTTTTCTTAAAACATCCTGAAATAAATTACATGAAATTTAATAGTAATGTATTCAATGCTATCCCCTTTTCATATAAATATATATATATATATATAATTATATTTATATAATAATATATTTTTCAATACTATGTGCTTCTCATAATGATGGATATCAATAAAAACCTTCTACTACTCTTTAAGTACCCCTTCCAGTACCTTATCATACCGTTGTTGAGTGGGAAACAATGTATCATTGAATTCATTCTATAACTGGCATTTAAAATATGTCCATTTCTTACCCAAAATTTTCAGCATTCACTTTCATGTGTTAAGATTAGCAAAGGAAAAGTGGAATAACATATGTACAAAGATATTCATTTATAAAATATTAGAATTTAATTAACTAATAAAATTCAATTAAGCCATAATGTATTAAAATTACCTTTATCTAATAATAAAATACTTCATTCGTCTCAGATTGAGGCATATGCCTACAATAAGAATATGTAATCAGAAGGGTAACTGTCTCAAGCACCAACTGTCCTATAATCTACCCAAATAATACTAAAACATCATCTATGGGGACCCTATAACAATCAAATGCGACAACTATCTTCAATCCATTCAGATTCCACACATCTGAACTTCTAATATTTGTATTGATAGTAACATTGTTTCCATATTTTATAAAAAAAGTTATTAGTCTAAAAAAGTGAAATAAGTTTATTCACATTATAATGTATACTTATAACCGTCATCCTATGATATTCTTGTGATGAAAATGGAGTATCCAACACTTTCCTTGCTATGGATTCAGCATGTACTAAACCTGCTGAATCTAAAGGAATTGTTTGAGATGCTGATGGGATGAAGAAGGAGGGTGTGCTAGACACTGATGGGAGGGAGATAGAGGGAGTTCCATATAATGGTAGGGGGAAAGATATGGTGTCACAAATGGTTTAGGGAGTAATCCTGATTGATCATCTGGTGTTTGTGTGTTCAAGGGAACATCACATGGGGGCTGAATGGAATTAGTTAAATGCTTATTCATTGTAATTACTATCATTTTAGAGAATAAAAATAACTTCATAACATATATTTTAAAAAATTCATGCAAAAATAAATAAATTTAGAAATGATAACAAATGTAGAGTACTAAAAAACAAAATATACATAGTTATGATAATGAATGACTGCACATATAAACAAATATAACATTGAATTTATCAAAATTAAACAACTAATGTATAAAAATCAATTTAAATTTTATAACAAATACACATTACTAAAAATGAATGACATATAACATATATGGTTGATAAGTTAATGGATGAATTCATATACAATCATTTTTCCTTTTGTTATGTCATTATCCAACTATGATATGATGTTGTTTTCAGTGATATTTTCCCATGAACACAAGGAAATATATATTGGATATATAAATTTGCAAGTTAGTGGTATGGTGTTATTCTAACCCTACTATGATATGATACTCATTCAATACACATATTCCCTCATGTTTACAATGGTTTTAGGTTGGGAATATTTATATTTCATATTTTACATATATTTAAGAGTAAGTATTAGGGAACTAAATGGTATTCCTACCATTTCTTTTTAGTATTCAATATCATTATAACCTTATGATATTTAGACAATAATAAACACACACACACACACATATTGGTATATAAATATATTGGGTTTTTCATTGTAAAATTTTCATTGTAATTTTAATAAAAAATCCAACACATGTAATAAATTTACATCTTTTACATTTAAATTTGAATAAGGGTATCTCATTTTAACATTATTTCCTTAGAATTTTATTTCCAAGGGCTAGTATTTTCTAATTTTACATATAGGTCTCTGATGATATATATAATTCATATGTATTTTTATAAATATATATTTTAAATTATATAGAAAAATTACCCAATATATTTTTCTATAATTAACCTTGGTATATTTCATTTGACTTAAATGATTGGTGAACATTCCTATGATATTTTAACACATTTCTTAAGATCATAAGAATATCCATGAGGTGGGAAATGGTAAATAAATATTAATTAATTATTCATTATGTATTTTATTATGAGTAATAGTAAATAGAGTGATTTGATATAGAATAGATTGATTATGATTTTTTTATTTACTATAATGGTAAAATTATATATGTAAGTCCTTTGAGTGATCTTGAGAGTAATAATTTCTCCTTCATGATCATGAATAATTTATAATCAAATAAATAATTAAAATTAAAAAACATTACAATAAATGGGGACCAAATATCATATGTCTAGATTTAATTGATATCATATTCATCATTTTGTCGTCTAGTTTGACATAGGAGGGTAAAACAAGATTATTATGAATATAGTACAATTTTTATACCTTGTATAAAAACCAATTTATAAAACCCATCAGTGCAAGGTATTCTAATTGAAAGAGAAATCAGGTAAACACCTACTTGGAACCAATAAGACGATATGAAGCCCTTAAATAAGCAAAAAGGATGGCCCTTTATAGGATATTGCACACCCTAAAAATTGAAACAAGAAATTCTTGGGGGTCCTATGGGATGGGTGCTGAGTGTGAGAGGGATAAAGGAGGGGGGAATCTATTCAGGGGTTAAGGGGAAGTGGAAAGGTGGGTCAACTATGGAAAGATATGGGTGAAGGGGCTACAGTGAGGGTTCAGAGGTGTGGTGGCCGATAGTGGGTGCTCAAGATTGGGGGGATCCGAGAGAAGGGTTGATGCTAGTGGGGACTCAAACTAAGGGGAGAAGGGGGATGTGTAGAGGGGGGGGGGGGGGGTGGCAATGGATAAGGGGGAGGGGGTGATAGAGAGGGGTATATCTTTTGGGACTCAAGATCTGGGGTTAAAGGGGGAGAAGAGGGAGTTATTTCTAGGAAATTAAAAATATTTAGCGGTGGTTTTTCAGAATCTACCAGTATTTTTTTTGATTTTTTAGTGAAAGTTTCTGAAAATGTCGCTAAATAACCACTATTAAATTATGAATTTGGTGAATTGAATAATTTAATTTTACTATTATTATTCTTCCCAAACTTGTACCAAAATGCTTCTCTTTATTTGGTTATACAATATATGATGGAGCTATGTGGATAAAGAGTGATCAGCTGTGTGATTATAGGCCATGTAGAATGGGGATCAACTCCTAAATGATCAGTTAAAAATAATATTAAAAGGGGCCTTTTACACAATTGAGGGATGCATTCTACCACTATGCATAAGAGGATATGAGTACTAGTGCACATATTATTGTAATGTATGGGTTCCATAAATAATAAAAATGTTGAGGGATGACCTGATGTAAAGATATTTATTTGAGTAATTGAGTGTTTATTAGGTTTGACTACATTTTAGGATAAAAATAAAGAAAATTTACCCAGGTACTCATCCTTATTTCATTACTATTTCTTATTAACTTTTAATATTTTCATTTATTTTATAAACTTTTACATAACCAACCATTTCCACACCTTATTAAATATTGAAAACAAAAAAAGTAATTAAATAGACAAGTGTTTTTCATGTTTTATAGAGAGAAAACCCCATGGTTAACTCCTTAACTATACTCATAGAATATTTGAAAATTCTATTTTGATAGTCCCATTAACAATGGGATATATCAGTACTCCACCATGTTAATCTATTTTTCACTAATATTTTATCTCCATTAACTATAATTTGAAAGATTTGGAACACTCTTCTTATCTTATCTACAAAAATTATCACATGATCTAATACTCAAGAAATTCACACAATATCACCACATAACTCGTCCACATGAACTTTAATTTAAATATAGAAACACACATTATTTTATTATTATAAACTTTCTATACAAGCCATCAAGAGAATAAATTAATGATTAAAATTTATATGAGGAATTTTTTTAAGAGTAATAATAAAAAATATCTATATAAGAATCATATCCCAAGAATCAACCTATATGTTCAAAAAAATTGGCCATCAGATCCCTCCCTTAGAACCTTGTAAATTAAGATCAATAATAACTCAAATCATGAAGATAAAATTCATATAGTGTCATCAGAATCCTATAATTTCTTAATGACATTGAGAATAACTTTATTTTTTTTAATTTTAAGAAATATATCATTGAAATTAGAAAAAAAAAGAATATTCACTTCATATTAGGAAATAATTATACCAAGTAGATCCCATATCTTCCACTTATCATCTCTATGTGACCACCCATATACGCCACCAAATAACCAAAAATATTTATTATTCCCAAGAATATAATTGTAAATATGATCATTAATTTTTTAGTGATTATGAGATCAATATCCTCCTCCCAAAAAATACCAAGATCACTTGATCTCTCCCTTCTAATAACTCTAAATGATAAAGGAAAATAAAATTTAAACTCCTGATCAACTAAGTATTTATCTTCCAATAACATCTTATACTAGAAGATAATATTTCTTATTTTTTTACCCAATCTCTAGAGTGATCAAACTATCTAGGGGTTACCAAGTCCTTGGAAGTTCCAATATAAAATCCCATGGTGATTGGTGGGGTTTGATTAAATCACCCCACAATTTCATTTTCATCAATGATTTTATTAAAAATCCTAGTAATCTTCATTGAATTTATGTTATCCAAAAAAAAGATTCAATATTTCACTTACCACAGATAGAATTAAAATATAAAAAATTAAAATTTTATTAGCCATTTGAAGACACTACTTCTACAAAGATCACCAATACAACTTATTGATATATCACATGTCTCATCATCATCCCTTAGTCTTGATTAACCAACCACTTGATTATGAAAATAGTTATCATTTGATACACACACTTATGTAGAATAAATAAGATAAAGAAATTAATTTGGTTCAACATCAATATTCCATGGAACTTGGTATAAGTCTCATTAAAAAAATTTCTTAGACGATGAAGGAATATTCAAAAAAACTATTTTGTTGTGGTGAATCAATTGATCTATCATTATCATTTTGAATTGAAACAGAGATATCTCATTCATTTAATACTTTTATAGTTAATATAAGACACACACACACACACACACAATATCTTAGGATTATTAATTAAATCCAAACCAAATTTATTTCCATGACACATAACTACCTTAATATCTTCTCTATTTATTGCAAAAAAAAATTTCACTCCCCTTAAAAAAATTGTCATGCGTAATGAATATGTTGGAGGAACGAACATAACAATCTAATCTATTTTATTATTCATGGTCACTTTAAATTTTGTTTTTTTGAATAGAAATCAATATCTTCTGATCCATTTCCTTTTCCTTATTAAAAAAATAGCTAGTCTTAGCTTGTAGGCAATCCCTATATAGAAAAAAACTTAACATTTTGATCAGGTTATTTTTCTCTAATATCTTTTTTTACATGTCTAATTAAACCTTAAAAGAAGAAAAAAATATTTATTCATTCACATTCAAGGTTGATCAAAATTTGGATACCACTAGAATTAGTAGTAACCTTCTAGAAATTTAGGTAGTTACAATAATCTGGGATCTGAACTTTAGATGTGTTCTAATATATAATAAATTAAATTGATCATTATCAATATATTCCTCAATTATATTTGTTATTTTTTATAAAATACTCACACTTCCCATTGAAAATGGAATTCACTTATCATGGATCCAAAATGGTGATTTATTTAGTTTTATTTCAGTAGGTTCCAAATCATCATATGTATATTCCAAAATAATAATAGAATTATGGAATATCCAAGTTCTTCCATAAAGAATCTTATTCCTATTTACTTATAAATAGAAATGAATAAAAAAAGGTAGGGTTCTGCTTCACTAATGGAAACCCCATTCTTATACCTCCATAAATTTTGAAAATTTATTCAAAACATAGTAAAACTTTATACTATATTATCCACAAAATGACCAATTAATAAAAATTATATACAATTATGTCTAGTTCCATCATCCCATGAAACCCCATAAATATAAACCTATTATACAAATCTATCAATTTTAAATCTCAACATTGATGGATAGGGTCTTCCAAAAAAACATTCAACAAGAAACCCAAAATTTATAACAGTATATAGAACACCCAATGAAGCCAAAAAATTAATAGAAATTAATCCTCCAAACACTGATTAAAATGAATTTAAATTTTTCAAAATGAAATTTAGTGCTAATAATAATTCAATACAGATCAAAAAAAGTTGTGTAAGAACCAAGGAAATACCTATGTAGAAGGCTCCCAAAGTGAATATATCTTTTATAAAGTATTGAATAATCACCCTTATTTTTTAAAAGTGTTGAATAGTTATTTTTTTCATAAACATTCAAAATTAGACTTATATTATTTAACATTTATATGAACAATGTTTCAAAAATTTATCACTAATTTTGTTCTGTATTTCACATTTTTTTGATGAATTATAAATTTACATCAATGTTTATTATAGGTTCGACTACCCAATTTACCTAATTTAGCCAATCCAACCTCAACCCGCTCTATTTTTTAATTCATTGATTAATTTATTTTTCAAAAAATTAATTTTATGTGAATATATCCTAATTTTTTTAAATACAAATAAATTATTATTAGATATATATATTGTTCTTTGAAAGTCAACTTTAATATATATATAATATGTGTTCCCAGCTGTCTTCTCTATACAATGAACAATTGGACCATCATAATCATCAATGTTTTTCATCTTATCTAATTACATCCCAATATATACTCTAGTCTAAAAATTTTAAGATGAATAGGAAATATCTTTCAATTAATTTTTTGTATGCACGGGCTAATGATATTCATTTTTCACCACTAATATAAAATATAAAAATGAATAGTTTCATTATTATAAATATGAAGTGAATCTAAGTTAAACTATTATTCTAACTCAGACACACTTGTAGTTAGTCCAGGAAACATCATTACATTTTCTAATTTGATTAATATGTTTTTGGAATTCGAAAATATATTTGATATTTCTATCATTATAGTGATGATTATTTGTTCAAAATTCATTGTATTTATTTTAATTATATAAATCAAATACATTATAATTATGTTATGAAATTATAAACCCTTATAAGAATAAAAATTAATTAATAAATATATAATTTATCACCTTTTACTATTAGGGTAAGTAAAATATACATTTCATATATTTGTAAAATATGTTTAATGTATTTATCAAAATATTATTTCATTACATTAATAATAATTCTATAATTACTTCCACATGTATATTTTATAAAAACGTTATGTAAAGCACTTAAAAGAAAATAAGGTGTGATAAGTGTGAATATATTTTTACTGATCATTTGAAAAGTACTTTTTATGTTAAAACATTAGTAAAAATACAAAAAAAATTGTGATTGTTATTTTATTGGAAGTGATGTAAATTTTAAAAACCAAAAAGTATAATTTCATCTTATATCAACCTCTTTTGATAATTTTTTAAAATTAATATTTTGTTGTTGATATATTTATGAAAATTTTGTACAATATTAGAAAAATAATTAATATTAATATTTTTTTATAATAATATAAATTTAATTATCATATTTAAATAAAATTTCACAAACAATCAAATTTCAAATATATATACAATATGTGACATTGGATGTTCACTACTACAAAAACACTGAAATTAGATGATATTTTTTATCATCACTTTTTAACACTGAGAAAGAAACTTATCTCAATGATTATTTTTACCACTTATAAGGATTATGTGTGTGTTATTTATATGAATAAAAAACATATTTACATGAAACACCTCAATATTTTAGAAAATAAAACAATTTTTGATAGCGTATTCAACTTGGACCACTAAGCTTAAATGGCCCGCAATATATATAACCATTATAACTTATACGTTAAATTGGTGGGAATAAAAAATATGAACCAGTTATATATATATATATATATATATATTTATTTAAATTTAGTACTCTATATAAATTATTTATAAAATTTTAGTAAATAATTAATCATTTTTTATAAAGGAATTTTATTCTTCAAAAATATGTTTTCTTCAAAAATGATTTTTATTGATTTTCATGGAAAAATATTATAATTAATTTATGAAAATTTTAGATAATGTATATTATAAAATTGAATTTATTTTTTAAATTATCATATCAAAATTTAATTTGGGTGAGATTTCTGGATTTTTCAAACAATATTGATTTTTAAGGGAATAGTGAAATATACCATTTTTTGGAGAAAAGTAATTTATTTTCAATAAATTAAGAAATTTAAAAGTCCCATTATGTTTTGAATATTATTTAAAGTAATATAATTATTATTATTTTATATTTAATCCACTTAATTTATTTTTTAATCAACATCATATTGGATTTTAGTATAAATTTGTTTTTTTTCTTTAAAAACCAAATTTTTATAAAAACTATTTTAAAATGCATAATGTTTCTCAATTTTAATTAATTATGATAATTTATAATGATAAATGTTTAATATGAAATATATTATATATATATATATATTAATTTAAATTTCAACAATAATTATTATTATTCATATAGTTAATATAAGATCATATTTTCCATAAAAAATACACTTCTTGAACACTTTATTTTCCTTTGCATATGTAGGTTTAATTTTAAATTAAAAAATTATAATTATGTTAATTAAATTTTTTAAGATATATTAAATATTTTGAATCATAATAATTTTTATCATCTAATACTGTCAACTTAATTATTTACCATCATGAATAGTGAAAATAGTAAAAATAAATTTCTGTAATTAAGTTGAAAACGGGGTTACTCGGGGGGGGGGGGGGGGTTAAACTAAAAATATAAGGGTCAAAATAAACTAAAAAATTGTTTAAAATTTTTATGGAAATTTTTATACATTTTAATTTATATTTATCTTAAATAATCCATTTTAGAACCCTTTTAATGTAAAATATGTGGGTACACCATTTTCTTTTCAAAAATTACAAGAGTTCCACTCACCTCACTTATAAAAGGCCGTCAACTCTCCTATCTTCTTCACATATTCAAACCATTTTTGTTAAAAAAATACCTAATCAAATAACTTTAAAAATTCCATATCCTTATCCTAGAAAAAAAATTTTGTCATAAAAATATTCTTGGAATACTTTAAGTATAATCCTAAAGTGGTGGCTTGGGAAGAGGTAAAATTCCCAACTATTCATTTTTGTTTTATTTATTCATCCACCACCTTCAAAAATCCATCACTTATGATTATATAATAAAAAATTATCTCATATATACTGGGATGTTATTATAATAGTGTAATAACCTAAATTCATATCCTATTCTATCAAATGGGATACAAAATCATAATTCATGTATAGGGTAGACTACCGCCCCACAAACCGATGCCATTTGTTTTCCGTCATCTCCTCTTACGACCTATTTTAATGATGTATTTAAAGTGTATATATAGATATATATTATATTTTAGGAATTTTTATTAATTTTTAGTTATTATATCACATATAACTTTTTTAATTTCCATTTCATGTGTGATATGATAACATCCCTCATTTGTACGACGAACTACCACCTCACAATACAATGCGATTCATTTTTCAATAAAAATTTTCATTGAAGGTAATAAATACTATTTTAATTAAATATGTGATATAAATTATATAATAATATTATTAATTAAATATTTATCATCATGAAAAGTTAATATATCATTTTTTTCTCACACTAAAAAATGATAACGTTGTTCATGTACGTGTGGACTACTACATCCATAAAGCAATGTGATTATTTTTTCATCACCACACCAAAACAATGATATATATAAGTAAATTAAAAGGAAATAATATGGTACTTATGATATTATGATCATTATGGAAAAATAAAATAATATATACCTTATTTCCATAATTACCATTTAATAATGGAAATATTTCTCATGCGTACGTATGACCCACCGTCTTAATGATCGTAACACAATTCGTTTTTCATAAAAAAATCATTATTTATTTTATAAGTATAATTGATGAATAAATATTATAATTATGTCAATTTTATTATTTTGGATACTTTTAAATAATGACCTCTTTGATTAGGATCAATACATTAAATCCTTTTGGAAATAATTAACCAAACATTCTCAAAACACAAAATGTGGAATTAATTAATAAAATATTTAAATATGTAATTAAAAGGAAATAAAATAAATTATTTAAGTATAATTTATTAAACCTGGAAAATTTTATTATGAAATTCAATAATTTATGTAATCTTATTATACAGGAGTTGAAGGATATATTAGGAAAGTTTGGACTCGAGGTAAGAGATTTCTAGTCTCTATTTTATTTCTAAGAGTCATATGAAACTTTAATACTTGTTTATTTTGTATGGTGTATATAATTACTATTTAAAATGATATATCATTAATATTATTTTTTTCATTATATTTAATGTTTAATTTATTTTATGCTTTATTGGGAATTATGATTCAAAATATTACTAAAGTGGTAGGGGATTTGTGTCTCAATTTTTACTTCTGTAAGATACATGCCATATTCACCAACTATTTATTTTATGCGGTGTATATAATTTCCTTGAATTTATTTTATTATTATTATCCTGAAAATTATTGGGATTTATATATCCATTTTAGTATCTGTCTTTCATGGGGGTTTTGGTATAAAAGTTATCAATGTAGTAAGATATTTTTGTCTCAATTTTCCTTTTTTGAGCCATATGTTATATTATGCACTTATCTTCTTTTAAGAGGTTTATATATATACCTTTTGACATGTTATATCTTGAATCACATGATTTTAAAGATATTATAAGTTTCATTTAGTTGTATTATTTCATGGGGATTATGATTCAATGTTACCATAATGGTAATAATTTTATGTTACATTCTCATCATTTAACAAGATTGTTTATGATTATATTTTTTATGAAAAAATATTATGATCCATATCTCAAGAAACTAATTAATTTTATTATACTATATTTATTTCATTATAATATATGTTTTCTCTTCATTTTCATCTCTTTATATACTCATGAGTTCAAAAGAACTGTTTTTTTAAAACTTCTCTATTTCTCTCTTCGGTCGAAAACCCTTTTTCTTATTAAACCATGTTTTCTAAAAATGTTTTCAATTTTTTTAACATTACTAAAATGATTTATTAAATAAAATTTTACCCATGTTTTTATTTTTTCAAAATGTTTTCTAAAGTAATATTCATGTCATTTCCCAAACATTTCCCATTTGGATTTTACCAAAAATGTTAATATAATTTTTGTTTTAACATGTACAATAGGAATGGAATTTCCCGCCATAATGAATATTAATTTCGTTGAAGATTACTTTATAAGTTTTCAAGGTTATTTTAAAATAAGGGGATTTTCAAAATGTTTTATGTTTTAATTTTTTTTTCAAAATGGAAAGGATATTTTCCTAAATAAATGTTTTAAATGAGTTTTAAAGCATCCATTATGTATTTAAAAGGTTATTTTCAAAGAAAAATATTTTCAAAACATTTTATATTATAAGAAGTTTTTTTTAAATGGAAATGATATTTTACTCAAGAATTTTTTTAAATTATTTCTAAATATTCCTATAAATGTTTCCAAGGTTTTTTTAAAAGAAAATACTTTTTACAATATTTTTTTTGAATTTTTAGTTTTCTAAAATATATTTTTCAAAATAAAAAGTTATTTTTTGACAAAATATCTTTAATTGTATTCTAATTCATAAAATTAAACAACAATTGTTGTATGTTATGCTCTAATGGAGATATTTTTTTAATGATACCATCCAAATTATTTCTCTGGATGGATTAAGATTGATTCAAGGAGATTTTTATTGAACCCATTTCTTTTCCATGGGTTAATCATGTTTTAAAGAGATTATCTTGGAACCCATTTCTTTTCCCAAGGTTATTCATGTTATAAAAATAATAAAGGTTTTTATGAGTTTTATGATAGAATTCAAGCTCTATACATCTTATTCATGTTGTGGTTCTTATACATTATATATGATGGGTGCACCCAAATAGTGCTTGGTGAGACCGATATAGATTATACGATGGGTATTTCTAGATATTTTTAGGCGATACCTATATTTTCATATATGATGGGTGTTCCGAGATAGTGATCCAATTCATTTGGTAATGATTATATTCTCCAGAGAATTATATTTGAAGTTTGCAATATGGTTATTCCAATTGTAAGGGCTCTGTAAGGGTTCTATGATGATGATGTTCCATGATACCAACATGTTTTATCTATAATTTTTATATGTTTATAATTTTTCCTTTTATCAATATTGATATCACATGACTCGTTATTATTGAATTTTTGACTCTTTCCATTTGTAAATTCCTATTCCATGTTTCATGATTGACAATTCATGTATTTATGGGTATGAGTTATTTTATGATTCTTTAATTCACTTTGATTATGTATTCATACATTTATTTACTTATTGTTATCATTTACTAATTTAAAATTTTAATTCTTATGTTTAACACTAAGAATTTGACCTCACCCTTCTTATGTTTACTTTTCCCCAGGTTATCAATACTGATATTGAATAAATTAGGTTTATAAGGATTTTATATGTATTATGATAACGAGTTAGTGTGAAATAATAAAATTAGGGTTAAGTGGGATAAATGATCATTTAAAGGTAGGGTATTATTTATGTAACATTTTTTCCTAATTATATAAAACTTAAAACCCAAAAGTCATTGGTAATAGCAGTGATATAAAATTTTCTTTTGATATTGTATGTTTTGGTAGGAGAAATTTCAGTTATCATCATCAGTTTCATTTCTAGAAGTGTAATGTTTTTCATTTCAACACTAAATCTGTGAGTGGGGGTTCGAGGATATTATATTAAGTTTGTAAACATATATACTAAATATTTATCTGGAAACAAACACTATTTATATTAATAGTAAGATATTAATAGAAATCATATGAAAGTGTATGTGTATATATATACATATACATATATTTTATCATATTTATGTATACGTTTGTTTGAATTAAATATTTAAATAATTATACACAAACAAATATATATACTATTAATATTAATATTAAGATAATAATATGACATATTAAAGGTCAAATATATAAATATATTAACATACACACATTATTTATTTGATAAACCCATAAAAATTTATATTTATATATAATATACTATATTTATAGTATATAAATTGTTGTAAACTCCTCACTGTATTTACCGTTTGTATGACCGAAACCATAGTGTTACATAACTCAGTTGTTCCTTCCCATATATAAGAGTCCAACTAGTATTGAGACACTGATTGTAACGTCCCGGTTCCAGAAGCCACCCTGAGGTGCCCCGTACCTGGTTGGTCACATGGCCTCAAGCACATTTCCCCGAATGCCAGAGGCTGCTGACTAGCAGCGAGGGCCTTGGGTGTGATAGTGGGGAAACTATGCCTTCATTGGAAGAGTACACAGCAGAAGTAAGCAACACATGCAATAGCGGAAGAAGTAAATATCCAACCACAGTAAACAACGGAAGACTAAAATAGTAAACAACTGGAGCGCACACACACATATATATGAAATGATGCATGATACATATATGTCTAGTAAAGTATCCAAACAAGTCACAATGCTAAATACCATACCAAACCAAAGTTCAAAAGATAAATAAACAGATAAGAAACCTCATCAGCATTGCAAGCCTCAGCTTGGTCCCATGCTCTCCTAATCCAATAAAAGTCAAGTACCTGAAGTAGAAGGTATCTTACCCTTATCTATACCTGCAACAATATAATCTGTTTGGGCCCAAAAGCATGACCCAAACCGGGTGTGAGACTAAATCCCAGTAGGCAACCACCCGAAGATCTATGCCTAATAGTCAGTGAATATATGGTAGGTAAAGTATAGTAAATAGTAAGCAGTAAACATAAATACACAACAACAAACAATCTGCAGGCCAAACAAGAAACAAGGAAGAAAACAGCTAACCACCAACAAGAAACCATTTGGGAGTACTCACGACCGTCCCCTTTGGTCCTAAACAAGAAGTACCAAAAACCCACTGGGCAGTACACTCAGCCTAACCCCTCTGGTTTGGTCATACAAATTATAGACTCTCTGAGGAATCACACTCAGTCAATTCCCCTTATAGTCTAGGGTAGTCAGGGACTCTCTGAGGAAGATCACGCGGTCTATTCCCCTTATAGCCCCAAGGTCTAGAGACTCTCTGAGGAAGCTCTCTAGGTCAATTACTCCTATAGCATCAGGTCTATGGAACACTCTCTGAGGAATCTCACTCGGTAAATTCCTCTTATAGCCTGGAATGGTTTTAGGTAAATCAAACAAACAAAGACTCTCTGAGGAAGCTCACTCAGTCTATCCTCCTATAGCCTATAAAGCTCAAGAACCTCTGAGGTAGCTCACTCGGTCTATCCTCCTGTAGTCTATAATATCCAAGACTCTCTGGGAAGCTCAATCCGTATATCCCCTATTGTCCATAATGTCCAAGACTCTCTGAGGAAGCTCACTCGGTCTATCCCCTTATAGTCCATAGCACCAGGTTCTCACGACTCCGTGCCAGTTAGTGCATAATAATGCTATATGGCTAAAGTATCCTACATAACTACTTGTCTAACCATTATACTACAATATAAGCATGTCAGAAAACAATAGTCTGTCCTACAATCACAAGGCATGGAAAAGCAGGTATAACAGCCAAAGGCTGAACAAGACCAAATGGGTCAATAACAGAAAAAATCATGGGCAAAACATCCAATCATAGCAATTATTCTTATACATGACGAAATTACCTCTACACAAGCATACAAGCAAAGTATTAAAACAACAGGGGAAAAATAGTAAACATGCAATTCCTCGTTCAAGGGTATTGGTGGAATCTTCACATAATACTCAAAGACTTTGAACGGAAAGGCACAAACCACCTACCTTGATGCTAAGAGATCAATATACTTGAACCACGAGGCTTAAATATCCTTAGAATGTTGTATATCTATGAAAAATCACAAAATGTTCAACCCATGATAACATGCAAAAGAGGATGAATTGGAAAACGATGCTCTAGAAGAGGGAAGAGATTACCGTTGTGGTTCCAACACAATCGACGGTGGTTGATTCGGAGAAGGGACGAAGGCTCATGGGCTCGGAGGAGATCTGCGGCCGTACGGGATGCTCTCGATCGAAGAAGCTGTAGAAGAAGATGGTTCTGGGGTTAAGACGTGACCCTAGTCCATTTAATGAAAAAAAAGAAAGTACACGTCGTGTACTTTTGGAGTACATGGTGTGTTCTAGGCTCTTTTGTACTCCACTTTATGTGACCTCTATGTCAACCCTACATGGTCGTGTGTGTGGCCATGACACGGACAACACACGGCCTCGAGCGACATCAAAGTACACGACGTGTACTCATAAAGTACATGATGTGTACCTCAAAAATTTCTAGAAACTCCTCTTTTCTCAAAAACTCCATAAAAAGGAAAAAAATACCTGAAAAGAAGGTCTGGGTTATTTCAAACTTCCCCCTTAAATAAATTCATCCTCGAATTTACCTAACGTGGTGTAGAAGAAGAAACCCCAAACAACTCCGACCACTGCGATCATACATCGACCTACCTCTCTCAAGTCTCGTCCTATACTCGCTCGTGCTACTATAGCACCTGTACCAGAGGAACAGACCGGCCGTGAAGAACCTTCGTACTGTGATCAACAATCCAGATAGGATGATCCTCAAATAATTCATCCGCTTCAAGCTCGACCTCCTTAGGTTTAAAGACATGAGATGGGTCTAAAAAATTAATGTCTGAGCTGAGAAACGTGGAAGACGTCGTGCATGGCCCGATACCTCTGAGGTAACTGCAACCGATAAGCAACCGGCCCAACATTCTCTAACACCTCAAATGAACTGACGTACCTCAGTTAAAGATTACCCTATCTTTGAATCCTCATGTGTCCCAACCTCAGTGCGACACGCAAGAAAACTTGATTCCCAAACTCGAAATCTATAGGTCGTCTCCGTTGATCACCATAAAATTTCTGTTGAGACTGTGCTGTAGCCATCCTCTTCTGAATCAACCCTATCTACTCTGAGGTCTCTTGAACAAGATGAGGTCCCAGCAAAGCTGCCTCTCCTGCCTCCAACCATCATAAAGGTGATCGGCATGGCCTACCATACAAAGCCTCGTAAGGTGCCATCTGAATAGTCGCCTAAAACCTATTGTTGTAGGAAAAATCCACAAGAGGTATGTACTTCTCTCAAGAACCTCCAAAATCTAGAATGCATGCTTGGATCATGTCTTCAAGCACCTGAATCGTACACTCAGACTGGCCATCAGTCGGGGGATAGTAAGCTGTACACAAAAGTTCATGTGTACCCAAAGCCTTCTGAAGCCCCTTCCAGAACCAAGAAGTAAAACATGCATCCCTATCTGAAATAATGGAGCACATAACTCCATGCAGACGTACAATCTATCAGATGTATAACCGTCCTAGATCATCAACACTGAATGTATCCTTGATCGAAAAGAAGTGAGAAAACTTCGTGAGTCTGTCAATGAAAACCCAAACTGCATCATTCCCACAAGGCGATCTCGGAAAACTGGTTACGAAGTCTATCATGATGTCATTACACTTCCACTCAGGAATAGGTTACTGCTGTAAAAGACCTGTTGGTTTCTAATGTTCCACTTTCACCTGCTGACACGTGGAACACCTCATGAAAAAACCAGCAACATCCCTCTTCATACCTGGCCACCAATACTGGTGTTGTAGATCATGATACATCTTGGTGACGCCAGGATGAACTGCCCAAACTGAGGAATAAAAATCCTACATCAGATCCTCGCATATGTATGCTGGCACCCATACGTGTCCCTAGAAACACAGGATATCATCCTCGCCTATTGTCCACCCAGGTATATGGTCCTCTCCTGATATGCTTTCCCTTAGGATGAGGCCTTCTGAGTCTGATAACTGCTTCATACGTACCCGATCAAGAAGAGTAGAGGTAACAGCTACAGAAGATAGAAAAGTATTCCCCTATCTGTCATGCAACTCCAAATGCATCTCAGAAAATAGATCCATAAGCTCCCACTCACTGCTCATCTCTTGAACTACATGTATCTGAGTCCTCCTGCTCTGGGCATCAGCCACAACATTTCCTTTCCCTGGCGTGTAGGCAAGCTCGAAGTCAAAGGACTGAAGGTACTCAACCCACCTTCGCTGCCTCAAATTCAGATCAAGCTGAGTGAAGATGTACTTGAGACTTTTGTGGTCAGTGAAAACCACAAAGTGCTCCCCCAGAAGATAATGTCTCCAACTTCTCAAAGCATGAACAAAAGATGATAGCTCCAGATCGTGTGTCGGGTAATTCCTCTCATGTGGCCTTAACTTCCGAGACTTGTAAGCAACGACTCCATCTCCCTACATAAGCATAGCACCCAACCCGATACCTGAAGCATCGTAGTAAACGATATAGCTCTTTCCCGGCTCTAGAAATACTAGTATTGGTGCTGAGGTCAACTTCCCTTTCAACTCCTGAAAGACTGACTCAAAAGAATCTGACCATAAGAACTTCACCCCTTTCTTGGTCAGACCTGTCGGTGGTGCTTCTATGCATGAAAAGTCTTGTATGAAATGCCTGTAGTATCCAGCCAGCCCTAGAAAACTCTGCACCTCAAAGAAGTTCTTCAGATGCTCCCAAGAAACTATTGCTCTCACTTTCTCTGGGTCTATTTATACTCTTGCCTCTGAGATAACATGACCCAAGAAGTGAATATGGTCCATCCAAAAGTGTCATTTTGAGATCTTAGCATATAACTGATGCTCCCTCAGTGTACTCAAAATGATCTCAAGATGGGTAGCATGGTCATGTCGAGTGTGAGAGTACACTAAGATGTCATCCACGAAAACCACCATGAAGGAATCCAAGTATGGATGGGAAACTCAGTTCATCAGTGCCATGAAAACTGCAGGTGCATTCGTGAGACCGATCATCATAAACATATACTCGTATAGACTATACCTGCTCCGGAAATTTATAAGAGGTATATCAGATGGTCTAACATGAAACTGATGATAACCAAACCTCAAATAGATCTTTGAGAACACCTGGGATCCTCGAAGTTGATCAAAGAGGTCATTGATCCTCGGAAAGGGATATCGGTTCTTGACTATCAACTGGTTCAACTTCCGATATTCCACACAAATACTGAGGGTACTGTCTGCCTTCTTTGCAAACAAGACAGACGAACCCCAAGGAGAAGTACTGGGTCAGATGAAACCCTTCACCTGCAATTCCTCCAACTGCTTCTTGAGCTCCTGCAACTCAGGTGTAGCCATCCTATAAGGAGGAATGTACACCAATTATGCTCCTAGCACGAGATCAATCAAGAAGTATACTTCACGCTATGAAGGCAACACTGAAAATTCCTCTGGGAAGACATCCCTGAAACAATCCACCACTGGAGGAAATTCTAACTGTGAAGTCCCTTGGTCATCTAGATAAATACTAGAAATTTGGGCTATAAATGCTCCCAACCCATGACGCTCTGGACCCGCTCTGCTCGCCCGAACATCCCACTCGCCCTTATGAAGAAAGGATCCACACTATGGTGATACGAAAGTCACCCTTCGGGGATAACAATCGATGACTTCTTGGAAGGGAACTAGCCAGTCCATTATGAGAATGACATCATAGCTTATCATCTCTAGGACATATAAGTCCCACAATAAGTGACACCCTGCAACCTTAAGAGGGCACTCTCTACACTGACGTAGACTAACCGCTCTAGTCCCCAACAGTGTTTATAAGGTCAACGTATCGGCAGAGGGAAAGATGCAGAGCCCAAGGCTCTCCACAACAACAACATAGATAAAACTATGCGTAACAACAGTATTGAAAAGAGATCAAGATAAAACTGAGGCTACTAAGATTGTACCTCAAATGGTAGAAGGGTCGGGATCCTGATCTTGATGGGTCTGCTCCACTGCAAAGGTCTGACCTACCCCACGAGCCTGTGACCCTTCCTGACCACTCTGAGCTGATCCACTCTGCTGTTGCTAGTATCCTGGTGACTGGCCACTACAGTCATGACCTCCACCTTGCCCCGAACGGCTGTAATAACTCTAGTTCCCAGACTGGTGAGAAAATGATGATGCATCTCCTGAATTTGGGGTCATAGAAGAACCCCTACCACCAGTTTAAGGTGAGGATCTAACAGAAATGCTGAATATGGCCCATCTTGCCGCAAGATCGGCACTCCATCGGGTCTCTCTAGCACTGAGGCCTAGTATGCTCACTCCTCCTGCATTGGTAGCATACAACCTTGCTACTTGAAGATTCATTCCGCCTACTCTGATCTCCTCGAGAAGACTCCCTTCAGCGCTTCCTGCTATCAGTAAGAGGAACACTAGCTATGGGTGTCGAACTGCCCTGGCTCACTGCTCTAGAATCCCTCACATTACGCTCAGTGATCAGCACCTGGTTGACGATAGAGGATATAGAAGTCAACCAAAAGATGTTCACCTGCGATTGGATGTCATGCCTCATATCATCCTCAAACTTCCGAGCAAGGAACAACTCATCGCCTCCTGGAATAGGCGTGAAATGCTGCAGCTCAGTAAAGCGAGACGAGTACTCCATAACAGAAAGAGTACCCTGCTCTAGACTCATAAACTCCCGGGCTCGATCAGCCCTCAAGGTCTCCGGGTAGAAGTAATCATAGAAGATGCGCTAAAACTCATCCCAAGTCATACTCTGTTGGCGCCCTGACTATGAGATCACCTCCCACCACCTCTTGGCAGAGTCTCGGAGAATATAGGTAGCGAGCTTCACCCTCTCCTCTAGAGGTATCTCTAGATGATCGAAAATCATGAGTGTGGACTCTATCCATGACTATGCATCCTGAGGTAATCCTTCCCCTATGAAGGTGGGAGGATGCTGATGCTGGAAAACCCACGTCAATTCTACCATCGACGGGGCAGGAGGTGGCGCTCCCTGGAAAGTCTACATCATCCTCTGAAAATCCTCCCTAAACTATGCATCGATGCCTGTAACTGGTATAACCGCTAGTGCCAATGATGGCATAGTAGGAGGATCTGCATGAGGTACCTGATTGGCCATATTTGGTGTCTGATCACCGTCTGGCAGCAGATGTACAACCGGATGACATCTCGACGACATAACTCTGAAAGGTCAAAAGCACACCTTAGATCAGGGTTAACAAAGACTGAGAGCACAAGATTACAAGAGGGGAATGGGAGAAAGAAACATTCAAGCATAGAACATGACTACACATCGTGTATAAAAACTACACGATGTGTTCTATTAATCCATTCACATGGGCATGTACTTCTGTTCCAATTGGTCGTGTTACTCCCCAACTACACGGCGTGTTTTCCCCACACACATTGTGTACTTGAACTCTATTCCCCTGCCCGAGTCTCCTTACATGGATAACCCAGACAGTCCTCTTAATCCTAGACTACACGGCATGTAGGACCAGCACACGACATGTACTAGATAAGTCTTCAAAGTCCTGTGTTGTTAGTTACACGGCCGTCTACAGAGCTCACTCTACACAGCGTGTTCCACGGGAACACGACATGTACTTGAAGGATTTTCTCGACCCGTGTTGTTAGTGACATGGCCAGGTACATAGGTTACAAGGAAAAACATGTGAAAACAAGACACAACATGTAAAGGAAAGGTTTCATCCAACCCTGTCATTAGTCAAACGGGTAGACACACGATCTCTATAACATGGCGTGTACCTACCATACACGACCTGTTCTTGAAGATTTTCTAAAACCACGTGTTTCTACCCACACAGTCAGTGAAACTATTTAAAAACTACACGGTGTGTATTCGTAAAGTACATGCCATGTATTTTGGGTTTTTCTAGGCAGGAGCTCAGAAACTGCTACGAAGTCCAGAAAACACAGAAAACAAGCATGAAGGTGCCAAATTCTGATCTGTGAGGTCCCATACTCCCCACGAATCAAATTTTGGCATCTTTTACATACCATATACAAGAAAAACAAGTCAATGATCTGCCAAGTTCCGGTTCACGAGGGACCATAACACCTCAAGAATCAAAATTTGGCGTGCATCTCAGTAAAAATCTACAAAAACAAAACTCTATCAAACAGTAGGTATCTCTATCAAAGTAACTATCACAACAACATGCATATTTTACACATCATCTATCACAACAACATGCAATTACTAATGCATCCAAGATGGCATGAAAAAAATGCATGACATGTGATTTCTAGAAAGTGCATATAAGATGCATGGGATGGAATACCCTCATCTCATCGGGTTGCAATAGAAATAGAACCTCAATAATATGAACAGTAACAACACAATTCATGTGGGTCACTCAAGGTGAAATCATATCAACTGTAAAAATCAAAAAACTAGAAGAAATTCCAATAAACGAGGTAGATTGGATTTTCACTTTACACGGGTTAGAAACTCCCAGGCACAACTCATTACCAAATACCTATTCCGTCTTATCCTTGACTATAGGCTCCAAACAGTAAGTCAAGAGAAAATAATTTTTCTGATACCACTTTAGAATGTCCCAGTTCCAGAATCCACCCCGAGGCACCCCATACCCAGTTGGTCACATGGCCTCTAGTGCATTTCCCCAAACGCCAGAGGCTGCTGACTAGCAGCGAGGGCCTTGGGTATGATAGTGGGGAAACTATGCTCTCATTGGCAGAGTACACAGTGGAAGTAAGCAACACATGCAATAGCAGAAGCACTAAATATCCAACAACAGTAAACAATGGAAGACTAAAATAGTAAACAACTGGAGCACACACACATATATATGAAATGATGCATGATACATATATGTCTTGGAAAGCATCCAAACAAGTCACAATTCTGAATACAATACCAAACCAAAGTAAAGAAGATAAATAAATAGATAAGAAACTTCTCAGCATTGTAAAACTCGGCTTGGTCCCATTCTCTCCTTCTCCAATGCAAGTCAAGTACCTGAAGTAGAAGGGTGCTTTCTCTTATCTATACCTACAATAATATAATCTCTTTGAGCCCAAAAGCATGACCCAAACTTGGCATGAGACTAAATACCAGTAGGAAACCAACTGAAGATCTATTCCTAATAGTCAGCGAGTATATGGCAGGTAAAGTGCAGTAAATAGTAAGCAGTAAGCAGTAAATAGAAATATATAGTAGCAAACAATCTGCAGGACAAACAAGCAACAAGGAAGAAAACAGCTAACCACCAATAGGAAACCCTCTGGGAGTACTCATGGTCATCCCCTCTGGTCCTAACCAAGACGTACCAATAACCCTCTGGGCAGTACACTCAGCCTAACCCCTCTGGTTTGGTCATAAAAATTATAGACTCTTTGAGGAAGCACACTCAGTCAATTCCCCTTATAGTCTAGGGTAGTCAGGGACTCTCTGAGGAAGATCACGCGGTATATTCCCCTTATAGCCCCGTGTTCTAGAGACTCTCTGAGGAAGATCACTCAGTCAATTCCTCATATAGCCTCATTTCTATCGCAGACTCTCTAAGGAAGATCACTTGGTCAATTCCTCCTATAGCCTGGAATGGTTTAAGGTAAATCAAACAAACAAAGACTCTCTGAGGAAGCTCACTCAGTCTATCCTCCTATAGTCTATAAATATCAAGACTCTCTGAGGTATCTCACTCGGTCAATCCTTCTGTAGTCTATAATATCCAAGACTCTCTGGGAAGCTCACTCAGTCTATCCCTTATAGTTCATAATGTCCAAGACTCTCTGAGGAAGCTCACTCGGTCTATCCCCTTATAGTCCATAACACCAGGTTCTCACGGCCCCATGCCAGTCAGTTCATAATAATGCTATATGGCCAAAGTATCCTATAGAACTACTTGGATAACCATTCTACTGCAATACAGGCATTTTAGGAAACAAAACTCCATCCTGTGATCACAAGGCATGGAAAAGAAGGTATAATGGCCAAAGGATGAACAAGACCAAAAGGGTTAATAACATAAAAAAGCATGGAAAAAACATCCAATCATAGCAATTATTCTCATACATGAACAAATTACCTCTACAAAAGTATACAAGCAAGGCAGGAAAACAACAGGGGAAAAACAGTAAACACGCAATACCCCGTTCAAGGGTATTGGTGGAATTTTCACATAATACTCAACGAATTTGAACGGAGAGGAACCAAACACCTACCTTGATGCTAGGAGATCAATATACTTGAACCACGAGGCTTGAATCTGTTGGACGGAGAAAAAGGGAGTGATGGAAAGAGGGGGGTGAATTGCCTTTTAAAAAAATGATTAACAAATTAAAATCAAAGTTAAAAATGCAGCGGAAAGTAAAGAGGCAAGACACAAGAATTGATAACGGAGTTCGGCCAAAAACCCGGCCTATGTCTCCGCTCCCAACTAAACCGTTGAGAGATTCCTACCGCTTGCTTTTCAATGGTTTTAGCAAGAAACCCACTAGGCTTTGAGGTAGCACTAGAACCTATTACAGCTTGCTTTTAATGGTTTAGCAAGAACCCACTTGCTTTTGATGGTTGAGCAAGAACCCACTAGCCTTCTTATAGGTGAAGGCTAGCTCACCTATGACACAAGCCTTTTAAAAGGAAAGGCTTGAAGAAACCTCTTCACACCTTAGTGGTGATGTGAAACCCAAAAGAAAGAGGGATGAGAAAAGGTGTTGGGGTTTGTAGGCACAAACCCAAATTTAAAGCTCAAAATAAATATAAAATAAAAACCGTAATTGAGGAAGACTTGGGCGCCAAAGTATGATGGAGTTTATGTAGCGTGCTCTCCCAAGCTTCTTGAGGTGCTCCTTGGATTGGAAATTGGTTGGAGCACTTGAGGATCCTTGAAGGTGGAGCGCCGGAGGTTCTCCAAATGTTCAACAATATGTCCGAGTGCTTGGTATATGATCCGGGTAGTGTTCGGGGCTTCCTTGGCCTTTATTTATAGGCAAGGAACCCTTTGGGAGTCTTCGGAGCCGTTGGAGAGGCTTAAAGAGCCGTTGGGAGCCAAGTGGGCCAGCCTGGTCAAACTGCAACGACTAGTTTGACTGGCTCCACCAGCTGGCCGGTACAGTCCCACCGGCTGGCCGGTGCTTGAGGAATTTGGGAGACTTCGAGTCTTGGCTCCACCGGCCGACTGGTTGATGGGCCACCGGTTGGCCGGTGGCTTGGCAGTAGCTGATTCTTCTTTTCCAGGCACCACCGGCTGACCGGTGCCAGAGCCACCGGCTGGCCGGTGGGCAGACAGTAGCTACCACTGTTTGACTGGATGCCACCGGCTGGCCGGTGGTCAAGCCACCGGCTGACCGGGGGAGCCTGGCAGTGGGAAATGCCTCTGCCAGGTCCACCCGCTGGCCGGTGCTATCACACCGGTTGGCCGGTGGACTGAATTTCAGTCCACTTTGAGATTCTTTCTTGGGCCAACTTCTTGGCAACCTTGTGCCTATCATTCAAAAACACTTCAAACAATATTAGACAAATAATAAGGTGATTGTGATCATGAAAATCAAACAACAAGGGGAACGAGAGGTACAACAATCTCCCCCTATTTTGATGATCACAATCACCAAAACAATCAAAGTAAAAACTTAAATTGAAGGCATGCTTTTAATGAAAAAATTGAAAATAAATGCTAAGCATGATCAAAAGGTTTCTCCCCTAATCAATCAAGAAATTTCTCCCCCTTTGTGATTATCAAAATAGCACGGGGCATAAAACTTGATTGAGGGAAAAAGTTTGAAAAAATAGATTTTTAAATCAATTGGAATTTTTGAAAATGAAATCAAATTGAACTTTGAATTGAAAATTGTAAATACAAATTGAATTGAAAAATGAATTGAAAGTTGAATAACAGTTTGAATTGAAAGTTTTGAATCCAAAACCAATTGAAATTTGAAATTTGAAACCAAATGAAATTCTTGAAATTGAGAGTTTTGAATCAAAAATGAATTGGAAATTTAAATTGAAAAAAGAATCGAAAGAGATTTTTGAGTTTAAGAAAATTTCTCCCCCTAAATAAAAACAATGAATCACCGGGGAAAGGAAATAAATTTTGGCCCGGAGAGACTCGCAAGAAGGGATTTTTCAATCCAAACTTGTCTCATGGCGGGTCTTCTCCTATAAAATTCGTCCTAAAAGAAAATACTTTTGGGTTGACCATACCGGGCGTTTTTACAATTACATTCATAAATAAGGTTCCCGTGTTTTTTACAATAATTGCAAAATTTATAACTAGAGCTCCCCCTTACAAAAACAGTGGGTGCATGGGAGGAGGAGGCTTGGTTGGTATAGCCAAGTCCATTGGTGGTTCTAGAAACCCTTTGAGAACCCAATAATTTGGTCAAATTTTGTTCACCTTGGGTGAACTTGGCTAAGGATTCTCTAAGGTCCTTGATGGTGGATTCCAAAGAATCAACATTGGGAAAATTTTGGATTTTAAGGGAGAGTTCCTCCTTCTCTTTAAGAAGTTGTTCTTTTTCGGAGGAGAGTTTTTTGAAAGACTTTTTTAAAGCAACAAATTTTGATGATAATTCATGAAAACATTTTTCTAGTTGGTCTCTAGCGTGTGAGAGTTTTTCATAAGATAGATGATTAAATGAATTAGAAGAACTAGAGGAGGAAGAGGAGGAAGAGGAGGAAGATACCTCATGTTTTGCCATTAGGCATTTTGTACCTTGGTCGCTTGAGGAGGAGGAGGAGGAGGATGATGAGGTGTCACTCCATGTCGCCTTGAGGACCTTTTTCTTTCCTTTTTCCTTTTGCGTGGCCCGTTTTTTGTTGAGTGGGCAATCAGGCTTGTAATGGACCTTTTCGCCGTAGCCGTAGCATTTTACCTTGGGCTCCGATCTTTTGTCGGGTTCTTGCTTTCGATGCTTGCGGGATTTCTTCTTCTTGTGCTTCTTCATAAACTTGTGCATTTGGCGGGCGAGATTCTCCATTTCCGAGTCGCCGCTTGAAGATGAAGAAGA
This sequence comes from Viscum album, assembly GCA_963277665.1. Classification (NCBI taxonomy): domain Eukaryota; kingdom Viridiplantae; phylum Streptophyta; class Magnoliopsida; order Santalales; family Viscaceae; genus Viscum; species Viscum album. The sequence goes on from OY728150.1 coordinate 2,099,243,837, forward strand.
TGAGGAAGATGAGGATGATGAGGAGGAGCTTCCTTCTTTTTGTACATTGAGGGCAATGTTCTTTGGTGTCTTGATTGGTGTGCCCTCCTTTTCATCTTGCCTCCTCATGGTGATCTCGTAGGTCATTAGGGATCCAATGAGCTCCTCGAACGGCATGTTTTTGACATCCTTAGCTTCTTGGATTGCCGTCACTTTAGGTGCCCATGAGCTCGGAAGGACCCATAGAATCTTCTTGACCATTGCTTCAGCTGAAACATCATCACTAAGAGATTTTCTACCATTGCAAACGTCAGTGAAGCGTGTAAACATTTCAGAAATAGACTCATTTGGATTCATTGAAAAAGATTCAAAGTCTTGTCTATACATATCTAATCTAGTATCTTTGACTTTATTAGTGCCTTCATGGGTCACTTCTAAAAGCTTCCAAATTTCATGTGAAGATGAGCAAGTAGAAACACTATTAAATTCATTTCTATCTAACCCGCAATGAAGAGCATTCATGGCTTTGCCATCAAGCTCAAAATTCTTAATATCGGTGGGGGTCCATTTGGATTCGTCGGGGGAAGACAAAGAATAACCTTGCATGACAATTTTGTAAATAGGATATCCTATGCTTCTTAAAAAAGTGGTCATGCAGGTTTTCCAATAATTATAGTCGGTCCCATCAAAAAATGGAGCCCGACCCAATGAGTAGCCCTCGGGGGCGAAAGAGGTAGATGCCATCAAAAAAATCTTTAATTTGAAACCGGTTAGGGAATTATTCAAATACTCCCTCTGATACCAATTGTTGGACAGAGAAAAAGGGAGTGATGGCAAGAGGGGGGGTGAATTTCCCTTTAAAAAAATGATTAACAAATTAAAATCAAAGTTAAAAATGCAGCAGAAAGTAAAGAGGAAAGACACAAGAATTGATAACGGAGTTCGGCCAAAAACCCGGCCTACGTCTCCGCTCCCAACTAAACCGTTGAGAGATTCCTACCGCTTTCTTTTCAATGGTTTTAGTAAGAAACCCACTAGGATTTGAGGTAGCACTAGAACCTATTACAGCTTGCTTTTAATGGTTTAGCAAGAACCCACTTGCTTTTGATGGTTGAGCAAGAACCCACTAGCCTTCTTACAGGTGAAGGCTAGCTCACCTATGACACAATCCTTTTAAAAGGAAAGGCTTGAAGAAACCTCTTCACACCTTAGTGGTGATGTGAAACCCAAAAGAAAGAGGGATGAGAAAAGGTGTTGGGGTTTGTAGGCACAAACCCAAATTTAAAGCTCAAAATAAATATACAATAAAAACCGTAATTGAGGAAGACTTGGGTGCCAAAGTATGATGGAGTTGATGTAGCGTGCTCTCCCAAGCTTCTTGAGGTGCTCCTTGGATTGGAAATTGGTTGGAGCACTTGAGGATCCTTGAAGGTGGAGCGCCGGAGGTTCGCCAAATGTTCAACAATATGACCGAGCGCTTGGAATATGATCCGGGTAGTGTCCGGGGCTTCCTGGGCCTTTATTTATAGGCAAGGAACCCTTTGGGAGTCTTCGGAGCCATTGGAGAGGCTTAAAGAGCCGTTGGGAGCCAAGTGGGCCAGCCTGGTCAAACTTCAACGGCTAGTTTGACTGGCTCCACCGGCTGGCCGGTACAGTCCCACCGGCTGGCCGGTGCTTGAGGAATTTGGGAGATTTCGAGTCTTGGCTCCACCGGCCGACCGGTGGATGGGCCACCGGTTGGCCGGTGGCTTGGCAGTAGCTGATTCTTCTTTTCCAGGCACCACCGGCTGACCGGTGCTAGAGCCACCGGCTGGCCGGTGGGCAGACAGTAGCTACCACTGTTTGACTGGATGCCACCGGCTGGCCGGTGGTCAAGCCACCGGCTGACCGGGGGAGCCTGGCAGTGGGCAATGCCTCTGCCAGGTCCACCGGCTGGCCGGTGCTATCACACCGGTTGGCCGGTGGACTGAATTTCAGTCCACTTTGAGATTCTTTCTTGGGCCAACTTCTTGGCCACCTTGTGCCTATCATTCAAAAACACTTCAAACAATATTAGACAAATAATAAGGTGATTGTGATCATGAAAATCAAACAACGAGGGGAATGAGAGGTACAACAGAATCTCCTCATAACATCATAGATATACCAAAACACACAAAACTTTCAACCCACAATAACACGAAAAAGATGAGGAATTGGAAAACTATGCTCTAGAAGAGAGAAGAGCTTACCGTTGCGGTTCCAACGCAATCGACGACAGTTGATTCCGAGAACGGACAGAGGCTCGAGGGCTCGGAGGAGATCCGTGGCCGTATGGGATGCTCTCGGTTGAAGAAGCTAGAGAAGAAGATGGTTATGGGGTTAAGATGCGACCCTAGTTTGTTTAATGAAAAAAAAGTACACGGCGTGTACTTTTGAAGTACACGGCGTGTACTAGGATTTTCCATACTCCGCTTTAGGAGGCCTCCATGTCACCCCTACATGGCCATGTGTGTGGCCATGACACGGACATCACATGGCCTCAAGAGACATCAAAGTACATGGCGTGTACTCATAAAGTACATGGTGTGTACTCATAAAGTACACGACATGTACTTCAAAAATATCTAGAAACTCCTCTTTTCTCAAAAACTACAAAAAAAGGAAAAACATACCTGAAAAGAAGGTCCAGGTTCTTACATTGATAGTTTGTAGTGGGGAGACTATATCATCTATATCATGGAATACAATAAAAAATAAAAAAAAATCATAATATAGATAGACATCAGAGTGCAACATGGAATTAAATATGAAGACATACTATGATATAAAACAATCACCATGAAATAACTTAATGGAACCCCAATTTTATACAATCATATATCAAAGAGAGATATTACTTAATCAGTTTGATTTTGTAAGAAATAAACAAAAACTAGAAAAAATAAGGGGAGGATGCTACTACAACCTTGAAATCACCTTTGTATAATCTCCCCATCCTCATCAAAATACTTTATCTCCTCCACTTGAACAAGAATTTATACCCTAACCTATATTCCAAAAATAGTATCTCTACACCCATTGATGTCCACATTTAGGGTGTGACTATATAACTTAGTAAGCCACTACCAATGGTGCCCCTAATATAATCTATTATATATATGATTACATTCATGATATTAAGTGACACAAAATAATAGAAAAAACTGGATATATAATCATATTATTATAATAAAATATTTATATGTCACTGCTTATAAATATAATAAAACATATATATATTTGGTGTTGGTTTCCCGCATTCTTGACCATATAATGTGGAAACTATGATAACCCTCCTCTTTATTACACATTAATTATTGACTTATTACATAAGATTATACATAAAACATCTTGGACGATCAGTAAGTCTAGTGTATTTTGGAATTAGGTGTATTACATAACAACTTAAAACATAGGATACAACAAGATTATTGAAAACATCATTGACATGTGCATATTATTTCATCGTACTTAAAAAAACATAGGATAACCTGAGGGGACACATGAGAGAAAAATGAGATATAAAACCCAATAATAGAATATACATGACATAAAATTAAGAAAGTAATAAATGTTATAAAATATTCATATAAATGAGACATAAAAGTGAGAGAGTCATAAACATGAATAGTGATGTATGATATAACATGATAACATAAAGGCAACATGGGAAATGTGGAAAAAACTTAAAACACTTCATTAAAAACATAGTTCAAGGATAAATGCAAAGAAACAATGATCTAAAAAGCCTCGTGATGTATTAGGTTCACTCCCTAATCCCTTTCATGACATCTTATGAGTCTAAAACTTTACCCAATGCATTGAAGTGCTATATAATTCCGTGTACACCCATCATATTCATTTCATTCCCATGCTTAAGTGTTCCACATAGATCATAAATCATGGAATAATTTATCATAAAATTTTATTCCATGATCAATTTTTTTTTGAATTAATACATGTAAGTCCCCAATAAAATAATTATAAGTTCATAAAGGTGAAAACCCTTTATTGGAAATGGGTACAGGTATTAACTATAAAATTTTTTGTCATGGAAAATCATGCTAAAATTTCAACAGCATAACGAGGGTGTATAAATATTCATAAAAGGAATTAATGAGAGTGAAAGGGGTATATAATCATTTAGAAATAATATTTATAGAAATGGGTAATTTTAATAATATATCCAATCTTTAATAATTTTAGATAAAATATATATAATAATGAATAAACTTGAATAAAGAGAAGGAGATGATCCCTTATTAAATATCTGCATTGTAATAGGTGTACATAAAGGCTAATGGTAGGAATTAATGTGAGTAAAAGGGATATCAATCATTTATACATCAAATGGATATTAAGGGGGATATGTAAGAACATATCCCAACATAAAAAAAATCTAAATTTAGAGGCATAACATTAAAGAGGTGCTTGAATAAAAAAGGATATTGGGAGATCCCTTACCTTGAGAGGGTGATTCCAAAAGCTTGAAAAAAGATTCTTGAGAGATCTGGGGAACATTTTGAGGGATCTTGAGTGGTGAGGGAATAGTAAGGATGTGATTTATGGTTTTTTAGTGAAGATAAATGGGAGCTTGGTTGATTTTATATAGGAAATGAGTGGGGAATTCTTTATTATTTCTCAAACTTAGGTTTTGGACTCTATATAATAATGTAATGAAAACCAAAAACCCTCCCAAGAATTTTTACCATAGTTTCTTAAAAATAACTGTGGTTTTAATTATTTTATATGGTTAAGGGCCGAAATTATAATACCCTTGATGATGTGGAAGTGAGTAATGTCCTTAAAGAAATAATTTTAAAACCCTAAAATATATTATATGTTTTAGAGGATTCATAAAGGATTTATAAAATTAATTAAATACAGTTAATATTACATTATTTTAAATATAAAACACATATTTTTTGTGTATACCAATTATATTATTTATTACATCATTTTTGGTCATTATGATGTCACAATACACACCATATATTTATACCATATTTAATTTATACCAAAAAATTTAGCGATCTCAATAAATTATGAAAAATTTACCATTATATAATTTTAAAGTTATGATTCCAAGAATAATATTTATTTTATAGAAATAATTTTATAAATATATGAATTTTTTATTTTATAATAGAATTGATATTTATCAAGAAATGCTAGGTTTTTTTTATAATAACAATTTTCAAACCATTATAGAAATTACATTTGATATCATAAAAAAATATTATCAATTAAAATTATCAATCATCATATAATAATAATATTTTATTAAAATATAATTTACTTAAAAAATACAATAATTTATCAAAAGGCGTCTCTTAATTTAAATTTTATATTACTCAAAAATATAATTTGTGTTTTATCGTATCAAAATATAATTTTTATGAAACTGATTACTTAATAATTTATAAAGTAAAAACAATATAAAAAAATAAAATAATTATTTAAATGAAAAGGAAATATATATATTCATAATGTTAGGGTTACTGTTTTTCTTGTCTTTGTTAATTTATTTTTTATTCTTAATTAACACATTTTCCTTTTACCGTGGTAATAAATATTTACTACAATTACTATTCATAATGTTCAAGAATTAGGTTGAACTTATTAACTAATATTAATTATTATAATTAAAAACATAGAATCCATTTTATCAATATAAATTTACAAATGTGGAATAATTTAATTTGATATATAATCAGTAAGTATGACATAAATCAATTTTTCAAAAAATACATTTTTAAAGGAAAGATGATTTTACTTTAACTATATAACTAGTAATATTCATTATATGAATTTTAATTCATATATATAGATATATAATCTAAAAATTTCATTTAAATCATTTCTCATTAGGGTTTATTTTAATTAATTATAATGGAAACATTATACATTTTAAAATAGTTTTCAGAAAGAAGTTGTTTTTGAATCCAACAAATAAACTAGTATTAAAATACGGTATAAAGATGATTTAAATTTAATTAATTAAATGAAATTTGAAAATGAATAACTATTTTATCTTTAAATAAAATTTAATTATTATTGGTACTTTAATATAACTTAATTTATTATAATAAATGACAATTTCACTTAAAAAAGATATTTTTCACTGTTTACTGAAAAATATATATTTTCTAAAAAATATAAAATTTTTACCCTAAGTTAATTTTGATATGCCGGTATAAAAAATGGAATTATTTGTATAAAATATATTTTCTAAATGATTTATAAATTAATTATAATATTTTTTTTCATAAAATAAAATACAAAACATTTTGGAAGAAAACATATTTTGAAGAACAAAAAGACATTACCAAAAATTGATTGATTATTTACTAATATATTTTCAATTTATTTAGGGTGTATATATATTTCATAAATTTTTTAATCCTACTCATATCCAAAATTTTAATGGAAATTTTAAAATTTTCATATTTAAATAATCATTGTTTGTTTGGGTCTGGTGTTGTGTATCACATACGCTATTGAACATAGTTTTCACTTTTAAAAACTCAATGCATTACATTATTCATGTTTAATATATTTCATCCTAAAAATTTAAATTTTAACTTGGTAGGCAGTGTTATTACACTTGAAAATATATTTATTGAAAACCCACATCATAAAAATGGTTAATAAAACATCCTCTTGAAAAGAGAGAATGAGAAGTATGAATGTCATCACATAACAATGTCTCAAAGTAGGATAAAATTATTGGGAAGTGAAAAAATAGTCATGGAAGATAAAACTTAAACTAAATAACTAATTGAGTGTGATAGAGAACATCATTATAAGAAATTAAATGACCATAAAACTATAAATCCGTGATGGATAAATGACCATTAATTCATTGGGAATGGTCGTAATATGATGAAATTTTTTTACTATTATTTTCCTAGATTTAAGGAATTTATTTACCATATAGAATAGGTATATAAAGAAATATTATTTCTTGACAATTATAATTTCATACTTTAATCAATTTATACTATAATCTCATATTTTCTCAAAATGATGAGTACTTAAGATGATATCTTTTTATGCCTAATGCATTTGAATAAGCTTTTAACGGATCACATAATCACCTAAAGTATAACTTGATATACCTATTATTTCAATACATAGGCTAGAATAAATGGAAAATTAGGGATAAGTATTTTTAAATTATGTAATTCATAGAAGGGAACCTAATAACATTAAAGGTATAACTTATACATGATATTTATTCCATAACTGATGAATTTCTAGGCTTGAATCTTTTTTATCCATGATCTATTTTCTAACATAGACACTTACAATAATTTTTTCTCTTAATAATTATTCATAATGATCTTGTTAATTTACCAAAAAATATCCCCTGGAGTTTCAAACCAGGTGTGCATCAAAGCCCATTTTCATTCACCAGTTCTTGGCCGAGTCTATCTTAACACAGAGTTATCGTGTTTTACCACTATGTACATCTATTCTAGAGCCACATACACTTGTAGTATCATGGAAAAGATATATTTTCATGATTATAAAATTAATATATATCTTACCAAAATTTAGGGATGTTGTCTTATACATTGTTTTATCCCTAAGAATTTATCTAGAGTTTTCTAATCTTAATCCAAAAAATAACAAAACTTTTCCTTTGATACCAACTATGACAACCCTTCTTTTTATTACACATTAATTCATGATTTATTTCATATTATTACACATAAAACAACCTATAAGATCAAGAAGTCTAGTGTATTTGGTATTTAGGTACATTACATAACAACTTAAAACATGAGATACAACAAGATTACTGAAAAATACCATGACATGCTCATATTATTCCATTTACTTAAAACCATATGGGATAACCTAGGGACACACATGAAAAAAGAGTGATATATAAAGCCCGGTAAGGGTATATACATGGAATAGTATGAATAATTTAATACATGTTAAAAAATAAGAATATCAATGAGACATAAAAGGGTGATAATAATAAACATGAATAATAAGGCGTGACATAGCATGATAACATAAAGGAAATATTGAAAATGTGGCAACAACTTAAAACAATTCCTCATAAAACTAGGTCAAGCCTAAATACCAACAAATCATGATGAAAAACTACCATGATTTATTATATTCAATCCCTAATCCCTTGAATGATGTCTCATAAGGCTAAAAAATTACCCAATTCATTGAAGCACTATATAATTCAGAGTGCACCCGTGACTTTCATTTCATTCTCATGCATAAGTGTGCCAAAAATATCATAAAATATGGAATCATTTATCATAAAATTTTATTCCATGATTAAGTAATGTTGAATAAAAACATGCAAGTCTCCAATAAAAAAATTATAAGTGTATAAAGGTGAACACCCTTGATTGAAAAATGGGTATGGGTATTCACTACACAATTGTTTGGCATGGAAAATCACAGTGAAATATATGCAATATAACGGGGGAATATAAATGTTCATGAAGGGGATTAATGAGAGTGAATGGGGGTATTTAATCATTTATAAATAATATGGATATTAAGGAGGATATAGAATGACATTTCTCATCATTTTTAATTGGAGATAATAGATATAAGATAATGAAGAAACTTGAATAAAGAAGAGAAGGAGCATATCCCTTACTATAATTAGGCATGGTAATGGGTGTACATAAAGGTTAATGGTAGTGATTAATGAGATTGAATGATGTATATAATAATTTATACATTAAATGTAAAGTAATGTGGATTTTTAAAAATGCATCCCAACATGAAAAAATGAAAATTTAGAGTCATACCATAAAAGAGGTTTATGAGTAAAAAGGAGAGTGGGAGATCCTTTAACTTGAGAGGGTGATTCAAAAAGCTTCGGAGGAGATTATTCAGATATTTGGGTAACCTATAAATGAATATATAGAGGTGAGGGTATATTAATGAAATTATACATGGTTTTTAGTGAAGGTAAGTTGTAGATTGGGTGGCTTTATTAAGGAAATTAGTGGATAGATATTTATTATTTCTTAAACTTAGGTTTTAGACTCCATATAATAAAGTAATAAAAAACTAAAAACCTTACTTTTATTTTTCCCATGGTTTTGGTAAAATAGTTTTGGTTTTCATTATTTTATATAGATAAGGGCCTAAATTATAATACCCTTGCTTATTTGGAAGCGATTCATGTCCTTTAAGAAATGATTTTAAAACCTTAATATTTATTATATATTTTGGAGGATTTATAAAGGCTTTATAAAATTAATAAAATAAACTTCTTAATTTTTTTAAAAAATTAAAACATATATTTGTTCATTTATACCATTTATAGTATTTATTACATCATTTTTTGGGTCACTATGTTGTCATAATATGCATTGTATATTTATACCATATTTAATTTTTACCCGAAAATTCGTATGTTTCTATAACTTATGTAACAATTACCATTGGATAATTTCAACATGCTAATTCAAAAAATAATATTTATTTTATAAATATAATATTTATTTTATAAAAATAATTTTCTATATATATGATTTTTTACTTTTAAAATAAAATTTACATTTATAGAGAAATTATGGTGTTTTTTTGACAATAAAGGTTTCTGATCCATTATATAAATTACATTTTATACCATAAAAACTATATTACTAAATAAATTTATCAATTATAATATAAAAATAATATTTTATTAAATTACAATTTATTTCAAAAATTGACTAATTCATCAAAAGTAGTGTCTTAATTGAAATTGCATATTACTCAAAAATAGAATTTCTTTTTTATCATATCAAAATGTAATTTTTATTAAACTAATTACTTAATCATTTATAGAGTAAAAAGAAAAATAAATAAATATAATAATTATATTAATGAAAATTAAATACAAATATTCATAGTTTTATGTTTACTTTGTTTCTAGTCTTTGTTAAACTATTTTTTACCCTTAATTAACCTATTTATTTTTTACCATGGTAATAAATATTAACTATAGTTTCAATTCATATTGTTCAAGAATAGGTTGAAATTATTAACTAATATTAATTAGGATGATTCCAAATATGTAATACATTTTATCAAAATTAATTCATAGATGTGGAATAATTTAATTTAATATAAAACCTGCAAGCACTGTGGAAAGTAATTTTTTAAAAAAATGCATTTTTTAAAGGAAAATATTATTTTACTTTAACATTAAAAATTGTAAATATAATTATATGGATTTAAATTCATAAATATAGGTATATAATCTAAAAATTTAATATAAATCATTTATCATTAGGGGTCATTTTAATTAACTATAATAAAGAAACATTATGCATTTTAAAAAAGTTTTCAGAATAACGCGTTTTGAATCCTATAAATAAGATTTTATTAAAATACAATATAAATATTAATTAAATGTAATTAATTTAATTAAATATAAATAAATAATACTTATTTTATCTTTAAATAAAATTAAAATATTATTTTGGATTTTATATTACTGAATTTATCAGAAGAAATGACAATTTCACTTAAAAACAATATTTTCACTATTCACTGAAAAACCTATATTTCCCAAAAAATCCCAAATTTTCACCATAAATTAATTTTGATATGATGGTACAAAAAATGGTGTTAATTTTAGAAAATACATTTCCAAAATTTTTTAGAAAATAATTATAATATTTTTTCATAAAAAGAAATAAAATCATTTTTGAAGAAAACTTATTTCGAAGAACATAAAGACATTACAAAAAATTGATTAATTATTTAATAAGATTTTTTTAATATAATATGGATATATATATAAATATTTCATAAATTTTTTTAAATTACTCATATCCTAAAATTTAATGTAAAGGTTAAAATGGTCATATTTAAATAATCATTATTTGTTTGGATTATGTGTTGCACATCACATATGTTATCGAACATAGTTTTCTCTTTTAAAAAATCAAGGAGTTACATTATTACCCACTTTAATAAATTTCATCCTTGAAAATTAAACATTAACAAAATAAGAAACGTTTTAACACATTAAAATATCTTTATTGAAAACCCACATCATAAAAGGGTTAATAAAACATCCGATTGAAAAAATAGAAAGAGAAGTATGAAGGTCATCACATAACCAGTTTTCCAAGCAAGAAGAATTATTGGTAAGTGTAAAAATAGTCTCGAAAGATAATAAAAACACTAAATAACTAATTGAGTGTGATAGAGAACATGGCCAGGAGAATGTCAAGGACCAAAAAACCATAAATTTATGATGGATTAAATGACCATCAATTCATGAGAAATGATGGTTATATGACAACATTTTTTTAAGATTCTTTTCAAAGAGTTAATTAATTAATTTAACATCTAGACTAGTTACATAAATAAATATTATATCTTTAAAAGTATAATTTCATCCTTTAATAAATTTCTACTATAATCTCATCTTTTCTCTAAATAATGAGTACTCCAGATGATATATTTTTTATGCTCACAGCACTAAAATAATCTTTTAACAGGTCACATAATCCACCAAAGAAAAACAAGATATTACTCTTATTTCAGTCCATAGATAATAATAAAGGTAAAATTAGGGATAATTATTTTTAAACTATTAAACACATAAAAGGGAATACAATAACATTAACGGGATAACTTATAAATGAAATTTATTTCTTAGTTTATAAATTTATAGGCTTCAATCTATGTTGTCAATGATCTATTTGATAACATAGATACTTATGTGAATTCTTGTTACCTCAAAAATGATTCATAATGAGCTTGTAAATTTACCAAAGCATATCCCCAATGAGTGTCAAACTAGGTGTGCAACAAGACCCATTGTTTTTCACTAGTCCCCAGTCAAGTCTATATCAACACTGTGTTTTTGGGTTTTACCCCTATGTACAACTATTTCAGAGCCACATCTACTTGTAGTATTCATATATAGATATATTTTCTCAATAAAACACTTAATCTATACTTTAACAAAATTTAGATATGTTTTATTATACTTAGTTTTATCCCTAAGGATTTCTCTAGAGTATTCTAATCCTAATCCAAAAAATAACAAAACTTTTCATTTGATACCAACTATGACAACCCTTCTCTTTATTACATATTAATTCATGATTTATTACATAGTATTACATATAAAACAACACATAATATTGAGAAGTATAGTGTATTTGGGAATTAGGTACATTACATAGAAACTTACAACATGGGATACAACAAGATTATTGAAAACTTCCTTCACATGCTCATATTATTCCATCGTACTTAAAACTAGATGGGAAAACTTGGGGATATACATAAGAAAGGGGTGAGATATAAAGCCCCGTAAGGGAATATACATGGAATAAATTAAGTAAGTAATACATGTTTGACAATATACATATCAATGATACATACAAGGGTGAGAATCATAAACATAAACAATGAGACATAATATAACATGATAACATAAAGGAAACATGGTAAATGTGAAAAAAACTTAAAACATTGCATCGTAAACATTGTTCAAGGATAAAATACAAGAAATAATGATAGGAAAAGTACAGTGTTGGATTAATTTCACTCCCTAATCTCTTTCATGATGTCTCATGAGACTGAAACATTACCCACTATATTGGAGTGCTACATAATTCCAGGAGCAACCATCACATTCAGTTCATTATTATGATTAAGTGTGCCACATATATCATAAATCATAGAATAATATATCATCACATTTTAATCGATAATCAAGGAGTGTGAAATTAATATATTTAAGTCCCTAATAAAATAAGTACAAGTGAATAAAGGTGAACCACTACTGGAAAAAGGGGCTATACCCACGGTTCAAAACCATGGGTATAGCTCCCAAAACCGTGGGTATAGGCTATACCCACGGTTTTGGGAACCGTGGGATGGAACGACATCGGTATAGGGGTCTTAACCTATACCCACGTTTTGGTAGAACATTGGGTATAGGGCACTTACACCACAGTTTGAACTGTGGGGAATTTATTCAATTCCTTTTAAAAAAATCGCGTTCAGCGATATTTGAACCTTGCTTGCTACACTTTACAGCGAGCCCCTGGACCAACCAAGATGGAATTATTATATGTTATATATATATATATATCTGTGGATATATATTAATATATTCTACGTTGTGTATTAAAAAACAGCGGCCACAGTGTTTTGAACCTGCGCCTCCTGCTACACCTCACGCCCGCGCCCCACGACGGACAAAACGACCTGTTAATTTAATCTGCTATACATTCATATATCTACATATATATTTTAATAGAAAACGTATTTAAATTTGAAAAATGTGCCTACGGGGATTCGAACCGGTGTCTCGCAGTACTCCTCAACGCCACTTACCAACTGAGTTGACATTATTATTTAATATATATACATTCATCTGCTTATATATATTAATATAATCTGTGAAAAATTGTCTCCCCACCAAATTTTTTTCGTGCCTTGCCTAATGTTTTTCCCCACCATAATGTGGGAAATCTATACCCATGGTTCTGGAGAACCGTGGGTATAGGTCTTCAAAAAAAAACCTTAATACCCACGGTTTTGAAGAACCGTTGGTATAGGTCTTCGGAAAATACCCTATACCCACGGTTTTCTCCAAAACTGTGGGTATAGGTCTTAAAAGAAAACAATACCCATGGTTTTTGGCACAACCGTGGGTATAGGTTCACATACTATCCTTATACCCAGGGTTTTGGAAAACCGTGGGCATAGGGGTACCCTATACCCACAGGTTTTTTGAAAAACCATGGGTATAGACCTATTTTCCAGTAGTGAACACCCTTGATTGGAAATGGGTATAGGTATTCACTACACAATTATTTGTCATGGAAAATAATTGATAAATTTAGGCATCACAAAAGGGGAATATAAATGTTAATGGAAGGGATTACTGAGAGTTAAAGGGGTATATCATCATTTATACATAATATATAAATTAAAGGGGATATGTAAGAACATATCCCATAATTATGAATTAGATATAAAATATATAATATAATGAAGAAACTTGAAGAAAGAGGAGGAGGAGAGAGTCCCTTACTAAATTTCAGCAAAGTAACAAGTGTAAATAAAGGTTCCTGCTAGGGATTAAATAAAGTGAAATGGGTATATCATAATTTATACATAAAATTTACATTAACTGGGACATGTTAGAATATATCCGAAATTTAAAAAATGGAAATTTCAAAGAACAACATAAAAGAGGTTATTGGATAAAAAGGAGAGTGAGAGATCCCCTACCTTGAGAGGGAGATTAAAAAATATTGGGAGGATATTATTGAGAGATTAGGGTAACCTTTGTAGGAATATTGATAATATATTATAGAGTAAGTGCGTGCTTTAGGGTTTTTGAGTGAAGATAAATGAGATCTTGGTGGGGTTTATATAGGAAATGAGTGGGAAATTATTTATTATTTCTCAAACTTAGGTTTTGGATTCTATATAACAAAGTAATCAAAACCAAAAAAACTTACCTTGGTTATTGACCACGATTTATTATAAATAGGAGTGGATTTAATTATTTTATAAGGCTAATGGTTAACTTATAATACCCTTGCTGACGTGGGAGCGAGTCATGTCCTTAAATAAATGATTTTAAAACCTCAAAATATCTTATAGGTTTTGGAGGGTTCAAAAAAGGCTTTAAAAATTTAATCAAATAAAATTAATATTAAATTATATTGAAATTAAAACATATATTTCTTTATTTACACCCATTTATAGTATTTGTTAAATCATTTTTGGGTCATTATGATGTCATAATACACACTATATATTTATACTGTACTAAAGTTTTATCGAAAAATTCGACTATCTCAGAGAATTATTAAAAATAACCATTTGATAATTTTAAAACGATTATTTAATCCATTTTTTCCAAATATATATACATTTTCACTTTTAAAATAGAATTTACATTTAATGAGAAATACTAGGTTTTTTTTACTATAACAGTTTTCGAACCATTATAGAAATTACATTTGATAACATAAAAATTATATTATCAGTTAGATTTATAAATAATTATATAATAATAATATTTTATTGAAATATAATTTATTTCAAAAATCAATTAATTCATTAAATGGAGTGTCTTAATTGAAATTTCATATTACTCAAAAATACAATTTTTATTCTATCGTATCAAAATAATTTTTTATTAAACTGACTACTTAATCATTTGTAAAGTAAAAACCATAAGGAATAAATATAATTATTATGTAATTGAAAAAGAAATATAAATATTCATAATATTAGGGTTACTTTGTTTATAGTTTTTCTTAATTTTTTTACTCTTAATTAACCTCTTTTTCTTTTATCATTGTAATAAATATTTATTACATTTACTATTCATATTGTTGAAGAATTATTTTAAACTTATTACCTTATATTAATTATGATGATTCCAAATGTGAAATATATTTTATCAAAATCAATTCATATTGGTGGAATAATTTAATTTAATATAAATCCCACAAGGATGATGGAAAATAGTTTTCTGAAAAATGCATTTTTGAAACGAAAAGATGATTTTACTTTAACTCTATAACTAGAAATCTTCATTATATGAATTTAATTTCATAATTACAGATATATAATTTAAAATTTTCAATTAAATCATTTTTCATTAGGTGTTATTTTAATTAATTATAATGGAGAAACATTATGCATTTTAAAATAGTTTTCAAAAGAACGCATTTTGAATCCTAAAAATAAAATTGTATTAAAATACGGTATAAAGATGATTTAAATGTAATTTATTGAATTAATTATAAATAAATAATAGTTATTTTATTTTTAAATAAAATTAAAATATTATTGGGATTTTTATATAAGTTAATTTATTAGAAATGACAATTTTACTTAAAAACAGTATTTTTCACTATTCACTAAAAAATCTATATTTTTCGAAAAATCCGAAAATTTCACCGTAAGTTAATTTTTATATGATGGTATTAAAAATTTGTTTCTTTTTATCAAATATATTTTCTAAATGTTAATGAAAATAATTATAATAATTTTTTTTTATAAAAATAAATAAAAATCATTTTTGAAGAAAACATATTTTGAAGAACAAAAAGACATTAACAAAAATTGATTGATTATTTACTAAGATTTCTTCTATTTATTTAGAATATATATATATATATATTTAATAAATTAGTTAATCCTACTCATATCCACAAATTTAATGTAACAGTTAAAATAATCATATTTAAATAGTTACTTTTTTGGGTTTAGTGTTACATATCGCATACGCAATTGAACATAGTTATCTCTTTTAAAAAATGTAGGCATTATAGGAAAAAACTATACATTATTCAATCTATTCAAAAAATACACACAATAAAAAGTAATACTTATTAACAATGGAATATATTTTCACCGGTGGAAACTTATATGCCGATTGAAACCTGAAAAGACTAATTGTGTTTCAGAGGAACCCAATTATCAGAAAATAGAAACTATCTTCTTAGAGAATGTAATTACATGTTTTAAGATTTAAAATCATAATATAAAAGGATAAACATATCATGTTTCATCCAGGACACCCATATGGGGAAGGTGGGAACCAATTAAGTATCATAACCACCCCCATACATTACTCCATCGACACCCTCACCAAGGACCTATTCATTTATGACTTGTTTAAAAAATTTAAATCATATACTTATCAAAAATATCATTATCCCAAATAATCAATATAATCTCATAAGAACCATCATCATGGGCCTATGGTACCAATATAATCACTTTATAAAATATGAACCATTTTACATTCCCCCTTTTAGTATAAGGAAAACCCATGTATAATAATAAAAAACTATATATATATGGAATGAAATAATAAAAATATGTACATTATGGATCCAACAACTCATAACATGAAAAAAACCAATTCATTTCAATTTTTAAAATGAAAATAGTTTTAATAAAAAAGTTTTAAATGATAAATTCATTTCTATTTTATTTCTCATGTTACCTCATGACTTTTTCTATATATGAAATGATGAGTATACAGGAGAGAAGATATCACCTTACCTTGAAAGATCACCCCACATAAACCCAAAGGGTTACCTCTAACTTAAGAAAACACAACCTCTTCATGTACAAGGTACTTTATCAATAGTGATAATGCTTTTTTATCTCACTTTTATCCCATTCATGTCCATCTTCATATATTATCCCCTTATGGGTTGACCACCACCCTAATCCACCCTTTCCAGGAACACCCTCATGGGAAAACTAGGTTATATGACTCTTGTTATAAACTTTATGACTCAAATAGGTAATTTCCCCCACAAAAGAGGTATTTTAAATCAAATACTATCAATTTATTCTATGTGACTCAATGATGGATCTTGAAAAATAAAAAAATTCCAAATGCTACTCCACCAAACCTCAAAGGGATTTATAAGATTCAATTCAAGGATGGATACACTTAGTAGGTTCTTTATTTATTTATAGTCAATGATTCCATATTGAAATTACCAAGAGGCTTCACTAACATCAAGATGCACTATATAAAGAATATATAAAATGGTTCAAGGGAGTCTCACTCTCTATAAATAAACACCCAAGACATACTAGTTCAATTTCAAGTCATACACACACTATTATCCACAATATCCTTCATACCATTCAAGAAAATTCATATAAACTGGGTGGAAATATATGGTACCATATATAAAACGGTTTGTCTATAAAAATATTACATGTTATTACATGTTGAATCTCCCTTTATTTCCAAAAATCAAATAAGTAGATAAAACCCCCAAAAATCTAGCGATTTAGAGTAAAAAAATGATGAACAAAAGAATAAATATGGAATAAGGAGTGATATGGATTAGGATTATTTCTCATAGTTCAATTTTATCATTAGATTACTAATCATGCAAGAAATAGAGAAAATATAAGAGGTAAAAAAAGAAGGAGAGGGAGAACATGGATCTCGAGTGTCTAACTAAGTGAATGAGAGAGGGGGTAAGGGTTCAGTCTTTAGTTTAAAAAAATTTCAACTAAATTATTTTTTTTGTAAAAATAAATCCAAGGCCTCTATGTACTCAAAAACCCTCTTCCAAGAACCTGGTGGTATATGGTAAATTACTATAGCCACCATAAACCCCACTGAGCACTCAGTAACCCACCATTAGGTACTTAATAGTAATTAAAACATAATATATAATACCCCTCCTCCTACATTCTCCTAGGTATTAAAAATTAGTGGTACATGACTAAACATGCGAAGATCGTATGGGACTTTTGTTTTTTGGTCATGGAAATTTTTTCTTATTTTCTATAGGATCCAAAATTTATAATTCTTGAAAATTTCTTTATAAGGTCCAATTAAGCCAGTGAGTAAGAAAAAATATTATTATTTTTTGATATATCCAAAAATATATTATTATATGCATATTTAAATCAAATATAAAAAATTTCAAATCCAATATATATTGAATAATCCCTTATTTTTTATGAGGTTCATGTTTGAAACTCGCCTCCTCCATTCTGTCATTTAATTAACTAATTATAAAAAATATATGTTTGTGTGTCAAACCATCACTAATGGTGTGGTAAACCAGGTGATGAAATTATTCACTCTCTAATGAATATAGGCTATCCGACCTCCATACATTGAACTAGAATTTTAAAAACGAAGAATAAAATTTGCTGTGTATACTACTAGTGGTGGGTCAGTTTGGTTGGATTCATTACGTTTAAGTAAATGTGTGAACTGGTGGTAATGGGAAATTAACACTATAATTTGAAAATGAATGGGATATTTGATTTTTGAAAATAAAAAATGTAATACCACAGGATCATAAGCTAGTTCATGATTATATGGTAAAACCCACAAAAATACAAGCCTATTTTTTTTATAGATTTTAGGCCTATTTTAGAAATAGGAAAAAAACATAGTCTTGACCTAGATCGTATATGTGGTTTTACCTATAATGATCTAATTTGAATCTTCAATTAACCTGAATCAGATCAAAACACACCCCAAACACATGTATTAACTACAAGGGGTTGGATACTATCATTAAGGGTATATGTTTACATTAGAGAATTATTTAACATATTTTAGTTTTATTTTGATTCAATGAAATATTCTACTTAAAGTACGACCTAATTAGTCCATATATTTGGATGCTTCCAAAATTTTTAAATAACTCATTCACCAAGGAGTACATACTGTACCTATGAAATATTTTGAAAAAACTTATCTATCTGTTTGTAAAACAAATAGTGCATGAAAAAAGCCCACACATATAGTAATTTATCATAATCATAAATATAAATAAAAAAATACAATAGAAAATATGTTGATACATTATAGACTCCTACCAATGTCAGTCACCTACACTCTACTTCCTAATAGAGTTCCAACTCTCTAACAAACATTGTTCTAATCTAATGAACTATAAAATCACTCCTTGAACATGAAATAAAACAAGTGAAACTGCATATTCATTAAATTGAATGTAGTATTCAAGGATGATGCTCTTCCACTCATTGTGAAGATTAAGAATTGTAAATGATTATAGTTTCTCTTTATTTTTTGACACATCAAATAAATTTTTTTCGGCCTATATGAAATTATATATAGTGGTAACACAAAATAGGTTGACAAAAAAATAACCTTAATGGATTTATATATTTTATTTAAAATAAATAAAGTATAAATCCTTGATATTGGCTTCCACATGCTCACTATATCATTATAAAAAACCATTATTCCAACTTTGATCTTTTCTTTGGAACTAACTATACTTTCTTTAATCATAACTTGGAATCTTAAATAGGATACATAAATATTAGTATGACCGAGTGTATATCCCATAAGAAATGGGAACACGTGAATCAATATTAGGGTATCAGAATAACCATCCCATGGGGAATATAATCTATGAACAATGTTAGGGTGTGAGTTCTCATCCCATGTTGAACCAGGTTATCTGAATACCTATCATATATTTTACTATATGCACCATTTTTAATTACTTATCTATAAAAAACTGGTCATATAGTTAATAAATAAATATATAAAGGCTTAAACCTACTCAGAATAATAAAAAAATGTACACATAAATGGTATTTAAAAATTTTCCATCAGAAATATTAATATTGGCCCATAAACACCAATATCATGGGATAATGATATATACATAAGAACTATATAACAAAGGTATCATGATATAATCCCTATTTTCAAAATATATATAACCCATGTATAATAACATGATTTAAATATATATACATTACAGTAAAACAATAATTGCATGATCATCTTAAGAAAAAAAATTACTACTACAAAAAAGTCATAACATGGATAATGAACTATACCATCAGCATAAAACCATATTTCCTTTCAATTATTTCAAAGGACACAATTTAAAGTAATTATGATGAAAAATAATTCTATTTTCCCATCTATGTATCACTCTATTTTGCATTACTATCCACTGAAACCCATGGAGAGTATATAAGAGGGAAAGGATCTAACTCTCTCATTAGGTTACCACTAACAACCACTAATAACATCCTTGGTTTAGGAAATTAATAAAGTCTTATCCTAATCTCTAACTTATCAAAACTAACAAGGACACTAAAAATTGGTCTTATCTTTTTCATACCCATACTCATTAGAAAACCACTCAATGGTCAAAAAATAACCTAATATACCTATACTAGGGAGGAAATCATGGTAGGAAAAGGTTACAAGACAATATACAATAAATATCTCACTCAAAGAAATTATTTTTCACACTATACATATCATTTAAATTAATGACTTCCAACCTAATGCAACCCATTACCTAATGATGAATCATCAGTCTAGATGAATTTTTTCAACACCATCCCACCAGAATTCACCAGGATATCAAGGAATCAATTCAAGTTTGGTATCATTTTTGGGTTCTTAATTCTTCAATAGTTAATGATCATGCATTGTAATAAATAATTCATGCCTCTAAGATCAAAGAAACATAACTTAAACTAAGATGCACTACATGCGTTATATCCCACATGGCCCCATAGAACATTACTTAAGCTCACACAACCACTCTAAGTGCTATCAACCAACTCCTAGGTTGAACACACTGACTTATCCTAGCTATCTAATAAACTAAACATGAAAATAAAAATAAATTAAGGGAAAATACAGGGGAATACCTATCCTAGTTAATCATGAATAAACCCATCCAAAATTATAGGATGAATCTCCCCTAAACACCTCAAATTAAGAAAGTAGACAATTCCCCCTAAAATAATGAATTTTTTGGTGAAATACTAGAGAAAAAATATACAACCATGAAAGGAAACATATGATTAGAATCACCACTTGTATTTCACTATTTCAAATGGAGTAATGATCAGACAAGAATAAAAGTAGTTAACAAGAAGGGGGGGGGGGGAGATGGGGAGCTGGTTAGCCCTACTAAGATCCTAGTTTGACTAGGTGAAAGTAATAAAGGGGTTAAATTATGTTTTAGTACAAATTATATTTAAAATTTTAAAATATTTTTTTCTGAATAAATTAGACCTGGGGCCATAAACAACTCGATACCCCTCTATCAGGTACCTAGGGGTCCAACAAGGACTACCCCACCTTCTGGACATCTCACTGGGTACTTTGTGTCATATAAAACCTTTAGTTTCATATGATACCTTCTATCACCTTCACTCAGACCTCTAAAATTACACTAAAACTTCTAAAATATTATAAAACCATTTTCAAATCCTTATTACAATTTCAAAGTTCAATATCAAACATCAAAATGAAAAATGAACCTAATAATAAATTATCTCAAGATCAGTTTTATCTACTTCCTTGATAAAAAATATACATGCCATTATAAATTCCCCAACATATGATTTCTCACCTATGATTAGAATCCTGAATAATTCCTTAAATTCAATTCATTCACTTTAATCAAATACTATATCTCTCCCTTAGTCCCAAAGAGACACAAGTATGATAAACGAACTAAAACAAGACAATAACCTTTTCACCTAAATCTCATACTTTGATATTTAGTAGTAATGAATAATCTCATAAATAATGCATCTAATTGTTGACTCATTTAATCATGGATAAACACATTTGAAAAGTAAAAACTGATACTCACCTTATAATTTTTCCTCGAATCTATCATCAACTTAAATACTATGATTCCAACAAAAAATATTCTATAATAAAATGACCCAAACCTAATAACTTTTTTCAATACCTAATTGCCAACACCGAACTTATACCAATCCAAATCAATGTTCTAATATAGTTCACCACTCATTCATAGTTTTACCCAAATATCAAAAAACTAACCACTCCATATTCCCAGCCTCACAAAGAATTGGTGCACCAGATAGTTCATCTCTAAAGATATTTCTATTTCACATTTTTAGAGAACACTAAAAATTCTCCAACACGAGCTCTTCACCAGCTCAATTCTTGATTTATGTACCAATGAGTTACTAAATGTATTGATTTTTTTGATAACTATATAAGAATAATTAAATCTATGAATCATTTAATAACAATAAATTTCTAATATTACCCAATAACACTTGGTCCATAAATCAAATTATACTTAGAAATTTCCCTATGATCTAACTTTTTTCAAAACAGTGCCTATTAGAACTCAAATATAAAATTTCTCTAGTCTCTAAGCATAAATCACTCTCTTGTATTAGAAATCCATAGTAAAACATCGAGATCTAAAAGTATAGGTTAATCTAACACACCACTCACAATTTTAACTATACTCTACTTAAGAAAAATATGACATTCTTTAATAATTGATGGTGTACTCCCCACTATAGGATTTTTCTCACCCCTCACTTTTCACGAACAAATGAAATCATTTCCCCAACAATACTTAAAGAATAATCAGTTATGATCCTTTCTTGTAATAACCTAAATAAATTGATCCATAATACTTACTTAATGTTATAGGGTTTCATGTAACACTACTTCTATCCTAAGATAAAGTCTATCCATCATCATGATTATTGTACTTGGGAAAACCTTACACTGACATGGCATCACTTAGGTCCTTCATGACATAAGGTTCGAACATATCGCAAATTTTATCCTAAGTTTGATGTAGAAACATACTCTATTGGGTGGAGAATTGAGTCCTTTAACTAGTTTTAAATATCACTCTTTTAGTTTGTATAAATATATTCTTTTAATTTTAGTCGAGTAATGCCATAGATATTTATTAAGTAAAGAGAAAGACACATAGTGTTTTTATAGTATTTATGGGAAATGATGAACATCACCTAATCCACTTAATAAACACCCAATTCATAATTAATGATTTTACACATATTCTTTTCTTAAGGATCTCAAAACTAAGTGTAAGTAGCTGAGACTTAGTATAAGGATTTTTATAAGCCTTTAGATCCTTCTAATGGGGACTTCACAACTAAGTAGAAGTAGCTAAACCTTTACTTCACATCTAAGTACAATTAGTTAGTAAATATAATAAATGTTTACGAGGTGTAAAAATGAAAAAATTTCATCACATATCTACCTCTAGCTTCCATCAATTGACGATTGTGTCTCATTATAGAGAATAAATGAATCATTAAGATACTTCTCTTAGAGAAGTATTCAAAAATATCTTTAAATAACAAAAAAAAAATATACAATATTCAATAAAGCACATATCTTTTTATTTTTCATTTCTTTCTCCTTCATTCTTATAATATTCTCAAGAAAACAATAATTATATAATAATTGAATATATAAAGCAATTAAATTCCCCTTATTCATTGCAACATCTTTATGTATATTTATGTATATATTATTACTTCCATAGATATACTATAATATATATATATATATAACATAATTAAATAATTCTAGTCATTGAATAAATACCTTTCTTTGATAATTCAAAAATAAATGTTTTAATAAATCCCATAATATTTTGCATAAAAATATTATAAACATTGCATACTTTCCTCTAAAATAAATTTTAAAAAATACTCATTGAAAATATTTTTAAATAGATACGATATAATATTTAAATCTATATTCAAATAAACATTATAGAATCTTTAAAATAATTATCGTTAAAATTCTTATAATACTCATCATTGAATATATTGAATAATATATTAATCATGTGATAAAATCATGCTTTGAAATTAATTTTTTTTAATTTTGATCATTTCACTAAATTTTCCTGAGCATCGACTAATAACCAAATCATAGATTTTGATATCACAAGTTCATGCTACACAATATTTTTTAACTTTTGAATACATGTGACATACGTAGCTTTCAATCTCTAGATAATACATTGCGCATCTTTATGTCACCACTTATCTCCAACATTTTCTATCCTTTATCTCACATAAAAACTCTTTATCATGCAGTGTTCTACATACATTGTATCTTCTGACTTCTCAAATCATAAATCTCATTATGAGTGTTTTAAACTATTATATTCAAATATAGTAATCTTATCATGTCATAAAATATTTCAATTTTCTTCATGTTTAATATACGAGGAACACCTTCTGTTTTGTATAGTATCTAGTTATTATAAATCATATTGTACATGTTGTGTCGAACATATAGTTTCTAGAGAAAAATGTTACATAGTAAAGTTTCTACATGTCATTGTCTTGTTTTATAAATCATAAAACTTATATTGTATGAATCGTAGATGATGATCCTTAAATATCATAATCATATTTATTCACTTCACTACACATATAAAAATAATAATCTAAAATCCATACAATACGTAAAAGTGAATCCTTC
Source organism: Viscum album (assembly GCA_963277665.1). Lineage (NCBI taxonomy): Eukaryota > Viridiplantae > Streptophyta > Magnoliopsida > Santalales > Viscaceae > Viscum > Viscum album. Next base: position 2,099,268,633 of record OY728150.1, read on the forward strand.
AATAAACCTTGAGTATCCTTTTCATAATTTTAAAGTTTCAAAAGCTTCACTTTTCTCTTCTTATATAAGATTGAATACTAAAATCCATGGAATATATACAATTAAATCTTTTAGGAAAAATCCATAAAAGAAATAAAATTATAGAATCCATAGAAATATAGGGCGAAGACATTTCCAAATTTTCAAATATTTATAATACATAAAATACATCCTTCAAAATGTAAAGAATTTATATTTACACATAAAGGACATGAACTCACAAAATTTATTCAATATAAAGTGTGAGAATACATAGAATAATAATTATAGAATAAAAATAATAAATATTAATAATAAATAATAAATAATGTGAACATGAATATTAAAAATAAAATAATAATATTAAATCATGAAATATATAAAAAAGTGAGAGGAATTAAGAAATTATCATAACACAAATAAAGTGGAAAGAGGCCACTCAACCACAACTACAAAACACGATTTTATCAGTTCTAAAATAGGACTTTATCATCACTAAAAAATCTATAATATTCGAGGCTCTATTTGGGTGGGGGTCACTTTTATTAGTGTAAAAAAAAGCACTAAAAAAGGCCCCTTTTATCAGCACTAAAAAAAGAAATGGTAAAATTCAAAAAATTTATAAAAAAATTAAAAGAAATGTTAATAGAAGGGACCCATTTTAATAGCGCTTGACCCCCCATTTCAACAGTACTAGGAAGCCCCACCCGTGTGCGTTCCCACTACCCTATTAATAATTCTAGTCATGCACCCCACCCTTTAACAACTCTATCCCCCCTGCACCCACGCGCACACCCCTACCTCCGCTTGGATTTGATCTTGAGACCTCTCGCTTGTGCGCTTGCACCTTTACCTCTCGCCCATATTTTTTTTTTCTTTTTTAATGTTATATATATAGTTATTTTTATTTTTATATTAGTATATATTTACATAGTATTATTTATATATTTATATATATATATATATTCATTAGTATATTAATATTTATTTATTTTTATATATATATATATATATTTATCTATATATTTATTCATATATTAATATATATTTATAAGATTTGTTTTAAATAAATTTATAAAATATGTTTTGGGTGTGTTTTTATAAATAAATAAATAAATACATACATATATACAATACACAAACATATTTATATATATTATATATGTGTATCTATAAGTATAATTAAACATATTTATATATATTTATATATATTTACATATATTATATATTAATTTTTACATTTATATATTAGAATATATAGATAAAATATATCAGTTTGTTAATAAACACACCCACACACACTAATACACACACACACACACACACATTATATAGGTATATAAATATTCATATATTTGTATTTTAAAGAAAATGGATATTAGTTTTTATTTAGATAAGTCTTATATACTGATAAATATATTATATATATAAATATGTTTAATTAATTATTTATAAAATTAAATTTTTATGTGTGAATGTATAAAAAATATGTATATATTATTATATATTTGATTATAAATAACATTACATTGTTAAAAACAATAAAATTTTAAATCCTTAATATCAATATGAATGTAATACATGGGAATAAATTCAGTCCACATTGAAAAATGACAAAATGACCCCCTTAGAAGATGCTAAAAATCCATGAAATGTTATAAAATTGGTGTACCCTAACTAAAAAACATGTTTTGAGGCCTTATGGATCTTTTTTGGCCTCAAAAAATGTGATAGATGATTAACTGTTTTATTGAGGTTGTAGAGCTCATCGCATGCTTCGATTTGATATGTGGTAGTGCTCAAATGGACAGGCGGATCAAAGTTATGTCTGTTTGATGTTTGAGTTATATTTTCAACTTATTTTAGATATTTTATTATTATTTTTTGATTTTTTAGGTCTTCAAATTGTTATTAAATGATTATTGCTCGATAATAAATAGAAAATTATTAATTAATAATATTTTTTAATATATTTTATTAGCTATTTCACTAAATATATTATATATTATGTCTAAATGTATATTTATACTTGTCTAAAACATATTTAAAAAATTGATGTTATATTTAAATAAATATAAATATATTTATATATTTATATATTAATATAATATTTTTTATGATTTTTTAAATATACCTTTTATCCGAACTAGTTAAAAAGTGCTGATAAATACCCCCTTTTATCAATGCTACTAAAAAAAGCAATGATAAAGTGGTCCCATTTAATAGCACTGAAAAAAGCAATGATAAAGGGTGGCACTGTGAAATCCCATTTTTGTGGTGTTGAATATTCTCCCCATTTTTGATAATTACAAAACCTAAACACATCTAACATAATATACCACATTTTTAGTATAAAACAAATGTAAGAAATTGAATATTAGGTCATATAGAAATAAATAGACAAAAAATAATATGCATTAAGTACATGTAAAAACAATATACCCCTTTATTAAAAAATAAAGTACAATATAAAAATAAATAGACAAAAAATGTAAGAAAGGAAAGAGTAGGTCATATAGAAAAAATAGAAAAAAAAGAATATACAGTGAGTACATGTAAAAACATTATACCCCTTTATTAAACAATAAAGTACAATATAAAAATTCTTTCTTTGAATAAATAACCATAAATAAACATAACTATCATGTTTTAATATTAATTAATAATACTTATAATATAAACAATGACTATGCCATGAATTATTATTCCCATTAAAAAAAATAACTCTTCTCAACAAATGAAATGATAAAAAAATATGGAAGAAATACTAATATAAGAATATAATCCTCCCCTTAATATAAAATTATAAAAATAATAAAATAAATGACACAGTGACTAATCATCAAGAAGATTCTTCTTATATAAAACATTTATTTATAAGGAGTAATGAAAAAGTTAAAAATATTCAAATAATAATAAAAATATTTACAATAAATTAAATAACTAACATTTTTTCTCATGTAATTAAAAATATAATAGTTAAGTACATTCCAAATAATAAAGATAACTCCTCCTTAAACTAAGTATAAATATAGAAAAATATATTTAGTGAATTAAATAAAAATATTCAAATAATTAAATACAAACAATTCAAAAAATGTCATGTATATTCAAAATGAATAATAACATATAGTACATGTCCAAAAAATATAATCGAACAATTTAGGTTAATATCCTAGAACATTATATAATAAAGCATCATAGAACAAGTTAATTAACCAAATGATAAAAAATTGTAAACACATCCCAACTAACAAAATATCAACTTACAAATCAGATCATACCAACATACCAGTAAATAGAACTATAAAGTGTAGTTATGATGTCCAAAAGTTAATAAAATAAAACAAGTAATCATTCCTTTTCATGAATCAATAAATATGATAAAAAAAATTAGGATAAAATGAATAAAATAATTATAAAAGATTTTCCCTTCTTTGAAATAGTCAGAGCACATTGAGTAGTTATTATAACTATGATAGATGTGAAATAATTACTCCCTCTACACATATATAATAAACATACTTTAACATTATCTCTATGGATTTTGTTAGTTTAATAAGAAGTATAAATTTAAGAAGTCTCCATATATTTATCACCCATTATATCATTCAACATTTTAATTATTGTGGATAATTTCTATAAAATTTTAAACAAAAATACCTTTTGGTACCTATATGCTTTTGGGTACAACATTGTTTATAATAATAGAATTGGAAAACCAAATCTATTTATTTCGAATAAAAATACAAGAATTTAAGTTAAATAAATCTTTGGAAACATAACCATACATAATACCAAAAAATTAAGAAATTTTAAAGGAACAATCATTAAAATAATTTAAAAATATTATGTACTGAAAAAAAATAATAATACACGTGTTTTTACTTTTCTAACCAGACATAAAATAATTCCTATAAATATTTGGTTTTTCAAAATCTCTTCCAGTTTGATTTTCACCTTTAATTCATTTTTTTATGAAGCATTTTTTAAGAAAATCCCCCACTTTATTAAACTCAATACCAAAAAATTTCAAAGAATCAACTTCAACCAATAAATCTATAATTTTACTATCATGAAAATAATAAGAAGGTATAACTTGATCAAGTTTATACAATAATTATAAATTATATTTAGACAAAGAATCTTTTTTAACAATAATAAAATCATAATATTTTATTATATTTCTATGTTTTTTATTTAAATTTGCATATTTATCTTCACGAATGAGACAATATTCATTAAATTCATTAGGAGAATAATTTTCAGATTCAGAAATATATTTTACCTCTTCAGTGTGATCTATAAGAAATAAACACACTTTTTGATTCCTATTCTCGGCTTCAGAGTTAGAATGAGATTCATCACTAGAATCTTTAGAATCACTCAAGGTATCTTTAATATATATATTTATTATCCTTTTTATTATGATATTCTAGATCAATTTTTAAATTTTATTAAAAGGAATTCAGGTCTAGGATGTCAATGTTTCTTTCATTCATAGCTTATGGTGTCCATTAAATTTCCATCACTGTTCTAGAATTTGTTAGATAACCCCTATATATTTTTTCATGTCTTGTTGAATCTTCTAGAAATTTTTGTATATTCATTACTAGAATCTAAAAATCTTCATTATTCATCATATTATTTAGGATATGTAACCTGAAGAGATTAATCATATTTATTGACTAACTTATAATCATCATCATCTTCTTATATCATAGCTTCATATATATTGAGTGTTCTAAACAATTATTTATTTTGATATTTTTAAATGGTGTAGACTATATAATATAAATATATAATCCACTATATATATAAGGTATAACTCCTAGAACTTTTGTAACATGATTAAGATTTTTTATATTAGTACCCAATGTAAAAATATTACTCACTAACTTAGTAAGTATTCAATTAATTTTAGTAATTATATCTATATTAAAAATATTTAAAGTATCAAACTTTATCATTTTAGTTTTTGACCATAGTTGAATTATATTATAAGTTCATTCATAGAAAACAACAATAGTCCCTCATATATCAAAGTAGTAACACATTTTTGAAAGTTTATTTAATTCAGCCAATCCTAATCAATAAATTATATAATTCATAGCCTTTGAATTTAAATAGTAATTTTCATCTTTAGTATAATTCCATGCATTAGGTTCATAGGTGGGTATCTTATTAGGTTTCAACACCTTTAAATAAACTTTCAAACCAAGATTCGTCAAATCTATAATCATTCTATATTTTTAGAAACCATAATTTTCACCATTGAAATAAGAAACTATAATCATATATATACATTCTCTAGGATCACCTATCGACCTTTTTCTTGTTGAATATTTATATATATATATATTTAAGTTAAAAAGGATATAATATCTTTATTAAGTTGGTTCTGATCAAGTTAGAGAATCCATGATGCTTTCCATGATACCACTTATTGGTATCAACTGGAATATCTATCTATCTTCAAGATTCAACTATATGATATAGATATTTCAAAAGATGAGTTCTGATACCACTTTTTGGTATCAATAATGTTAGTAATAAATATTAAAGATACTTAAATATAATGGATACGATACCACTTATCATCCCATGTCTGAGGCATGAAAAGTCTTAAGAGGGTGGGTGAATTGATCCATTTAAATAATTTCATGAATTTAAAGTTTCATATTTAAGTTAGATTAAATATACCCATTCTATTTTAGTTAAGTAATGAATTAGAAATAAATAAAATGTGTAACAAATAATATTTTTATAGTGGTTTGGGAAAATAATGAACATACCCTAGTATACTCTACCAACACCCAATGTGTGTTTTTTGATCTTATTCGACCTTTTCAAAGGGATCTCAAAGCTAAGTGTGAGAATTTGACACTTAGTACAAGGATTAGTTGGGGAATTAAATCCTTTTTTTGGGACCTCAAAACTAATTAAAAGTATTTGAAACTTCACTCACATCTAAGTACTAGTATATGACACTTACAATAGAAGTAGATGAGGTGTAGAGATAAAAAAATTTCATAACACATTTTTCTCCAACATTCAACAATTGACAGTAGAGTCTTCTTTTAGAGAATAAATTAATCTTAAAGGTGTAACTCTTGGAAAAGAATCCAACAAGATCTCTAATTATTTCACAACCACATCTTTCAATATTTAAGGTATCACGATATTATTTATTTCTATTTCTTTCTCCTTCTTTTCTCTATATTTCCTACACACATCATTCTTGAGTATGAAAAAAGAGAATACTTATATATAAAAATTAATTCAATTATGCCTTTTTTTCATAGAATATATTTGTATATTTCAGTTTATGTTTTCAATTACATCAATATATTGATATATATATATATATTAAAAATAAATAATTTTGACTGTTATAGAATTTTTTTCTTTGATTATTCAAAAAAATGTACCCCATAATATTCTCTATTAAAATAGATTGAGCGTTATAAAATTTTCTATGAAATAAATTTGAAATAATAATTGGTAAAATTATTTTAAAACTGATAGATTATAATATTTAAAACCATCTTCAAATATCGATTTTATAATATTCACAATATCCAACATTAAAATTATTATTATAATCAGCATTAAATACTTTGTATACTTTATTAATCATACAGTAACAATTAAATTTGAATTAAATATTTTAGAATTTTGAAAATTTAAATCATTTTCCTAATCATTGACTAATAATCGATTCATAGTTTCTAATCTCCTAAAATCACAGGGTGTAATATGTCTTATCTTCTGATAATCCCACAATCAAATTATTCAATAAATGTATATTTTAATAACTCTACATGTGGAAAGTGTAAAATCCAATATCTACATATTGAAATAAAAATATCCATGTCTTGAGTTCCATATTTCATGTGGTTTTCTTTATGTTATTTTAAAAAATCATCCTGCATGTATTTTATATTATGACTTCTCAAATTGAAAACCTCATTATGTGTGTTTTGGACTGCAATCTTCATATAAAAGAATTTTTTCTAGTCATAAAATCTATCTATGTTATTGATTAATAATATATGAGGAATTCTTTTTTCTTATATCCTATATCTTTTTATTGTAAACTGTATTGTAAAATTCACAGATACCCTGTGATTTATAGAAAAAATGTCATATTATAATGTCTTCGCATGCTACTGTCGAGTTCTGAAATTTGTAAAACTCATATTGTATGAATCGTAATCAACAATACTTTTATATTTTAAACTTATTTATTCAATTAATTTTATAACTAAAATTAATAATCTTAAATCTATTATACATCTAAAGGTAAATTCTTTAATCACCCTTGAGTATATTTTTCCAAATTCTAAACTTCTGAAAACATCATTCAGTATGTAAGAGTAAAATTTAAATATATAAAAGTATTATCCTAGTTTCAACTGTAATGCCTAAGGTTAGTAGGCTCTGTTAAATTATACTTCTCGTTTCTTATGTAAGGGTAATTACTAAACTTAATAAAATATTTAAATAAAAATCCTTTGGAAAAAATACACACGTGAAAGTTAATTCTAGAATCCAAAGAAATATAGGGCGATAACTTCACCAAATTTATAAATGTTTCAAATACATAAAAGTAATCATTCAATATATAAATCATTTTCATTCACATGTAAAGGTACCACACTTAAAAACTCATTAAAACATAAAATTTGAGAATATACTGAATAATAATTCCCTATTAATAAAAAAAATAAAGAATAAATAAAAAATAAGGAGAACATGAATAATAATAATAAATAAATAATAATAAATCATGAATTATGTAAAAAAAAGTGTTAGGGATAATTTAAATATAAAACATAAATAAAGTGAAAAAATTCACTCAACATCATCCTTTAATAGTGGACATAATTCAATGGATAATTTTCTCTATGTTAAAGAGACCCATTTTTTCAAGGCATAACCTTCATTATAATATTGATCATCACCTTGACTATTCTTATACCAAGACATAACATGATATTTGAAGCATTTAGAGGTATATAAGATTTCTTAGTTATTATAAATGAATACTTCACTACTACAAAGTTAGAATTAAGGTAAAAAAGCACTACACATACTCCTAACAAATCCTAGAGTTCCTTTTCATAATAATGGGACATTATAATGGAATTTCCTATAAGTTTGATATGAAAAAAAGTAGTATTTTAAACTCATTAACTTTATATGTTATTGATTGAAAAAACCTTAGATCTTTATGAATATGAGAAACCTTCCAAGGTGTACTATCTTTAGATAGGGAATCTTATAGAAAAGATAGTGAAAATCCATCTGAGACGATCTTCAAAAAATTATTTACAACTCCAAATTCATTTAACATTTTTAAGTGTCACAATAAAATTTAGAGATTTTCAAGACCATATATAGCTTCTTAGGGACACCCTTTAAGTTGGAATCAAGTTGGTCATCCATAACTCAATTTGTTTAGTGTTTGGGGATCTTAATTGTTCACTAAAAGTTAGATAAGAAAGTTCCTTGAAATTTCATAGGGGTAAACCATCACTAAAATAACATTAGATAAGGTGTTTTTATTTCCATTTGAAATGAGTGTACATGATAGTATTATCTTGTGACCCTCTTAAATCATATCATAATGAGTCTAATTATACATACTTAAGATGACATACTAATTCAATTTGTTTGAGCATATGATATTCTTACATTTCCAAACACTAACTTTAAATCAATGGAAATATTCATACTTTCAACCTAGAAACACACAAGAAAACTATATGATTAGGCTAAAACAATAGAGATACACTTAACATATAAACATCATAAAACTGCCTATAAATAATGGAAGCACTATCTCTATCACTCAACTCAAACCACTAGAGACACATCTCAAGTAAATTTTTATTTTTTTATTTTAAAATAATAAAACCCATCAAAAATTTAAATATTTAAAATTTTAAACACTATTAAATGAATATAAGAAGTTAGAGGTTATAAACCATCAATAACAATGAAAACATATATGTTGTGATGTTCCTGACCTAGTTGACCAATTCGAAAATTGTCGAGAGGGCCACAAATCCTCAAGAGTGCCTCCCCATATAGTATATATTTTTGATAAATAGTGATGGTGTAATGGTGGTATGGTAACGATATTGTACCCTATTTATCACAGTGAAACAAAAAAAGTAAATTTATCACAGAAAAACTATATAAATAAGAAAACAGATATAAATCAGTCAATAATACAATACACAGATGATGTAATGGTGATATAAAAATATAAAACAATAATGTCATGGAAGCAATAAAATAGGTAGTATGAGACTAAACGAAAGATAAAAAATACCCAAAAACTATATTTATCTATGAGTATCTTGATTACAGATCAGTCTTTTGCTCCCATCCTCTAACCAAAGAGATGATCAAGTGTCCACAACCAGTAAATTTACCTTATCCTTTCCTATATCTATGAAATATACCCAAGCAACAAGATATGACCCAAACATCATGTGAGTACATATAAATAGACCACTACCAATGGTGTCTAATGAAAATCCAATCTATTAATATAAAATGTAATGGTATGTAGATATAATAATTTAAAGTAGTAAAGAAATGAAAACCTCACCAAGCCTAGGATCCTCATAGGATACCCAACTAACACTACTTTCTTTGGCTTAAGATGTATTTATTTAATAATGTGATATGTTAATTGGACATGGTACCTAAGGAATATAACCAAGGAATCCTAGAGTGAATATTTTTCAATAATCCTTAGATATGGTCTAGGAATTCCCCACAATGTACCCATTTCCAATCTAAGGACACCCATGGAATTATTTATTCTTGTTTTTTTGAGACAATTTATGGTGATCAATCTATATTGTTTAGATCTTGGGTATTAAGTAGAATCCAAAGGATAAAAATTGAAATTATAATCCTAATATTCTAGAACCTAACCAAGGAAAACTATCCTTTCAGTTATGGTAGGGTCTCGATTAGAATCCAAGGGAATGACCTGAGGTGTTCCTTGTTTGAGGAAATAAAACTAAACCTGGGATATTATCATGAGAATTTTGATCTTATTAGAATTTCAAATGAATCCATGATGACTATTTGTAAAATTCATGAGAGTAAGACACTAACAGAATCCAAGGTAGTATTACCACTTGTAATTTACAACAATGAATCAAGTGGTATCCTATGAGTTTTACCCAGATATTTCAAAGAAGGAATCTGAGGATTTCTTGAAGAATTCCACAACTTTTATAGTGTGATAAAGTTCCAAAATTAATAACAAAGGAATCAATGAGTGATTATAATTGTTATGTAGTAAGTTCATGTTAATATTTCATCCAAATTTAATCACAACCATGTAGGTGTCTCCAAAGGATTTCCATGAGATGTCTAACTCAAAAGAAAATTTAATTAATAAATTCCACTTGGAATTACATTATATTATGTTTTTTCAAGATATAACATTTATCTAAGATAATATAATCTTAATTATCTACTTTTTAATTACCCAAGACACACCCAAATTTATATCTTATAAATTCACTTACTTATGTGATACACACAAACACACCCCAAGAGGTGTTTGGTTACATTAAATAATTTTTTTTCCTAGGATTCAAGCCAATAACACCTAAAGGGGTGTTAAGGATACATTTAAATTATGGAAATCAATGGAGTTAGACCAAAAACACCCTAAGGTATGGCTTGTTTTGAGTTTGTTATCAAAAATTGGTGTTCTAGAAGGTCTGTAGTAAGTGTAGGTTGGGTTTTAGGTGACAAATTAAAGGAATATAAGTTTTAGGATCAAAACCTAAAAATAACTACATAAAACATAATATTACGTTATTTAAATGGTGATACTTTTGGGGGAAAGAAAATAGGAATCCAACCTAGAGATCATGGAAGAATATTTATACATTATTGGCCTAAGATCTAAGCTAGAATGAGAGAGAACAAATAACCCAACAAAAGCCAAAAAAATAGGGAATTTATGTCAAACATGCAGGGAGCGGTTTAGATGGAAATAAATAAAAATAATTATAAGGTAATGTATTAATATCCTTACCAAGTGTTTTGTTATGTGATATATGGAAGTGTAAATAGTTATTTTATGAGGGAAATCAAACCAGACCTTGAGGAGTTGAGTGGGAGAGACTACAAAGGGATGATGAGTGAAAATGATGGGGTATAAGAAAGAATTAATATTTAAGGTGTATGTGTTTAAAGAGGTAAATTTCCCCAATTTTAAATGGGTTCACGGTTTAGTCACATTGTTGGAAAAAACGATGTGAAAACTATGTGTCCCCACTCTCTAGGAGCCCACACTCCGCATGGTTATACACATGGTTAGAAAAACCATGCACAAATGGTGAAAAGTGAACCTATAGTAAATTATAGTCCTCAAAAATTTTACAGGTCTTCTTCACATAGTTTTCTAAACCATTATCCTCACCTTGACAAGTTGCATGGATGAGGTGCACCTTTGAGAAAACCATACACTAACCATGTTCCCCATACATCTTCCTCAAAAAGAAAAACTTTTGGTCCTGAACCACCCTTAACGCTCTTAAAACATCCTCTAATCCATTGAAGAATCCCATTAAGGTAAAATTAAGAGAAAACCAAAAAAAAAATGGAGTTGATGCATCAAATAAAATCTAAGATCTTACAGCCTCTCCTCAAGAAAACTCATCCCTGAGTTACACTTCTAAGGGTTATTAAACTCCATATCAGAATAGATAAGGACAATGAGACCATATATTATACTTTATTTGCTACATATCATTCTGAACATAGACGTGTCTCCATAACACCTAAACTATAGGAGCTATTATACCATATATATTCTTCACACTATAGTTGTTGATATGGACTGGATACTCCTCAAAAGAAGCAAAAACCTCCAATTAAAATTCCCCAAGATAAAAAATATGAGATTTATTGGGATAATAATAATAGAGATTAGATATATAGAAGACATAATTCATAGCTCTTTAATTCTAAGGAAGAGCTAAATAATAAGCTACCAGCCCAAACCTCACTAGAATCTCAAATATCCCAACAAATCTGGGTTCCATCTTCCCTTGCGTCTACATCTTTCGATATACCAATCTTAGAGAAACATGTGAGAATACCCAATCCCACACCTAAAACTCCATAGTTTAGAAAATATGATCAAAATATGAATTCTTCCCAGTCTGATAAATTTATATTTGTTTCCTAATTAGTTAAACTTCCTATGACATCTCCTAAACAAGAATTTATCCCAATAGCGCTTCCTCCACTATCTCTAACCACCACAAAGGTTAAAGACACAACATACAATATAGATACTCATAAATAGTAATATGAATTATCAATTAAAAACTATTATTATAAGTAAACATAGACAGATTCATGTGTTTCACCCACGATCCTCCAAAATCTATGATGCATGCATGATGCATGTTATCCAACACCTATATGGCATGCTTAGACTGACCATCGGTTTGAGGGTGATATGCTATGCTCAAGAGTACCCATGAAACAAGATAATTCTACAACTCCTATGAGAACCTTGGTGTAAATTGAGCATTTCAATATGATATAATGGTACATGGAATCCCATGAAGATGTATGACCTATCATTAATATAATCTTACAAGATTTTATACAGAGAGGGTCTCCCATATATGTATAAAAAGGGAGACCTTCATCATCCTATCCACAATCACCCATACAAAATCACTACCTTAGGGTGACTATAGAAACTCTGTTATGAAGTATATCATAATGTTATCACATTTCAACTCTGGGATGGATAATGACTATAAATGGATAATAAGATACTAGTATTCTACTTTAACCTTTTGATAGGTGTTACACCAAGTGATAAAGCCCACTATCTCTTTTTTCATCCTTAGCAACCAGTACTATTGGTAAAAGTCATGAAAAAAATTTGTTATTCTGGGATGAAAAAACAATTTAAAATCATGTGATTCTAACATAAGTTCCTATCACATGCCTGTAGGAAACCTTACATGACCATGGACATATATGGTCTCATCCCCATCAATAATACAAGCAGGTGGTGGTTCCTCACCATAGACACAGCCCCTCAAGGCCAAGCCTTTAGGATTAGAAATCTTCCTCCTCTTTATTGAATTCATATGTAATGTAACCATTGATAAATCCATGTGGATTGGTTTCCCCTAATACCCTCGAACATCTAGGCACATCTTAGTAAAAAGATACATTAGTTTCCACTCACTACTAGCTTCCTGAACCACTTGAGCCTAAGTATTTTAGCTTAGACAATCTACCAAATAATTACCTATCCTTGTTGTATATTCAAGATCAAAGTCAAAATACTATAGATATTAAACATATATCTTTATCATAGGTTTATGTAGAACTAATAAAATATATACTTGAGGCTCTTATGGTTTTAATATACCATGAACTTCTCCCCCAAGAGGTAATGTATCTAGAATCATAGAGCAGGAACAAAAACTACTTACTCAAGGTCATGCATTGGGTAATTATTCTCATGAGGACTCAAATACCAAGATCCATATGATTTTACTCACTCCCATTACTTCAATAAATCTCATAGACCAATACCTAATGCATCATAATAAACCGTGTACTCTCTTATAGTCTTAGAAAGAATCAGGATCAGTGTTGAGGTTATTCTTCATTTTATCTCCTGAAAAGCCTTCTCCCAAAATTCAAAAAACAAAAATCCTTACCCTTCTTGGTTATGTCTATAATAAGAACCACAACGTGAAAAAAATTCTGAATGAATTTCTTGTAATAACTAGATAATACCAAAAATCTCTGAATATCAAAAAACTTCTTTGGATGCTCCCAAGAAATAACTACTATCACCTTCTTTGGATCTATAGATTCGCCTACTTATGAAATTGTGTGACCCAAAAAGTGAACTCTTTTGATCCAAAAGTCACACTTTGTGAGTTTTAATAAAGTCAATTCTCTTAAATAGTAGTCAAAACAACCTCTATATACTGCACATTCTCTCCTATGACTAGAATTACACCAAGATATCATCAAAAAAATGAAAATTAAGGCATCCAGATATAGTAAAAAATAACCAATTCATTAATTATTTAAATATGGATAGTGTATTTTTCATATTTAATGGTATTAATAAATATTCATATAATTTATACCTACTTTGGAAAGATGTACGTGAAATGTTTGAGGGATTAACTCTCACATAATGATAGCACAATCTCAAATAAATCTTTGAGAAGACCCTGGATCTATGGAGTCGATCAAAGAGATCATATATACAAGGTAGTGGGTACCTGTTCTTTACTATAATTACATTCAACAACTAATAATCCACACATAACCGTAATTTAAGATCCAAATTCTTAGAGAAAATTATTGGTGAACCCCAAGAAGATATAATGATTCATATAAAACCTTATGATCAAAGGTCCCCTAACTACCTCTTGAGTTCTTGGAGAACTATAGGAGTTATATTGTATGGATTAATGGATACCATTTCTACTCCTAGTATAAGGTCAATAGTAAACTTAACCACTCTTTTAGGAGGTATCCTATAAAATTATTTAGGGAAGAAATCCCTGTAATTGTCCACAAATAGAGGAAAAATAGCTTTTACTACTACTACTACTACTAAATTTAAATTTTTATTCAAGGAAGCACTTTTAAGGAAAAGTGGGAAACCAAGTACAGAGAAACAAAGGGATATCAAACCTGAAAGGGAAAATACTATTCATTACAGATAATGTTAAGGGATTTGAAAGTACTAATTCTATATAGTTTACATTGGATATAAGATACCTCTAGGTCTTAATTGTTCTTGATGATCTCCTAAAATTGAAAGGCCATTTGTCCCCATGCCTATACATGTTCCTCCATGCTTTTATTCCCATAATTGAATCCACGTATCAAAATTAGATTTTGTTTTTCAATCCAAGATAGTTTTTCTTCACTCAAATCAACCTGTAATGGTCTTTAAAACATTTGATGTGCATCCTCCTTAGAAAAATTAATCATGAAAGAGTCCTACAACATTTCTTCCTTGGAATGAAGGAGAATTTCATGAACAACTACTTCACTAGAAACCCCCTTATCAACCTCCCTTGGAAAAATAATAGAGTAAAAATTGCTTTTCACACTCTTTAATCATCTAGTAATAGGCTAGTGATCTAGTCTAACACTCCACATTGCCCACAATTCTCAGGTCCAACATGACCTTCCCGGACATCCCATTCTTCCTTATGAACATATCTAGCACCCTCAGTTGAGGAAAAAGACACTCATTGTACATAAAAATCAATATGAGCTTGAAAGTGAACTAGACAGTCCATCTTAAGAATTATTTGAAAGCCTCTCATCTCATGGATAAAAAGGCCCCATATAAAATGTTAGCTATCTATCTCAAGGGAGATCTCCTTATAATGGTGAGTTCCCTCTAACCTAATTCCAAGATGTGCGTCAAGTGAAATCACACCATATAGGTATTCAATTTTCAAACCTATGATTCCCATTAAAGAAGTAGATTTAAATGAGTGTGATGTTAATGTTTCCAACAAATAAGAAACTATAATCAAATCCCCTAAGATTATACCTCACACTGTTGATGGTCTGGGGGTCTGCTTAACTGGTGTTGCATATACTACATGTAACTATCTTGATCCATGGTCCCGATCTATAACCTAACCACCCTAAAACACTCTACCTTTCCAATACTACACATCAAATATATAACACCCTCAACATCAACCACCTCCTTGGTTTGAATGACCAATAGCACTCCAACTACCTTCCTGACTCAGGGACATAGATCCCAGTCTAAAACCCTAAACTGGTTTAGATACCCTCTCATTGGGAATCATTGGAAAGATCCTATAGAATATAAAAATATAGCCCAAATTACTAAAGGATCGACACTATACTGGGTCCCTATCACACTAAGGTTTTATGAGACCCTTCCTTCTACACTAGTGGTATACCATAGAACCTCTTGTGCATTTACGCAGACTACCACTAACCTAGAGAGAATTCCCATGGCAATTATTTTTGCCATTGAATTATCCTATACCTAGTCTAGAAGCTAAAACACCATGACTTGTACCTTAAGCTTCCCTTAGATTTGAATCAAATATAAGGTCTTGGTTTACCATATTATAAACAATAGTCATTCAAGATATGTTTACCTAAGAATAGATTGCATACCCAATTCCATATTTAAAATGTCTTGTCCTAGGTATCTAATCACACATAAGAGTGGGTGAAAAAAATTGGAGATTAGTGAAATGAGTTGTGAAATCAATGATGTACATATGACCCTACCATAGATGCATTAGTTTCCTAGATTGATCTTCCCTCAAGGTCACTTAGAAAAATTAATCGTTGAGTATAGTCTATAATTACATCTAAACCATGCCTCAATATCAATTTAATTGAGCCATAACATCCCATCATCGCTTGGAAGATCCAAAAATCATATAAACTACAAGCTTCACCCTCCTTTCCAGTGGAATCTCCAAATGCTTAAAGATTCTATTCATGGAATCTATCCAAGAATCCATTGCCCAGGGACCACCTTCCCTAGAAAAAACAATAGGATGATACAGTTGTAACTCCCTAGTCAACTCATACATGGTTTATGTGACCCATGGATCCCCCTCCATGGATTTAACTTGGTGTAGAAAACCCTCACAAAGATGAGCATTAGTTCCTAGTTTAGGTATGATATGTGGTATAATGGGAGGTGTTGGAGGTGATACTATTGTCGATACAAAAATTGGTTCAGGTCTCAGCACCTTAGTTGAATTTTCAAAACAACTTTTAGGGTGATCGACCTGATTTCATCATAGAGGAATATATCTAAATTTCCAAGAACATGTCTCAAGACACGATATTAAAGTAGATGATATCATAAATAGGAAAAAAAGAGTGGTTCAAGTCTCACTATAAAAGATACCCTAAATTAAAGAAGTTTTATTTTAAGAAATTACAATAACCCCAATCTACCCATTACTAGGGTTACATTATATAGTAAATGTTAAAATCTTTATCACAATGGTTTAGTTATACAATTTTTCAATCCCAATTTATAGAGGTAAACACTGTTTAAGTTGAAATTGGAATCCCATTTAACTAAACCAAATTTTTATGATTCTAGAATTATAATATAGAAATCCTATATACAATTATTTACTTGTATGAATTTCCATTCCAATGTTATAGAGGTATAAACATTATAATTTATAATTATAACTATATTTAACAACCAGATTAAATTTTTATATTAAGTAACCAAGGTTTTAAGGCTTTGAATATATTAAAATTGGTTAAATAAAATTACATCATCATTCTTTTTGGGAAAGAACCATTTTGGTGGATGCATACACTTTAAGTAACCAATTTTTTTCCTCGAAGTAATATTATAAGTCAAAAGTTTAGTAACAAATGGATATAAAATAGGAAAAAGTAGTATACACAATGGAAATATGCATATTATGAAATATTCATGGCTGATAAATCCCTACATGCCAATAATGATACATGAGCTAATTCCACATTTCCATTTCAGCCAATGGATTAAAATCCCATATAATATAACATCACGTGACATGTGCATCACCCAATAGTGAAAATAATTCAACTATATCAAGAAAAATTTAGAATTACAAGTCCATCCCTTAGAAACTTGGACTTTCCCTCATACTTTGGTTAGCTAATCCTAGAATTATACTAATTACCACGTTCCAACACTTCTTAGCCTCCTATCTTCCATCCCAAAATACAAATACAATAGAAATTAACATTTTGATGCAACTTTGTGATGTCCCCAACCCAGTTCACCAATAAGTAACTAGTCTAGAGGGCCACAAGGCCTCAACTATACATACCCATACACCATAGGATATTGACTAGTAATGAGTGTGTAGTGGTGGTACAATGGAGAGACTATACCCTCTTTATCAGAGTTAAATACAATAAAATTAAATGCAATAAAGTAAAAAAAGATAAAGAATTAAAAAAACCATAAAGTCGTAAATAATACTATATACAAGTGTTGTCATTGTGATAGAAAATATAATACAAGAATGTCATGGAAGTAATCATACATTTAGTACTATACTAAATAAAATATAACAAAAGACCTAAAAAATTATTAACACTATGAGAATCCCAAGTATAACTTTGTCTTCTTCTCCCATGCTCTAATCTAAGGCTAGATCAAGTGTCCACAATAGAGACCTTTCCCTTGTCCTTTCCTACATCCATGAAATCTACCCATGTACCAAGTGAAAAATTCAACAAGGGGTGAGTACAACTCAATAGGCCCATGAAAATGGTGTCTAATGAAAATCTATTCTATGATTATAAAATTTAATTGTGTGAAGATATAATAATTTAAATACGTATTGAAAGGAAAACCTCATCAAGTTCAGGATCCTCATGGGATACCCGACCGACCCTACATACTTTATCCTAAGTTGGAAATCTCTGATTATGTGACCTATTAATTTTATAGGGGCCCTAAGTCATATATCCAAGGAAGAAAAAATGGATATTTTCAATGAATCCTTATAACTGGTTAATTCATTCCACACAATGCACCCATTTCGAATCCAAGGAAACTAATGCCATTATTTATTCTTGGTTTTCAAGGAAACTTATTGTGATCAATCCATGTTTTTTTGATCTTGGCTCTTTAGTGAAATAAAAGGGATAAACCTTTGGTATTATACTCCTAAGAGTCTCTAACCAAACCAAGGAAAACAATCTTTTCATTCATGGGATGGTTTCAATTGTAATCCAAAAGGTTAAACTGAGGTGTACCTCATCCATGGACTCATGCCGAACCTAGGATGTTATATTGAGAATTATAATCTTCCTAGAGTCAAATAAATCTATGATGAAATTCCATGTGATTAATTAGAGTAAGACACTAACTGATTCCAATGTGTGATTACCACCCAACATTCATATCAATGAATCAGGTGTCATCCTATGAGTTTTCTCAAGGAAATATAAAGTGGGAATCCAAGGCTTACTCGAGGCATACAACACCTTTGATGGTGTGAGAAAGTTCCAAAATTAATAAATAATGATTTCATGAGTGATCATAAGTTTCAAGTAATGAATTCATTTCAATATTTTATCAAAATTTAATCAAAACCTTGAAGGTGTCTCCCAAGGCTTTCTATGAGAGGTCCAATTCATTATAAAATTTAATTAATTAATTCTTCATGGGATTACATGATATTTATTATGTTCGGGCACTAAAATTTATCCAAAACCTTCTACTCTTACTTATATAATTTTCAATTACCCATGAAAAACCTAAAGTCCCATCCTATAAATTCCATTTCTTATGTGATACACCAAAACAAAATATAAGAAGGGTTTAGATACATAAAAGAATTGGGATTTTGTAAAAGTCAATCCAAACATACCTCACGGGGTGTTTTGGTTACATTTAAAGTATGTTCTTCCATGTAATTATACCAAACACACCCTAAGAGGTTGATTGGGTTGAGATTTTCATCAACTAATAGTGTTTTGGATGGTCTATAGTACGTCTAGGTCAGGTTTTAGGAAACAAATTAAAAGAATGTAATTTTTTTGATTAATGTCTGAAAATACTAGTGTACAATGAAATAATGCATTTTATAAACAGAGAGACATTCATGGAAAAGAAAATATACCACCTAACTAGGGCTTATGTAAGAATCCTCATCCAGTATTAGTGTCATATCTAAGTTGGAAAAAGAAAAAATGAAGAAGTAGAGAAAATCCATGAAAATATGGTATTTATGTCAAAAATGGAGGAAATGGTTTGGATGGAAAGAAATAGTTATATTATAAGGTAAGATATTTTTATCTTTATCAAGGGTGTTTCAATGTGATTGAAGATATAAAAAATGGAGGTTGGATGAGGGAGATCCACCCCAACCTTAAGGGGAGGAGATGTGGATTCTATAAAGGGATACTGTGTGAAAATGAATATGGAGAAGAAATACATTTTATTTAAGGGGAAAGAGGGGGAAAAGGTAAATTTTCCCACTTTTAACTAGGTTGTGGTTTATCGTTATGGTTGGACAAACCATGCACCAACTGTGTGTCTCTACTGTCTAGCAACACCACACCGCACATGGTTAGAAAAACCGTGCAAAAATCATTTTCAGTGAACCTGAAGTAAATTTTAGGACTCACATGGTTTTCAAGACCGCTTCACATGATTATATAAAAATTGATCCTACCATTTATAATGTGAATAGATAAGGTGAAAAGTTAGCACAAAACGTGCACTAACTGTGAACCCCATAAAACTTCTTCAAAACTCAAAACTCTAAGCCCTGGACCTTCTTAAATGTTCATAAAAGTTTCTATACTTCCTTGGAAACTTCTATTAAGTTAAAAATAATATAAAAAAACAAAAAAAAGGAGTCCTTACCTTTAGGAAAAGCTGGGAACTTACAAATGTGATTGACTCAAATATATTACATCACCTCTAATAAGGTATTTTGGAAAATGAAAATTACTATATTAGTTTCTTATAATTAAATAAATTCATTTACATATAATAATAATGACGCATAAAATTCAAATTCCTTATGTTTTAATATATTGATGATATATGAATATGTGAAAATAATAAGTTCATGGATGATCTATATGAATTTTTCCCAAGTTACAATAAATCTTACTTAAGATGTTCAAATTTAAAACTCATTCAAACCTAAGGTGCCTTGACTAAACACTGAATTATTCTTAGTAACTTGATATTACACAAAAAATTATTGATCATGTTTTTATGGGTTAATTATCTAGTAAAAACCATACTATATCCTATATATAAAATCCTAAAAAACCAAAATATTACTCCAATGACACTTTGTAACAACCCAACCCAGATCTTTTGTTGACATGAATTAGACATTAGACACACTAAGCATGTTACTTGATCACTAGGGGCTAGAGACTAGTATCAAGGGTCTATATTTTTTTATTGGGGAATTATTTACCCTCATTGGGTGGAATTTTAATTTCACATTAGATTATTCTATTAATTCAATATAACCCATCCATATATCAGCATTTCTGAAATTAAAAAATATAACCCGTAAACTAAGGATTACCTATTGTCCCCATGAAATAGTTTACAAAAAAATATATGAATATATTTAAGACCACCAGAGAATAAAAAAAACCCTAACATATAGGGGTTTAAAATAGTCTGACATAGAAATAAGAAAAACTAAAATAAAATAAGGTGACATTCCATTGCCACTTCTTTCCAATGTCAGCTAGATGAACTTCACATCCTAATGGATTCTTGACACTAACCAACATCATCCTAACCTAATAAATAATTCATAAAGTTATCCTAACATACCATCTTTCACTTGAAATTATATAACAGAAACTGCATATGCACCAAGATGTACATGAAAAGTGTGAGTACATAGTTTAGTAGGTTTCCACTAGTAATGTTCCCAATATAATCCTTTATATATATGAGTGGATTCACAAAATGTGATACAACAACAACACAATATAGGTAGACAATAAAACAAATATAACTCATTTTATTCAATAAATAATATCAATGAAGTATAAAATCTTGATATTTATTTCAATGTTCTCACAAAATCACTATAGAAACCACTAAACCTAATTTGAGCCAAGCTCAAGAACCAAATATACATACTGTAAGAATAGATCGATATCTAGAATAATATGTATAAAATTCAGTATCCTCAATGTCAATGGAATGTGAAAAGGGAACATGTAAACTATATTTAGGGTAGAAAAATACCCATCCCATGGGGATGTGAGGCAATAAACAATATTAGGGAATATGTTCCCATGCTATGATAATTCAGTATATATGGATACCCAATTTATCTTTCATCACATCCACAATCTTCAATGAATTATATGTCAAAGAATTACTTTAGTAGTTTATAAACACACACACACACACTCCATTCCAATTTCTTAGAATAATAAAACATCATGTATATAAGAGTTATAAAAATAAAACCTGATAGAATGTCAATATCAACCTGTAATAACCATAATCATAGGACTGTGGTACCAGTATAAGTAAAAGACAATGAAGTCAACATGGTATAACCCATGTTTTAAAATATGAAGAGTCTATGTGTTATAACATGAATTAAATTTGTATATATGGTGGAAAGAAATAATAACATCCTCAACTCAAGAAAAAAATCATGGATAAAAATAATAAATAACATGGATAATGAACTACATCATTATTGTAATAGTGGGTTCCCTAGACCCAACTATGAAGTACTTTTCGATTACCATATCATGTGTACAGTTAGATATACATTATGTATACCTACCATTATAGTGTATATATTTCTACTTACATTATTTAATGGTAATTTCCATAGATTAATTGTCATATCAAAAGGTTATAGAAGATACTAGGATATAATGAGAACATCAAGATACCATGACATTAATCTTAAAAAAAGGTTCTATGGTCTAGATACATCATACTAACTGGACATGGTTGATGTTTGACTATTAGGTGCTGGGGGATCATAATTATTGAGGCTTATTCTCATGATATTTATTCTTGGTGATCTATAGTATTGAGATCATGAGGAGAAACCCACCAATAGGAACACCACATGTTTTGGGTTTCATTGGATGTTTATAATGACCCATACTTTACATACATTGTTATTACTTCAAAATTGAAGCATACTTATTACAACATATAAAAAACCATGAAAGGACCGTATAGGTATAGTGTCTTTAGAAACTGGGAAACATAAACAACTGGTTCATAAAGCGTCTACACTGTCTCCCATTTATTTCATCATATCTATAGTCCCTTTTGGAATATCTTAATTAATAATCTTCTTCCTGACCTGGGGAAATAAAACATACAAAATGGTGAGCTCAAATGCTCAGTAAGGGTAAACAAAATAAATATGAATCACATTATATTCATAAGAACATAACATTTTGTAAATCTTAACCTGCAAAAGAGAGCATAATTTTATAATATGGGATAAATCATAGTAGTGAAATGAAATCCCAATAATCATAACATAAAACATGAAACTTTGTGGAATACAGACATAATCATAGAGAATCATTTCTTATTAGTCAAGACTCATTCCCAAGACCATCTTAGTGGACAAAGTCCATTTCTGAACCGAGTTCACTCCTCGTTTCAGTCCTGTTTCACTGAATCGGTATAACCTGCCGTTCCAGCCATGTCTATCTCATGAGATATAAAATATTTACCCAATGAATTGGAGGGAGATATAGGTCCCACCCATCTCATAATTATACCATTCTTATGTGTTCCAAAAAATCATAAATCATACATCATCGCATAACCCATGTAGTAAAAATGGGATTCTTAAATAACATGACATCATAAAAAAATTCATATAAAATAAAGGAATTCATCAAAATAATTCCATCACAACATAATAAAATAAATGTAATAATAGGGATAGAAATAGAACCCTATATTATCTTAGATGGAAAATAATTTTGATAAAGCACTTGAACTCCATTCTTGAGGAAAATATCCTTTCTACTTCAAATTTTTTTTCCTATCTTTAACATGTCATACAATTTTAAACTAAAAGAAGTTGATTAAAAATAAACTTGAAAACTTGTAAAGGAATCTTCTTGGAAATAATGTTTTAAAAATCCATTCATGCTTTATAAGTTAAAAAAACATTCTTCTCGTACTTTTGTCAGAAAAGTCAAAAAGTACCTCGTACGAAAAATGACAAAATATTCCTTTCATATCTTTTACTAAAAACTCACCGAAGGGTAAAATTAGATTTAAACAATTTTAGATGTATGGAAATAATATTACCTTTTGAGGAAACATGTATGTGTATGATAAAATGAACCCCAGTAAATTCCAAAGTATAAACAATCTCGGATAAAAATGAGATTGTGATATTTCCTTTACCTTAGGTCTGATTTGCTTCGTAAGTGTCCGAACCTCCTGTATAATGATTTAAATAATGCTATTGACTTATTCCAGAATCATAATTATTGTTATGATATCATATATGGTCATATTCTTAGCTTCTTAGTAGTAATATTTCACTGCTACTTGTTATTTAGGTCTTTATAACTTTTTGTTCTTATGCGTGTTTTGTCGAATAAATTCTTATTCTTCTCTTTAGGTTATAGATAAATCATTTCCAGAATGGTATTAATGTACTATATATCATATTTATTCATTAAATTCATTTATATAATCATTATTCAATGAAGATCATGTAGAACAAATCGCATCACATCGTGGAGACGGTATTCCGTATGTACGCACGAGCGATGATATCGTTCCCATGATCGTGGAATTGTATTGGAGTGTATGTATTCTATTTTAGAATCAATATCACTTTACAATAATCATATATATTAATTATTTACACCATTATACCCATCCAAGTAAGATGGTGGGGGAAAATAGATTACACCACGGCGTGGAGACGGTATTCCGTACGTACGCACGTGCGGTGATTTCGTTTTCCGTAGGATGGATAGATGGTGAAATAGGGTTGTTTTATACTTATAATAACATATCATTATATGAGTGATACTGATGTTATTACTTCATAATGAAACAACTAAAGAAGAAGAAGTTGAAGAAGAAAGAATTTGGAAAGGATCGGTAATGGATATTACCTCTTTTTTTGACACGCCTCTTCTTAACCTCCTCTTAGGGCACTAGGGTTGGTCTTTGAAGAAGACCAGAACCTCTAGGATGATTCTAGGGAAGTGGAGAGGAGAAAGTGGCAGGGGTTGTCCGAGCTTGAAGGCTCAAATTTGTGTGAGGAGGAGAGGGAGGAGGTGCCCTTTTATAAGGGAGGAGAGGGGCACCTTTGGAAATATAAGAAATATTAGTTTATATTAAATCCCAACCCCGCTTAAAAACTTCCAAAATGACTCATATCCGAATATTAGATGAGATAGGGTTGTAATCTCATCAACCAATAAAATTTAGACATGTTAGGAATTTATTTTAAACATTATCAACTTGATTTATCCTTATTTATCAATTTAATTTTATTTGTGGTAATAATATTCTAAATTTTAAATTATTATAAATAATTAGATATGTGTTGTGAATTTTCCATAATTTGACACTTTATGACATTTTCGACCATATAAATTTTAATTTATAATTTTTAAATATTTTTGTGATTTTTAAACAATTTTATAATATGTTATTTATATAAAATAACAATAGTGTCAATTTTGACACTACTCATTTATTTGAATTTAAATATATACAGAAGATATATTCAAACTAAAAGCTTTAATATATTCATAAAATGTCATATTTATCTATGAAATTAGTGTATCACATTAAATAGTTCATATAATATTTATTTTAATATTTTTAAAACAATTAATTGGATATTTTAATTAATAAAATAATTTCAACATCACTATTGTTTCATAATTAATGATAATTACTTAATCCCTAAAAATTCTAAATAAATTCCTATTATGTAGATAATTGTATTAGATTTTTGGAGACTATTCATGTTCGAAGTTTCATTAAGTTTATCACCAAATTAAAATTATTATACTTATAAGATTTAAGAAATTGACATGTTGTCACATTCTTTGGTTTTAATAATAATTAAATTATTTTCATGGACAAAAGTCTATTAAATGAATCTAATCCAACCCTTAGGTGATATGGGTCGACTTTTAGTCATCCAATAGGATTTTGTCAGGTGTTAGGGTAATTTTATAATCTTATATTTACCCTTAATTACCCGATTTACCTTTAACTAAGGTAAATAAAATTTACCGTAGTTACTATTCATAATGCCCAAAAATAACAAGTATCCTATTAACATAATTTGGACCCACTGATTCTGAATATGGAATCCATTTTTCAAA
Source organism: Viscum album (assembly GCA_963277665.1). Lineage (NCBI taxonomy): Eukaryota > Viridiplantae > Streptophyta > Magnoliopsida > Santalales > Viscaceae > Viscum > Viscum album. Next base: position 2,099,294,598 of record OY728150.1, read on the forward strand.
ATTCAAAAGATATAAGTTGCAGTAATTAATTTAAAATAAATCCCGTTGTTAAGAAAACGGATTTTAGAAGTTAAAACATTGCCAAAGATTGAAATGTTTTTACCTATGAATTCAATGTGAAATTAATTCTAATGACATACATTATATTAAATGGTAAAAATATATTATATCTATACTTTAAAACCATTCAATATTATAATTTAACCATATAAATTATCTCAATGAAAAAAGTTGTTTTTAATTAAAATATAGCGTATTTTTACTATTCATAAAAATATGAAAGTTATCAGAAAAATATCAAAAATTTATCCAAAGTAAATTTTTATATCTTGATTCAAAAAAAGAATTTTATTTTGTCAAATTGAACTTATAAACGTGTCAAAAACTTGATTTAATGTGGGTGCGCCATCAAAAGGAGGCAAAACTGCATTTTTGGATAAATACTTATTTTACCCAAAATAAATTATTTTGTTCTCTTACCATGTTCTAGAAAATGTGTAAGATGAATAATACTGTTGTAAAATTTAAAATTCAGTTAATACTATTCATAACGGCTAGTTTATAATATTATAATAATATATCGTTGTTTAGTGGAACTCGGTATTGCGTACTACACACGATATCGAGGAAGGTCGCGATTGCATGTAGGGAAAGATTCCTTTGATGATTTATATAACATAAAAACAAAATATTTCTCATAAAAGTCTCGGGTGTTACATTCTACCCCCCTTAAAATGAATTTTGCCATCGAAATTTGTCACTTTGTAACAAACAGATGAGGATACCTCTCCCTCATTATATCCTCAAGCTCCCGTGTAGCTTCTTTTAATTGGTGGTTACTCCATAAAACTTTCACCAAGCGAGTGGTCTTGTTTCATAGGACTTTTTCGCTACGATCCAGAATATATATTGGTTGTTCTTCATAAGAAAGATCTTGCTCCAGCGGTACAACTTCTGAGCTGAGTACATGTGAAGGATCAGGTATGTACATTCTTAGGAGAGATACATGGAACACACTGTGAACTTGACAGAGATTCGGTGGAAGCGCCAATCGGTAAGCTACCTTCCCAATACGATCCAGTATTTCGAAAGGACCGATATATCTAGGGATCAACTTCCCCTTCTTTCCAAATCTCATGACCCTCTTCTAGGGAGATATTCTTAAGAACACTTTATCACCCACTTCAAACTCTAGGTCTTTTCTTCGATTGTCAGCATAACTTTTCTGTCGACTCTGAGCTGCTCTTATGTGTTGTTGAATAGATCAGACCTTTTCTACCATCTCATCAACAATATCAGGTCCTAATATCTTTCTTTCCCAAAGCTCATCCCAGCAAGTTGGAGTCCTGCATTTCTTTCCACAGAGAGCTTAATAAGGAGGCATCTGAATACTGGAGTGAAAGCTATTATTATAAGAAAATTACACAAAAGGTAGGTGTTGATCCCAACCACCTTTGAAATCTATAGAGAAAGCCCTCAACATATCTTCTAGAGTTTGAATTTTCCTCTCAGACTGACCGTCTGTCTGAGGATGATAAGCAGTGCTGAAACTCAACTCTATATCCAGAGTATGCTGAAGACTTCGCCAGAACTTTGAGGTAAATCTTGGATCCTGATCAGATATAATATAAAGTGGTACTCCATGCAATCTTACCACTTCCTTTACATATATCCTAGCAAGATGATCCAGAGAGAAATCATCTCTAATAGAAATGAAGTGTGTTGACTTTGTAAGACGATCAACTATGACCCAGATAGCATTATTGCCTTTGGATGTTTTAGGAAGTCCTGTGACGAAGTCCATAGTGATGTTTTCCCATTTCCATTTGGGTATGGGTAATGGTTGTAACATCCCCTTATACTTCTGTCTCTCAGCTTTAACTTGCTGACAAACCAAGCATCGAGAGACATATTCAGCAACATCTCTTTTCATGCCATCCCACCAGAAGTACTCTTTCAGGTCCCTATACATCTTCGTGCTTCCAGGATGAATAGAGAATGAAGAACTATGAGCCTCATCCAACAGCTCCTTCTTTAATTCTGGGATGGGAGGAACACAAACTCGATTCATGAACTTTATTATGCCATCACAATCAAGGTTGAATTCAGGACCATTTCTCACCTACTTTTGTAACTCTACATCTTCTTTCTGTTCCTATTTAATCTTCACATATATAGATGGTTGAACATTCATTTGAGAAAGATACGATTTTACCCCTTCCATTATAATTCCAAGATCCATTATTTGTAAATCCCTAAATATTGGATCTTTTGTGATCCTCATCATGGATAAACTGGCATGGTCTTGTCGACTTAATGCATCTTCCACCTTGTTTGCTTTCCCAGGGTGGTAATGGATTGAGCAGTCGTAATCCTTAATCAGCTCCAACCATCTTCTTTGGCTCATATTCAGCTCCTTTTGTGTGAAAATATACTTTAAACTTTTATGATCAGTATAAATATCACACCTTTCACCATAAAGGTAATGCCTCCAAATCTTTAATGCAAAGATGACCGCAGCTAACTCCAAATCACGAGTTGGGTAATTTTGCACATGGATTTTCAACTATCGTGAGGCATAGGCTATCACCATATAATTTTGCATAAGAACACATCCCAGTCCCTTCTTGGATGCATCACTATAGATCACAAACCTTTCTCCACTACAAGGAAGTGTGAGTACAGGTGCACTGGATAACCTTCTTTTCAACTCCCTGAAATTCTCTTCACATTCGTCCGTCCACACGAACTTAACTCCTTTTCGAGTCAACCTGGTGAGTGGATTAGATAATCGTGAAAAATATTTCACAAAACGTCGATAATATCCATCCAAACCAAGAAAACTTCGAATCTCAGTTACTGTTGTTATTCTCAACCATCTTTCGATAACCTCTGTTTTTGCTAGATCCAAAGATATCCCCTCTTTTGAGATTATGTGACACAAAAATGAAACTCTTTGAAGCCAAAATTAACACTTGGTAAATTTGGCATAAATATTCTCCTTTCTCAGGGTGTTCAATATAATTCTCAAGTGATCTTCATGTTCTTCCTTTCTCTTTGAATATACAAGAATATCGTCTATAAAGACTACCACAAACTGATCAAGATAGTCTCTAAAGTCTCTATTCATCAGATCAATGAAGATAGCAGGGGCATTAGTAAGACCAAATGGCCTCACTATAAATTCATAGTGTCCATACCTTGTACGGAAAGCCGCCTTTGGTATATCCTCCCTTTTGAACCTTAATTGGTGATACCCTGAATGAAGATCAATCTTAGAAAAGTATTGATCTCCTCGTAGTTGGTCAAATAAGTCATCAATGCGTGGGATAGGATATTTTTTCTTGATAGTGATCTTGTTTAGTTCTCGATAATCAATGCAGTGTCTCATTGATCCATCTTTCTTCTTAACAACCAGAACAGGTGCTCCCCAAGGTGACGCACTAGGGAGTATGAATCCCTTATCAAGATTCTCTTGGAGTTTCTTCTTCAATTCCTGCAACTCAATTGGGGCCATTCTATAAGGTGTCTTTGAAATAGTCAAAGCACCCGATACAAGTTCTTTTGAAAACTCAACTTCACGATTTGGTGGAAGACCCGGAAATTACTCCGGAAAGACATCATCAAACTCCTGTACAAAGGGAATATTCTTAATTTTGAGTTCCTCACCAACCATTTGAGATAAATAACCTTCATTAGGGGGAATCGAGACCCATAAGATGGAAGAAATTTCCACTGGAAGGTTATGTTCATCCTTGCATTGATAGACGATCATAGATTGATCTGGAATATGAAATGTGACTTCCCTTCTTTGGAAATTGATATGAGCTCCATATAAACAAAGCCAATCCATGCCAAGAATCACATCAAATTCCATTATAGGAAGGATCACACGATTTTCAGGAAGTAATTTCATAAAAACTTCAATCAGAGAGGAATTATAAACTTTTGATGCAACTGTTGTGCCATTAGGGGTTCTCACAGCTAACTCAACATCTAATTGTTGAGGTAATACGGTGATAAGCTTAGAAAAATCTTCAGAAATAAAGGAGTGGGTGGATCCAGAATCAAATAATACATTTTCTACTTTAGAGTGGATGGTAATTGTACCTTTCACCACATCGTTATCATACTCCACATCGCTGATAGAAATTGCATGTGACTTTCCTTTTTATTTATCCTTAAGAGTTTGTTTACGTCGACCATTATCATCAACCCTTGGATTTGGGCATTGATTGGCATAATTCCCCATCTCCTTGCACTTGAAACATTGAAGTGTAGTAGGTTCATTCTGTGTGTCCCTTCCTTTATTTGCATCATTAGACATCTTCTTCCCATCATTGCGGCATTCAAATTCCCGATGGCCTTCCTTTCCACATTTGAAACATTTACTTGTCCCTTTAAGACAACTCCCTCCATGTTTCTTTCCACACTTTGAGCATAAGGGAAAGCTCATATTCTTTTCAGTGTTCTCTTTAGATTTTCCTTTGAATTCCATTTTCCTCATCTTATCAAACCCATATTACTGATGGGTTACTCCAATCTCCATCTCGACTTTGAGAGCACATAGAACGATTTCCTCATAGCTATTGAAGTCCCTTATGGCTAACGCCCTTTGAAGACTTGGTTTTAAGCCACTAAAGAATCGATCGATCTTAATCTCAGGTTGGATAATAATACCAGAAGCGTACCTTACAAGTCTTTTAAAATTTGCTTCATAGGTACCAAAAGATTCATCATCCTTTTGCTTTAGTTCAAGAAACTCTTTCTCCATATTTGTTCGGAGAATATGCGGGAAGTACTTATTAAAAAATAAGTTCTTGAACTCGTCCCATTCCATGAACTCAATTTCATCCCTTTGCCTCGTATTCTTAATAAGATTCCACCATTGATCAGTATCTCCTTCCAAACGATACACTGCTAGGATAAATTTATCATGTTCAGAACATTGAAGAACTGAAAATATCTTTTCATTAGTACTAATCCATTGTTCGGAAACTAATGGATCAGTAGACCCACTGAAAGAAGGTGGACGCTGCCTCATGAAGGATTCAACAGAATGTTGCTCCTTCCTTTGCTCGTTTGGAAGTCCTGCATGATTCATAGCTTGAGAAAGTTGTGTGAGCATGGCTACAAGATTTTTCATTCCAGCTCCCAAAACGTTTGGTTTCTCAGGGGGACAATCATTGCATTTCCCGTCGCATTCCCCATTAACATGGTTCCTTCGGGTTCCAACCATTGACTAAAACCAAGAAGAATAGTGTGAGCAACACTAATTATAATAGGAAAACCACATAATCAAGAATAAAATTTCACACTTAAGGTCTTATCCTAGGTTATTAATTTTCATTTTTAAAACACTAAGATTGTGTTCTATGCTTAGATTTTTCCTTAGGGTTCTTACTAAGGCTTTCACATCCCAGTTTCCAAAGGTTGACTATACCTTTCCTCTGATACCAACTATAACGACCCATACTTTACATACATTGTTATTACTTCAAAATTGAAGCATAATTATTAAAACATATAACAAAATCATGAAAGGACCGTATAGTTATAGTTTCTTTAGAAACTGGGAAACATAAACAACTGGTTCATAAAGCGTCTACACTGTCTCCCATTTATTTCATCATATCTATAGTCCCTTTTGGAATATCTTACTTAATAAGCTTCTTCCTGACCTGGGGAAATAAAACATACAAAAGGGTGAGCTCAAATGATCAGTAAGGGTAAACAAAAGAAATATGAATCACATCATATTCATAAGAACATAACATTTTGGAAATCTTAACCTGCAAAAGAGAGCATAATTTCATAACATGAGATAAATCATAGTAGTGAAATGAAATCCCAATAATCATAACATAAAACATGAAACTTTGTGGAATACACACATAATCATAGAGAATCATTTCTTATTAGTCAAGACTCATTGCCAAGACTATCTTAGTGGGAAAAGTCCATTTCTGAACCGAGTTCACTCCTTGTTTCAGTCCTGTTTCACTAAACCGGTATAACCTGCCGTTCCAGCCATGTCTATCTCATGAGATATAAAATCTTTACCCAATGCATTGTAGGTAGATATAGGTCTCACCCATATCATAATGATACCATTCTTATGTATTCCAAAAAATAATAAATCATACATCATTGCATAACCCATGTAGTAAAAATGGGATTCTTAAACAACATGACATCATAAAAAAATTCATATAAAATAAAGGAATTCATAAAAATAATTCCATCACAACATAATCAAATCAATGTAATAAAAGGGATAGAAACAGAACCCTATATTATCTTAGATGGAAAATAATTTTGATAAAGCACTTGAACTCCATTCTTGGGGAAAATATCCTTTCTACTTCAAAAACATTTTCCTTTATTTAACATGTCATACAATTCTAAACTAAAAGAAGTTGATTAAAAATAAACTTGAAAACTTGTAAAGTAAGCTTCTTGGAAATAATGTTTTAAAAATCCATTCATGCCATATAAGTTAAAAAACATTCTTCTCGTACTTTTGTCGGAAAAGTGAAAAAGTACCTCGTACGAAAAACGACAAAATATTCCTTTCATATCTGTTACTAAAAACTCACTGAAGGGTAAAATTGGATTTAAATTTTTTTTGGTGGATGGAAATAATATTACATTTTGAGGAAACATGGATGTGGATGATAAAATTCACCCCAGTAAATTCCAAAGTATAAACAATCTCGGATAAAAATGAGATTGTGATATTTCCCTTACCTTAGGTCTGATTTGCTTCGTAAGTGTCCGAACCTCCTGTATAATGATTTAAATAATGTTATTGACTTATTAAAGAATCATAATTATTGTTATGATATCATATATGGTCATATTCTTAGCTTCTTAGTAGTAATATTTCATTGCTACTTGTTATTCGGGTCTTTATAACTTTTTGTTCTTATGCGTGTTTTGTCGAATAAATTCTTATTGTCATCTTTAGGTTATAGATACATCATTTCCTGAATGGTATTAATGTACTATATATCATATTTATTCATTCAATTCATTTATATAATCATTATGTAATGAAGATCATGTATAACGAATCGCATCACATCGTGGAGACGGTATTTCGTACGTACGCACGAGCGATGATATCGTTCCCATGATCGTGGAATTGTATTGGAGTGTATGTATTCTATTTCAGAATCAATATCACTTTACAATAATCATATATAGTAATTATTTACACCATTATACCCATCCAAGTAATATGGTGGGGGAAAATAGATTACACCACGGTGTGGAGACGGTATTCCGTACGTACGCATGTGCGGTGATTTCGTTTTCCGTAGGATGGATAGATAGTGAAATAGGGTTGTTTTATACTTATAATAACATATCATTATATTAGTGATACTGATGTTATTACTTCATAATGAAACAACTAAAGAAGAATAAGTTGAAGAAGAAAGAATTTAGAAAGGATCAGTAATGGATATTACCTCTTTTTTTGACGCGCCTCTTCTTAACCTCCTCTTAGGGCACTAGGGTTGGTCTTTGAAGAAGACCAGAACCTCTAAGATGATTCTAGGGAAGTGGATAGGAGAAAGTGGCAGGGGTTTTCCGAGCTTGAAGGATCAAATTTGTGTGAGGAGGAGAGGGAGGAGGTGCCCTTTTATAAGGGAGGAGAGGGGCACCTTTGGAAATATAATAAATATTAGTTTATATTAAATCCCAACCCCACTTAAAAACTTCCAAAAATGACTCATATCTGAATATTAGATGAGATAGGGTTGTAATCTCATCAACCAATAAAATTTAGAAATGTTAGGAATTTATTTTAAACATTATCAACTTGACTTATCCTTATTTATCAATTTAATTTTATTTATGGTAATAATATTCTAAATTTTAAATTATTATAAATAATTACATATGTGTTGTGAATTTTCCATAATTTGACACTTTATGACATTTTCGACCATATAAATTTTAATTTATAATTTTTAAATATTTTTGTGATTTTTTAACAATTTTACAATATGTTATTTATATAAAATAACAATAGTGTCAATTTTGACACTACTCATTTATTTGAATTTAAATATATAAAAAAGATATGTTCAAACTAAAAGCTTTAATATATTCATAAAATGTCATATTTATCTATAAAATTAGTGTATCACATTAAATAGTTCATATAATTTTTATTTTAATATTTTTAAAACAATTAATTGGATATTTTAATTAATAAAATAATTTCAACATCACTATTGTGTCATAATTAATTATAATTATTAATCCCTAAAAATTATAAATAAATTCCTATGATGTAGATAATTATATTAGATTTCTGGAGACTATTCATGATCGAAGTTTCATTAAATTTATCACCAAATTAAAATTATTATAGTTATAAGATTTAAGAAAGTGACATGTTGTCACATTCTTTGGTTTTAATAATAATTAAATTATTTTCGTGGACAAAAGTCTATTAAATGAATCTAATCCAACCCTTAGGTGATATGGGTCTACTTTTAGTCATCCAATAGGATTTTGGCAGGTGTTAGGGTAATTTTATAATCTTATATTTACCCTTAATTACCTGATTTACCTTTAACTATGGTAAATAAAATTTACCGTAGTTACTATTCATAATGCCCAAAAATAAGAAGTAGCCTATTAACATAATTTGGACCCACTGATTCTGAATATGGAATCCATTTTTCAAAATTCAAAACATATAAGTTGTAGTAATTAATTTAAAATAAATCTCGTTGTTAAGAAAACGGGTTTTAGAAGTTAAAACATTGCCAAAGATTGAAATATTTTACCTATGAATTCAATGTGAAATTAATGCTAATAACATACATTATATTAAATGGTAAAAATATATTCTATCTATACTTTAAAACCCTTCAATATTATAATTTAACCATATAAATTATCTCAATGAAAAAAGTTGTTTTTAATTAAAATTTAGCGTATTTCTAATATTCATAAAAATATGAAAGTTATCAGAAAAATATCAAAAATTTATCCAAAGTAAATTTTTATATCTTGATTCAAAAGAAGAATTTTATTTTGTCAAATTGAATTTATAAATGTGTCAAAAACTAGATTTAATGTGGGTGCACCATCAAAAGGCGGCAAAACTGCATTTTTTGATAAATACTTATTTTATCCAAAAAAAATTTATTTTGTTCTCTTAACATGTTCTAGAAAATGAGTATGATGAATAATAATGTTGTAAAATTTAAAATTCACTTAATACTATTCATAACGGCTAGTTTATAATACTATAATAATATATCATTGTTTAGTGGAACTCGGTATTGCGTACTACACACGCTATCGAGGAAGGTCGCGATTGCGTGTAGCGAAAGATTTTTTTGATGATTTATATAACATAAAAACAAAATATTTCTCATAAAAGTATCGGGTGTAACATTCTAACCCCCTTAAAATGAATTTCTCCCTCGAAATTCGTCACTTTGTAACAAACAGATGAGGATAACTCTCCCTCATCATATCCTCAAGCTTTCGTGTAGCTTCTTTTAATTGGTGGTTACTCCATAAAACTTTCACCAAGCGAGTGTTCTTGTTTCATAGGACTTTTTCACTACGATCCAGAATCTCTATCGGTTGTTCTTCATAAGAAATATCTTGCTCCAGCGGTACAACTTCTGAGCTGAGTACATGTGAAGGATCAGGTATGTACTTTCTCAGGAGAGATACATGGAACACATCGTGAACTTGAGAGAGATTCGGTGGAAGCGCCAATCGGTAAGCTACCTTCCCAATATGATCCAGTATTTCGAAAGGAACGATATATCTAGGGCTCAAATTCCCCTTCTTTCCAAATATCATGACCCTCTTCCAGGGAGATATTCTTAAGAACACTTTATCACCCACTTCAAACTCTAGGTCTTTTCTTTGATTGTCGGCATAACTTTTCAATCGAATCTGAGCTGCTCTTATGTGTTGTTGAATAGATCGGACCTTTTCTACCATCTCATCAACAATATCAGGTCCTAATAGCTTTCTTTCCCAAACTTCATCCCAGCAAGTTGGAGTCCTGCATTTCTTTCCATAGATAGCTTCATAAGGAGGCATCTGAATACTGAAGTGAAAGCTATTATTATAAGAAAATTCCACCAAAGGTAGGTGTTGATACCAACCACCTTTGAAATCTATAGAGCAGGCTCTCAACATATCTTCTAGAGTTTGAATTGTCCTCTCAGACTGACCGTCTGTCTGAGGATGATAACCAGTGCTGAAACTCAACTCTATATCCAGAGTATGCCGAAGACTTCACCAGAACTTTGAGGTAAATCTTGGATCCCGATCAGATATATTATAAAGTGGTGCTCCATGCAATCTTACCACTTCCTTTACATATATCCTAGAAAGCTGATCCAGAGAGAAATCCTCTCTAATAGCGATGAAGTGTGCCGACTTTGTAAGACAATCAACTATGACCCAGATATCATTATTGCCTTTGGATGTTTTAGGAAGTCCTGTGACAAAGTCCATAGTGATGTTTTCCCATTTCCATTCGGGTATGGGTAATGGTTGTAACATCCCCTTAGACTTCTATCTCCCAGCTTTAACTTGCTGACAAACCAAGCATCGAGAGACATATTCAGCAACATCTCTTTTCATGCCATCCCACCAGAAGTACTCTTTCAGGTCCCTATACATCTTCGTGCTTCCAGGATGAATAGATAATGAAGAACTGTGAGCCTCATTCAGCAGCTCCTTCTTTAATTCTGGGATGGGAGGAACACAAACCCGATTCCTGAACTTTATTATCCCATCACAATCAAGGTTGAATTCAGGAACATTTCTCACCTTCTTTTGTAACTCTACATCTTCTTTCTGTGCCTCTTTAATCTTCACATATATAGATGGTTGAACATTCATTTGAGAAAGATACGATTTTACCCCTTCCATTATAATTCCAAGATCCATAATTTGTAAATCCATAAATATTGGATCTTTTGTGATCCTCATCATGGATAAACCGGCATGGTCTTGTCGACTTAATGCATCTGCCACCTTGTTTTCTTTCCCATGGTGGTAATGGATTGAGCAGTCGTAATCCTTAATCAGCTCCAACCATCTTCTTCGGTGCATATTCAGCTCCTTTTGTGTGAAAATATACTTTAAACTTTTATGATCAGTATAAATATCACACCTTTCACCATAAAGGTAATGCCTCCAAATCTTTAATGCAAAGATGACTGCAGCTAACTCCAAATCATAAGTTGGGTAATTTTTCTCATGGATTTTCAACTGTCGTGAGGCATAGGCTATCACCATATAATTTTGCATAAGAACACATCCCAGTCCCTTCTTGGATGCATCACTGTAGATCACAAACCTTTCTCCACTACAAGGAAGTGTGAGTACAGGTGCACTGGATAACCTTCTTTTCAACTCCTTGAAATTCTCTTCACATTCGTCCGTCCACACGAACTTAACTCCTTTTCGAGTCAACCTGGTGAGTGGATTAGATAATCGTGAAAAATATTTCACAAAACGTCGATAATATCCAGCCAAACCAAGAAAACTTCAGATCTCAGTTACTGTGGTTGTTATCGACCATCTTTCGATAACCTTTGTTTTTGCTGGATCCACAGATATCCCCTCTTTTGATATTATGTGACCCAAAAATGAAACTCTTTGAAGCCAAAATTCACACTTGGTAAATTTGGCATAAAGATTCTCCTTTCTCAGGGTCTTCAATATAATTCTCAAGTGATCTTCATGTTCTTCCTTGCCCTTTGAATATACAAGAATATCATCTATAAAGACTACCACAAACTGATCAAGATAGTCTCTAAAGACTCTATTCATCAGATCCATGAAGATAGCAGGTGCATTAGTAAGACCAAATGCCATCACTATAAATTCATAGTGTCCATACCTTGTACGGAAAGCCGCCTTTGGTATATCCTTTCTTTTGAACCTTAATTGGTGATACCCTGAACGAAGATCAATCTTGGAAAAGTATTGATCTCCTCGTAGTTGGCCAAATAAGTCATCAATGCGCGGGAGAGGATATTTGTTCTTGATAGTGATCTTGTTAAGTTCTTGATAATCAATGTAGAGTCTCATTGATCCATCTTTCTTCTTAACAAACAGAACAGGTGTTCCCCAAGGTGATGCACTAGGGCGTAAGAATCCCTTATCAAGATTCTCTTGGAGTTGCTTCTTCCATTCCTGCAACTCAATTGGGGCCATTCTATAAGGGGTCTTTGAAATAGGCAAAGCACCCGGTACGAGTTCTATTGAAAACTCAACTTCACGATTTGGTGGAAGACCCGGAAATTCCTTCAGAAAGACATCATCAAACTCCCGTACAATGGGCATATTCTTAATTGTGAGTTCCTCACCAACCATTTGAGATAAATAACCTTCATTAAGTGGAATCAAGACCCATAAGATGGAAGAAATTTCCACTGGAAGGTTATGTTCATCCTTGCATTGATAGACGATCATAGATTGATCTGGAATATGAAATGTGACTTCCCTTCTTTGACAATTGATATGAGCTCCATATAAAGAAAGCCAATCCATGCCAAGAATCACATCAAATTCCACTATAGGAAGGATCACAAGATTTTCAGGAAGCACTTTCACACAAACTTCAATCGGAGAGGAATTATAAACTTTTGATGCAACTGTTGTGCCATTAGGGGTTGTCACAGCTAACTCAACATCTAATTGTTGAGGTAATACGGTGATACCCTTAGAAAAATCTTCAGAAATAAAGGAGTGGGTGGATCCAGAATCAAATAATACATTTGCTACTTTAGAGTGGATGGTAAGTGTACCTTTCACCACATCGTTATCATACTCCACATCGCTGATAGAAATTGCATGTGACTTTCCTTTGTCTTTACCCTTAAGAGTTTGTTGACGTCGACCATCATCATCAACCCTTGGATTTGGGAATTGATTGGCATAATGCCCCATCTCCTTGAACTTGAAACATTGAAGTGTAGTAGGTTTATTCTGTGTGTACCTTCCTTTTTTTGCATCATTAGACATATTCTTCCCATCATTGCAGCATTCAAATGCCCGATGACCTTCCTTTCCACATTTGAAACATTTACTTGTCCCTTTAAGACAACTCCCTCCATGTTTCTTTCCACACATTGAGCATAAGGGAAAGCTCATCTTCTTTTCAGTGTGCTCTTTAGATTTTCCTTTGAATTCCATTTTCCTCTTCTTATCAAACCCATATGACTGATGGGTTACTCCAATCTCCATCTCGACTTTGAGATCACATAGAACGATTTCCTCGTAGCTATTGAAGTCCCTTATGGCTAACGCCCTTCAAAGACTTGGTTTTAAGCCGCTAAAGAATCGATCGATCTTACTATCAGGTTGGCAAATAATACCAAAAGCGTACCTTGAAAGTCTTGTAAAATTTGCTTCATAGGTACCAAAAGATTCATCATCCTTTTGCTTTAGTTCAAGAAACTCTTTCTCCATCTTTGTTCGGAGAATATGAGGAAATTACTTATTGAAAAATCAGTTCTTGAACTCGTCCCATTCCATGAACTCAATTTCATCCCTTTGCCTCGTATTCTTAATATGATTCCACCATTGATCAGTATCTCCTTCCAAACGATACACTGCTAGGATGACTTTATCATGTTCATAACATTGAAGAACTGAAAATATCTTTTCAGTAGTACTAATCCATTGTTCGGCAACTAATGGATCAGTAGACCCGCTGAAAGAAGGTGGACGCTGCCTCATAAAGGATTCAAGAGAATATTGCTCCTTCCTTTGCTCGTTTGGAAGTACTGTATGATTCATAGATTGAAAAAGTTGTGTGAGCATGGCTACAAGATTTTTCATTCCAGCTCCCATAACGTTTGGTTGCTCAGGGGGACAATCATTGCATTGCCCATCGCATTCCACATTAACACGGTTCCTTCGGGTTCCAACCATTGACTAAAACCAAGAAGAATAGTGTGAGCAACACTAATTATAATAGGAAAACCACATAATGAAGAATAAAATTTCACACTTAAGGTCTTATCATAGGTTATTAATTGTCATTTTTAAAACACTAAGATTGAGTTCTATGCTTAGATTTTTCCTTAGGGTTCTTACTAAGGCTTTCACATCCTAGTTTCCAAAGGTTGACTATACCTTTCCTCTGATACCAACTATAATGACCCATACTTTACATACATTCTTATTACTTCAAAATTGAAGCATAATTATTACAACATATAACAAAACCATGAAAGGACCGTATAGGTATAGTTTCTTTAGAAACTGGGAAACATAAACAACTGGTTCATAAAGCGTCTACACTGTCTCCCATTTATTTCATCATATCTATAGTCCCTTTTGGCATATCTTACTTAATAAGCTTCTTCCTGACCTGGGGAAAGAAAACATACAAAAGGGTGAGCTAAAATTCTCAGTAAGGGTAAACAAAAGAAATATGAATCACATCATATACATAAGAACATAACATTTTGGAAATCTTAACCTGCAAAAGAGAGCCTAATTTCATAACATAGGATAAATCATAGTAGTGAAATGAAATCCCAATAATCATAACATAAAACATAAAACTTTGTGGAATACACACATAATCATAGAGAATTATTTCTTATTAGTCAAGACTCATTTCCAAGACTATCTTAGTGGGCAAAGTCCATTTCTGAACCGAGTTCACTCCTCGTTTCAGTCCTGTTTCACTGAACCGGTATAACCTGCCCTTCCAGCCATGTCTATCTCATGAGATATAAAATCTTTACCCAATGCATTGGAGGTAGATATAGGTCCCACCCATCTCATAATGATACCATTCTTATATGTACCACAAAATCATAAATCATACATCATCGCATAACCCATGTAGTAAAAATGGGATTCTTAAACAACATGACATCATAAAACAATTCATATAAAATAAAGGAATTCATAAAAATAATTCCATCACAACATAATAAAATCAATGTAATAATAGGGATAGAAATAGAACCCTATATTATCTTAGATGGAAAATAATTTTGATAAAGCACTTGAACTCCATTCTTGAGGAAAATATCCTTTCTACTTCAAAAACATTTTCCTTTCTTTAACATGTCATAAAATTTTAAACTAAAAGAAGTTGATTAAAAATAAACTTGAAAACTTGTAAAGTATGCTTCTTGGAAATAATGTTTTAAAAATCCATTCATGCCATATAAGTTAAAAAAACATTCTTCTCGTACTTTTGTCGGAAAAGTGAAAAAGTACCTCGTACGAAAAACGACAAAATATTCCTTTCATATCTTTTACTAAAAACTCACATGTAAAGACCTGTAAAATTCAAGCGAAATTTTTTCTTATTTTTCTTTGGAATTTTACAAGAGCGCGGTTTCTGACGGCACCTGATTCCGAGGCCCGGTGTGCCCGGAATTCATTTCCGAAGTTTGGCTTGGGTACGTTCAGTGAATGAACGAGCGGGATTTTCTAACTTTTGAACCGGTGCCCGGAATCGAATTCCGAGGGCACCGATGAACTCGCAGCACCAATATTCGCTTAAGGAGACCTTTTCTGAGGTTGCGTTTTATGCGGGATGAAAGTTAGTTTTGGGCAATTTTGAAGAAGTTAAATAAATTGTGAACACAATTTTTTTTAACCATGTTGGTTATATCCTCCCAAAGGGAGTTAGAGGTGGGACCCACATCCACTTAACCTCCCTTGAGAGGATTAAGTGTGGTGGGGCCCAAACGAACCCTAACACTTCATCTCCCCTTTAAACTCCCAATAAATCCTCTCTTTTTTAATTGTGACAACTTGAGTTATTAATTAAGTTGAGTGGCTTAATTTCAAACTTTTGAAATTCAAAGTGGTTTAGTTGAGTAAATAAAATAAGCCTTAGACTTATTTTATTTTATTAGAATTTTGTCTCCTTGAGAGAGTTGGGAAGTATTCTTCATCTTCTTCAAACTCAACGAAGAATGCGATGAACACCGTTCTTCAATGAAGAACTTCTCCGCCGAAGAACACGGTCCTTCCGCGACACCGTATCCGTGATGCGACGTACTTCTTCCGCGTCGTCTCTTCCGCGACGGTTTTCCACGATGAAATCGCCGTCAAAGAACTTCAAATCCTCGCATCACAACGTCGACGTCCTTTCCCCACGATGCCTGACCACCGCGACGCTCGTCTTCTGCGGGTCGTTGACGAACACCGCTCTTGAAGCCGAGGTAGGGGTTTGTTGTTGTTTTATTTAATTATTTCCATTCTTGAATCTTAAATGTCGAACTTCGAGGATAAACGAATTAATGTTATCGTTTAACGAGAGGGGGGCCGGACCGCACAAACACGGCCGAACCCCCTCCTATGTTCATATTTGTTTCCTTGCGGATGGAATGGGATGGCGTGGTGCCGTCACACCACGCGGGAATTGCACAACAATGATTGCGCGGTGGCGTCGCGTCGCGCCGTGGAATGAAATTCAAGAACGCGACGCCGTCCCGCCGCGTCAAGAGAAATCAAAGGCGCCGAGGCCGGAGTGGGGCCATGGCGGAGGGGCGCGGTGTCGTCGCACCGTGCCGGACGACGAAGGCCGCAGCCGGTTTCGGGCCGCGATGGAACATGATGACCGGCGGCCAGCCGGGCCGCCGATGTAGGAAGCCGGAAGGGGACCGGCCCTTGCCGGTCCCATTGAGGAAGAACCGGCCGGAAGGGAGAAAAAATGGGGGAATTTAATTCCCCCGTCCAGAAAAACGGCCCCCCATAATGAGGGGGGTCCGCGGTTTCACAAAGGGGGGCAGGCGCCCCTCGTTTTCTCAATCAGCTCGGCCGAAGGCCGAGCTGGCAGCGCGCCCAGCGCGCTGCCTTGAGCTGGACCAGCGCCCGGCCGGTCCGCCAGTCCTGGCCGGGCCGGTTCGACACTGTCCGGGGCGGGTCGACCCGGTTCGGGCCAACCGGGGGGTCTCGGGCCGGGACGGCCCGGGCCTGAAACCCCCGTTACCGAGCGGTTTGGATTCAAATGCCCATAACTCGGGCTACGGATCTCCAAACAACACGCCGTCAGCGGCGATGCGATCCTTGGATCGAGACGATCGTTTCGTTATATCGCACTCAAGGTTTCAGATTACTTTGTGTTCGGCCGGGTTGGTTCGTACACGAAACCAACCGGGCCCTCGGAGCAAAGACACTCATATCTTGAGCTACGGACGTCCGATTGACGTGCCGTCAACTTTGTTGAGTTCCTCTTAGTGAGACAGATCTTTTGGCATACTCCGTCTGAGGTTTGGACGCAGGTGGAGTACGGTCAGGTTGGTTTTTCCTTAAAAACCAACCGGGCCCCTGGAACGAAAAAGCCAATAACTCTCAGACCGGGCGTCCGATTGACGCGCCGTCTATTGCGTTGAGTTCCTGTTGACGATAAAAAAACTTTTTGGATACATCAACTCTGGACTTTGTGACAGTTGATGTATCAGCCTCTCGGCTCATAGAGCGGACCCTCCCGAATGAGCTTGTTGTGTGTGGGAGCCCTAGAGCTGGCTGTGACTGCTACTGTGACTGCGATGACGACTGTGCAGAGATCCTTAGTGGATTCGACGACGACGACTACAGCACTCAGCAATCCTGTGTGGATTAGTGCTACCAATCCTGTGTGGGTCCGATCCTGTGTGGGTCAGCGCTCAGCAGTCCTGTGTGAACCAGCGCCTACAGATCCTGTGTGGGTCCGATCCTGTGTGGGTCTTTGCAGGGGTTAGTACCTATCGATCCTTTGTGGGTCCGACGACTTAGATGGATCAGTGATCATCTCTATCGTCCTCGAAGAAGTATACCTATGTGAGCTGAATCCTGTTTACCATGTTGTGTGGATTGTGTTGTGCTATCCTGTGTGGATTATGTTTTTCTTTCCTATGTGGAATACGTATACTTTCCTGTGTGGACTGAGTTGTACTTGGGCTCGGAGGTTGGAGCGTATTGGAATTGATGACTTAGGTATATGTATGGGCATATACCTAAGCAGTGTCAGTTGTTACTTTGTGATTGTATCTTTCTTCTGGGGTTTATCCTTTGTGGATTTTGGGAGACCTTCGGGGGTCTCGGGGTCCCTACTGAGTAGCTTATACTCACCCCTGCATGGGTTATGCACGCACTACGTTGTGTTGGTTGTAGACGACGGACAGGGTTGATCGTGGTTGAGGCTCGCAGAGCAGGACGGTACCTGGAGGTGGACCACTGGGCGGGACGTGCTCGGAGCGGACGGCGGGACCCGAGGAGCAGTGGAGCTATCTGTACCCACCCTTCAGGTGGGATTTCTAGTGGACAGCTCGACGTAGCGGCTTTTACTTTACAGTTGCTATTTTCCCTTTCGAGTTGTACTTTACTTTCAGCTTGGGTTTGTATACTAGCCCATTTACTTTTCCGCACTTCAGTTGTACTCTGTTTTTACTTAGTGTTTATTTTTCCGCTTTCTTACTCTGTGGTGCTTGTTTACTTTACAAAGGCAATGCCTTCCCTTTTTACCAGGATTTACGCCTTGGTGCTAGTCGCCAGCCCCTGGCCTATGGAAGGCAGGCTTGGGGTAGTCACTACACGGGCCCCGAGGACGGGTCGTGACAAATTGGTATCAGAGGAGTTCGGTTCTACCGCGAACTCTGATCTTTTCTATGTGAAGCAATAGTGTTTAGCATATTGAGTGTGGTTATCAGTCCAGGGAGTCCAGTGTTGGTGCGGCGACCGATGTATCCGTACACCAGGACCCTGACTTCTGATTTCTGACTTAATGCACGAAAACATTGATTGTTTGTGTGTTTCAAAGTTTTCTTTGTGATTACTTTATATCAGCTCACCAGGTATACTATTCTGACCGTGGCGCACCTATTTCCTTTTCAGGACGGCCCCACGATGGCAGCCAGCTAGGGTTCCGAGAGTCGAGCGTGGCGACAGCCCACCGAGCGACGAGGCCTCGGTGTAGGGCCCTTTGTCAGCTGTGGCACTGGCGGTAGCTTTACCCGCCGAGCCCCCGATACTTCCAGCACCAGCCGCTGACGATGCACGTCGCCTCAGCGCACTGCATGAGTTTCAGCACCAGCAACCGCCCAGGTTTCGTGGGGAGACGGACCCCCAGGCAGCGGAGGACTGGCTGGAGGCAGTCGTTCGAGTTTTCAGGCTAGTGAGGACACCAGCAGACCTCATGGTGATCCTCGCTACGAGCCTACTGCACGCAGCAGCGGGCCGATGGTGGAGCTTGATGCTCTAGGTGCACGATGAGGCATCTCTACTTTGGACAGACTTTGAGAGCCTCTTCTGCTCGGAGTTCATCCCAGCCACCCTCTGTGCAGTGCGCATTCAGGAGCTTCTTCAGCTGCGGCAGGGCAGCATGACGGTCGCTCATTACTCGGCGATATTTACCGATCTCTCGCGCTACTCGACCGACATGGTACATGACCCATTATTCCGGGCCCGGACCTTCGAGCAGGGATTGAGACACGAGATTAGGGCATCGCTGATCTCCCTCAGCATTCCGACTCAGACGGGAGTACTGGAGCAGGCCCTTTTGATCGAGAGTTTTCTTGATGAGTCTACACCAGCGCCGTGACCCACCGCAGGGCGGCACGTGGCAGAGTCTTCTACAGCAGGCAGTCGACGGATGACTCAGGGGTCCAGGCAGACCAGACCCTCAGGAAGACGACCTCAGGACACTGGCTCAGCAGTGCGGGGCACACAGCGCAGAGCCAGTCTTTCGAGAGGCAGACAGTACTACTCGTGCGGTGGGTAGGGCCACATGGCTCGTGACTGCCCGACCCGCCATGCTGAGGAGCAGCAGATGGTTGAGGGACCACCGAGGCAGAGGCAGAGGGTCGACCGTGGTGGTCCGCAGGGAGGAGGCAGACGAGGCAGAGGAGCTGGCCGAGCAGCAGGTGGTGGGTGACGCTTTGAGGCTCTACCACCACCACCACCAGGAGGTCCACCCCGACCAAAGGGAGCTAGCGGGCAGAGACAGGCACAGCTCCAGGAAGCAGAGGCCTACGACCACGGCGCGCCCGAGATGATTCAAGGTACTATCTGTGTCTATTCCACCCTTGCTGCAGTACTTATAGACATAGGAGCGAGCCACTCTTTCATAGCCACTGCCCTTGTTCGGAGCTCGGAGATTCCAACAGAGCTGTTGGCTCGATCCTTACGGCTAGAGACTCCTACGGGAGTAGACTTGATGATTACGCACTAGTGCCAGCAGTGTGAGCTTACTCTAGGAGGCGAGAGCTTCGGCTGGGATCTTCTTGTAGCAGTGTCGAGGCCTTACGATGTCATCTTGGGCATGGATTGGTTATCTACGGTCCATGCACTGATTGACTGTTTTAGGTGCAAGGTGCGATGTGTACGCACCGACGGGAGCAGGTTCACCTTCACCGGCGAGAAGGGAGCCTTTGCAGCACAGGATGGACTCTCGCAGAGGAGAGGACAGCCCATCACTCATCAGTTGGCTAGCCTCATCCTAAGAGCAGTTGACGTGTGGAGTCCTGGTTTTCCTACAGTGGTGGATCAGTTTGCGGATGTTTTCCCCAACGACGTTCCAGGGTTACCTCCTTCCAGAGAGGTAGACTTTTATATTGACCTATATCCCGGGACAACTCCGATATCAACTCCAGCATATCGGATGGCCCCCGCCGAGCTTCGAGAGCTACAGGTACAGTTGGAGGACTTGCTGGGCAAGGGGTTCATCCGACCCAGTGTTTCACCCTGGGATTCCTTGATATTGTTCGCCAAGAAGGCGGATGGGAGCTTGCGACTGTGTGTCGATTATCGTCGCCTGAACCAGGTGACAGTGAGTAACATGTATCCGCTACCGAGGATTGATGACCTCTTTGATCAGCTCAAGGGAGCACGATGGTTCTCGAAGATAGACCTCAGGTCAGGCTATCATCAGCTCAGAGTTAGAGACGAGGACGTGCAGAAGATGGCCTTCAGATGTTAGTATGGCCACTATGAGTTCTTGGTTATGCCCTTCGGCGTAACCAATGCTCCAGCAGTGTTCATGGCCCTCATGAATAGGATCTTTCATCCATGCCTTGATCGGTTTGTTGTGGTCTTTATTGATGACATTCTGATTTACTCGACGACTGAGGAGGAGCACGCCTACCACTTACGGGTTGTACTAGACACACTTAGAGAGCACCAGCTTTATGGTAAGCTCTTGAAGTTCCAGTTCTGGATACGTGAGGTTCACTTCTTGGGACACGTCATCTATGAGGCAGGAGTTGCAGTGGATCCTGCGAAGATCGAGGCAGTGTTAGCTTGGGAGCCACCTAGGAGCATAACGGAGGTGCGGAGTTTTTTGGGACTAGCTGGATACTACCGGAGATTCATGCCAGACTTCTCTAGAGTTGCAGCACCACTCTCAGCTTTGACGAAGAAGGGGAAACCCTTCGTGTGGTCAGACAGATGTCATCAGAGCTTCCAGGAGCTGAGATAGAGATTGACCAGCGCACCTATCTTGATTTTGCCTGAGGAGGGAGTTGGATACGTAGTTTACTACGATGCATCAGGGACCAGACTCAGATGTGTCCTGATGCAGGAGTGGGTGGTGATCGCCTATGGATCACGTCAGTTGAGGCCGCATGAGTAGAATTACGCTACCCATGACCTGGAGTTAGTAGAAGTGGTCTTCGCTCTGAAGACATGGCGACACTATCTGATGGGCGAGTGCTTTACAGTCTAATCTGACCACCAGAGTCTCAGGTAAATCTTCTCGTAGAAGGACCTGAACCTGAGACAGCGACGATGACTCGAGTTCCTCCAGGACTATGACTTTGAGATAGTCTATACTCCTGGGAAGGGGAACGTAGTAGCCGATGCCCTCAGCAGGAGGACGGGCATTCAGCTACTTGAGGAGGCGATGGAGCAGCTAGCCTCTTTGAAGATATCCTTCGGGGATAGAGATGGAGAAGCCTTCCTTCAGTCATTCACAGTCACTTCTCTACTACTACAGCGGGTCAGAGAGGCACAGCGAGGGGACATTGACTGTGAGACGTGGCATGCACAGATATCCTCAGGACAGGCACCTGATGGTTTCTCCTTTGGAGAAGAGCACGACATCCTTTTTAGAGGACGTACCATGGTACCAGTCGCTTTACGGGAGGAGGTGCTGAGAGAGTTTCACACTTCTCCTTTGGCGGTACATCCTGGAGTGGCGAAGATGTACCAGGACCTCAGACGACAGCACTGGTAGCCGGGCATGAAGAAGGTTGTGGCAGAGTTCATTTCTCGATGCCTCACCTGCCAGCAGGTGAAGGCAGAGCATCAGGTACCAGCAGGCTTGGTACAGCCCTTGGAGGTCCCAGAGTGGAAGTGGGACGGGATATCTATGGACTTCGTGACTGGACTTCCACGCACTTCCAGAGGTCACGACTGCATCTGGGTGATTGTCGACCGACTCACCAAGTCGGCTCACTTCTTACCCATCAGAGAGCAGGGCTCAGTGGAGAGCTTCGGACGTCTCCACATTCAGGAGATTGTACGGCTTCACGGTGTTCCATCATCTATCGTCTCCGATTGAGATGCTCGCTTTACTTCCCGGCTTTGGAAGGGATTGCAGGAGGCGTTCGGGACGCAGCTACGTCTGATCACAGCCTTTCACCCCCAGGCGGATGGTCAGATGGAGAGTACCATTCAGACTCTCGAGGACATGCTCCGTGCATGTGTCCTCGACTTTGGTCGTAGCTGGGAGGACCAACTACCCTTGGTGGAGTTTTTGTACAACAACAACTACCACTCCACCATCGGGATGGCACCGTACGAGGCATTGTACGGCCGACCTTGCAGATCTCCTTTGTGCTGGACAGACCCTGGGGAGTCAGCACTTGTGGGACCAGAGATGGTCCAGGCCATGACAGAGAAGGTCCAGGTCATCCAGGAGTGGATGAGGACAGCTCAGAGCCGACAGAAGTCATACGCTGACAGGAGGTGGAGGCCACTAGAGTTCGAGGATGGCGACCACGTCTTCTTGCGGGTCTCACCTCGACGTGGTATACGGAGATTTGGCCGAGGCGGCAAGTTATCTATGCGCTTCATCGGACCCTTCCAGGTCCTCAGCAGGATTGGTGAGGTTGCTTATCGCCTGGCTCTACCACCTTAGTTGCACTGGGTGAATGACGTCTTCCACGTGTCTCAGCTGAGGAGATACGTTCACAACCCGATGCACATCATTGACCATGGGGAGCTTGACGTTGACAATGGGGCGACTTTTACGGAGGTCCCGGTGGAGATCGAGGATCGACAGGAGCGGGTCCTACATGGACAGTCGATTCCTCTAGTGCGCATCAGATGGAAGCACGGGAATCTCCAGGAGAGCACTTGGGAGCGGGAGGATCAGATGCGTTCTCAGTACCCTCATTTGTTTCCCTAGTTTTGATGTATCTTTACGGGGACATAAAGCCCTGAGGTGGGAGTAATGTAAAGACCCGTAAAATTGAAGGGAAATTTTTTCTTAATTTTTTTTGGAATTTTACAAGAGCGCGGTTTCTGACGGCACCTGATTCCGAGGCCCGGTGTACCCGGAATTAATTTCCGAAGTTTGGCTTGGGTATGTTCAGTGAACGAACGAGCGGGATTTTCTAACTTTTGAACCGGTGCCCGGAATCGAATTCTGAGGGCACCGATGAACTCGCAGCGCCGATATTCGCTTAAGGAGACCTTTTCCGAGGTTGCGTTTTATGCGGGATGAAAGTTAGTTTTTGGGAATTTTGAAGAAGTTAAATAAATTGTGAACACAATTTTTTTTAACCATGTTGGTTATATCCTCCCAAAGGGAGTTAGAGGTGGGACCCACATCCACTTAACCTCCCTTGAGAGGATTAAGTGTGGTGGGGCCCACACGAACCCTAACACTTCATCTCCCCTTTAAACTCCCAATAACTCCTCTCTTTTTTAATTGTGACAACTTGAGTTATTAATTAAGTTGAGTGGCTTAATTTCAAACTTTTGAAATTCAAAGTGGTTTAGTTGAGTAAATAAAATAATCCTTAGACTTATTTTATTTTGTTAGAATTTTGTCTCCTTGAGAGAGTTGGGAAGTCTTCTTCATCTTCTTCAAACTCAACGAAGAACGCGGAGAACACCGTTCTTCAACGAAGAACTTCTCCGCCGAAGAACATGGTCCTTCCGCGACGCCGTATCTGTGACGCGACATACTTCTTCCGCGTCGTCTCTTCCGCGACGGTTTTCCACGACGAAATCTCCGTCATAGAACAACGAATCCTCGCATCACGACGTCGACGTCCTTTCCCCGCGACGCCCGACCACCGCGACGCTCGTCTTCCGCGGGTCGTTGACGAACACCGCTCTTGAAGCCGAGGTAGGGGTTTGTTGTTGTTTTATTTAATTATTTCCATTCTTGAATCTTAAATGTCGAACTTCGAGGATAAACGAATAAATGTTATCGTTTAACGAGAGGGGGGCCGAACCTCACAAACACGGCCGAACCCCCTCCTATGTTCATATTTGTTTCCTTGCGGATGGAACGGGATGGCGTGGTGCCGTCGCACCACACGGGAATCGCACCGCAATGATTGCACGGCGCCGTCGCGCCGCGCCGTGGAATGAAATTCAAGAACACGACGCCGTCGCGCCGTGTCAAAAGAAATCGAAGGCGCTGTGGCCGGAGCGGGGCCGCGGCGGAGGGGCGCGGTGCCGTCGCACCGCATTGGACGACGAAGGTCGCGGCCGGTTCCAGGCCGCGGCGGAACATGATGACTGGCGGCCAGCCGGGCCGCCAGTGTCGGAAGCCGGAAGGGGACCGGCCCTTGCCGGTCCCGTTGAGGAAGAACCGGCCGGCCAGGTCGGGCCGGCCGGCAGGGAGAAAAACCGGGGGAATTTAATTCCCCCGGCCAGCAAAACGGCCCCCCATAATGAGGGGGGCCGCGATTTCACAAAGGGGGGCAGGCACCCCCCGTTTTCTCAATCAGCTCGGCCGAAGGCCGAGCGGGCAGCGCGCCCAGCGCGCTGCCTTGAGCCGGACTGGCGCCGGGCCGGGTTGACACAGTCTGGGGCGGGTCGACTCGGTTCGGGCCAACCGGGGGGTCTCGGGCCGGGACGGCCCGAGCCCGAAACCCCCGTTACCGAGCGGTTTGGATTCAAATGCCCATAATTCGGGCTACGGATATCCAAACGACGCGCCGTCAGCGGCGATGCGATCCTAGGATCGAGACGGTCGTTTCGGTATATTGCACTCAAGGTTTCGGATTACTTTGTGTTCGGTCGGGTTGGTTAGTACACAAAACCAACCGGGCCCTCAGAGCGGAAACACTCATATCTTGAGCTACGGATGTCCGATTGACGTGCCGTCAACTTTTTTGAGTTCCTCTTAGTGAGACGGATCTTTTGGCATACTCCGTCTGAGGTTTGGACGTAGGTGGAGTACGGTCGGGTTGGTTTTTCCTTAAAAACCAACCGGGTCCCTTGAACGAAAAAGCCAATAACTCTCAGACCGAGCATCCGATTGACGCGCCGTCTGTTGCGTTGAGTTTTTGTTGACGATACGGAAGTTTTTGGATACATCAACTCTGGACATTTTGACAGTTAATGTATCAGCCTCTCGGCTCGTGGAGCGGACCCTCCTGAATGAGCTTGCTGTGTGTGGGAACCCTAGAGCTGGCTGTGACTGCTACTGTGACTGCGACGACGACTGTGCAGAGATCCTTAATGGATTCGACGACGACGACTACAACACTCAGCGATCCTATGTGGATCAGTTCTACCGATCCTGTGTGGGTCCAATCCTGTGTGGGTCAGCACTCAGCGGTCCTGTGTGAACCAGCGCCTACAGATCCTGTGTGGGTCCGATCCTGTGTGGGTCTTTGCGGGGGTTAGTATCTATCGATCCTTTGTGGGTCCGACGACTTAGATGGATCAGTGATCATCTCTATCATCCTCGAAGAAGTATACCTGTGTGAGCTGAATCCTGTTTACCATCCTGTGTGGATTGTGTTGTGCTATCCTGTGTGGATTATGTTTTGCTTTCCTGTGTGGAATACGTATACTTTCCTGTGTGAACTGAGTTGTACTTGGGCTCGGAGGTTAGAGCGTATTGGAATTTATGACTTAGGTATATGTATGGGAATATACCTAAGCATTGTCGGTTGTTACTTAGTGATTGTATCTTTCTTCTTTGGTTTATCCTTTGTGGATTTTGGGAGACCTTCGGGGGTCTCGGGGTCCCTAATGAGTAGCTCATACTCACCCATGCATGGGCTATGCCCGTACTACGTTTTGTTGGTTGCAGACGACGGACAGCGTTGATCGTGGTTGAGGCTCGCAGAGCAGGACGGTACCTGGAGGTGGACCACTGGGCGGGACGTGCTCGGAGCGGACGGCGGGACCCGAGGAGCAGTGGAGCTATCTATACCCACCCTTCAGGTGGGATTTCCAGTGGACAGCTCGGCGTAGCGGCTTTTACTTTACAGTTGTTGTTTTCCCTTTCGAGTTGTACTTTACTTTCAGTTTGGGTTTGTATACTGGCCCATTTACTTTTCCGCACTTCAGTTGTACTCTGTTTTTACTTAGTGTTTACTTTTCCGCTTCCTTACTCTGTGGTGCTTGTTTACTTTACAAAGGCAATGCCTTCCCTTTTTACCGGGATTTACGCCTTGGTGCTAGTCGCCAGCCCCTGGCCTATGGAAGGAGGGCTTGGGGTAGTCACGGCACGGGCCCCGAGGACGGGTCGTGACAAACTGAAGGGTAAAATTGGATTTAAACAATTTTAGGTGGATGGAAATAATATTACATTTTGAGGAAACATGGATGTGGATGATAAAATGCACCCCAGTAAATTCCAAAGTATAAACAATCTCGGATAAAAATGAGATTGTGATATTTCCCTTACCTTAGGTCCGATTTTCTTCGTAAGTGTCTGAAACTCCTGTATAATGATTTAAATAATGTTATTGACTTATTAAAGAATCATAATTATTGTTATGATATCATATATGGTCATATTCTTAGCTTCTTAGTAGTAATATTTCATTGCTACTTGTTTTTCGGGTCTTTATAACTTTTTGTTCTTATGCGTGTTTTGTCAAATAAATTCTTATTCTTATCTTTAGGTTATATATACATCATTTACGGAATGGTATTAATGTTCTATATATCATATTTATTCATTTAATTCATTTATATAATCATTATTCAATGAAGATCATGTAGAACGAATCGCATCACATCGTGGAGACGATATTCCGTACGTACGCACGAGCGATGATATCGTTCCCATGATCGTGGAATTGTATTAGAGTGTATATATTCTATTTCAGAATCAATATCACATTACAATAATCATATATAGTAATTATTTACACCATTATACCCATCCAAGTAAGATGGTGGGGGAAAATAGATTACACCACGACGTGGAGACGGTATTCCGTACGTACACACGCGCGGTGATTTTGTTTTCCGTAGGATTGATAGATGGTGAAATAAGGTCGTTTCATAATTATAATAACATATTAGTATATTAGTGATACTGATGTTATTACTTCATAATTAAACAACTAAAGAAAAATAAGTCGAAGAAGAAATGACTTGGAAAGGATCGGTAATGGATATTACCTCTTTTTTTGACGCGCCTCTTCTTAACCTCCTCTTAGGGCACTAGGGTTGGTCTTTGAAGAAGACCAGAACCTCTAGGATGATTCTAGGGAAGTGGGGAGGAGAAAGTGGCAGGGGTTGGCCGAGCTTGAAGGCTCAAATTTTTGTGAGGAGGATAGGGAGGAGGTGCCCTTTTATAAGGGAGGAGAGGGACACCTTTGGAAATATAAGAAATATTAGTTTATATTAAATCCCAACCCCACTTAAAAACTTCCAAAATGAATCATATCCGAAGATTAAATGAGATAGGGTTGTAATATCATCAAACAATAAAATTTAGACATGTTAGGAATTTATTTTAAACATTATCAACTTGATTTATCCTTATTTATCAATTTAATTTTATTTGTGGTAATAATATTCTAAATTTTAAATTATTATAAATAATTACATATGTGTTGTGAATTTTCCATAATTTGACACATTATGAAATTGTCGACCATATAAATTTTAATTTATAATTTTTAATTATTTTTGTGATTTTTAAACAATTTTATAATATGTTATTTTTATAAAATAACAATAGTGTCAATTTTGACACTATTCATTTACTTGAATTTAAATATATACAGAAGATATGTTCGAACTAAAAGCTTTAATAGATTCATAAAATGTCATATGTATCTAGAAAATTAGTGTAGCACATTAAATAGTTCATATAATATTTATTTTAATATTTTTAAAACAATTTATTGGATATTTTAATTAATAAAATAATTTCAATATCACTATTGTGTCATAATTTATGATAATTATTTAATCCCTAAAAATTATAAATAAATTCCTATGATGTAGATAATTGTATTATCTTTATAGAGACTATTCATGTTCGAAGTTTCATTAAGTTTATCACCAAATTAAAATTATTATACTTATAAGATTTAAGAAAGTGACATGTTGTCACATTCTTTGGTTTTAATAATAATTAAATTATTTTCATGGAAAAAAGTCTATTAAATGAATCTAATACGACCCTTTGGTGATATTGGTCTACTTTTAGTCATCCAATAGGATTTTTTCAGGTGTTAGGGTAATTTTATAATCTTATATTTACCCTTAATTACCCGATTTACCTTTAACTATGATAAATAAAATTTACCGTAGTTACTATTCATAATGCCCAAAAATAAGAAGTAGCCTATTAACATAATTTGGACCCACTGATTCTAAATATGGAATCCATTTTTCAAAATTCAAAACATATAAGTTGAAGTAATTAATTTAAAATAAATACCGTTGTTAAGAAAACGGGTTTTAGAAGTTAAAACATTGCCAAAGATTGAAATGTTTTTACTTATGAATTCAATGTAAAATTAATGATAATGACATACATTATATTAAATGGTAAAAATATATTCTATATATACTTTAAAACCATTCAATATTATAATTTAACCATATAAATTATCTCAGTGAAAAAAGTTGTTTTTAATTAAAAATTAGTGTATTTTTACTATTCATAAAAATATAAAAGTTATCAGAAAAATATCAAAAATTTATCCAAAGTAAATTTTTATATCTTGATTCAAAAGAAGAATTTTATTTTGTCAAATTAAACTTATAAACGTGTCAAAAAACTAGATTTAATGTGGGTGCTCCATCAAAAGGCGGAAAAACTGCATTTTTTGATAAATGCTTATTTTACCCAAAAAAAATTATTTTGTTCTCTTACCATGTTCTAGAAAATGTGTAAGATGAATAATAATGTTTTAAAATTTAAAATTCAGTTAATACTATTCATAACGACTAGTTTATAATATTATAATAATATATCGTTGTTTAGTGGAACTCGGTATTGCGTACTACACACGCTATCGAGGAAGGTCGCGATTGCGTGTAGCGAAAGATTCCTTTGATGATTTATATAACATAAAAACAAAATATTTCTCATAAATGTTTCGGGTGTTACAATGTTACTATCCATGGACATGAATATTTGTCTCCAAAATTGAGACCATTATCAATGTGTTCCATTTGATAATTTACTTTTATGCTAGGAAAAACCATGATAATGAAATCGTGATGAGGTAACTTGTGTTGGGTGCATCATTGGTGGAATGACATTGGTTGAATGATCAAGATAGGATTTGTCGCTTCTAGGTTGAGGAAGTAATATCTCAGGCCAAGTTGATCAGTATGGTAGTACCTTCATAAGACTATGACCATGGTAGTCTAGGGTAAATCCTTATAGTTATATCAACAAACAATAAATAAAAAAAGTATGATGACATGAGTGTCTGTCCAGATTTATGATATATTTAAAAACAAAGAAATTATATTACGCAATGTGTGTTCATGGGTTGATTGTAGTTTTTATGAATTCTCTTTATTGCTTTAGGGGCCTTGATGGGTTTCTAGACTCCACTATTGGTATATTAATGATATTCATTGCTATTGAGATAAGGGCCCAGAGGCTCATACCCAATAAGGTATTTGAGAATCTACCCTGTTATAGAGAAATAGGTGTATAGGACATGGTAGGCCCCACCACCAGGGTCCAGGTTTTGTCTAAAGATGTATGGTTACCAAAGGAATAAATAGATTCATACTATTATTCATGTTAAGAATAATTGGCATTGAATATTTTTATTATATGTATATATGCATTTTAAAGTAAATACATGGAAAATATTATTTGAATGAATATTATTTTAAAATATTCATTATTAATTTAATATTTGTAGGAATGGTGAGTCGAGTTAATGGCTCAAGTTTTATCATGTAATATATTTATTATATTAAAAGTAAGTGATAAAAATATAAATGATATTTATGAATCAATATAGTAGTCATAATATATTTTTTATGTAGTGAGAAATAAATATTTGGGTATCCAGAATTTACATCTTGTATTTATTGATACACTATTAATATAGGAGAGAGATCTAATGATGGGAACTATTCATTATTGAATGGTGAGATCTGATCTCAATTATCTCTCTAGTAATTCATAGATATAGATGATCTGGTTCTAGGTGCTCGATCATAGAACTTATTCGTGGATCGATGGAACAGAGAGATGATGATCGTCTAGATGTGGAAGACACCATCAGAACTCCACGCAAGTACCCGAATTCTGACGATCGATGTTCCCACATGTTTTCGAAGAATGTGTGAAAGATCTATAGAAATATGATTTCAGATTATTTGAGAAGTGATCACTGGTGAAGAGAATATGTCGAGTGTGGCTTCAGATCGAACCAAGTATTTATGGTTTAGTATTTTGTGCTTAATATTTTTCATGTGAGATCATTGGGAGGTAACCGGGAAGCACTTCATCAGCGACGATGTTATCATGTCAATCATCGGTGAAAAAATTTTAAAAGCCAATTTTTCTGGGATTACACTATGCACCCAATACCTTTAATTGGTATCAAAGTGACGTGTGAATATTTTAAGCTATAAATAAAATAAATCTTTCATTAAATTTAAAAGGGGGTATCATTTTTGTCCTAACGCTGTAGACCATGTTTTAATATGACATCATATGAATAGTCTATTGTCATATGAAGTTTTAAATTGGACCTAAACCAGTAATTTTACGGGTTATGGGTTAATATTTTTAAAAACATATAGTTTTAATATATATGCTATTGTAACCCGATGGAATAACCGGTGGAGGTGAGTTTTGGAGAACGAATTTGGTGAACCTCATCACTAGTGGGATTCTAGTTTCTAGAGTAGTGATTTCCAGCCACCAGATATTTTTACACATTTTATTAATTTAATAATATTAAAAGGTTTTCCTACTATATAGGCAATTGTTTTTTTAAAAAAATATAAAAAAAATAATTTTTAAAAGACATGTTATTTAGCTGGAAATTTTGGACCGGGGTGGAGGGAGGCTTTTGATAACAAAATAAAATTAAAAAACGTGGATCTGTGAATGTGTTGAAGTTTTCCACAAGGTGGCCCCCCATAATTTCTCTTCTCTTTCCGCCCTCTCCTACCCAAAGACCACCCAAACCACCCATGGCAGTGTGATCCAGTATCCCTCTTCCTTGCACCTGGTGGGAGACCACCACCCAGCAGCTGGGTCCTCCCACAACGAGCCCCATTGGCATGCCCCACCTCATCCTTATCCTGACTGGATCCATAGGGAAACCCCAACCGTCACTGGACTTTCATCACGGTCACCCACTACTATACCAGCCAAGATCTATATCAACCGCCCTAGGAAACATCTCCTCCATCGTCGCCATATAGATCCTCACATCACCCACCGTTGGACCAGTCAGACAACCTTTGGTTGTTAGATCTGGGTATCTTGGCACTGACTACCGCTTCCACACAGATCCCACAGACTCAACCTCTACTCGCAGGTTTCACCATCATAGTGCCAGGCTAATTCCCATCTGCAACCTCCCACTTCCACTGGTATAATTCTACAATGCCTCCGTTAGATTCCATCCCCTATTCCACGCATCACTAATCTTGCCGGCCTCATTCCTCCCCGGCACCTCCGGAGATGAGAACCACCGCTCGGACTCTGCTCCCGAATGCCAAAGTACCCCTCTACCGGCATTCCCCACACTAGTCCATAACCCTAAAGACCAGATCCTCCACCCCTAGTGTATTATGTGCCTCTTCCCGCCTCCTTCCACCTGAGGTAACTCCTAAATGGATCCACAAAGACCCGGTTTGCCTAGAAACTGATTAAGGCAGGTCACACCGACCTTAAATGGGTCTCGGAAGGCCCACCTGACCCATAACACCCCTGAATGGGGTTTGCACAGCCTGAAATGAGCTTGTGCAGGTTTGACCAGACCTGCGTCATCTCTTCTTGAGTTTCATGGGGCCTAGGTAATTTTATTTAATAAAAAGTTAATTAAATTAACTTATTTAATTTCGGTTATAAATTAAATTAATTAAATATTATTTTTTGGTTTAATAAAATTATTTTTTCAAATTGTGGGTTAAATTAATTAAATTTTGGTGTTAATTTAAATTAATTAAAAATTTAATTGTTGGATTTAAAATTAAATTATTAAATGGGGCCGAATAGAAGAAATTTTAGAGTGAATTTTTAATTCACTAAATTTTCCCAAAAAACTATTTTATTTCAAGTTTAATTTTATTTATGCATTTAATTTATATTTGCGAGTTTAATGCATATTGACTGATCCTGATGCATAGACCGACCACTGGATATATGGCGTATGTTTAATTAATTTATTAAATTATTGTAATGGCTTGTAGTAATTATTTTAATAAACGATGATATGTGAGTCATCTTTTTCATTAATTGTAAAAAGGAATGCGTGTCCAATTTCTCAGTCGTGTTTCGTACTCTCGAGACCCCATGACTTTGTTCAAGTATTGTTTTATAATGATAAATAAGTGTTGTGACGTACATCATTCCGAGTTATGGAGATAAACTAGATAGGAGTTTGATGCATTGAATGGAGAGATATTGTAACTCGAGTCGCAAGAGACATGGTTCAAGGAGATTCCATTAGGTTCTAGGTTGATACATTATTCACTAAATGGATCAACCATTAGTATCATCTCATGATCATATCATCATTTTATTTATGGATGGTTTATTGTTTTATGTATGTGAATATTATGAACGATTACATCGAATAATATACAAGAATGAAAAGATAAAATGAACATGTGGCACGATGGATATTTTCTATTTATTACATCATCAATTTTGAGTGCGATCACACAATACATTCTTATTAGGTATAAAATGATTTCATTTCATCATTTTAAAAAATATAAATCCCTCACAGAAATATTAATTCAGAATCACCTTCCATCATTAAAATTTGAAAAAACCAGGTGTTTGGGGTGCTCAGTCAACCATAGCTGAGGGTGCCTCTTACCACTGGGAAGTTCTTATGAGAATGATGTGTTGACTTAACTGAATATGGTAGTAAGGATTAGAAATAGAAAAATTTATATCACAATAGAGAAAAAATATTGAGGGAATCAAGGTTATGATTTCAAGAAGCTAAGATTCCACTCAACAGATCAAGGATATAAGGCCCTAACATTAAACATTACATAATCTTGAGTTATGTCAAGAATTCACATTAAGGATCTATTAAGGGTTATAGTTCTATATAATTAGTACATACCTATTACATAATAGAACCCAACATTACATGTGGACTATTACACTAAGTATCCACTTTTTCCACCAAAGGAAACCCTTTAAACAAAACATGATTTATTTTTCTTGATAAAAATATTCTTGACTTCTTCCTTTATCTTACCCATCCTTATACCCTGTGGAAAACATTTAAAAAACATAGGATGAGCATCAAAATATCAGTAAGGAATACCGAATAAGGAATAAAACCATTAGTGTATGAATATTTAAAACCTATGAAAACGTTCTCATAAAATCATACTTTTCACTCATAAAACATAAACTACTTAGCTTGTATCATGTAATCATAGGATTCCTACAAAACTTTACAGAAATCATAAAACATAAGGGTAACTTGCGGAATACATATCATACTTACATTGTAGCTTTGACAGCTACAAAGGGAGTGACCTTAATGGTTACATTTGGAATACCCATCACAACATATTCCCTAAATCTCTTAGGTGAAACCTTATCGTTTATCTTCGTCACGTTACCCAATGAATTAGAGACCGATCACGAGCTCTCCGACCCCCAGTTTATCACAGAACCACCCATATACATAATGAATTCCCAAGAACCATAACACAATCATAACACATGAAACAAACATAAAAGAAAAATAACATTTCCAAATTTCAATCACAAGACATCATTTCAAGATATTGATATAATCAATTCATTTAAAACATTCAAAAAGAAGAGTTTTGAATCAAAGTATCCCATACCACATTAAAACTTTTGAAACAAATTTACACTTTAAAACAATCATGTACATATAAATAAATCAATAAAACCATTTTGAAAACATGGAAATTAATGAGAATGATTTAGAAAAATAAATATTTAAAACATTTAAAACGACGTTTCAGTTAAATAATCCCTTACCAATTGAGAAAAACATGAATAAAAATAATTAACGAATAACATTAAAAAAATTTAAATATCAAGAGACTATATTAATTCATGATATACTATGTCAAAAGGGTTGTATATACAAATTATAGAATAATAAAAGTGCATAACATCAAGATATGCCTCAATGAAATGAGATTGAGATGAAGTCCCGTAGAAAGATCGTATCATTAGATCAAGGATAAATTAATGACACAATTAGTGCAAAAAAAAAAATAAACCCAATATATGTTTATATTAAGTGTAAAAAAATCAGAGTCCATTCATATATATTCTTGAAAAAACAAAACCAATGACATGAATATTTAACTCAATGAATGCAGATTCAGTTAAGATTTCCCTTACAATGTTTGTATAAATGACATAAGAATTTATCAATGGAGTAATTATGTGTAGAAAAAGTATATAAACAGAAAGGTAAGTGAAAATTACAACATAAATAAAAAAATAGTGATTCCATACATAGTCTTGGCATAATATAATCAAAGAATTATGCACAAAACCCAATGAGTGGGAATTGAGTTTAGAAATTCTCTTACATTGTATCCAACTCATCACGCACAATTGTTATGTTCCTGAATAATAAAATTAGGTTAATTTATACTTTATTGAGAAATTTTTTCATTTTTATTAATCATTTAATATCACTTATTTACATGTTATAAAAATTACATAATTATTAAGTTCATATCGTCCATTTTTCCGATATTCAGTACTTGAGTCAAAAATGAACTTGTTTTGATGTAAATTATCCATGTTGTCATAAGGCCATAATCTCCATAATTATATTAATGATATAAATATCAAATATATCTAGTACATCTATATTTAGAATAGTTCATAATATTCGGAGATAAGAAATTAAATTCATTGTTCATGGTGACGGTAGGCCGTACGTACGCATGAATTCTACATTCATTTCATTGTCAAATTAAAGGAATGAAAAATAAATGATATATAGGTATATTATAATGAAATTATAATATCTATGTTATATTTGTTACATAAGTTCATTAACTCTATCCTTTATACATTCTATGTATGTCTTGAATGAGTCATATCACATTGAGGGGGCGGTAATCCACACTTCCTCAAAAAAATTATCATATTTACACATAATAGAAAGAATAAAGGTATGTTGAAAATAAAAATTAAAGAAGAATAGATACAATATATATATATATATATATATATATAATATCATATATAAATATATTTCCATCATAATTTCCACCTTGAGAGGTGGTAGCAGAAAATGGAACAATTAACGTTTCGTGAGGCAGTAGTTCACTGTACATAGAAACAATCTGTTCTATATCCATTAGATGGAGGTGTGTGTAAGTGTTGGTAAAAAATAGAATAAAAAAATCTTAGTATATTTATTATACAGTAGTTTTTATTAAATAATGGAATAAAAATAGGTTAGGGGTTGTAGTAGAAAATAAATGAAAGGAGTTTGAGAGAAGACGTTACCTCTAAACCAGGTATCTCCTTTTGATTTGAGTCAAAAGGCTTACTCGAGTTGCCTTGTTCAAAAGTTAAGGCTTATAAAAGGAAGTGAGGGATGTTGGGAGACTATTTTAGTAAAATTTGGGTGATCCAAGGGGCTTGAGAGGTTTGTGTAAGTGGGTAGAGGTGGTGGCCTTTTAAAAGAGGGAGGAGGGGAACTGTAGGAATGTCTTGAAATATTATTTTATTATAAATTTATTTTCAAATTATAAAAGCTATAAAGTGATATATTTTGAGGATAAGATGAGTATGGGTAGAAATAATCTCAAAAAATAATTCTCAGACAAGTTTATTTCAAAATTTTAACCTTATCTTTTAGCTTTAACCATTAGTTAATTAAATTAATTTTCACCATGTCTGCTGGTATTTTTACACTATATGGTTAATATAGTTTCTATAAAATGACAACAGAACCTCAATTGGATCATTAATTAAATTTTTAACATTATATAAGTTAGTTGGAATAATTTTATATTATTATTATTATTATTATATCATTTAATACAACGGTATTTGTTTTAAAAACTCATTTATGTCAATTTTGACACTATTTTGTAATTGATTTTTTGTTAAAGTCATAAAAATGTTATTAATTTGAAATAACTAAATTAACTCAAATATAACATGTAATAATCATCCAAATAATTTGTTTTCGGCATAAAAAGTTTCAAATTTCATTTATTTTAATATTTATAATATCATTTATTTGAATATTTCATTAATAAGGTAATCACTGCATCATCATTATTTCATAAATAAATTTATTTATTTAATGTATAAAAATTGTAAATAAAATACCATGATATATGAAATATTTTTATCTTTATAATTACTATTTATAGTCAAATATATAAGTTATATAACCCTATATTAAAATTGTTTCAGTAAAAAGATACATGTTTATGTTATATTTCTCTTTACTTTAAATTAATTATTATAACATATCATTATCACACACATGTAGCTCCATGAGATCCTAAAATTGACCCTAGGATGATAAAGGTCGTACATATATCATCTAATATGATTTGCACTTATGTAAGGGTAGTTTCTGTTATTATATTATTATCTTTTTACCCTTATTTACATGATTTACCCTTTAACCATGCTAAATAAAAATAATTACTGAAGTTACTATTTATAATGTCCAACAATAAAAAAGACATATTTACATAATTTGGAACTTATGATTAAAAATATGGAATTCATTTTTATAAATTTAAAACATAGAAGTTGCAGTGATTAATTTAAAATCAATTCCCGTTGTCAAAACGATGAAACGAGGTTTTTTAAAACTAATAACCGTCAAAATATTGACATGCATTTATATCTAATTTCAATGTGAAATGACTTAAAATAAAAAAAATTGAATTAAATTATAAAAAAAAATCCAATTACACTTTAAAACCATATAAAAATACAATCTAACTATATAAAAAAAAGTAGATTAAAATGCAGTTTTGAATTATAATCCTGTATTTTTGACTATTCATGAAAAAATGAATTTTATCAGAAAAATATGAAAATTCAACCAAAGTAAATTTTTATTTACCACTTATATATAAAATGTTTATTTTTTCAAATAGAACATATAAAAGTGACAAAAACTCAATTTAAAAATGGTTGTCCATAAAAAGGTGGTAAAATTGTATTTTTTTTGAAAAAAACTTCTATTATCCAAAAAAATGGATTTGTTCTTATATCATAACTAGAAAACATATAAGATGAATTTAAAACATTACATTGAGTATATAACATATACTTTCATTAAATAAAAAATCTATAAAGTGTGATATGATTTTATAGACACAATTATTCTCTTTTAAATTGGTTTTCATAAAAACCCATCCTTTATATTCAATTGGTTTTTATTTCCATTTATAATAAATTTTGTAACCATTGAATAATTATTTAAACATGTATAAACCATGTTTTCATAATTCAGTTTATACTATTCATTCCCTCCATTCCAAAAACTAGGTTATAATGGTAACATTTAAATAATAATATTTAGTTATTCATTTAAGATTGATGTTGTGTATCATGGACGCTATTGAACATAGTGTTTCATTCTTAAAAAATGAGATGTTAGATTCTACCCAAATTTAATAAATTGAATCCTCCCAATTTGAATTTGGGGTTGGTAACTAGGGTATGAATTTTCAAAATACCTTTATTGAAAACTCACATTGGAAAAAGAGTTAATAAAACTACAACTTTGAAAGAAAGAAAGATAATTATAATGGCCACCAGAGATAACACGTACTAGGATTAAATATAGTAAAACATGAATATGAAAGAAAAAATAACCATATTGTTCTGATGAAGAGTGATATAAAACAAGATCCGGAGAAACATAATAATCATAAAACCACAAACTTGTGATGAATTAAACAATATTTTATTTTATATTAGGAAAATTTAAACGGAAAACATTTTTTTATTTAAGATCCACTTAATAATATTAAGGAACTATTTTAATACTTATAATAATAAAATAAAGAAATATTCTTACTTGAAATGTATATTTTCATCTATTAATCGAATTCCACCACAAACTCATCTTTTTCCCAAATTGATGAGTATTTAAGATGACTTGGTCACTCTTGAAGCACTAGAATCAACATCTAGAGAATCACATAATCCAAAAAATATGAACCATATATTTACCCTATCTTTAGAAATTAACCAAAACCAAAATGGTTACCACAAGATCAGATAATTCCCCAAAAATAATAATCCTTTATAAGGAGAAGGACTACTTTTAACCTCCAAAATTACACTATAATAACCAAGTTTTACATAGACCATTCCACAAAAAAATGTCCTTAAAATTCCTCAAAATAATAAAAACTAAGATTCAAACCCAAAATACTAAAGGATTTGATCACATAGTCTTCAACAATGAATCTTAACATTTATCTCCAAATAACATCGACAACTCTTAAAGTCTCAAACTGAAAATTAATTAACCCAATCACATATTCTCCATGATAGTTTAATAATTTCCATAAATAAACCAAATCTCTAAAGGTCCAATAAAAAAAAAATCTTCCAAAAAAAATTCAACCACTACTCCTCAATTGAAATCCTATAACATTCTATTTTTCTTAGGCATATAATGTTACCAAAATAGCGAATGTCTTCCAAATTAACATTTATCACTTAATAACCAAATCATTTTATTATACTAAGGATATCCATTCAATAAAATTTATGTTCCATAAATCAAATTATTCTTATTTCATCAAAATGTTTAAATAAAAATATAACTTCATACTAACCAGGGACTTCAAGTAGGCTAGTGGTAGGCGATAAATCCCAATTACACTTTGATTGTGGGTTCAATTCCCACAGCTTTGTCTGACGTGACAGGTTGTCACACAGTCTGTGTGTTGTCCTTTTTCGAAAACTATATAATATTACAACATTCCAAAAAATGATATAAAATACTCAAAAATAACCATAACATATTTTAACCATAAATTTTATCTCATACCTCTCATTTTGCATCCCAAAAACTAATAACCCATAATTTCCTCAAAGGTGAATGTATCTAAAAATACCATTTGTCACCTTAATATTTCAGATCATAAAGCCTCAAAAGGGGTTTCTAAGACATTGAAATTATGATCTACCATAAAATTATAAACCCATGATGATATCCCTTACCCTTAATAAAAAATAATAATCTTTAAAGTTGTCTAAACAATCCTCGGATACCAACTATAAGGCCCCAACCTTAAACATTACACAATCTTGAGTAATGTTATGAATTAAAATTGAAGATAATTTTAGGTTTAGAGTTGTAGATAATTAGTACAAAGATATTAATAATATATTGAAACATTACATGTGTATAGTTACACTCAATATCCACCTTTTCCACTAAAGGAAACTCTTTAAACAAAACATGATTTCTTTTTCTTGATAAAAATATTCTTGACTTCTTCCTTTCTCTTACCCATCTTTATACCATATGGAAAACATTTCAAAAACTTGGGATGAGAATAAAAAGATCAGTAAGCAATATAGAATAATGAATAAAACCATTAGTCCATGAATATTTAAAACAAATGAAAACATTTTCATAAAATCAAACTTTTCACCCATAAAACATAAAATACATAGCTTGCATAATGTAATCATAAGATTACTACCAAATTTCATAGAAATCATAAAACATAAAGGTAACATATGGAATCCAAATAATACTTAAATTTTAGCTTTCACAACTACATAAAATGTATCCTTCATGGTTACGTTTGGAATACCCATCATAGTATATTACCTAAATCTCCTAGGAGAAACCTTATCGTTTACCTCTGTCACATTACCCAATGCATTGGAGAGCTATCACATGCTCAACT
This sequence comes from Viscum album, assembly GCA_963277665.1. Classification (NCBI taxonomy): domain Eukaryota; kingdom Viridiplantae; phylum Streptophyta; class Magnoliopsida; order Santalales; family Viscaceae; genus Viscum; species Viscum album. Next base: position 2,099,335,107 of record OY728150.1, read on the forward strand.
GCCCTGAGTTTATCACGGAACCAACAATATACACAATTAATTCCCAAGAACCATAACATAATCGTAACACATAAAATAAGCATAAAGGAAAAAATAACATTTCCAAATAACAATCACAAGACATCATTTCAAGATATTGATATAATCAATTCATTTAAAACAATGAAAATGAAGAGTTTAAAATAAAAGTGTCCCATACCACTTTAAAAATTTTAAAAGGAATTTATAATTTAAAACAATCATTTACATTTAAATAAATCATTAAAACCATTTAGAAAATATGGAAATTAATGATAATTATTTAAAAGAATAAATCTTTAAATCATTTAAAATGATTTTTCAATTAGAGAAACCCTTACCACTTGAGAAACACCTGAATAAAAATAATTAATGAACCACATTAAACCAAGATTTAAATACCATGAGAATAAATTAATTCATGATATAAAATATCAAAAGGGTTTTATATACACCATATAGAATAATAAAGGTGCATAACATTAAGATATTCCACAATGAAAGGAGATTGAGACAAATTTCCTTACAAAGATCGTATCATTAGATTAAGGATAAATCAACGAAATAATTATGTGTGACAGATAAAAATACACCCAATATAAGTGTATATTAAGTGTAAAACAATCATAGTCTGTTCAAAAATATTATATGAAAAACAAAACCAATGACATGGATATTCAACTCAATGAATGGAGATTTATTTAAGATTTCCCTTACAAAGCTTGTATAAATGACATAAGAATTTATAAATAGGGGTGATTATGTGTATAAATAGCATATACACACAAAGGGAAGTAAAAATTACTAAAAAAATAAATAAACAATGATTCCACACATAATATTGGCATAATATAATCAATGAAGTTTGCGTAAAACCTAATGAGTGGAAATTGAGGTTAGAAAGTCCCTTACCTTGAGTCTGACTCTTTACGTACCATTGTTATGTTCCTAAATAATAAAAATAGGTTAATTTGAACTTTCTTGAGATTTTTTTTAATTTTATTATTCCATTTATATCACTTATTACCATTTTATAAAAATTACATAATTATTAAGTTCATATCATTCGTTTTGTCGATATTTGGTACTTGAGTCGAAAATAAACTTTTTTTGATATAAATTATCCATGTTGTCATAAGTCCATAATATCCAAAATGATATTGGTTATTTAAATATTATATATACATTTCAATTATATATGTATTTAGAATAGTCCATAATATTTGGAGATAATAAATGAAATGTACATTTCATGAATATGTTAGGTCGTACGCACGCATGGACACTACATTCATTTCTTTGTTATATTAAAGAAATTGAAACTAAATGATACATAGGTATATTATAACTATAGTATAATATATATGTTATATATGTTACATAATTTCATTAAATCCATCCTTTATACATTCTATGTATGGCATGAATGAGTCATATCACTTTGGGGAGGCGGTATCACACTTCCTCAAATGAAATTGCCATATTTACACATTATGGAAAACATAAAGATATGTTGTAAATAAAAATTACATAAGCATATAGAAAATATAAATATAATATATATCATATATAAATACATGTTCATCATAATGGCCCCCATGAGAGGTGGTAGCAGAAAATTGAACAATCATCATTTCATGGGGCAGTAGTTCTCCGTACATGGTAACAATATATTCTATATCCATTAGATGGAGGTGTGTGTAATTTTAGGTCAAAAAAAAAAGATTAAAAACATCATAGAATATTTAAGATAATTTTTTTGTTATAAAATAATGTAATACATATAGTTTAGGGGGTTTCATAAAGAAAATAAATGAAAGGAGCTTGAGAGAAGGCGTTACCTCTAAATCGGGTAACTCATTTTGATTTGAGCCAAAAGGATTCCTTGAGTTGCTTTATTAAAAAGGTAAGGATTCTATGAGTAAGTGAGGGATGTTTGGAGATTATTTTATTATAATTTTGGTGAGACAAGAAGATTGAGAGGTGTGAGTAAGTTGGTCGATGTGGTGGCATTTTATAAGAGGGAGGAGGGGCACTTTTGGGAAGTCTTGAAATATTGTTTTATTATAAATTTATTTTTGACTATTAAATCTAAAAAGTGATATATTTAAAATTTAAGATAAGTATGGTTATAAATACTCTCAAAAAATTGGTTTTATATAAGTTTAGGTCACAAATGTAACCTTATCTTTTAACTTTAACCCATAGTTAAATAAATTAACTCTTAACATATCTTCCTGTATTTTTACACTATATGGTTAATATAGTTACTATAAAATTCTAAGAGAACCTCAAGTAGATAATTAATGAAAATTTTAACATTATATATGTTAGTTTGACGAATCATAGATTTTTATCACAATTACAGCATTTAATTAAATTGTATTTTAAAAAAAACTCATTTATGTCAATTTTGACACTATTTAGTAATTGATTTTTGTTGAAGTCATAAAAACTTGACTGATAAAAAAAACTAAATTAAATAAAATATAAAATTTCATAATAAAACATAAAATTCATGTATGTCATAAAAATTTTCAAATTACATTTATTTTAATATTTATAATATCATTTATTTGAATCTTTCATTAATAAGGTAATCACTGCATCATCATTGTGTCATAAATAAATAAATTTATTTATTGTTTAAAAATTATAAATAAAATACCATGATGTAGGAAATATTTTTAGATTTAAAATTATTATTTAGATTTAAATTTATAAGTTATACAATCATATATTAAAATTATTTTTGTAAAAAGATACATGTTTATGTTATATTTATCTTTACTTTAAATTAATTATTATAACATGTCATCATCACACCCAAGTGGCTACATGGGGTACTGAAATCAATTAAAGGATGATCATGGTAGTCTATATCTCATAAAATAATATTAGAACATGTGTTAGGGTAGTATTATATTGTTTTAATATTATTTCTTACCCTTATTTACCCGACTTACCCTTTAACTACATTAAACACAAATAATTATTAAAGTTACTATTCATAATGTTAAAAAGTAAAAGGGATATATTTATATAATTTTTAACTTATGATTAAAAATATAGAAACCATTTTTATAAATTAAAAACACAGAATTTGAAGTAATTATTTTAAAATTAATTCTCATTGTCAAAACTATAAAACATGTTTTAAAAAAAAGTAATAACCATCAAAAGATTGACGTGCATTTATATATAATTTCAATGTGAAATAACTTAAAATGACTGAAATTGAAATTATTGATAAAAAATAATCCAATTAAAATTTATAAAACCAATTAAAAAGATAAACTAACTATAAAAAAAATTAAATGAAAATGCAGTTTTGAATTAAAATCCTGTATTTTTGACTATACATATAAAATGAATTTTATCAAAAAAATTCCAAAATTCAACCAATGTAAATTTTGATTTTCTTCTTCTAAATTGGAAGTATATATTTTTTAAATAGAACATTTAAAAGTGACCAAAACCCAATTTAAAAAGGGTTCTCCATCAAAAGGTGGTAAAACTGTATTTTTTTTAAAAATATTTCTTTTATCTGAAAAAATTAGATTTGTTCTTATATCAGATCTAGAAATCATATAAGATGAATTTAAAACATTAAATTGAATATATAACATATATTTTCATTAAATAAAAATCCATAATGAGTGATATGATTTTGTAAACAAAATTATTCTCTTTTAAGTAGGTTTTCATTAAAACACATCCTTTTTATTCAGTTGGTTTTTATTTCCATTTCTAATAAATTTGGTAACTAATGAATCCTAATTTAAACATGTTCAAACCATATTTTCATAATTTAGTTTATACTATTTATTCCTACCATTCCAACGACTAAGTTATAATGGAAACATTTAGATAATAATATTTAGTTATTTTTTTAATCTCGATGTAGTGTATCCTATATGCTATTGAACATAGTGTTTATTTATTAAAAATCAAGATATTATAAAGGAACTACCAATTAATGTCGTTGTACAGTCAAATGCTTACCTTATACTCTCCTAGAAGTGGAATAGCCATAGATTATAGACTATGAAGGGATATTCAAGGATCCTTTCTACTATAATACTCAAGTGATAGAGTATTCAAATTCTAGTACAGAAGGTTAATAGAATTCGATAAAATAGTGGGATTAATTTAATGATTTAATTAATTAATCCATCATGTCTTAACTGGTAATCAAGATAAAAGTACAAGTATACTATATTTTTTTTAGAAAATTGAAATTAATACAAAAAACACTATGATAAATATTGGAAAATGTAAATGTCCAAACTAGAGAAATTTCTAACTGTGGTATAGTTGGTTGCACAAAATATTATGATACAAGAAATTCAAGGTGCTGGTGTCCCTGTACCAGTTAAGCCGCCACAGAAAGTGAGGGTGTAAAATTTATTACAAGAGACTCATGTATAAAGAATATGATGGTTATGTCATTATGATATCATCAACATCTGATGTTATTTATGGTCAATACATCAGGAATGAATGATATAACATGATTTATCATCTCTGAGAAGATTTCAAGGAGAAAGAGAAACACATATATGAATATGTTACATTTACAGTAGACTTGTGTAAATTGAAAGGTGGTGTATGATCTTTCAATACATTATATTCTAATATCATTTCACCAAATTTATCCTATTTCATATAATATGAAGAAATGAGTAGTATGGAGAAAAAACTCCATTAAGGTTCGCCAAGCAATACGAATATTAAAGACAAATTAGTCCTTAATTCTAATAGTGAACAAATTGAAATACAAAGGAAAAATTCCAATGGAAAGAATGAATCCAAAGGAACATTTGTAGAATCATTCTAATAAAGAGGTATTAAATAAAAGGAAATTTTCTTCGCATATCATGAAATAATTTTATAGAATATAAATGCAATGAACTGAATTGAATACATAAGTACCCACTTCTTCTTTAGTGAATATTCATCAAGATATAAGTATTTTTCCTAACATACATCTTGGGTATTAAATACTATATTCTTATGAAATATGTGTATCAGGATATAGTAACCGAGTAAGTATATAAACATGAATAGAAGTTAAGTTTATTCTACAAGTAGCAGAGAAAGGGTGGTTCCTAAGTTAGCGGTGAGAAGCACACAACTTTTGATTTCCAAGTATATGGTTCAAGTAGAACTTTTATTGAGTATAAAAAACATTTATCTCATGTGTTCATTCTACATGAGGATAAATTATTATAGGTTCATGAATGAATGTTTTTTGTGGTGTTTCATACCCAATCAATATTTTGTTAATACATAAGTCATATACTGTATGTGATGAATATAAAATGTAAGACTCATTTACCCTATTGTAGAATGATTAATCTTTATCAAGTAAAACTAGAGTGGATGTCCAGGATATAACTTATATGTTATTTATAATTATCTGAGTTAAAAAAATTAGGTATTATTTAAATATATAATTAGTTTTGGATAAATAAACCCTTAGAGATAAAGGTATCCCACAAAGCCTTCAGAATTAGTTCAACAAGAGAGCATGAACTATTATAAAGGTAAGGTAGTGGTAAATATACTTCATTAGATTCCTTTAAGTGATTAAGTAATATGAATGTGAATTATGATATATTCATGGTTAAAAGATATGAGTTGCTTTATGCTGACATGCCAAAGAATATATTGACCTAGCATTCATCGATCTATATTATGTAGCATAAAGTAATTCCTAAAAACAAATTAACTTATTCACATCAGGGATATGATGTTAATAAGGAGGATCAATTATGAATCTTACATATAAAAATTGATCAAGAAAAATGTACCATAGAGAAATTCCTAAATACACATTTTATACATTATAGTAATGATGTAAGTATTATCAATGTTGAAAGTTACAAAAAATTCCATTATATTTCAATAAATGGTTTGAAAATAATGATGATATCCATAACCATATACCAACTATAATGATAGATGGATATAATATTAGTAGTATTATGATGTAAATCCATTTTCATAAGAACACATATTTAGATGAATAGAGTTTGTTAGGATATAAAAAATCCTCCATCAAGAAAAGACACAAAATTCATATAAAGTAATTATCCTAAAAGTTAATTAGGATATTATTGAAAACCTTATGATATAAAGTTAGATTCAAGTTATAAAATATATTTCTATATAAGGGTGAAAATATCTACTTGAGATAGTGGGAGAAATATTGAATTGGGTTAAGTAAATTATAGATATGCGCAAATAGTTGGCATAGGAACTAGTTCCACAAGTCATGTGGAAGAGGAATGTTGTAGAGACACATACTGTGTAGGAAGGTTAAAACCATGGTGATGGATTTGTATTCATCGTGGTTAGTGATCCATTATTCATTACGAATAATAATTCCTACAAGTAAGTAGTATACATTAATTATATAAGATTTAGAAGATCATTTAAAATTCAATAATGGATTTCATGTATTAAAGGGAAAGGGAATTATTAATTTTAATACTATGATGGGTATTCAAATGATATTATACATGGATGGTACAAGAATAGTAACAATATGGATCGATTTGTTACACCAAGTTGTTAGGCATAAATCCATTAAAAGTTTACTTATCATAGCTAATTTATATAATCATTTTGTTGTGGATTTGATGTCATGATCACCAATCATAAAAGGAATCTATACGACACAACCAGAAAGGGATAGTCACGTCACAAAATGATAATAAAGGTTTCAAGTTATTGACATAAAGTTTAGGATTAAAGTAATCAACTAGATTATAGAATGTTCATTTGGAATGAATCGATGCCATGTGTCACCAGAGGTTAGTGTGAGCCCAAATGTTTTCCAAGATAAATATGATTTGTAACATATCAAAAACACCTATTGGTCTTACAGTTAGTTAGGACATAGTTGAATGTTGTTCTCTAGATATTGACATAAAGTAGAAACCTATGTTCTTGGGAATGGGATCTACTGAAGTAGATCTAATAGTTTCTTAGACTTAGTCAACCATACATATACTGACATGGTATTGAAAAAATAAAAATTTGGAAGAATTCAAGATTTTTTTACCAATTTAATATGGAATAAATCCCTCCAAATAGACATACAATATCATATGATGAGATTAAGTGGTGAGATTAATTCTAAACAATTTAGTGATGGATCAATCACATATTCTATAATATGTAAAAAAATTTATATTTCCATGATTTAGTTTAGAGTAGGTAAATATCTATTATAACTAGTAAAACTACAGGGGAAGAAGTTAGAACAAGACATTTGTTCTTGAGAAGGTATACCAAATATGTACGTAGTAAGTGGAAAAGAAATGTTAATAGTTTAGAGGGGATGTAAACTAGGCTTCCTTAGATCCATTTGATCTAATATTACAGTCATGATAAGGTAATGAATAATAAAATCTAATTCGATCTAGTGGTGTCCATACCTACAAAAACCGAGCACGTTGCAGCTTCTGAGTCAGCTAAGAAGTAGATATATGAAACACTTTGTTCTAGTTCTTGGAATCACACCTAGTAAGTAAAGTATTATAATAAAATATGTTTTGATAAACTTACTTGAAAATATGTAAAGTTATGACAGTGGAAAAAATGGATATACTTAGGGATACCATCTCTTAAGAAGTTCTACTCAAGGAGGTGAGGTCACATATAATAGAATAACCACACTATAGAAACATGGTAAACCGAGCCACTAAATCTGTAACTCTATAGAAACATGATCTGGATCATATGAGAGCTACAAGGATGGTTATTACATTGTCTCTAGTGAAATTGGGAGTGCTATAATTTTGGGTGCCCTAGACCCAACTATATAGTACTTTTTTGATTACCATATCATGTGTAAAATTAGATATACATGATGTGTAATTTCCATTATAGTTTAGATATTTTTCATCCACTATTTAATGGTAATGCTTATAGATTAATTATCATATGAAAATGTTATAGAAGTTCCTAGGATGCAATTAGAACCTAAAGATACTTTGACATTAATCTTAAACAAATGTCCTATGGTCAAGATACATCATAATGACTAGACATAGTTGATGCTTAACTATCAAGTGATGGGGGATTATAAGAATTGAGACTTATTCTTATGAAGTTTTCACTTGGGGGTCTATAGTATTAAGATCATGAGGTAAGAATCACTAATAGAAACACCACATGTTTTTGGTGCCAATGTATATTCCAATATATGGATATGTGTATTGGTCTCCTGGCTTGAGATCTTTATCAATGTGTTCCATTTGATCACATACTTTGATACAAGTAAAAAAATCATGATAAAGAAATCATGGATAGGTATCTTGTGTTGGGTGCTTTATTTTTGGTATGACATTGGGTGAATGATCCTAATAAGATTTTTTTTCTTTTGGGTTGAGGGAGTAATATATCAGGCTATGTTGATCAGAATTGTAATACCTTTATAACACCACCACCAAGGAAGTTAAGGGTATATCCTTCTTTTTAGATCAATGAATAATACTGAATGAAAGGATAATGACATGGGTGTGTGTGCTGCTTTATGTTATATTCAAATACAAAGAGATTATATTACACAGTGCATGTCTATAGGTTGGTCTTCATTGCTATGATTACTCGTTATCTCTTTAGGGACCTTGATGGATTTCAAGAATTAGATCTTGGTCTGTGAATGGTATTCACTACTATTGTGATATAGACCTAGAGGGTCACATACAATAATGTATTCAAGAATTTTCCCTATTATGGAGAATAGGTATATAGGACATGGTAACCCCCACCAATGAGGTCTAGTTTTTTTCCAAGGATGTAAAATCACCAAAGGAATAAATAAATTCATATTATTATTCATGTTAAGAATAACTGGATTTGGATTTATTTATTATATGTATTTATAAGTTTTAAAGTAAATACATGGAAAATATTATTATAATGAACATTAGTTTAAAATATTCAAGGTTCATTTAATATTTTAAAGAATGAAAATTTGATTTAATGGATCAGGTATTATCACATAAAATATTTATTATATTAAAAGAAAGTGACACAAATATAAATTATATTAATGAATCAGTAGTGTAGTCATAATATTTAATTTATATAGAAAGAAATAAATATTCGGGTATCAGGATTTTATTCCAGGTATTTATTGATACATAATAAATGGAGGAGATAACACTAATGATGAGAACTATTATTTTTTGAATGTGAGAGTATCTCTATACTCTTTCTCTCTGACTTCCTAGAGAGAGAAAATCTAGTTCCAGGAAAATGATCTCATAACTTCTTTCTGAATTGAAAGAATAGAGTAATAATGATCTTTGGGACATCGAAGGCATCCTCAAAAATCCACACTAGCACCCAAATTCTGACAATTGATGTCCCCTCATGTTTTCAAAGTTTGTGTGGATGATCTAGATGAATTATATTTAGGATTATTTGCAAAGAGATTACCGGTAATGAGCAAATGTTGAGGGCATATTTAGACCGAGAAAGGGATTTATGATTTATTATATTGTGCTTAATATTCATTACGTGGGATACTCATGAGGTAACCAGGGAGTAATTTGCTGGCATCAAAGTTTCCATGTTAATCATTGGTGGAAAAATTTTAAAATGTCGTTTTTCAGGGATTCCACTACGCGCTTGGTACCATCAATCATCATATTAAAACCATAATTCCTTTTATTCATTTCAATAAAAATAGTTTTAAATAATTAAGTTTAAAAGATATATTTTTTCCTATTTATATCTCACTCTATTTCATTCCATCATACACTAAAACCAAATGAATGTTTATAAGAGATAAGGGAACTAACTCTCTCATTAGGGAACCTCCCACAACCACTAAAAGCATTCATAGTTTAGGAAATTACTAAATTTTTGTTCTAACCAAGATCTCATCAATAGTGATATGGAAATTTCATCTTGAATTTATCTTTTTTATATCCATACTCACTAGTTAACCTCTCACCAGTTTACCAATATCATAATCTACCCACACTAGGGTTAAATTTATGGGAGGAAAAGGTTACAAAACACCATACAAAAAGTTATCTCTATTAAATATGTGATTTACCTCACCATTAATGTCACTCCAATATAATACGTCCATCCTAATATAACCCATTCACCTAGGGTGACTCATCACAAACAAGGCAACTATCCATCCCAGGCCTCACCAAGGCTCGCTCCCCAAATAAAGCAAGTCAAGTAATATATATATAAGAACACATCGATGTTTGGGTACCCCGCGCCACTTTCCCACTGGTTATTGAGACATCCTACGCATCGGACTAATCCCTCCATTCTTACCGCAGTCCCACTTCCACACCCGCCCGCACACACCTGGGCCACAACCACACGCAGTCCCACTGCCACACCCCACCCGCACACACCTGGGCCTCAACTGTCATATGTAACCATGCCTGCAAACACCTAGGCTAGAGCAACCACCGCCACACCCGAAGACACCTGGGCCTCATCCCGAAGACACTTGGGAAACCACCTGCCGCACACACCTGGCCAACCACCACAACACCCCGCCCGGAGGTTCTTGGGCTAATAATGGACTTCAGGCCATCACAGCCTGCCCGAAGGTACTTGGGCTATCCGGGAAAGGGAGCAGAAAAGGAGCTAATAACCAGCCACTAAGGATAGTGTTGGAAAAAACACCCTTCCCCCATAAATGGGGGTGTTCGGCACTAAGTGCTCAACTTGGGTGGGGCGCGAATAAGAAACACAAAGCTACAAGTACAGATATAGGTAACAAACACTCACCCAAAACTTAGGTTTTCCTAGTCAAGGTTAGTATCCATCAAGGGTTCTAAATTCATTAATAGTCAATGATCACATGTTTTCATAACCAATAAACACTACTATGATCTAGGTAACATCACTAAATCAAATATACAATACATTTGGTATGTTCAACATGGATATAAGGAACCCCTTTCAAGCTCAAACAACCACTCCAAGTCCCATCAGACAACTTCCGAGTCATGCTCACCCACTTACCATAGATCCTTAACACACTACACTTAAAAAAACATATAAATCAAGGAAAAATTAAAGGGAAAATATACCCTAGTTAATCAATAGAAATCCATCAACACCCTGATATTTTAAAAGAACAATATGTTTGATTTTGTATACAAGACACACCACTAAGCTTAAATGAACAATGAAATATTATTATTTTATTACCATTATAATATAACCTATTGAATTGGTGGGAAATAATTGGATTAAATAAATTATAAAATATATATAATCTATCCAATCAATACAAATTTATTTATTAATGCTTAAGAAGTAAGAATTCACTTTTTAGTGAAGTCATTTTATTCATCAAAAATACATTTTCATAAAAAATGGTTTTTATTGATTTTTATGAGAAAACAAAATAATAAAATTTTAAAACTTTTATAAAATTTATTTGAAAAAATTAACATATTTTTAAAAAAAATTAAAATTTGTTAAAATTAAAAATTTGAGAATTTTCTAAATTTTTTGATGAATAGTGAAAAATAGATTTTTATATGAATATGTATTTTTCATTCAAATCATTTAAAAAGTACAACATTGATTTATATTATTTGAAATAAAAAATAGTTCTCTTATATTACTAATAATACAATTAAGTGAATCGTAATCTAATTTATGGCTGAATTTTGTATAAAAACATTTTTATACTTAATAATAAATTTTTCAGAAAAACTATTTTTATTACATTTTTGCATTTTTAGCTAAAATTAATTTATTAAAATTATAGAAACAAAATTTTAAAATATTGATTTCATATTTTTAATTATAAGGTACTAAGTTTGTAAATATTTCCCTTTTATTTTTGGTTATTATGAATAATAACCATGATAAATATTTTTCACCCCAGTAAGGGTATAATGGGTAAAATAGAGTTAAAACCATGAGATAAGGTCTCAAAATAAACTAGAAACATTAATTTATCCTAATAGATGTGCAAAGTTCTTCCATATTCATCTAATTATAAAACATATAGCCACATATTTCTATTTTTCTTTGATATTGTTCTTTATATTACTTTAAGAAAAAAACAAAAACCAAAATTCACACTCTTAACTTTAATATATCTAATATTTTTACATAATGATAAAATATTTTTACTTTTGGTTTTAAATGTTAATTTAAAATATGAATAATGTTTTTATATCACTTTATTTTTTTAAATTTTCGTGACAAAATAATTACCTTGTATTTTTACACAACATCGACACAATATTTATTAAATTAGTGGGAAAATTAAATAAATGATTCTAGAAATACAAAAGGTAATATAATTTAGATGAATTATTGAGTAACATGAGTTTTTGGGATAAATTTTACATATTATATATTTTTATAGAACTATATTCTAATTAAAACTTTGTATTGATATCTTTAAAGCCAAATAAATGAATAGTCAAAAAAATGACATTAATAATATTTTATGAAAATAATATCTTTTTAAATTATTTAAAAATTATAAAAATAATTAAAGAGTAAAATTTAAATTATATATGGTCTAAAAGTTCATCAATTTTCCATTTATTATCGAATTGTCACATTATAGGAAAAATTATAACCCTTTATATTGAAAAATTTATTACCATGGATAATGTCAAAACAAGTTTACCAAAGGGTTAATAAAAAAGTTATGGTTTAAAAAACTAAATAAAACCATAAAAATTTTATTGGTTGATGGTATTTAAAAAAAATTATATTATATTTAATTATTTGTTCATTTTTAAGCATTTGGATTGAGAATGACAGTGTTATATTTTAATTATTTATGAAATTTCAAAAGTGCCCCTCTCCTCACTAAAAAAATTATACCCATCATATATCTTTTTTACAACACTTTTATACATATATATAAGCCAAAATAGGTATAATTATATTCTCAATGGTTCTAGTATTCAGAAAATACCATTCCAAGTGTCCTTAAGAAGGGATCTAAAGGAGGCCTATCGAAGAAGTAGTAATTGCTTACCCAACCTCCTTCAATTTTCTTCTTCTTGTAGCTCCTATAAATATGTGATGTTATTTATAAAATAATAAATTAATTATAATAAATATAATAAAATTTTATTATGATTTTTAAACAAAATTTATTCTACAAATTTTCCATCAAATGGGAAGTGAATGTATCACTCGTGCATACATACGATTTACCATATCCATTGAGAGATACAATTCATTTTCCATCACCATCATTAAAGGGATGGTTATTATGATGGTTTTAATGTATATATATGATAATTATGACATGATTATGAAATTTTAATTATAATATCATATATAACTTCTTACCTTCCAATCTGTTATAAAATTATATCATCACTCGTGCGTATATATGGACTGCCACCTCTCACGAAGCTATGTGATTTGTTTTTCAATTCAATGTATCATAGATTGTAAAAAGGATATAATTAATAAATATAATATATATATATATATATGATATAATAATCATTCATAAATTTTAATTATTATTTACCTTTATTTCATTCCATCTACCAAAAAGTGAAAACAACATTCATTCATACTCACGACCTACTGTCTCCATGAACAATGTAATTCATTTTTCTATATCTATATTTTATGGATGACTTAATTATATATATAATGAATATATATGTTATTTATATCATTATTAAGACTATATATATTATTTAATCATGTCTAATTACAAGGAATATAATTAATGAATCAAAATGATGATGAAAAATGAAATAACTAACACCAAGAAACGATGATTTAATAAGGAATTATTAATAAATGGGTTTTTCAATTATATAAGTTTGTAATATATGATATTATATGTATATAAATTATTACATTATATAAGTATAACAAATTTTAATTTATTATACATGAGTTTATATCATTTTCAAATAATATAAATCATGAGGTAAGAGTTAATCATCTAAAATTATTTTATCTGAGACATACATTATGTTATGTACCTATATTTTTTATGATATGTAACTAAAAACCTTTTAAATATTATATAATAAATATAATCACTTTTATGGTATTTAAGTTTTCATTTTAGATTATTCTTTCATGGGCCTTATAATTTTAATGTTACCAAAATGGTAAGGGTTTTATGTTACAATCTCATTGTTTATTAGGATTGTCTAGGTCAAGTTGAAATGATGAAATATTATGGTCCACCTCTTATGAAACTCATGAATTTTCTTCTACTATGATTATTTATAGAAATTAAATTTTTTATTTTCATTATCCTATATTTATGTACTCATGATACCAAAATAATATTTTTAATAGAAACCAACTTTATATTTCTCTTTGGTCAAAAATAATTTTTCTTCTATGTTTAAGGTTTTTAAAAATGTTTCCAAGAATGAATTTACTATTACACTCTGATATTTTAAATCCATTTTTATACATGATTCATTTTTTACAAATTTTTTTAAAAGGAGTCTTTTCTTCATTTTCTAAATGAGGTAATTTTAAATTTTTACCAAAAATGTGAAAAGAATCATTGTTTTAACATACATGGCTTGAACTGAATTTCCCACTGTCATGACTATTAAATTATTTAAATCTTCCTTAATAACATTCCAATTATATTTTCAAATAAAACATTTTATATAATATTATGGAATGTTTTATATTTTAAATAAATGATTTCAAATTTAAAAGTTTATTTTCCTCAATAAATATTCTATGTGATCTTTTAAAGGTATTTTCATCTAAGATAACATACTTTGATGTTACATATGATTTAATAGGGATATGATACAGTGATACCATACATATTCCTCCAATATATGGGTTATTATTATAATTATGATATGTTTATGAAACCCATTTCCTTTCCGTAGGTTATGATTTGGTGATATGATTAATTGTTTATGATATTGTCGAAAATATGTGAATCTATTATGATTATATTATGGGTGATACCTAAATTAAATAGCCCTACAATTAATTGGGTAAATATGGATATATCATAAGGTACTTATTTCATGCGTGAACCTGATTCTATGTTCACAACCAGATTTGTAGACCTAGTTTCATGTCCACTATTTTTTGAATGGACCTCTTTTTATGGCCATAAGTTTATTTGTGGAAATGATTTTCATGTCCATAATATTATGTGTGGACAGGTTTTAATGTCCATAAGTTTATTTGAGGGCCTGATTTCACGTCCTTAATGTGTGAATCCATTTCTATTTATACATATTCACAATTTTATAATTTTATTATTTTTTTCAAATTCACATGTTTATATTATCCTATCACAGATCATGATTAATTATTGAGTATTCCAATATCTTATGAATATTATATTATTTTATGACAATGTTTTATGCGATTATAAACATTTATGATCTATGATAGATTGGGTATGAAACATTAATGTTATGATCCTGATTTATACCCTTATACTTATCTTATATTTACATAGGATCATCAATTGATATCTTTATGTTTACCCTTACTGAGCATCTGAGCTTACCGTTTCTTAGGCATCCTTTCCCTAAGTTAGGAATAAAGGTTTTAAGTAGGGTATGTCAAGAAGAGTTCTATTTTAAAAGATCTTCATGGGAGATGTTGAATATATTTTAGAAAATAATAATATTGTGTATCTTGTCTCCAAAGAAAATTATCCTTTAGGATTATGGAATGGTTCATAATGTTATGAATATTCATCTAAAATAATTTATTGTTTATGTATGTAAATATTGGGTCTCTATAGTTGTTATGAGATATAGGTTTAGTTAATATTTGGAGATTAGGATTATATAATTTTTTGAATACCCTGGGAATAATATTAATAATTAGAAAACATCATAATGTTTTGGTAATATATATATTATATTATTTTCCTAAAAAACAATAGATGTCTGGATACTAAAAGTAGATGTGGTTTCGAAATAGATGCATCTAGTGGTAAAAACTCCAAAAGAGTTGATTTATCATATCTTAAAAATAATTTTAGTGTATGGTGAGTGTTCTTTTACTATGCACCAGTTTTTACACACCAGGGGGATATAAATGGGTTAAATAATATTTTTTCTAAAAACCATTATTTATGATATGAATAGAGGATGTCCACGGATGAACTAGGTTAAACCTAAGCTTTCATAGATTTAAAATAATATATAATTATTTAGACATCCAATAAATAATTTTTTAGGATTCCTCCCATTGAATCTTATTTCTCACTCTATGATTTTTGGTTTTAGTCGATGGCTAGATCTAGGAGGATTTTTTAACACTAATGGAAAATGGAATGATTGTCCACATGAGAAACCAAATTAAGTGAGATATGGAATGTGAAATATTATGAATTTTCCTAATCATATATCCCATTATATAATTAAAAACATCAGCTTAGTTGAGTTTCCTAAAATACTTAATAAGAGAAAGATGGAGTTTCATGAATACCATGAAGGAAATAATATTTATCTCTCTACATGCTAAGAATGTTGAAAGAAACACTCAAGGGAATGTATTAAAGGAATGAGATGATGTTTTTGGTATTGAAACGAAGGGCATATGAAAAGTAATTACTGAGGAAAATTGATGATTTAAAGGGAGGAAAATGATGATCATCCTAAGGTACCATTTATATTTTAATGTCTCATATGTGGGTAATATGGGGAATAACCAAGCCAATTCCCTAATCCAAGGGTTAACTCTTAGACCAATTAAGAGGTTATGTTTTGATAATCAGTTAAGTTGGATGATTTATATTTTTATGTATTGGTATTCAAGAATTATGTTTTATAAGTGTTATAAAAATGATATTATGGTTATAAGAATCATTAAACATCTAATGATTTTCCACATTAGTTTTTATTTAAGTATTTGAAAGCATATGTTGAATGGTATTAATAACTAAGAAATATGATTTAGTGGTAAGGTGATAAATTTCGAGAACACATTATTAACAAAATATAGCCCTTAATATTTGATTTATTTTTAGTTAATAATTTTTAGTTGGGATAAATAAATGGTTTCTGTTGATGAATTAAACTGGATAGTATTGGGGGCCTCAAAATTAGTTGCGATTTAATGAAAAAGTTATTTAGGTAATCATTGTTGAAATTTGTTGTATTTTTAGAGGAATAATTTTTTTTTAAATTTTATAGGCATATAGATTTTCAAGTGGGGTTTAATTAACAGTTTTGGAGACCATCAAGACTTTATATGTTTATGGTTGATCAAAATTCAAAATTCATTGACACCACTTTTTAAGGTTTTAAGTGATTTAATTTTGAGGTTATTTGAATATTTTAATATATTTTAGGAAGAATACTCTATTTAGGTATAAATAACCATTTTTTTAGTATATGATTTTATTTTATGTTTATTATAGTGTATTGGATAGTGGGATATAGATAATATTGATGGTAAAAAAGTGATTTATTGATAAGGTGATTTTTTCAAAGGTATTTACGGTCAAGATAATGATTAAATTTTTAGTAGTATGAAAATTTGATTCCTAATATTTTGGTGGAGTTCACTACTTTATTATATTATATATTGATTCATCATGGTAATTAATGATATTTTGGGTTGAGGTATATGTAACCCATAGTTTTAACATGTGATTTAACATTAAATATTATTTAAGAAGAATATAATTAAACTTTTGGGGATATAAGTAGAAATATGTGAGAATGCCTTTGAGGATTAACCATTATTTAATGTTGAGGTTATTGAGGTAATTTGAGATGTAGTTTAATTTATTTATGAAAACATATAAGTTGAACCATTGATGTTATTGTAGAAATTTTAGGGTTAAATTTATTATTTATTCATAAGAAGGATTATACATTTTGTGATACACTTTTTGGGGTTTTTAATGTTTAATGATAGGAGGAATAACTTTTAATCCATTTTGGGATTATGTGGCCTTTTATAGGTTGATTTTAGTGCTTTAGGTATGAAAAATTCATCTTGAATACTCATCATTTCGAGAAAATATTAGATTGTGGTGGAAATTGATTAAAGGATGAAATTATACTTTTTAAGTAAGTATATTTACTTATGTTCTTAGTATTCATGGTAAATGAATTCCTAAACTATAAGAAAAAGTTATTAAAATAAAAATTTAATCCTATTATTATCATTTTTGATGAATTGATGGTCTTTTTCCCACCTTATCAATTTATGGTTTTGTGATCATTAACTTTCTATTTATCATTAAATTTCTTTTGTTAAATATTATCTATCACTCTCCATAATTATTTTTACCTTTTTCCCATAATGTATATATTTTCACTCCCCACTAATTTTATACTATTTTTAAACCTAGTTTTGTGTTATTCTATATGACCTTAATTTTTCCATTTCCCTCTTTTCAAGAGGAATTTTTATTAACCCTTTTTACAATTTGGGTTTTCAAAAAAAGAAATATGAAATATAAAACCCTTTTTTATTTAAAAAAATGTCAAATTTCAATGAAAAAATTTATTAATGGGGATAATATAATACCTTGAGATTTTTTTAGAACATAATGTTCAATAGTGTATAAAACAAAAAACACTGAGCTTAAATGAAAAATAAAATATTATTATACTATGACCATTATAACATAGCCGATTGAGTTGGTAGGTATTAATAGGATTAAAAAAATTATTAAATATATATACAGAAACTACTAAATATAAATGTATTCATTAATTATTAAGAAATAAGAAATCAATTTTTAGTAAAATCAATTTATTCCTAAAAAATGTTTGTATTTTTTTTGTATGAGAATAATATAATTAACATACGAAATTTTTCTAAAATAAATTTTAAAAAATTAATTTATTTTTTGAAAGTAAAATTTCTGAATTATATTTTAGTGAAATTTGGAGAACTTTCAAAAAAATTTGATGAATAGTGAAAATAATTATTTTTATTAGAAACTATATTTTGATTTAAAGCATTTACAAAGTTTCATTTTATTTTAAAATTGTTTTAAAGTAAATTTAGTTATATTATTTTATTAATAATTCAATTAATTTCATTAAAATAAATTTTATGGTTGAATTTATCATAAAAAATATTTTTATACTTAAAATGACATGTTCCTGAAAAACAAATTTTCATTGGTTTTTTTGTTTTTATCTTAAATTAATTTATGCAAATTCTAGAAATTGAATCCTAAAAAATGGATTCCATACTTTTAAATATTATTTAAAAATTTACGAAATAGCCCCATTTTAATCTTGGTCATTATGAATAGTAACCATGGTAAATATTTGTTACCTGAGTAAGTGTAAAATAGAGAAAATAGGATTAAAATAGTGTGATAAGGTCTCAAGATCAACTGAAAACATGAATTTTTCCCATTTTATGAGTGGATTTATGACATGTACGTACATTTCTCATATATAAGGAAACTTAGAGTGATTTTTCTTTGATATTTGTATTTATATTACATTAAGAAAATAATATAAACAGAATGTCACACTCTTGAATTCAATAAATATAATGTTTTCCCACAAGGATAAATAGATTTTAGGTTAGATTTTAAATGTTAATTTGAAATATTAATTAAAATTTTTTCATGGTAATTTATTTTTAATTTTTAGTGAAAAAATGATTACCTTATATTCTTAAGCAACACCGACACAATATTTATTCAATTAATAGAAAAAAATAAATTATTTTTAAAATAAAAAAGTATTATAATTTGGTTGAATTATAGATTTAAAATACATTTTTTGATAAATATTACAGACTAGGTATGTGTGAACGTATTATATTCTTATTCCATATTTTTCTTATTGTCTTTAAAGTCAAATTAAATAAATAGTGAAAAAAAGAATTAATAATATTTTATGATAATAATATTTTATTAAATTATTTAAAAATAATAAAAATATTGAAATTGGAAAACATGGATAATATATGTTCTAAAATTTCACACCTTTTCCATTTATGATCTAATTTTCACATTATAGTAAAATTATAACTCAATAATATTGAAAAAGTTGTTACCAAAGTTAAGGTTAAAATTAGTTAACCAAGGGGTTAATAAAAAAGGTGAAATTTAAAACATAAAATAAACATATTAAAATTTTTGTGGTTGATTATATTGAAACCAAAAACTACATTATATTCAAATATATATCAATTTGGAAGAATTTTTTATGAGAATGAATTTATTATATTTTAATTTTTTTTTGAAATTCCATAAGTGCCCCTCTCCTCACTTATAAAAGGAAATCCCTACTTTCTATTATTTACACCAATTTTGGACATATATATTGATTAAACATGAAAAAAATATCTTCTTGAATTACCTATACATGAATTTGAGTTTATGGTCTTCTAAAAATAGCGTTGCAAAGGTCCTTAAGATGGGATCTAAAGGATGCCTATTGAAGAAGAGGTAATCGTCTTACCTCACATCTTTCATTTTTTTATTCTTCTAAATCATATAAATATATGATATCATTCATAAAATAATAATTTAATTACCATATATATAATTTAATATTATTATTATTATGAAACCACTTTTATTCATGCTCTTTTCCATCAAATGGGAAGTGAAAGTATTGATCTTGCATACGTATAACTTACTGTCTCCACATAGAAATAAAATTCATTTTACATCACCATATTTCATGGATGGTAATTATTATGGTTTAATGTTTATATATAATATTTATGATATAATTATTCTTTTATAATTATATTATGACATCTATATTATTACTTTACATGCTGTTGCAAAATGATAACGTTGCTCGTGCGTTTGTGTGGATGGCCACATACACGAAGCGATGTGATTCATTTTTCAATTTTATGTTACATGTATAGTAACAAGGATTTTTAATGAATATATATTATATAATAATATTTTTCTAAAGGTTAATTAATATTTATCTTTATTTTGTACCATTATTTGAAAAATGAAAACAACTTTCATGTGTTTGTACAACCTACCGTCTCTACGAACAGTGTAATTAATTTTTCTGTATCTATATTTTATAGATGAATATATATATATATATATATATATAATATTATATTTATATCATTATTAAAATTTTAGAGATTATGTAATCATGATCAAAGTATAAGGACTAGAATTATTGAACCAAAACTATCATGAAAAATGAACCAGTTAACACCCAAAATCAATGATTTTAATATGGAATTATTAATAAATGGATGTTTAAATGTTATAATATGATAATATTTGATAATATCAATTTTTAAATTATTCTATTATATAATTATAATAAATTTAATTTTATTATATAGGAGGTTATTGCGCCTTCAATGAAAGTCTAACTTGAGGTAAGGGTTAATCATATGAATTTTTTTCTCTGAGAAATGTGTTAATTTATGAACCTATATTATTTTATTAGGTGAAAGTATAACCATTTGAAACTTTATATCATGAATTTTCTTATGTTCATGATATTTATAGTTTTATTTGAATTTATTCTTTCATGGGTCTTATGATTTGAAAGCCACCATAGTGATTAGGGTTTTATGTTACAATATATTTATTTATAAGGTTTGTTTATTTTTAAGTTATGATGATGAAATTTTAGGTTATAAATCTCAATAAACTCCTAATATTTCTTCTCCTATAGTTATTTAAGAAATTACATTTTTTCTTTTCTTTTTCCTCTTTTTAGGTAATGAATATTCTGAAATAATATTTTTAAGAAAAAATGACTTTATTTATCTATTTAATCGACAATAATTTTAATCACATGACTATGTATTATTAAAATTTTTTTTACATTCCAATATTATTTTTTAAGTCCATTTATTAAAATTATTTTATTTTTTAAAAAATGGTTTAAATTTTTTTTTTTTTCATTTTTCAAATGAGGTAATTTTCACTTTTTTATGGAAAATGTGAAAATAATATTTGTTTTAATGTAAAAAGCCTAAAAATAATTTCATACCTTTATTAATTCTCAATACATTGAAGATTACCTTTCAATTTTCTAATGTTCTTATCAAAAAAAATTTTTTCCAATTTTTTTTGATTTATTTTGATTTTAGAGAAGTAATTTTAAAGTGAAAAGGGTATTTTCTTCAATGAAATATCCCATGTGATATTTTAAAATAATCTTAATCTAATATGATATCCTTTGATATTACATACAATTTACTTATGAAATGATATAATAATACCATCCTTATTCTTCCACTGAATGGGTTGTGGTTTTGGTGATGATATTTTTGTGAAAACCTTTTCTTTTCCATGGGTTATGATTTGGTGATATGATGAATGGGTTATGATCTTACTAAAAACATCTTAATGGTTTGTAAATATGTGATGGGAGGGTTTGGAAATATATATACCTCCAATGCGTTGGTAAAATATGTAAAACTCATGAGAAAATTATGTTATACGTGAACCTGATTTTATGTTTACAACATTATGTGTGGACCTAGTTTCATGTCCATAAGTTTATGTATGGAACTATTTTCATGTCTATAAGATTATTAATGGACATGATTTTCATGTCTTTAAGATCTTGCATGGACTTGGTTTCATGTCTATATATTTATGGGAGGGAATGAGTTCATGTCCTTAATGAGTGAACCTATTTTTATTTATATATGTATTCAATGTTATAAGTTTAGATTCTTTACACATTCATATGTTTATGTTATACTCTTTTGGATCATGAATTATTATTTTGGAATCCATTCTCTTATGGATCTTGTCTTTTGTTATGATATGGTTTTATGACCAAACTCATGTTTATGATCTATTATAGATTGAGCATGATATTTTTAATTTAAGATCACGATTTCATAAACTTATTATTATCTTGTTCTTGTATATAATCATAAATTGATATATACATGTTTACCCTTACTTTGTATCTAATCTCAGGCTTTCTTATGTTTCCTTTTCCCTTATTATGAAGAATGTTTTTACATAGGTTATGTCAAGAAGTGTACTATATTGTATGATATTTGTTGGATATATTCAAAATATTTCATGAAATAAGAATTTTGTGTATCTAGTCTCCAATGATAGTAAACCCTTATGGAAATGGAATGGATCATAATGTTATGAGTATTCATCAAAAGTTTTGAAATATTTATGTATGGAAAGGTTTGTTCACTATACTACCTATAAATAATCCTAGGATGAATCAACTTAAATGCCTAAATACAAGAAATTAGACCCCCCATAAAATTATAGATTTTATGAAGTGACAACATAGAAATAAAATTAAATAATAATAAAAGGACATCTATTCATAGAATGATCGCTAGGAAACCATAAATTCTAATAAATTTAAGATCAGATAATAATCAAAGATGTTATCAATGGTAGATGGATATTAGAGGTGGAATAGGTTAAGCTATCTGTGATATTAGTTTAGATTAGTAAAAGTTAAGAAATTGATATATTACGTTTTATTTCAAATTAAAATTTAACATTTATTATTTTATAAAAATTATTCTTGAGGATTTTGAGTACCCGGTTCCCCTCTACTGGGCACCCGATTGTCCACCTCGGACCATCACCTTTTGGAAATCTTACAAAATATGCATTAATCCTCTGTCGTGTACTGAATTTCATCAAAGTACTTTAGTTTCATATTTGACCTCCTTATTCATTCACCTAGACCTCTAAAACATCCATCAAAACATGTAAACTTTTGTAAAACCATTTCCATATCCATCCTTTAGCTTCAAAATTCAATATCACTACTCTAAATAGGAAACATACCCAAAGTTAAATCACTTCAATCCTAGTTTTATCTAATTATACTAAGAAAACATGGTGTATTACATTTTTCATTAATCCTATAGGCCTAGTACCATTTTACATGAACACCTTCACCTGGACCCCTTAATATCCACTAAAAACTCCAAAATTTGTTAAAATCATCTTTCATTCGATACTTCAGCCTCAAAATTTAAATATGAATATCTGATCTCATAAAAACCCTAACAATAATCCAAAAAAACTTTGTTTCTTCAAATTCCATCAATACATATGTTTATGAGTAGTTACAAACTTCTTACTATATGAATTTTCATCCCTAAGAAGTTCCCCTTGATAATTTCCTGAATTTAATTAATTTTATTGAATAAAATCATTTATCACATCATTTTACTCCAAACAACATAGGAATGCTTCACTACTAATCCCAAAGATATCATTTTTATTTGAAAATTCTCATTTTGATTGTTAATTTCTAATCGACCATCTCTTGAACGATATTCATGAATACAAACTCATTTAATTACAGTTGAACACATATGAAATGACAAAAATGATACCAAACCTTACCAATTTTCCCTAAATACACTAATAACCTATTCCCTAGGACTCCAAAAGATATTATTTTTCATTACCAATAATACCTCAACCTGAAGACACTAGAAAAATACCTGATCACTGATGCTAAACTTATATTAATCAACATCACCAGTCTAACCTTGACCAAAACCCATTCATAGTTACATGCGAGCATCACCTGACTATTTTCATATGTTGCTCAATTTTCACTTAAGAGTTAGTATACTAGATATTTTTTTAATTTAATGATTATGTCATCAAAATTTATCGACTTGTATTAGCTTTATTTATTTCAAACTTCACATCATCTTAATTCTCAAATTTTATACGAGTTAGTTAACGAACATAATGAATTTTATCTAAGCACATGAAACAATACCTCTATATAGGCTGCATTTATTAATCAATCATTCCATTAATCATATGTTAATATACCAGTCCATTTATTTAATTCTACCCTTGAAATTACCAAATGATTCAATATCATCTAGATACCCCCAAACACTATTAAAATCTAAGATTTTCTTACATACCAAGATCAAATTACCTGCTTGAATATAGAAATTGATATGGAAACCCAACAATAATGATGATGAGTTAACTGAATACATTGGACATGAAATTAACCACACTTTACTCACAAAAAAGATATTGTCTTAGAGAAATTTATGATGTAATAATCTCCATAGAAATGTACATATATCTAAGTCTCTAACCCACATCATGCGATTCACTATAGGAATGAGGGATTCATTGTGTTTTTCACTACCACTACACAAGATATATAATTATCATTTCCATGATTCCTAATTTACATTAATCCTTATAACATAAGTTACACTCAATTTAGGTTTTCTGAAAATATATATTCATTTCTATATAAATCCACCTATAAAGGATATATCTTTATGTAGTAATAAAACCACAAAAATTCATTATGATATATAATTTTTTACGTTTATGATACTTCAATAATCATAGAACACCATAGAACAATTTTAATAGGTTTATACCCACCATAGTGGCTAGTAAAGCATCTTTTATCCTGAATATGGTCTTCCTACTTCTGAACATACCGAGCCACTACATTTATATTTATAAAACCAAGAGGTTAGAAATCATCTAACATTACTAATAAAGCTTACCTTATTTCCCATTTTTAGATGTTAAGGAATATATAGCACTATATATACTCACAAAAAATAAATTATACCATTCTCAAAATGGAAGGCATCATGAATTCACCTCCATTAAATGTTTATACAAATCAAAGTGATATTTTAATTTTAGAAAATTCTTATATTACTGATATACCAAACTAATAGGGTCTTATGAATCCTCAAAGCCATATTTGGTTTACTATATTTTTATATAACATCTTATATAAGAGATAGTGGAAATCTATCCCAAATGAACTTCCATTAATTTTTTCAAGATTCATTGTTTACTATCATTTACATGAATCACCTTCCATTTTAGACACTTTCCAATCCACATTTAACTTTTTAGGAGAAAAAACTCATTTAAATATAAATTGGGCACTCTAATTCTAATTTTCACTGTACAGGGATCCCAATCCACCACTAAAACATGGATATTATATCTCTTTGGATGCATATATATCCCAAGAAACTATCTCTTACACTTTTACTAAATTCTAATTAAAGTCCCTAAGAACTCACATGGGACATAATGTGAATGGTATATCTAGTTGATCACTATTTTTAAACCACCCAAGTGTTGATTATCACTTCAATATAATCAAACATGGCTACTTTACATTTAATGCTAAACCTATTGAGATAAAAATATCATCCTTAAGGTTTATACAACTTAATCTATAAGTAAGCATACACGATTCACTATCCCACTACCCACTTGGATCATCAAACTATGAGCCTTACTAAATTGGTACATGAATCACACACCTAATCAACGTGGCTAGTCATCCCAAATTCTTTCCTCCCCACACACTATATATCTATAATAAACAAAATATGAGCCTTTGAACCACACACATTCTAGTAAACTATATGCATGGGTTACCCATGTCCATGGATATATAAAACCTATAACCATTATAACCTTAACACTAATTAAGGTATTATAGTGTATCTTAAAATAAATAATAATAGACCTTAATAAAACATTAAAATCAAACTAACTATGACTTATGTAAAGGAAAAATGGATTTTTATTTTAAACCAAGAACTTTTTCCCATATATATATATATATATATCAAAAACACATATCAAGGGAAAATTACTACAATATTTTTCAAAATCAGATCCAATTAATTAATACACCATCATTAATTTATTCAAAAAAACACCAATCCCTTTATTTTTTAATATTTAATTAACCAAAAATATTTTATTTATTTTAAAAATCCCCCAACAAAACATTTCCCAAAAGTTTTACCAAAAATAATGTTTAGTTAAGTAAAGAGTAACCAATAAATTATTCATTAAAAAATGATTAATTTTTTTATTCTTCGAATAACCAAAACACTATTTTAAAAAGTTTTTATCAAATACACTTCTCAATTGTTTTAATAAAATATTTTCAACAATCTATTTACCAATCACAGAAAAGCATGCACACATCATTTGATACCATTTTCCAAATTAGGTGCGTGAACACACACCTCTTTACATGTAAGGAAAATAGTAAAAAAAATAAACTACCACCAAAAATATTAAATTTCTTGAAATTATAAAGAAATAACACTAAAAATTAAAGAATCATAATACCATAGACTTGGTAACTAGGAAGTTCACCATAAAAGCATTCAAAAATCATAAGGCCAATGCTTGTTCCTGCTCCTAACTATCCTATCTCTTTTTCCCTAGTTCTAAATAATTAGAAAATAAACATATTTTTAAATACCACTTTTTAATATCCCTGTTATGGTCATCACCCATACAGACCATACTAAAGCAACACCTACCTCAGACATGACTTCCCATATGCTAGAGGCTTCTCAAAAGCAGTGATGGATTGATATTATATAGTGGGGATACAATAACCTCTAATTCATGGCATAAAATAATAAATAAGTAAATGAAATATCAATATTAATAGAAATTAGAGTTTAAAATGGAATTATCATGGAAGTAATACCATGATACAAAACAATAACCATATAATAACATAATAGAGCCACAATGCCATATAATCACACATCAAATAAAGGGATTAATTAAACAAGGCAATCACACAAGTCACAAAATTAAATTAGAAAACAATAATGAAAAATTTATAATATGACCTTGAAATCATCATGGTATATTCTATTTATTCCTATTGAGATACTATAACTACTCCACATATACTAGAACTTTCACCCTAGATTACATGATAGACATAAGATCTTCACATCCACCAAGGTTCACATGTAGGGTATGAGTATATAAATCGATACAACATCACTAATAATGTCCCTAACATAATCCATTATATATGTGAGTGTATGAAGAATACAACTCCATATAAAATAATATCAAAAACTAGATAGATAATTAGATAATTATAAGAATCCATTCAAATGATACTACTATAAAAAATAATAAAACATATATCTTTCATAATATTTTCCTATGATATTTCCTAGTCTCTATAAAAATTAACTATACCAACTTAAATCTATTCCCAGAATCCACATTGGTGGAAATAGTACTTGTCTACCATTGAATATTTTTCTATTGATGGAAACCTTTATACCAATTGAAATCTGTAATGAAAAATCACGTGTTAGAGGCACTCCCTCATAGAGAAAAGGGATATAATCCTCTTAGGGGAGGTAATATCATGTGTACGAATACACACTAGTAATGGAAATAGATAAACACATCATGTTCCACCAAGAACACCCAGATGGTGTAGGGGGAAAATTAATCGAGCTCCCTAGAGATCCCCAAAAATTACTTTATAGGTATCCTCTCTAAAGACCAATTTGTCTACATGATCTTAAAATAATTTAAAACATATTCATAAAAATATTATAAATATTCAAAATAACCAATATAATATCATAAACACTATAGTCACAAGCCTGTGGTATTTGAAAAAACACTTTATAACAAAACATATAACCTATATACAATTTTTAACATTAGAAAAACCATTTATTATAATAACAAAATATTTACATGGAAGGGAAAAACAAAAAACATAAAAAACATGAATGTATATAAATCATAAAATAGAAACAAAATATTTTCATTTAATAATTTTAAAAAATATTTTTAATAATAATTGTATAAAGGATAAATCCATTTTACAATTTATGCATGACCCCACCATATGTCACAATCTAGATAAGTACAAATGATTATACAAGAGATAAGGGATCACCATATCCTAATAGGTCACCTCCCAGAAACCAAAAGGATTACCTCAAACTTAAGAAACTAAACCCTTTATCTATTAGGGAATTTATCAATAATGATAAGGCCTTTACATATAACATCTTTCCTATCCATGCCCATTTTCCAAGGAAATCCCCTCACTAGATAACCACCATCCCTATCTACCCTTTCTAAGAACACACTCATGGGAGAACTGGGTCATATGAATCATCTTACTAGCTCTCTCAACCAAAGAGAGAAGTTGTATCACCAAACTCACATTAATCTAAAGACCCAAAATTTATCCCAAGCTACCCAAAAGTCTAGGAGCTAGTTAGAACCATTCCTAAAAAATTTTTTAAACAAAAAGAGAGAAGAGTTAAACAAAAAAGGGGTTATTACCCAATTGATAGTACATAACACCACACATATTCGACAATGACATAACTAATAGACTTTACTAAAATCAAGACAAACCATATGTGGTATATCTTTCATGGTTCTCGAGAGTCTCATTTACACTCACATGAGCACCCAATCATTATAGTCCTAATTCTAGCTCACACACACCCTCCTACCCACACTCACCGTTATACCATCCAAGAAAATGCACAAAAACTGAAGGAATGTGAATGGAACCACCAACATTGATTTATTAAAAGTAAAATAACCTATTATTGTAATTTTAATCATTTTTAATAACCTACAATCAAAGAATAAGATGAAATCACTAAAAATATGGGGATTTAAGATTAAATAATGATTAAAAACGAAAAAACAAAGAATAAAGGGTATGGGGGATTATGCTTACTTTTAAGTGTCCATTTTCACTAATAGATTACAAATAAAACATGTTATAGAGAAGATACAATAGGGATAATGAAGAAGTAAAAGGAGAAATTTACTCCTTGGTGTTCAACTGAGCGAATGATAACGGGGTTTGGGTGTTAAGTTTTTAATTTTATAAAGTTTTAATATAAGTTTAAATTTTTAAAAAATTGGATATTAGGCCACCAGGTACCCATTAACACACCATGATGTTCCCAATGATATTTAAAAAAATTATAAAACCACCAAGAAAAACAGTGAATACATTTTACCTCACCACTGGGTATTGAATATTACTTGTAACACTTTATACAATACCACCCTACTCTTACATTTACTCTAACATCTGAACTTTCATTAAAGCATCTAAACTTCTATAAAACCATTCTCTATTCAATCCCTTAGCCTCAAAATTTATGTTCAAATATGTAATATAAAAAACCCCCGACTGTAATCCCATATGAGCCTAGTTTCCTTCAAATCCATTAAGAAGTATGGGTGTAGGTCATTAAAGTAGCAATATATATTCTTTATATTAATTTTTATATTACTATAGGTATATTTAGTGATATATATACTCTTTATATCATTTTATATATAGGATAAATTTATTAATATATATATATATAGTATTATATTTATAGTATACATGTGTATCATGTTTTAATTTTAATTATATATATATTAGAAAAATAAATATAATTTATTTAATATATATATACATATATATCTATATATAAAAATATAAAAACAGAAAAAAAAATTATATAGATAATTTATTTATAGATATATATGCTTACATGAATGTGTTAATATAATAAATAATTGAATTAAAATAAATACATTTTTTAAATATATAAATATATATGTAAAAAATGGACACACACTTTATATCTCACACACATATATTAAATATACATATAATTGGATGAAATATATAGTTTTAGTAGTGGACCCACTCTTCCATAGATCAAACATTGTGGGTTTGATTGTTATTTGACTTTATATTTCTAAGCCCCCATCACATATTTGGTATTTATAGACATTTTTTCTTTCATTGAGAAAAGTTTATTTATCAAATTTAATATTTCCATATTTTGACCTATTTATCATTGAAAAATAGTCATTTACATATCTTTAATGATAAAAATATATTTACTTTTATATGTACTGAAATTTTTAGTTGCTAATTATAATTCTAACAATATATATCATTTTTATAATCTATTTTTTTATTTGTTTTTTTTCAAATTATATAAATGTGTTTTATATGTGTATAATGTTGATAAATAGATATTGTGCACATCGAGCTAAGAAATTGATGGAATTTAATAAATGATGGGAATTTAAATTAGTAGGGCCAAGGTATTGTTTAATGGGTAGCTTGACCGGACAATATTAGTACTATCCTGGTTGTTGAATTCTATTGGATGAGGGGAATGTTGCCAATTTTATTACAATAAATTAGATCTACTAGTGAATTTTTCTTACCATTGATCTAAAAAATACAATGATAAAGATATGATTAATTATGAGGGATGTATAATATTATCCATAGGGATCTTCAAGAGAGGGATTAACAAACCCTAGTTGAGTAATATAAAGAACCATTATTAAATCTGGAATCAAGATATCAATATAATCAAGATAGGTTTAGGCTCATGTTTATGTGATTATCTGATCATCGAGGGAAGGAATATAAGAAGAAAAATTAAACAAAAATGTCTTTATTTCAATTTGAACAAATCTATAAGAATTCCAACTCCCACTCCTCGATTGATTTTTACAATTTAACTCTCATGGTTATCTCCCAAAACAAGAGATCTCTTGGATTAGATATGATTATGGTGTAAGGGTATCTAATATTTTTATAGCCATGGTTGGAGGTTTCATTTTTGAAACATATTCCTTATTTTAAATCTACCACCACCAACCATGGTAGCCAAAGGAACAACTTATGCATATTTAGAATGTTCATCCGCCAAGACGGATGTCCTTGGTAGGTGCACCAACCACCAAAACTTCAACCATGGCAGTTAAACTTCTTTAATTAAACCTATAGATATAATCAACTAGAGTATCTAAAAAGGTCCAACTTATATTGGAAAACCACTTTTGTCATCATGTTTTCTAGGTTCTCCTTTGTGTGGATCTTCACAACTTTCAATAGTTGAAGATGCATCACCTCACATATATGACGATAGTGAATATTTATGTGATTTGTCTAAGAATAGTACATGGATTTCTTTCTCAATTATAAATAACTTTGAAAATTTTAATAAACCACACACTCATTCTGATTGAATCCAATCTCTTAGAGAAAATTCTTTAAACACAACACATCCTTTCCAACCTCCACAACAACAATGTATTCTGTATCAGTGGTGGATAATGTGACACACTTATGAAACCTCTATTAACACAATACAACTCTTATTGAAAAATTATAAATTTTCCCTTATGTTTAATTTATACTGTTAGGATATTCACCAATATCTACATATTTATAGACCTCCAAGAGTGGATCATCTCCCTCTTAGAAAAACATACCTTAATTGTACCTTTAAGATTACTCAAAATCCACTTGAATCTATTCTAGTTATACTTCCTAGTATTAGAGATAAATAATCTCATAGTTTCCAATATATGGGAAATATCTTGCCTCACACACACTATAACATAAATTAATCTTCCAAAAGCTGAATAGTATGATACCATCATTATCACCTTCAGTTTTTCCATGGATGAAAAACATGAACTCTATCTCAAATTCATATGTCTAGGTAGAAAAATGATCACAAATTTGGATATACCCATGTTGAAATGTTTCAAAATAAGTTCAACACAATTCTCATAAGATAGCCATACCACCCTCCACCTTCTGTTATTAATGATATACATCCCCAAAATTTGTTGAGGCATTCTCAAGTCATTCATATCAAAAGACGTGGATAACTACATATTTAACTTAAATTTTTTTATTGTATCATTCTCAATTATAAAAATTTCATCAAAATAAAGTAAGATAGAAATTAAGTTACTATTTTAGAAAATTTATAAGTAAAAACATTGTTCCACCTATGTATGTAGTAGATATGAATCACCATAAATGAGTCAAAATTATTTTCGCACTATCTGGGATATTATTTCAGTATTTATAAAATCTTCTTCATTTTTTACATGAGATTATCTTATCCATTACCTCAAAACCTCTTGCATGATTCATATATATTCCCTTATTGAGGTCACCATAAAGAAAAGATATCTTTAGATCCATTTCTATTCTCTATGTCAAATATATCCAACATTCTAAAAATGACTCTCATTGAATCCATCTTCTCCATGGGTGAAAATATATAGACAAATTGAACTCCATTATCCAGAAGGATTACTTTGACCATTAACCAAGATTTTCACCAGACCACATTTCCATTTCTATTCCAGTCTACTGATGATGGTTCTTCTTTCACCTCTTCTTCTTAAGTGTCATATGGTGTTGGTGTTGGGGGTTTTATTAGGAATTTATTTGTAGAAACTTTCTCTTCAAGTAATTCTAGGATTTTTAATGTCCTTGATCACTTAGTTCACATGGAACACAACATCTCTACATCTGATCACCTTTATAAATTTTATGTCCCAAAGCTTGTAAATGAGAGTATGAGTGATATTTAATAGACTATATATTCTATGGAATCTCAAAATCCAAGGGGATTGATGGTGATCTATTGATGATATAAAATTAAACTCCAAAAACTTCTCCCTAAAATTTCTTAAGTGGTTTATCCAAAATCATCATGCTTCCAACCTTACCCATGAGGGTTTTATTCATCCTTTATATAAATTTATTATATTCTGGGGGACATGGGACCATACTATATTAATTTCTTCCATGAAATTCTAAAACATACATCAGAATCACTAGATGTATACTCTCTTTCATTTTCTGAATAAAGATACTTTATATTCCTTCTATTTCTACATTCCACCATGACATGGAAAATCTTGATGCAATCCAAAACATGGTATTTTATCCATAAGAAGAGAACCCAAAACTTTTTAGATTCATTTTAAATGAATGTTAAAAACTAATGGTATCCTTAAATTGAATCAACCATAGTTGGAACATATACATAAGAGTGCACCAGATCCAATAAATATAATCTCCCCAATGAAGTAGTGCAAAATGAGACTCGAATTTTCTTCCATATAAATAGTAGATACATGGATTAAGTTATGAATCCTTGTAAACTCTTATGTAATTCTTCTTCATTAGGGTGAGTAATCCTCTTTTACTCATATGGATGAGTCTTTTATGACACAGATTGAATGAAGCCTCTCCTTCCACCATGTTGAGGATGTCTTCACATATCATCACTTGAGTTTTGTATAATGTACCACATATGTATTCTTTAGAAATGATGATGGATCCTTTCGTCATCTTCAATACTATATTCCCCAAGATATTTTTATATACTTTTCTATAGAAGGATATTTTTAATAACAGGTTGATTCAAAGACTTGGAACATGAAGAAAATCATTTATGGTGATTGTGTATCCAATGTTCATCTTGACTTGGATATCATCAATTCCAATAATCTCAACCAAACTAAAATTTATCATCTTGAATTCAACAAGGTCATCAATGTGATAAGTTAATAAATACTCACAATACTAAGGGGCATGGTATAATTTTGCTACATTGATCACTCATTCCGTGTCTTAGCCTAGTGTATGAAAGATAGTTTCTTCTTTATATTTGGATCAAAGAACAACTTCTCTTGTGACAATCACATACAAATTTTCTTTTCTTCTTTATCAATTTTTACCTTGGCCCTTCTATTGTAGTAAATTTTTGAAGTTATTCTTTGTGTTTCCCTCTATGGTGTAACAGTAAAATTTTTATATTATCCTCCTATAATTTTTATACCTTCCACTACTTATTTCCCCCAGACTACCTCCTTGCTGTCCCTATTACTTACCTAGTACATGAGATTGGGTCTATTTATAAATTTCATCCTTCCTTCAGGCCTCCCTATTGAATAATGAATCCTTTAACATTTTCATGGTATGTTTTCCTTTAGTCATTATGTTTCTAAGGGATACTAACTGCATATAAAAAATATAAATAAGTGTTCATTGTAGTAGATTTTACTAATATTAATTATTCAAAGTTTTACCTATAACCACCATTTAATTCACCACACTCTAGACCTTACTAGTGTGTTCAGCTATAGAGCTTTCACTCTATAGTCAAAGTTTTATCAACTACTTTAACAAGATAATATTATTTACAATGGTATTTTTTTGGTATTTATTCTCCAACTTTATATAGAGTTAATACGTATTATTTTCTTGAGAAATGTGGTACTAGACTCTATGATCGGTTCTTTGGTGGATTTGATTGATAAAATTTTTGTGCAGTTTCTTTAACTTGGAAATGTTTGTGGTATTGGGGTTGAATAACTTATTCTTAATGGGGTTAAATATATCCTTTTCATTAAGGATAAGTTTTTCTGAGGCTTACCAAAGATGTAATTCAATGAAGTCAACATGATTATCCATCCTGTAGATGGAACCTTGGTTGAAATTTAATTCTATAAAAATTAGATAAGAATTTTTTAAAATAGATCACACCACTATGTCCAGAATGGTAAAAAAACGATGAAATAAACTCAAGGATAATCGAAATCATACTCCCATAGATCAAGATATAATCAGAATGGAATCAATAATTGAGATTCATAAATGATGTGGTGATGATATGGCAAAAATGTGGCATGCCAGAGTAGCTATCATAAACTCAGTGTAAATGTCACCTACACCAAAACAATAACTTATTATCTGATAAAAGTATATTATAACACCCAAAATTTGACCAACCATTGAAAAAATAAAGGAATATATTTTTATCCTCGTTTTGAAAATAATATTTCAATTTTAATCACCTCAACATGAACTTTCAGAATCTGGATTTAGAACATGAATGTGATCAACTCAATTTTTCCAATCACTAGAAAATATCATCTACTCACTAGTATTTTCACTCAAATGGATTTGATACCAGTTAATATGATTCAATAATCTCTTATAGAGGGAATTAATGATGAAAAATGGATAATAAATGGATTTATTTAAACATGAAAAAGGTTATAAGAATCCCCCTCACACTCCACCCTTTCTTAGTATAAATGTGCTCTCAAGATTCTCTACCAAAATAAGATCTCTCTATTCTCAGATCATATTATGGTGTAAGGATTTACCAGACCTCATTTTATATTTATAGTAAGAGGTTTCAAGTTTATCACATCTCTCATATGTCCCACCTATATACACCAACCATGGAATCGAAATGAATAACTACTGCACTTTTATAATGTTAATATGCTAATATATAAGTCATATATAGGTCACCATCCATTGATCCTTCAACATTGAAATATAGAATTCTTTATCCATGCCACTAAAAATTAATGGGGATAAAGTTGGAGTTTTTCTATCTAAATGTGTGATATTTTTTTATTGAGAAATGTATTATTATTAGTGTTCTCAAAGTGAGCTGGTTCATGATGGATCATGTATGTTACTATAAATCTAGAATCTGAGTGGTTATGGATTATTGTTAGATCTAGTTTAATCTTTTTTATCAAAGACACTAATATTGGATATTTGAGGGATATTTTAAGGAATAGTGTTACTAAATATTTGAAGTGAAAAACTATATTCCATGATGAATTGTGATAGAGTAAATTTCTTAACTGAACCAGTAGTGGATTAGAGCTATTCTAGTGGAGTTGAACTGAGTTACCTAAAGCTAAATTGATACTATCAGTGTGTCCATAAGTTTGTCTAAACTGATTTTGAGATGGTTATAGCTATTGAAAATATAGAGGAGTGTCTATAGGTGGAGGAAAATTCTTATTTTTGGAGGCTCTATTCAGAGGGGTTGATTCTCAGTCTAGAAAAAAATTGAAGCTAACTATGGATATTTTTCTTGGGAGGGATTCTCCAAGTATTTCTCTTTTTTTATTATATTTTTTTTCTATTATGTAATTACTTTGTTTCTGAATAATGGGTAGATATGTTAATTTCATTGTGAATTGATGTTTTAATCTTAAGTTGTTTATTTATCTCATCATGATCAGATGACTAAACATATAATTTGAAATATTTTATCATTACAGTGAGGTGATTATTAATCAATTCTTGTGAGGATCTTATTGAGTTGATCCGTAATCCAAGGTAATATTTTCATAATTAAAAATACCTAATTATTTTCATTGATATAATTTATCATAGTATTATTAAATTATTATGTTATCTATTTACACTATAATGAGTATTAGAAATGAATCATTTGTTTTATGTTTACATGGATCTAAATGTATTATTTGAATTAATTGATTCATTTATTAAATATTTTTTAATTAATGAATTTATATTGTGTGTAAAAATTAATTTTATTAGTTTTTTAACCTTACGTGTTGTTCTTGATATGTTATCTTACATTTAAAAAAGTTTTAGAGAATTTATTATACTCTTACATAGCCTGATATCATTTTTGTTTACCATTATGCAAGTGGATATAAGTTTTATAAAGAAGATTTTTTCATACAATTATGTAGATTAAAATAAGATTTATATGATATTAAATGTGTAAATATTAGCTTTACAGAAAATATGGTTAACTTTACATAGGGTATAGAAATCATCACTTACCATTACACATCTCATGGAAATTACCTTTATTAATATATGGATTTATAGCATGATCTATTTTTTTGAGTATTTTGATATGTTGATTTAGTGAAAATTAATAATAATTATTTTATTTTATTTGTTTATTTAATAAATAATCAATAATAATGTTTTTTCTATGAATGGTTATTTTGAGTTAGAGAAATTCTTGTGAAATGGGAAATGTGGCCTCAGGTGTTTTGAGGTTAGTCATGTTTTAGGAAGTATTTTTTATTCGAAACAACCAAATGAAAAATAGTATCCCATTGAGCAAGTGAGTGTGTCTCACAGGTGAATTTTTAATATTCCATGGGGATTTTTATTACATGATGAAATACGTAGTTGTTTTTTGTGAGAAAAAGGCTTTAATAAATAACTTATTTAAATGACTAAAGTGGATTATTTAAATCATTTTAATTTATGTATCAAGTTTTCAAAAATTTCCATAAAAATGATCAATATAAATTTTCTATAACTTATACATGGATATAAAAAGTCTAATGTTTTCAGAAAGACTTAGTATTAGTGACCATAAGAAGTTTATAATCCATGTTTGGCATACACGATAAACAATTAATTGATTCAAATTTATTGCTTATTTCAATCAATTTTATGATTCTCAAGAACTAAAAAATTATTTTTTTGGAAGATCAAAGGAATTACTATTTTACCAAGGATATATAGTTGTAAACATAAGGGGGGGATTCTAGTTTCAAAAACAAAATTTAAAATTTTAACAAAAACATATGTTTTTAGGAGATTCGATTTATAAAATACTGATCAAATCAAGGATTAGAGTAAAAATAGTATATGAAACAACAATATAAACTATATGAAATACAATTAGCCCATTTTAAATTTAATGTGATGTAATATTATAAAAGTATGAAAAAAGTAAACCATGAAATGAAAATAGTTTATTTCATTCAATGTTAATTAAAAAATGAATACAATGGAAATTTAAAAACAATACATAGATTATTGGTTAATAAACCAAATACATCCTTAAAGAATATAATTAAACCACAATTAAGTTTCATAGTATAAGGTGAATATTTATATGAAATATATGGTATCCACATATTTTATCCTGATGTAAGGTATCCCTGATTTTATTACTAATTAGAAATTACATCTTCCTAAACCTAGAAGCCCTCATATAAACCTATCAATAATAGATCTCTTCTATAAACTGGATGTTCTTAATCCCTATATTTCTAGCCACATAATCCCTTGACCTAAATGATAAAAAATTTAAATGTCTTCATGTCCCTAAAATTCCCCAATCCATATGTTTGGTAAAAGAATAATTAAAATAGAAATAGTAAGATCTTTTGAAGGGTAACCTTAATAAACTCTATATCCTTGCAAAAAACACACAAAAAGAAAAGTATTACATTGATCAGAATCACTCTAAAAAATAAGTAATTAAAAATATTTAAGACGATATGAAACTTTCATAATTCTTCATTCTTGTGTATATGTGTGTTTTATTCACTATGTGTGACTACATTTATAGGAAACATTGTAACAACTCTAATGGTTAGATTTTCATAAATATTAGAGTCAGTTGCAACTGAATAAACAAAAACTTTTCAATCCACTGGTGAACTTAACATGTTTCTTCATATACCAATGAGTTAATCCATCACCACTATAATGTTAATAAATTCGATGAATTTAATTTTGTATAAAATTTCAAATCACTAAATTTTTACAAGTTTGATTTAGTTCACCGATATTTCAGTTATCAGAATTTTATTCTGTATAAGCAAAACAACTTAAAAAAACTCAAGTTTGATCATTTTTATATAAATTGTATTTTAATTTCAAAAAAATAATGTAATTAATTCATTGAATCAACAATATCCCCATTTTTGAGAAATAAAAAAACATAACTGAAAATTTAATGTTCAATAGAATTTTAAAGAAAAATCCTTATGAACATTAGTAGAAAGAATTTACTTTTTATTCTATTTAGATTACTTTAGAATTAAATTGTTAGATATAAATAGGATATAAGAAACATAAATTTCTCCCCCTTAAATGAAATAATTAAATTTATCAATTTCCAAATATTTATACACTTTTTTATTTTCAAAAATAAAACAAATAAAAATAATGAAAAGAGGATAATATATTGAATTAATGAATAAAAATGGAAATTAAAAATTATCTTCTCTTGGTAATTTTCCAATAATATATTTTGGTTTCTTCTAATTCTTATATAACTCGCGGTATCTTTATTGAATTTTTTATCAAGGTTGATGTAATCAATTTTTTTACATTTATTCTATTTTGACCATTATTTCCAACATAAAAAGACCTTCTTATGATGATATCATATATTGAGCTTCATATCCTCTAATATTCATTAGGACCTTAATAGGAATCTCCACATATTAGAATATATGATTCTATATTATCACACTTTGAAATTCACCGTCTTAACCACTATACAGAGAGATTTCTTTGAATTCATCTTAAGAATTCTATTGTCCTAAAATTTCCCCTTTGTTGTATGGGTGATCGAGAAAGAAATATGTGGATGAAACATATGTTGTATGAATTCTTTATAAAAAATTAAATATATAATTTATTTATTTGAAAATATTAGTTAATTTATGATAACTATAAACATTTCCTCTATAAAAATTAATATAT
This sequence comes from Viscum album, assembly GCA_963277665.1. NCBI lineage: Eukaryota > Viridiplantae > Streptophyta > Magnoliopsida > Santalales > Viscaceae > Viscum > Viscum album. The sequence continues at coordinate 2,099,375,003 of OY728150.1, forward strand.
AAAATGAAAAAATTATATTCTTGAAGTTTTAAACATATACCCATTTTGATTAACAATGATAGAATGTGAAGAATAAATTATTAAAAGATATATTTAAAGAAGTTAAAGATCTATGAATTTATTTTCCAAAAAATAATTAATGATCATCCTCTCAAGAGGATGGTTCAATGAAATGTTTAACTGAAATTTTTCATCATTCATAGAAATTAAATGATATAAATGTGATATTTATGAAAATCCAAAACATAAATTCAATGAAGATATAGATTAAATACCTATGAAATTAATAATGAAAAATGATGATTTTCCCCATTTTATATCATCTTTCAATATAGGAAGATTTTTTTAATAAAAAGAAGATTTAATATAATTTTATATTGATCATTATTATCTTTTTTGTTGATAAATTAAAATATAATAAAGGTGAAAGTTTAATAAAAATATCATTAAGATGATTTTCTATTCCGATAAAGCTGATAATTATATCTCTTTCTTGTGTGTGATCTCTAAGGAAATGGTGTCTTACAACTATTTACTTTTCTTATGAGTCATGTGTTGGGTTATTAGACAATGAAATAAAAATATTTTTATTAAAAATAATTGGAGTTCATGTGAAACTAAAAAAATCTATGTGTATGTTTTGCATCAATAACACTTGATTACAAAAACTTATAGCCACTACATATGCATCTTTAATAGGGGAAGTTGATATAGGAGGTTGTTTCTTACCAAACTAACAAAATAAATATTCTCATAAGTAATTAAATGTTCTAGAATTAGATTTATATCTAAGCTATAGCCTCTAAAGTTAGCATCCATGTAACTTAAAAAAATCATTTCTAGAGGAGTAAAAAAACCACGTACCAAAGTTCCTTTAAGGTGATGTAAAATATATTTTACCACATTTAAATGAAATTTCTTAATATTATCTTGAAATATCACACATAAACATACTAAAAACATAATGTATGGTTAAATTGGTGTAGGATACAGTATTCTTATGATCGTACGTCTATAATGTTTTTGATCTAACATTTTACAATATTCATCAAGATCAAGTTTTTTAAAAGTTTATACTCGCATAATTATACTAGATGGATTTTGAAGACAAAAATTTTTGAGTAAATATTTTACACATTTATATCAAGTTAAAATATTTCCTTTTGGTTTTTAAGAAATTTCATAACGATGTTAAAATTTGAGTTTACCCATCTTTATCATTTCAAATTAATTTTTCAAAAGTTTAGAAAAACTATCATAAATAATTTTTTAGTCGAATAAAAAATAATATAATTTACATATATTTGAACAATTATGGTATCATTAAAAATATTCTTTGTAAAAAGGATTGGATTAATAATTCTTATAAAAAAACATTTTAAATAAAATATCTAATAAATATATAATTCCAAGACCTTGGGGTTTCTTTAAGTCAATAAAGTAATTTAGTAAGTTTAAATACATTTTTTAGAAATTTAGTGTCTTTAAAACCATAATGTCTTTATACATAAACTTCATATTAATTTTATATATCAATAAAATCACTTTTAACATCTATATAAAAAAAAACTTAATACGTGCTTTAATTCCTAGTATGGTCCCGATCTATTATAATATTGCTAACAGTAATAAGGTTTAACCATAATCTATTAATCCCTCTTAAAATTATCCTTATAAATAAGCCTTTCTATATTTCAATAAATAGTTCCATTTTCATCACATTTTTTTTCTAAAAACCCATTTTACTCTAATTAATGCTTTATATTTTATTCATTTAATTATGGTCAAAACATGATTTCTTTTAAATTGATTGAGATATTCCTACATAGCCCTTAACCAAATTTTGTGACCCAAGGCATATTCTATCATTTTATGTTAAAATAATGACAATAATTCATGATGGTCAAATTGATTTCTCATGGAAATTCTAGTTTTAACCAGACAACTTACATCACTAATATTATTATCCGAAGGATGATTCATTAAAATTGATTATTTTTAGGTAAATTAATAAGTTTATTATCAACTATTAGATGTATATATTTGGTAGAATTTTATTCTATAAAATAAAAATATGATGATCTAACCTATAGAGTATTTACTGCTAGTATTTTTGAATCAATTTATAGAAGACAAATAATATTTTCTTAAAAAAATTATCTAGATATTTTATAGAAACAGAAGGATAAGATTCATAAAACTTTACATGAACTATTTATTACACCACATTAGCTCTTTTACTAAATAATCAATATTCTATACTAGTTTTAATATATATTATGAAAATCCCTTCATCAGGTTTAGGTTCAAACTTATATAGTTGATTTTTATTATTAATGATGAATTCCATACACCCAAAGTCTCTAAAGTAAGAGAGTTTTGGATTTATTCCAATCCAAAAACTAGCAAGAGTTTTATCAATATGAGTTTTGAGTAAGAATAGATTAATAGTATAGTAATAAGTACCTATATCCTCATCCCAAAAATGTCTAGCAATAGAATACCCACCTAGAAAAGTTCTATAAATTTCATGAATAATTTTATTTCTTTGTTCAAATACCTGATTTTTATAGTGTTCTAGGTTATGAAAAATTATGATTAATACCTTTCTTACTACAAAATGTTTCAAATTCATAATTTATAAACTCATCATCATGATCACTAAAAATAGTTATCAAGGGTAGGAATTTATAATTTTTAGAAAAATCATGAAAACCTTGAAATGATTAATATATTTTGATTTTTAAGAGATAAAATATACCTAATTATATCCAGTGTAATCCTTAACCAAAGAATACATATAATGTTTGACCCAAAAAACATACAGTTTTTGTAGGTCCAAATAAATCCATGTCCACTAACTATAAATATTCATAAGTAGAGACGTCACTTTTATATTTAAAACTAGATTTATGTTTCTTACCAAATTAGATAAGATTAAAAACTCTAGTTGAGTTGAATTTATGTTCCAGTAGATACCGAACTTTTCATTTTCTAAAATGTATAACTAAAGTTAATAGTTAGTATAACCTAATATTCTCTACCATAAAAAAGTTAAATATTTAGGTTCTATTAATTAAGGAATGTTATTAGGACTTATGTTTTTTAAGATAAGAGTGTAAACATTCTCATTCTTGTTAGTTTGTAGAATGAAAATAACTTCTAAAATATGAACAATATATTTATCATTACCTAAGTTCATAAGATAAACCATATCACACAATTAACTAATGCAGATAAGGATGTTCTTATGACTTAAAAAATATATATTTTTAAATTAAATATTTTCCAAGAAAATAAAATCCTCAATTTCAGTGGATTCTCCGTGTGTTGCCTCCAAAAGTGACTTATCCTCCATTCATTTTTTTTTGAAATTTCAGAAGTTAGAGTTGTCTTATTTTTTATTTATAGAAAAAATAGTATCCATATACTATTTTTCCACTTTTTGGTACACAAACTATTTTCATAAAAAAGATAAAACTAATTTCTTGGTACCCAAACTTTATTAGGACCAGATATATCAGCAATAAAAATTTGAGGAAACCATATCTGACCAACTCTTCTATATAGAACAATTTTTAGTTGTTCAGAAATAAAATATTTATGAAAACTAAAATATAGAACTTTTTTGAAGTGAAAAATTTATTCCCATGACTTACCCTTTGACATTTAGTACAAAAGATTAACTTTTTAGTAAAAAATTGTTTGATTAGAAATTAGATTTATCGATAGAAGAATAAATTCCATTAGAAGTTCTAGAGGGTCTTATTTGTTTATACTTATTACCAAAATATTATTTACCAAAATTAAAATTTAATAAAAGTTTATTAAAACTAAAAACTTTGAATTTTAGTTAAACAACTAAATTATGATAATCTAAATTCCAATCTTTGAGTTTTTGATCAATCTAATTCATATTAAAATTAGTTTTTGATTCTAATTCAATTAAAAGTTTTCAAAAAATTTAGTGAATTTTGAAATTATTATATTATCATTAATAAGATTTAATTCAATAAAATAATAGTTACTCTTTAACTAATTATTTTAATTTTTTCATCAGGGTTCTATATAGAGATATTTCATTAAATGTATGTAAATTTTCTTCATATTCTGATCAATTAACTTTTTAATCCTATGATAAAAATTCATTTTCACCATTATATTAAGTTAAAAAAATCATATTTCGAATTAAAATAAAATTTATAATCAAGAATTAAATTGGTTTAAGATTTATAAATTACATTTGTTATGTTGAACTTCACATTATTTTCCATATTTTAATAGAATCCAACTATTTTATGACTTTCATTTGCAGTCACTTCTGATGAAATTTTAAAAGATGTGCATTCTTCACAATAACTCCAAGTATTTAAATACTTCGTGACCTTTTTCTAGTTTATTTTAGAATATATTGTTGACTTTATATCTCTATTATTTAGATTAAGACCATCTATTATTATATGAATAGCCTTCTTAAATTAATATAAAATCACTTCTATTAATTAATTCATACCATGTTTTTATTTTCTATATTTCTGATAAGTATTTTTTGATTTCATATTACTAAAAATATTATTCATTATCCTTATAATTTGAGAGATTTCATTATCACTAGTATCTGAACTTATTCATTCCAAGTTATTACATTTTCTCTTTAAAACCTGAAATTTAGATTCATTAGTGTAGCCATAAAAATTACTGGATGTAGGATTACTCGAAGTAGAAGAAAATTCCACTCCATTTTTCATTTTCTATTTCTCGACATATCTGTTAAGGAAACTTTTATATTGAATTCATGTTTTAATTAAGTTATCTAAACTTAACTTTGTCAAATGATTAGTATCATCAATAACTGTCCTATTGGATCCCTATTGTTTTAGCATTATGTCGATAATATTTTCAATACTATAATATTATAATAAATAAATTTAACTTAAATATTATAATCTATTTATAATAGTCATGAACCTTTGATTCTTTTGTGTTACAGTTTCACCAAATTGGAAATCAAAATCTTGATAATCCAATCTCAAAATTTCTCTTAAGGTTTCTAAAAACATAGATGTTCTAAAATGGGTAATTTCTAGTTTCATCTATATTCCATTTTTCATTTCAGAGGAATACATCTGGATATAAATATTCCTCCTCATAGAATATCATAAAGGACTACAAAATTTATGGTTTAATTGATATTTTATCTTTTTTTATTCAGATAATTCTGTAACTTACTTCTTTAGAGATTTTTAACTACCACTCATCATGATAATGTTTTCAAATCCAGTGTTAATAATATAAGATTTCATATGACCAATCCAATAATCATAATCAACTCCATTAAAGATAGGTGATTGAGTTGGATTTAAAATTTTAAGTGTTCCAATTGGAAATCCGATCATCATGAAAGAAATATTTCTTATACCACATTGTTAGTGCAAGGAAAATGAAATGAAAATCCAATAAACTAAGAAAAATTCAAAAATATATTTAAAATCAAGTAAATAATAGATTTGATTTCAAATATAGTCCCATGGATGTGTGTTAGTAAACCTACAAGGGGGTGAATTGTAGTTTGGAAAACATACCTACAAATTATATCTAACCATCAAGTTTTAAAATCAAATAATTTATGAAATAATGATCAGATCAATGATAAGAATAAAAATATAATATATAGTAAAAATATAAAAATTGTGAAATATATTAATTATAGAGTAAATTGAATGTATCAAATTTTAAAAAAAAGTGGGAAATTGTAAACTAAGTAACGTAAATAAAAAATTTAAATCAACGATAATTCAAAAATTAATGAAGTGGAAATTAAAAAACTAGTGTTTGAAGTATTGGTTTGGAAACACGATACTCCTCGAAAGGATATATTCAAACCAGAATTTTGAATCAAATTATTAGGTAGATCCTTAGACTAGATCAAAGGTAGAAATAACTTTCAACCTAGTGTAAGGTATCCTTGGTTCTATAACCTATCATAAGTTCTGTATTCTTATCCCTGAAAGACATCGACTAAACCTATTAGTAGATACTCTCTTCGACACACCATAAGTTACAAAGATACATTTTCTTAGGAAAATAAGCCCTCAAGATAGACTTCTAGTTGGTTTTGAGTTCTTAACTTGGGTTATTGTTGGTAGCCTTGTATCTTTTATAGCTTGGGACTTATCCATAAATTTCTAGGTCTAGGTATGAATTAATAATAGGTTGGGTTTACTTAAAAATTAAAAGACTGTGTTTCACTTAACCTGTAAAATAAAGAGGATACGACTTATACTTTAAAGAGTCTTGGTTGGGTCTTCCCATGTAAAAGTGATGTTATTTTTGTAAACCCAAAAAAGAAAAGGGGGTTTGAGTTGAGACTTCAGGTGTGTAATGTTAGGTTTTATAGGTTAGTGAATCCCCTTTAAAATTTATTAATATTTTGATGGGTTCCATTCCTCTATGTTTTTGAGAGAAGTGAAGAGAAGATGTAGGATCACATTAATCCAAACTATTATAAATATACTTTTGTTCATTGTTTAATTTATTTCATTTAATATCAACATATTCTTCATATAATTAGTGGTTTAATTGTTTATTTCTTAAATATATCACTTTCTACATTATAAGTTTAAACTCTCATTATATACAAGGAATGCAAATTCACTCCTAATTTCCATTTCTATTACCCATTTAGGACTTAATAATGGATATCATAGCATAACTCTATTATGGATTGTTGTGATTAGTTTCTAAAAAATATTGTGATTATCATACTTTTTAGATAAATTTATCATACTTGGCTTAACCATACAAAGAAAATATATTTTTTAGTGATGAATTTCATAATTAATATCAAAAAATTGAATAATTCACTTTCACCATACTTTAATGGTAGTAAATATGATCAATCAGAGATCATATGGAAATGTTTTTAACGAGTATTGATATTTAATATTTGGATATTGTGATAAAACCATAATATTTAATTTAATTTAACCCAATTAAATTTAGTGGTATAAATGATAGGAAATATGATATTAATTTTAAATTTATTAATATTTTTTATTTCTCTCTTGCTGGATTTATTTGACAATATATTTAAGTATTATACAAATTAGATGTTTGGAAGCATCTTGAGGCCATAAATATGAAATAAGATAAAGATAAGAGGAATTTTTTTAGTTTCAAAAAATTCATCCATAATCAAATATAACAATCATACATGAAAGAGTAAAATAAGAAAAAAAATCAAGAAGCATAAAGATGAAAATTCATTATCATGCATGGAAGGTAATTCTAATGAGAAATTATATTATTTAAATCCTACATGTTATGAATAAATGAATAAAGGAAACATTAAATCCAATTTAACAAGGCTCAATAATCAAAATAATGGAAAAAATGAAATAAATTCATGACTACATGGAGTTATTTAGAACATTCTCTCTCAAATGATGAAGATAAAAGTAAAAAATAAACTTTATTTTTGACTCTTTGGGAAAATATTCCAAGTTAACATATTTAACTCCTCATTATAATTCATCAAGGGTTTTGGGTTAATATGCTAAAAAGATAGAAATATTTTTTTAGTGAGAATCATATATAATTGTTTTGATTCCAACTCTTCTCTTAATTATGAGAATTAAAATATTTATGAGTCAAAACGAATCTATGACTCTCATGAGGTCCAAATAATATAAGTGACACACCCACACCCACACCCACACCCACATATATTTATATATAAATATATAAAATCTAAATTTATGATAATAAAAATAATAAAATGATCTATCCATTAATCATGAAAGGTTAAAAAAATGAAGATTCTAAAATTTAAACTCTTAGGAGAAAAAATCATTAAATAAAAGATGAAAATGAAGTAGAGGAGATAAAATTTAATTAGTTAGTGGATGACATATTTAAAGTTGAAAAGGAATATAAAAAGTCTATGAAAGAAAATTCTAAATCCAAAAATATTTCTCTTAGTTCTAATATTAAATTTTTGATGATTTTGAGTTTTTCTAAAAATAAAATTGAAAGATTAAATTAGATATTGATAGTTTGAAGAAAAATTTTTATAATGGAATAAATAAAAAGAATATACCTAATTATGAAAATACTTTATGAATCATCCAATAAAAGGAATGACTATTATAATTTATTCTGTTTACTATTATAAATGAGGTGATTATAAATATTATGCATCTAGTTGTTATGTAAAGTTTAATCCATTAATTGTAAATAAAATAGTTTTCCAATTAAAAATTGATTTTGAGTCTAGTGTTTAAAAACATTCAATAGTTTTGGTTCCAAATAAATTTTGTACTAATCTTTTTGAAAAAAATAGTTCTGATGAGAAAGTAAAACGGGTCATCAGTTTTATGGGAAACATAAATTTCTTTTATTATATTCCTAGAATGGACTTTAGAAATTATTTTTTATATTTCAATAATTATATCTTGTTTATATTTTATCTCTTTAATGCTATCATATTTTTCTGTATGTATCAATACATACTTTTTGGTTAATAAGCATGCATAATTAATTTTATCGGTTAGCTTAACTAACATGTTATTAATTTATTCTTTGAATTTCATATAATATATTATTTTTATCTTTGTTCCATAAAATTTTGTATCTATATGGAATTATTATCATGCTTAGAATTCAAATTATGTACAAATTAGATAGTTTTTTCAAATTAATGTATCTGAAATTGAGGCGGGGGGGGGGGGATTCACCATGTGAAATTTATAATGTTTTTATTCATATAGAGAACATTAATTTAGGAAGATATAAAGTAATTTTAATTTATAAATATTTCTAGGGAAATATAATTTATTTAAATATTTTCAAGAATGTTGAATTTTTTTTGTATTTCTTCTTGGGTATGCTAGAATTTTGTATTTGTATTTTCAAGAATATTAAAGAAAATTAATTGTTACATGTTTTATTCTTGTTCAAATATAATTGAAATTAATAATTTATATATTCCTAACATGGGAAGAATATATATTTTTTTTGAATTTTAAAATCTATTGTATATTTGTCTTTTATAGGTTGTATCGATTAACACTTTATAAAAATAGAGGACTATATTTAGGGTTTCATATTCACTATTATTTAAAATGGAAGGAAATAGTTCATTTGAAAGGGATTAATTCATGATTTATAATTCATATTTTTTGGTAATTTTATATTTTAAAACCACTATAAACATTTTGATATGTTTATTTACTCAAAACCTTAAATTATCTTTAAATACTAAATCTAAGAAAAATTTAGTTCTTGAATTTTTGAAATCTAGTTTCATGTGACTTTTTTCATTTAATGTCCTTAGATTTGTTTTATAATTATAGTCTATTAACATTTTCAATATGATATTATATAATCTGTGCTTAGAATTTATAAATTAAAAGAATAATTTTTTAATTATGGATTGTATGATCATGTTCAAGGGGAGTTAATATGTTTAATATTTATAATTTTATAAATATTATTCTCATGAGTTTTATGAACTGATTTTGGAAAAATGTGTACTTTATATATGGAAGGAAGTTTTTCATGTATCAAATATTTTTTTTGAGTTTCTCATTGGATTAATTATTATGATAATGTGGACACAATATTTATGAATGCTGCTACTATATTTTGAACTAAATGTGAAAGATGCAATCATGAAATTTTTCTATATATTTCATTTTAACCCATTTCCACCATCAATCACTAAACATATTTACATATAAAAATTTAATCCATGATTTTTTAAAATATTTTGTTTATAACTAGATGTTTATTTACTCTAGGTTATTATTTTTAATTTTAAAGGGAGATTTATTTTCAAAACTAATTAAATTTTTTCTTTATAGTTTCAATCTTGCAAAAGTTATATGATCATAAAATTTTACTTTCAAGCATACTGAAATATATTAAATATATTTATATTTTATAAATTAGTTTTATATTAATAATTATATTTAAAATATCTCAAATCTATTGGAAAATAATTAGTAATATAAATTTAAGTGTGTGATTTTGGTTTTTAAATAGCACGAGCCTAGATTTTTTTAATATTAAACTATTGAGAGTTTTTATATAAATATTTCAAATTTGATTTGAATATTCCTTTGAAAGGAACTTTTTTTAACTTATTAATTATTTTTTGAGTAATTTTTAAATATAAAATTATAAAATAAAATATTATGTTCCTGAAATATGGTTTTTATTTAGATTTCTAGGTTTTATTGGAGAATAAATTATTTATTTCTAATTTTAAATTCCTTCTCTAAATGAAAATGGATATTCACATTTATTTTATTAAAAAATCATTTGGAGTCATTTTTTCAAATTATTATAAAATAGAGATAATGTTTTCATGTAATATTTTTAATTTATTTCAAAATGGGGGAGAATTTTTGGAATTTATGTTTTGTTTTATAATTTTCAGAGGGTGAGATTTTTGAGTGTCTCCTTAATCCAATTTTATATTTTGATAATTATAAATACCTCATTATTTTCATATTTATATTTTCTCACAATATTATTAAATTATTATTTTATTTATTTTCTCTATAATGAGTATTATAAAGGAATTACTGGTTTAAAGTATACATGGATTATAAATAAATAACATTGTATCAATTTATTTAGTTATTAATTGTGTTTAATTATTTTTTTTATTATGAGTTCAAGTTAGTTTTCTTATTTTATTTTCACCCTTATGTGAGGTTATGGATACATTTTATTACCCATAAACATGTTTTGGACACTTAATTACACTCTTATGCAACTTGTTTGATTTTATTTTACCTTTACGCAATTGGATATGAACCTTACGCAAAAGCATTATTCTTACATTAACATAATATCAAATAAATTTTATGTGAGATAAAATGTGTACAACTTATATTTATGAAAAATCATATTTCCTTTAATCTAGGTATATAAATCACCAGAAACCTTTATAGATCTCTTCTAAATTTCTTTTATACATATATGGTTTTGAAAGATGCTCTATTTTTTTGATAATTTTGATATATTGATCTAATTCATATTAATATTAATTATTTTATTTGATTTATTGATTCTATAATTACCAATTAAAAATTTCTGTGATATGAAATATTATTTATAATTGGAAAAATATCAGATAAATGGGAAACTGGCCTCAGGAAAGTTGTGTTTAGCCATGGTTGGGGAGGTAAACTTTTTTTAAAATAGCCAGATGAAGACTTACACATTATAGATCAAGTGAGAATGTTTTATGGGTGATGTTTGAATATGGTAAGGGTATTTCTATAAAATAATGAATTTTGTAATTATATTTTTTAGGGAGATGTAAAATATATAGGAAAAACATATTAAAACATCCATAATTGATTTATTATTGTGTTTTGATGTGTAAAAAACCCTACCCCAGTATCCTAGAGTTAGTGGTTACATGACTAATTTTGTATAAGATAAAAGAGATCTCATCGCTAGGGGCCATATAGTTTTGTATTCTTGATAAATTAGATACATACTTAAATCTAACATTACAATTGAAAACATAAAATACAACATAGTGAAAATAAAAATTCTTCACCCTTGAACTCATTCAATGATTCATTTTTCATATATTGGGGAAAATAGTTAAAATAAGGGTTATATTATATGCTTAGTAAAAGTTTCATATAGTGTGAGATATCATGAATAATAAGGTACAACCAATATGCATGGTAAATAAATGAGAAAATTCCATTTAATAAAAAGCATGAGCAAGAATAATAATATAACAAGTGTAAATAAAGATCAAATAATGCCATATAAATAATCACATGATTTTGAAACATATCCCTGAATATCTCAACAATTCAAATAATTACATCAACATAAATAATTAATATCATAATTATGTAATGCATAATTTTGGACTATATAAACATACTTTCAAGGCCCCATGTGAAGTCATATTACAAAAATGGCTATGACTTTAGTCAGGTATCCTAACTAGTTTTTCACATAAGACGCACCGATAAATCTATAGGCTATAGCGGGTCCTTGTTATCACTTATTAAGTCAAATGAATTTATCAAGTCAAATGGATGAATAAAAATTCAATAAATAAAAAACATAAATATTTTTATTAATAAACTAGAATATGAAATGTTAATATTTTCTCCCAATCTAACTAATTAGATGAATTGATAATAAAACTTATTCAGTATACCTTGATAATAAATAATTATTCATATTGGATGAAGTAGAATATAAAATTTAAATACTTCTAACAGTTAAACTGATCAAAAAACATTTAGATAAAAAATAATGATGGTATCATTGTAACATATCCCTAGTGGAGAATAATTAAAATAAAGGTTTGTTATCGTTTTTGAATTGAAATTCCATGAAAAGATCATTAAAAAAAATCTTCAGTAAAATATATTTTCATTTTAAAAATAAATTTTTAAAACTTTGAATTTACTGAATATTAGGGAAAAATTTTTCTTTGAAAATAAAATTTTAAAATTTTAATAGAAACTTCAACTCATAGAGTGGTCATCAGACCAGAAACTTTTGTTCACATTGAGTTTTTGAAAACATTGATTCTTTTCACATATTTGGTAAAAATTCAATAATTACCTCATTAAAAAAATTAAAAAATGTCTCCTTTTATTTTTTTTAATTATATCATGGGTAAAATTAATTTAAAAAATCATAGGGTAATATTAAAAACATTCTTGAATACACATTTATAAGTCATGAACATAAAATAAAAATATCCCTGACTAAAAAGAAGTCATTGTATGTTTTTATTAGAATTTTGGATTAATATTTTGAGTACATAAAAGAGGAAAATTGAAGGAAAATATATAATTTTCAAAAATAAATTTATTGGAAGAAAATATATTGAGTTTAATATAGAAATATCATATAATTTCTCCAGTGGAGACTTACACATAAATAATAATGAATAATGATGAAATTGTGAAATTAACCCTTACCACTTTGGTAACTTTAGAATCACAACCCACATGAAATAAATAAAATTAACGAAATATTAAATACCATGAATGAAAATAAATTCATGATATAACATATGAAAGGTTTAATACGTAAACCTTATAAAATAAACTTGGTGCATAAAATTTAAATATGCATTAATAAAGAGAAAATTCTGACAAAATCCCTTACCCCAGGTCCGAATCATCTTGTTTGTTATTTATATTCATGAATAATAAAATAATTATAATTATTTACTTTCTTAAAAACTTTTTAATGTTTAATATTTATTTAATTTTATTTAATACAATGTTTTATTTAATTACATAATCAATTATGTTCATGCAAGACGTTTTGATAGTATTAAGTTCATATGCGCAGAATGACTTTGAATGATTGATTATAGTAAAGGAGTTCATATTTACATCATATAAAAAATATTAATAATAATTTAATAATAATTTTAGTACATAAATTATAGTTTTTAAACTAATCATGAAGTATTGTTATGAAAAATGAACTATATTATAATCATGGAGATGGTAGACCCTTTGTACACATGAGTAACGTTTCCATTTTCAACAATTTTTTTGGGAAAAAGGTAAGTATTATTTGTTCTTTATATAATGATTATTTTACAGTAAATAACATATTAGTTTTTTAATATACTTATATATATCATCCTTGCGATGTGGTGATGAAGAACAAATCATATCCCTTCGTAGAGGTGGTAGTCGACACACACACATGAATGTTGTTATAGTTTTTCAGTGAATAAAAAGGTAAGAAATTAAATGATATATTATATTTTATGAATGTTAAATATCTTATTAATATCACATATATACATTAAACCCATCATTAAAACCATACTTTATATGAGGTGATGTAAAAAAAATTACATTGGTTCGTGAGGTGATAGTCCTCATATACACAAAATGTAGTTTCATTTCCCATTTGATAGAAATGGAGATGGATATAGGGTATTCAATTAACATGGAAACATAAAAATATATGGTATATTATTATTTTATAATATCATATTTTTTTTAATAACATTTCAAGGAGGTGGAAGAAGAAATAAAAAATCACTTGATTAATAATAATACCACATCTTCAGAAAACCACTTTAGGATTTCACCAAAAGCCTTACTAGGAGGGTTTTTAATAAAAAACACTTCTAGTTCATAGGGAGGGATTTAAGGAAGGAATTTTTTCATTGTATGTTTTGAAACAAAATTTTCTTTAAGTGTAAATAAGAGAGGATAATAGATGTCCTTTTATAATTTGGGAGGGGCACTCATATGGAAATTTCCTAAAAGAATACAAAATAAAAAAATCATTATCAGGCCAAAAGATTCCAAAAAGCCATATATTATAAGGTGTAATAGCATAAGGTAGAAATATTTCCATAAAATATGTCTTATACACGTTTAAGTGAAAAAATTAACCTTTTAGTTTGGTTTAACCTCAGGGTAAACCCGTTTTAACTTTAATCTGTATAATAATTTTTTACTATTTATAATATTCATTATGAATAAAAATTAAGTTAACATTATTAAATAATATTAATTATTATGAATAAAAACATTTAATTAATTTAACCAAATTAAATTAATTTACGGGACATAATTTAATTTAAAATTAAACTGATAAAACACGATAAAAAATGGTTTTTCAAAAAAAATGAAAATTTCAAGCAACATATGATCTTATATTAAATCTATGATTATAAATAATATTTATATGACTTTAAATTAATATAAATAGATATATATTCTATAAATTTATTTTAAATAATTCCTTATTATGGGTTATTGTATTTAAAAAATGGATAATCTTTATACACTTAGAAACATTTTTTCGAAAACCATGTTTTTGAGCATAAAAATAAGATTATACAAATACCATGAAATATATTGATTGAAATGAAATTGATTGAATTAATATAAGTAAAATGGTTCATATTACACCTTAAGAATAAATTTAATATATAATACTTCTTCGAAATAACAAAATTCAATGAAAATAAATAACAGTGTTTGAAAAATTAGTAATTTTCACTATTCACTAAAAAATTAATCATTTTAGAAAAATATAAAAATTTCACCGAAATTTAATTTTAATATACTAATTTAAAAAATAAATTTTTTCATATAATATAATTTATAAAATTTGGAAAAAATAATTTTAAAATAAGTTTTCAAAACACTGTAAATTAACTTTTTGGAAAAATACTACTTTGATGCATGAAAATGGATTTATTCATATACCTACCAAAAAAAATATTTGATAAATGATAAATTTTTTATTTATTATATAATATATAAATTTTATTAAAATTATTAACTAATATTTGTTAATTCATTTTGTCAATATTAAAACACATTTCACGCATAAAAATAGTTTTTTCAGGAAAAAAATTTGTTTTACTTTTATATGATTTGTATTTTCATTTATAAAAAATTGATAACCAATGTATTTATGTTATACATGTGTAACCCTAAAATTTTCATAATTAAGTTAGTTCTATTCATACCCTCTAATTTAATGTCCATGTTATAATAGAATACTATATTTCAATTTATTTATACCGGGGTTTTAGTGTTTCAAAATCTATCAAAGAGATTATATTAATTTAAAAAAAAATATCATAAAATATCTGGGTGTTACATTACACCCCCTTAAATAAATTTCACCCTATTAATTATTTTTCTATTATGAATTGTTTAATCTTTATTAAAAATCCACATCATGCATAGGTATACAAAAATTTGTTTTGAAAAAAGTAAGTGGAAATCACAATGGTTACCTAAAATATCACATATTAGTGTTCCAAGATAAGGAAAAAATTGGTGGAAAGTTAAAATATGGACCTGGATAATAAAAGTAATGTCTCAATAATTTTGGTTAGTGATAGGGATTATTGATCATAAAAAAGTGAATGATCAAGTGAAAGTAAATAGCCACAAAAATAAAAATCTAGGATGTGTGAAACAATAATTGATTTATTGGAAATGAATGTAAATGAATAAATATATTATTTCAAGACCCTTTTCCTAATGTTTATGGATTATTCAAATATATAGATATATAACACCATAAAATTTACTTACTTGATATCATTTTTTATAAGAATAATTTCATATATTGGTTGTGCTTCGATCAATTTTCACTTTATTTCATACTCCAAGAAATTAATATCCAAGTTGAGTTTTGTATACCTGAATCACTAATAATAACTTTTTATGGATTAAACGATCTATAAAAGAGTGAAAAATATTTCCATATATTTGTAATTACTTACCCAAAAAAGTTAGCAGAAGTTATCTAATATAATATATTAATCTCTAAATCCTCAACTGTGACACCCAAAGATAAAATTAATCCATTACATAATTATTTTTCCTTAAAACATTTTAAAAATAAAGCTTAAAAAATTTCATATTCAAAAATTAAGAAAGAAGGTTCACGAAATTTCTAAAATAAAATTAACATTAATCCCCAGAACATTATAAAGTAGCCTTGAATGTGACGTAACAAATATTTGAATACGTTGTTCACCGTAAAACCTCAATGATAAGATAATGGATTTGAAAAATTAACTATATTATTATTACTTAAATAAAATTACATATTATATGATATATTACATGAATCAAAAAATTACTTAATCTCCATCATAGATTACTTTGTCACCAAATCAGTAATCATTCTCAAGGTCATAAATACAATCTGATTTTCTTCATTAATGTCAATTATCTTTTTTCCCAACTAAAGATAATTAAATAAATAATAGGTATATATTAAGGTTTAACTCTACGATTATCATGTTTTTTATAAAGAAAATATCTTAACACTAAATTGCTTTTCTTTTTTATCAGTTCCATTAAACATTTACTTTCAAATCCTTAAGGTAAAATTATTATGAAAAAATTCTTAGATGTTTCAAAATTCTTATAACCAAATTAACATTGACTAAAATAAATCTATAACATAATTCTCAAAGCCTAAAATATAAATACTTCGTCCTATCACTTCAATGATTGGTATAACATTTGACCTTATTTGGTCTAGGAGTAAACCTTTATAAGATGAAATTGACTTAGATAATTACCAAGTTCCTTATATTTAATACAATGAACTATAAATGGATCCCTAGGATGATTTTTTTTCTTTCAATCACACTATTCACTTTTCCTCTCCAAATGCATTAATTTATTACCTTCTTTTCCACATATAAAAATTTTCCCATTCCTTTGATACATTCTCTTAGGTGTACCTTTCTACATTCTTAACATGAGGGAAATTGAGTCTTCATTCCTTTAGGGTCTCCACTATGTTATCTCTGAGTAAACTATATCCTTATATTCTTCTGTGATTCTAAGATTTTATTATGGTTCAATTTATTAACCATATATCATGATAAATAATTAGGCACAATCACAATATCTTTCTCTCTAGTAATCATCCAATTTTTTTACTCATAATCACTACATTTTCCATCACATTTAGTTTTAACATGATTCTTCCTGTCTCCATCCATTGAATAAAACTAAAAAGAATATTATGAGTAATATTAATCATTGTGGGAAACCACATAATCAATTATAGAATGTATATATCATTACACATTATTTTAAATCTAAGACACCTTATGTTTAAACTAGTTTATTAATCATCGTCATCTATTCAAATCCTTCATAATGGATTGTTAATAAAATGTGAATTAACCCAAGAATATCCAATGAAAGTGTTAGAACATGAGTGAAGAAAGGCTCATTTTCATGCACTGGGTAATGATTATGCAAAATCCAAATGTTCCCTTTTGGATTTATTACCCCTATGTACAATTTTTCCAGATCCATATCTACTTGTAGTATCCAGATTGGTATGTATTACAAAGAAAACCACATAATATCTACTTTACTAAGACATTAATATGTTATACTATACTTAAAATTATACACCAAAGAATTTGTGGGGATACATTCCCTAATCTATGATTTTCTATATCTAGTTCTCAAGGTCTTTAATAAACTTTTTTATGATACCAACTGTATAGATCATGACCCTAGTAGCATGGATCTATTATTTAATTTATTACTTTGGTATAAGATAACAAAGATCACGTCCTGAAGGACTGAATAGTTTAATTATATTGGTAAACTTGATACATACTTGAATCTCACATTACATTTGAAAACATGAAACACAACATAGTTAAAGTAATAATTCTACAACCTTGAACTCATTCAAAGATTCATTCTTCATATCCCGGGAAAGGAAAAAAAAAGGATTAGCCTGGATGCTCAATTGTATTTATGTACACTAGAATCTATAATGAATGAATAACGAATAATCTAGATGTTGAGGTAAATAACTAAGAAATATCAATTTAAAAAATAACTTGAGCATGAAGAAAAATATTGGAGTAAATGAAGATAAAATAATTCCATATAATTAATTATATGAGATTGAAACTTATCTATGGATATCTTAACTGTTCAAATAATCACTTCGACATAAATAACTAATCTAATAATGATGGAATGCATAATGATGGACATCATAATTATACCATCAAGGACTCATTCCAAGATATATTACATAAATAGGTAAGGCATTTGAAGTTGCACAATCAGGATCCAAGTATCACTGAGAGGGGGAGGGGGTGAATTAGTGACATATTTTTTTTATGTTCTATTTTTTTTGAAACAACCTTTGCCTCCGGTTAAAGATATTCTTATCAACTGATCAAAAATCAACCACACATCTATAGGAACTCAAAATATTACAAGGTTCACCACTCAATAAGAGTAACTACATCCCTGTTATGGTAAGGAAATAATCATATACCATAAAATCTAATAGAAAATAATCTTATTTTATATAATAAAATGAGAATAATATTCCATTACACTCATGTAGAACTATAAAAATAATCCAAAAGTGCATGTGCTTATTCTATCGCCAATTAATGCAATTCAATATTATGGTGCTTCTTGATCCACTTCTAAAAATTTAATCTTTCAAAAAAATTCTTCTATTTCCTACCCAGAAGCTGGTAAGAAAAACCTAGACTTCGTAATGATACATAGTCTAATACCTATGTCTATGTTTAATGCCCTATGAATGTTTTGTTCACTTAAACTAGGTATTCAAAAGTACTTTTCATGAAGCTCCTTCGTGAATATCACACCATTAGCAAAGAAAACATTCTTTGCAGAACTTCATTCCTTCAGGACGCTCTCTTTTCCTTTGCAAATTTCACTACTTTTCACAATGTTTATAATATTCTGTTAGCTTATATCCTTCACGAACATATCCACATACCACCTTCATGAACCACTTTTGTAATTGTTAGAAAATTTGGTTGGCTTGTAGCCTTCATGAACGTCTTTGCAGAACACCTTCACAAACCACCTTTATGAACTTGAAGACATAGAATTATCATTGAGTCTCTTTCATTTTCTTTTGAAGGGGGTAGAGGCCTATTTATAGGAATTCCACCGATTCTAGAACCTTTCGGTCCACATATTCATCATTTTGTGAAGCCCATTCATTTCCTTCATGGTGCTCCCTTTTTTTCAGGAAGAACGACTCAAATTTACTTTTTTCAGTGCTCATCATAATCACAGAGAGTTCTGTCAAAAACCTTTACAGCTTCAAAAAACATCATGGTCATCAAAAACCATTGCGACACTGCGATGATCCTCTCCTTTTCTATTCACGATGCTCACCGATGTTTGCAGAGATCACCATGAGAATTATTTGACCTTCTACGAAACACTCTTCATGAAGCCCATATTCACAAAATTTATTCATTTACCATATTTTAATATGGAATTGAATAAAATCCACTTTTCATGATGAAATTAATCCAACAACATATTTTCTCCCCCTTATAATCATTAGGTTTTCATTACAAGTTCTCCAAACTACTTATCATATTTGTGAAGTACAAACCAGTAAAGCATCGTTAAATATCCCAAGGAAAGTATTGTAACTTTCATGTCTTCTAGTAACATATTTCATTCCATATCAAATGGAATTTCAAAAGAATTGTGAATTTGAATTCTTGAGTATAAGGATCAGTCCAATAATCCAATTATAAAAAGTTAACTGATTTCCTTTCTTCTCAAACATCCTTGAAAACAAAAAAATACTATGAAAACAACCACTTCTTACTTCTAAGAAAATTCTCCAGCCAACCTGGTCCCAACAATATTCCCCTTTGGATTTTTTTTCAACCAAGATTCATAAATCAATGAACTTTAAAACTCAAGATATGAATTACATATCCAAAATTCTATGATTACATGATCTAACTCATTGTAGGAAACAATAATTATTAACAACAAAAACCACACTGTCCAAAAGTTGTGACTATGAAACCTCTTTATTTTTCCTCCTCAACCTTCTCCAAAACATCCTCACATTTCCTTCAAGATTTCTTCTTTAGAATTATTACTCATTTGTCTCTACTTATTCAACTTTACAAGAACACATTTTTTTTTCACAACAACCACTCCAACAAACATTTAGAATAGTTTACACATATACATGCTAGATTCAAAGCTTACCCACAACTCCCCCTTTTATGCATGTTTCCATATGAATAGAATTATGAAATAATTGTCCCCCTTTCAAACACTATAAAAAGGTAATATGAGAGAGGGGATAAAAAAATTACATAAAATTTGATGATATAAAGGTTGGATGCCCATGTTAAACCTCAATTTAGAAAATGGTTCTTTTGGAAATGGTTTTATGAATATATCAGCAACTTATTCAAATGTAGGAACACACTAAAACTTTAGTTAAATATTCCCCACATGATCTTTGAAGAAGTGTTTATTTATGTCAATATGTTTTGAATGATAATTTTGTACTGGATTTTTTATACGATTGATTTTACTTTGATTATCACATCCCAAGAGCAAGGGTAACTTTACTTCAACAAGTAAGTCTTACAACTATGTTTTCATCCACATAAGTTTTGTAACATCTTGATTGGTAAAAACATACTCATCTTCAGTCGTTCTTAGAGTTACTGAAGTCAATTTCTTTGTTTTCCAACTGACCCAAATTTTCCCCAGAATGAAATCTCCACAAAATGTGGATCTTTTATCATCAACATTTAATGTTTTCTTGGATTTTAGACTTTTTTCCCCTAATGATGGTTGATTCAATACCTTTTATCATCAAATATTCATCATTTCTAAATGTCACCCTTCCTTATTTAAAGTCTTTAATATTATTTAAGATCTTTAAGTCCCTAATTATATGAGATGAACAACCACTATCAATAATCCAAGTTCATTCTCCTTTAATAGATTTCAAAGCAGTTTCAATAACAAGAGATTTTAATTATTCCTTTTAATTATTCACCTCCAGCTTCAAAAATTTATTAAGAAACATTTTTTTTGATGATAACAAAATTATACAACCCTTAGAAATATTTCTAGGTTTTACCCATCTTTCAAAAATAGTTTTCAGTCATTGAAACATATTCTCCACTTTCACACCAACCTTTTCAGATTTCATCTGAACTACCATCTCATACCTATTATTTGGAGAGGATTGAATCCCTCTATATAGTTGTCTTCCATAACCTATGGAATAATAGAATTGTTTTTGGTTGAAATAGAACATATTTGATATATATAAAAATCCACCACAATACCATTAGTATCCATTGAAAGAATATTTTCTTATGAAACTTCCATACTGAATGGAGTTGTGAACATGATTCTTTGAAACCTTCTTAATAAATTTTTTTGACCATAAAAACTTTTGTTCTCAAATTAAAATTTATTCTTTAGATCATATTTTTCTCTAGAATTATCAGATCTAAAAGTAATAAAATGTTTTCTTGTCTTAGGTTTTTCAAAAAATTATGATTTTCAAACATTGTTAACTTTGACAACATAAATAACTTTCTTAGTTTTCTTCTTATCAAAGCTAATTCCAGTATTCTTATCAACCTTTGAAGGTAAATTTTTATGATACATATTTGGTTCATCCTTACCAGAACTTTCACATGCTTATGCGATAGTGTTTTTGAAACTTTCATTCCATTTTTACGATTTATATTGTTTTTTAAACAAGTTCCAACTCTTCTTACATTTTCATTAGCTTCACTGAAAGATATTCATTATGATTATTTTCATGGTCAAAAGAACTATTTAGATAATTAATCCCTTTTACCTTCTTGAATTTTTCATCAAGAAAGCCTTCTTGATTTTTTGATGATGAAATTTCTTTTATCAACTTCCAATTTTCCTTCTCTAGTCTTCTAATATTTCTCTAAAATTATTTCAATTATTCTTTCAAATAAGATAAAAAATGAGTTTATTCTTTTTCAGAACTACTGATCCTAAAATATTCAATGTTCATTATTGCAATAAAGTTATTATCTATAAATATATTAGCAAAATATTTTTCAGATTCATATTCACTATCTTCATCTTCTTCATCTTTTGATAAAAAGATTCTTCTTTAAGATTTGAATAAATTTTTATCTTTCCCTTTTCTAGAATATTTATCTTTGTCACCCTATGTATTCCTGGGCCTTCTTGGACTTATTTATTCTTCATAATTGTCTTTATATTTATTTCTTTGATGGAAATTAGATGTAATGTGGAAAACAACTCGCATTCAAAACATTTCACAGGAAGTTTCCCTTTGAATTTTCTTGTACCTCTTCTTACATTTTTAGAAAATAAGGATAACATTTCATCAAAAGTTTTACATACATCATTTTTTGAGTTAGAGTTAGCAACATTATCTTCCTCAAGATCCTTCTTTTACATTTTTTTCTTGGAAGATTTAATGGAAATTTCTCTATCATATTTTGTTTTACTCTTAATATTCTTGTTCCTTCTCATTTCATAAGTGATGAGAGTGATATGAAAATCATCCAGAGATAATGTTTCAAGGTCTCTGTCTTCCAATGAAGAAAATTTAGCATCAAACTTTTCAGGAATAATTATTAGGATCTATTAAACTACTATAGAATCCTGTAATTGTTCACCAAGACATCTGATTTGTGGGGCCAATGTCATTTAACCTAATAAATATTTCTCCAACAGATTCATACTCACCTATTTTCAAATCTTCATACTCTAGCATCTAGATTTTTAGTTTTTAATTCTTCACTTTTCTATTTCCTTTATATATATTTTCATATTATCCTAGATTCCTTTATATATGGAAACACCTATTACAATTAAAAATTTACTTTCTGAAGTTGATGAATGTAAATAATTTTTTGATCTTCCATCATTCTCATGACTCTTCTTATCCACATGTGTAATAAGAACATTTCCATCAATATTACGAAATCCATATATTGTAGCTTCAATAACTTCATAACTAAGAGACATAAGATAAGGCATCATTATATCTTTCTAGATATGATAATAATTCCCATCAAATTTTAGAATTACTTTACTATTCACACAATTTAGATTCTCCGTCACAACATATCTTCAATTCTTTAGAAAAAAAATTAATGGAACCTATCTCTCTGATACCAATTATAGATTCCCTATCAGGATCCAGGTATCCCTGATAGGGGGAAGGTATGAGTTAGGGATATCTTTTTATTTTGTGTTCTTTTATCTTTTGAACAACCTTTTCCTCTGGTTAAAGAGTTTCTTCCCTACTGATCGAAAATCAAACATACAACCATAGGAACATTATAATTTACAAGGTTCATTACTCAAAAATATTAGCTATGTCTTTTGTATGGTATGGAAATAATCCAATACCATAAAATCCACTAGAACATGATACTTTTTATGTAATACAACAAGTATAGTATTCCCTTACACTTATGTTGCACTATGAAAACAATCCAAACGAGTGTGTGCTTCTTCTTGAACAAAATGATTTAATTCAATATTATGGTGCTTCTTGATCCACTTACAATAATTATATCTTTCAAAACAATTCTTCTCTTTCCTACCTAGAAGAGAGTAATAACCTATTAAATTTTTTAATGATACTTACTCCAATAGATCAGTCTATTTTTTATGTTCTATAAATGTTATTTTCACTTAAACTGGGTATCCAAAACTACTTTTCTTAAAGCACCTTAGTAAGAAAACCACCTAAGCGGAACCTACTTCCTTCATGAAGCTCTCTTATCATTGAGAATTGAACTAATTTTCTCAATGATTATAATGTTCGAATAGATTATATCCTTTAAAAACTTCTTAGCATACGAAATTCATAAACCACATTCATGATGCTCAAAACATTCTATTGGCTAATAGCCTTTGTAAAAGTCTTCGCATAACACCTTCACGAACCACCTTCATGATCCCCGAGATGTAGAATTCTCATTGAGTTTCTTTCTTTGTTTCAGAAGTGGGTAGAGACCTATTTATATATTTTCTACCAATTCCAGAACCTTCTGGGCTATGTCATCATCAATTCTTTTAGCCCATTCATTTCCTTCGTGAGACTCCCATTTTTACGTGAAGACCCACAAAAATTTACTATTAACAATGCTCTTCGTAATCACAGAGAGTTCCATAAAAACCCTTCGCAGTGTAAAAATCCTTCACAATTGTCAAAAAACTTCATGGCACCACAATGATCCATTCACTATGCTCCTATCTTTCACCATTTAGGATGCTTATCACTATTTTTTGAGATCACCGTTAGAATTCTTTGATCCTCCAAGAAACACTCTTCATGAATCCCATCTTCATGAAAATTCATTCCTTTACCATATTTTAATATTGAATTCAATAAAATCCACTTTTTATAATGAAATTAAAACTCTAAATTTTAAACCCTTAAAATTGAAAAAACAATAGGAAACTGCACCACCTTAAAATATGATTCAGCAAAACCAACCATGTTGATTAATTATTTTCTAGAAACATATTTTCTCCCCTTATAATCATAAGGCTTACATCACAATTTCTTGAACCAACAGATAATATTTTTAAAATACAAACTAGAAAAGAATAATTATATTTCCCAGGGAAAGTATTGTAACATAACTAACTTCCAGTAACATATTTCCTCATAAATGAAATGGGATTTCATAAGAATTGCGAATTTGAATTCCTGAGTATGATGATCTATCCGATAATCCGCTTATAAAATGTTAAACGATTTTCTTTATTCTAAAATTTACTTGACAAAAAAAAAACACTCAGAAAACTAACAATTCTTACTTCTAGGAAACTTATCTAGACAAATTGGTCCCAAAAACATCATCCAAATACTTAAACTAGTTTGTCTCATGATAAATAACAATTAATAAATGGGATATAGGAGGCCCACCCTTTACTTACTATATCAAATGAATTCATGATATGAAAGAGGTGAATAAAAATTCCACACATAATCAACATAAATATTAGTATTGAAAAACTAAAAATTGAAATGTTAATATTTCCCCTAATAAAAAAATCATATAAATTAACAATAAAAAATTATCAATATTCATTTCCAATCAATAATTATCTATATTGGAAGAACTATCACACATAATGTCAATACTTGCCATAGTAAAACTGATCATAAAACATTCATAGAAATAATAAGGATGTTATCAATATAATATATCCCTTGTATAATATAAGTAAAACAAATGGTTTTTGTCATTAATGTATATAAATTCCATAAAAATATCATTAAAATAATCCTTGAGTAAAATTCTTTTATCACATTGAAAAATAACTTTTAAAAACTATTTTTTTTAGAATATTAGAGAAAAAAATTTCATTTAAAATAAACTTATAAACTTTTAAGGTAATATACAAATCATTTATCATTCATGATGGTAGGAAATTACATTCATGCCAAGTATGTTAAAATGATGATTAATTCACATTTTTAGTAAGAAGTTAATAAACACCTTGTTCATAAAATAAAAAATTATCCTATTAAGACAAATTGTAAAAAGTATATAATGGGTAAAATGAATTTAAAAAATCATATAAGAATGTTAAAAACTTTTAATAACACACTTTTATAAAACATGTACATGGAATAAAAATATTCTCGATTAAAAAAGGAATAATGTTTCTTTTTCATAAAAACATTTTTTTGATATTCTGAGTATATAAAAGAGAAAAATGAATGTAAAAATTATAATTTAAAAAAATAACTATAATAGAATAAAATATATTTTGTTTAGGATAAAATACCATATAATTATCCTAGTGGAGGCTTAAACATAAACAATGTTGAATAATGTTGAGATTGTGAAATAAACCCTTACCACTTTGGAAACTTTTAAATAATAACCCCTATGAAATAAATAACTTCAAATAAAACATTAAATACCATGAATATAAATATTTCAATGATATAACATATAAAAGGGGTATTATATACTCCTAAAAATGAAATTAGGTGTGTAACATTAAAATATACCTTAACGAAGAGAAATTGAGACAAAATCCCTTACCTAAGGCCCGAATCATCACATACATTCTTTATCATCCTAAATAATAAAATATAGATAATTATTTAATCTCTTAAAAAATTTTTGTGTGTATTATTACTTTTTTTTATTTAATACCGAGCAATATTTAATAACTTAACCAATTATGTTTTCATTGAACATTTTGATGGTATTCAATTCGTATGTCCAAAATGACTTCAGTAGTTTGATTATGGTAAAAGTGGTAATTATAAGAAAATAAAAAAAATAATAATCCTGATATAAATATTATTTTTATATATAAATTATAATTTTTAATCTATCCTTGACAAATTTTTATAAAAAATGAACTATGTTTTAATTTTGGAGAAGGTAGGACGTACGTACGCATGACTAACGTTTCCTTTTTTCAAAGATTATTGTGGAAAGAAGGTAATTATTATATTATCTAAATATAGTGTAAATTATATTATAAATACTATATTATTTTGTGGAATAAAAGCGTATATATTATCTATGTTATGCGGTGATGAAGAACAATTCACATAGCTCTATGGAGGTGGTAGTCTACACAAACGCACGAACGACATTAATGTTTTTAATGAATGAAATTTTAAGAATGTAAATGATACATTATATTTTAATAATGATTATTATATTATAAAAATCATAGATATATGTTAAATACATCATTAAAACCATCTTTATGTGGAGGTGATAGAAAATGAATTATATCAGTTTGTGAGGTGGTATTCCATCGTACATATGAACGATGATTTCATTTCACAGTTGATGAAAGATGAGATGGATATTGGGTATAGAATTAAAAAAATTAAATAAAATTATATTTGATATAATTATTTTATTATATAATCATGGTTTGATAATATTTTTTGGATTTGGAAGAAGAATGAAAACAAAAACCCTTAGTTGAGAACAATACCTAATTTTCAGATAACCTCTTTTGATTAGAATGAAAATCCTTCCCAGGAGGGTTTTATAATCAAACCAAAGCATATAGTTTAAAGATATGGATGTAAGTAATTTTTTTTGGAAAACTATTGGTTGAAAAAAATTGTCCTTTAGTGTGGAGAGGATAGAAAAGGAGTTGTCCTTTTATAAGTGGGGGGGGGGGGGGGGTGGACCCGCTTGGAAATTTATTAAAATAATACAAAATGATAAATTCATTTTTAATAAAAGTGCCTAAAAATATACATAGATTCAATTTTTGGATAGGATAATGTTGAAATATTTTCATCCAATACTATTTATATTATTATAATTGTAAAAATTACCCTTATTGTTTGGTTTAACCCTCGTCAAACCTGTTTAATATTAACCACATTAATTAATTTTTACTATTTATTATGAAAAAGATTAAGATAAAAATTTTAACTAAATTAAACTAGAAAAATGTGATGAATTTTTTCTTCTTCATAAAAATGCATTTTCAAGTAATAATTGATCTAATATTAACAGTACGAATAGAATCATCATTAAATTAACTAAAATTAATAGATATATAATATATAAATTTCATTTAAATCTTTCCATATTGTTATTTATTTTAATTCATTAAAATGAAGAAATTTTATGCATTTAAAAATAGTTTGTAGAAAATCGTGTTTTAAGCATAAAAACAATCTTATACTAAAATAATGAAAATTAGGGAAAAATATGAAATTAATAAAATTATTATAAATCAAAATTTTCATATGAATACTTAATAATATATCCAATATATAATGGTACTTGAAAATTATATCATTTAATGAAAATAAATAATAGTGTTTGAAAAATTAGTAATTTTCACTATTCACTAAAAAACAAATCTTTTGAAAAAAATACCAAAACATTACCCTAAGTTAATTTTAATATTATGATTTTGAATCTGATGTCTATTATTTCAATTAAAATTTCAAAAATTTGAATGAATTAATTTTAAGATAAGTTGGAAAAATGCTACAAAACTTCTTTTTAGAAAAATACACTTTAAAATAATGAAATTGAATTTTTTCATATACCATACCTAGAAAGAATTTATTTTTTATTTTATATATAATATTTACATTTCATTAAAATAATTTACTAATAGTGATTATTTTATATTATTTTTATAAAAATAGATTGCGCACATACAATTGTTTTTTAGAAAAATATTCATTTTACCTTTAAAAGTTTTTTGTTTTCATTTATAACATGTTGATAACCAATGAATTTATTTAATAAATAGATAAATTTTATAATTTTCATAATTTAGTTATTCCTTATAATACCCTAAAATTTATAATATTTGTGGTGTTGCGTGCATCTAAAGCTATCAAAGAGATTATATTTATTTTAAAAGAAATATATCATAAAATATGAGGGTGTTACATGATGGTCATATAAATATTTTTAAATCACAGATAGAAATAACCAAATTAAGTTTTTTAAGTTGTTTTCATGACCATGTTCTATTTAGTGATCTCAAAACAACATATTGTTGGATTCTATTCCATGGTTGGAATATGTGTTCGAC
The DNA here is from genome assembly GCA_963277665.1 of Viscum album. Classification (NCBI taxonomy): domain Eukaryota; kingdom Viridiplantae; phylum Streptophyta; class Magnoliopsida; order Santalales; family Viscaceae; genus Viscum; species Viscum album. The sequence continues at coordinate 2,099,403,916 of OY728150.1, forward strand.
ATACATGTTTTACAATTAATTGATTTGAATTTAATGATATTTCCAATAAATTTTATGGTTCTAAATATATAAAAATTCAATTATTATACTATTAAAATACTTCATTCATTTTTTATTTTGAAGGATTATTTATAAATATTTTAATCATTTACTAATTTACTATTTTATTAATGCATGTTTTCTATTGTGACTTGTTGTATGCCGAGATACGTATTTATTTATTTTTATATATTAAGAGTCTTTTTGATGATTTAAGGGAGTATTAAAAGGACTGAAAATGTATATTATAATGGAATATTGATTTCTTATTTTCATTATCCACATGATATTACTATTTCAAAAAAAGTTCGAGGGAACAATTATTCTCTATCCATATGAGAATATCATCATTCCATTAATTCCCATGTTTTAATTACTTTGAAATATAGAATATAGTCATTGTTGTATCATCCATTTAAATTGTCCAATGTATTCATATGGTGTTGGGGAAAACTATGTCAAAATAAACAGTTTGATAATTTTGGAGTTCTTTGTTTATGTGAGAATAAAACATAAGGGAAAACCTTCACTAATACACTACGAAGTATTACAATGATCCTAAATGATTTAAAGTTATTTCATTTTCATAAATTTTATTCACCTTGAATCTTCTTCATCCTTATTAAGAGGATCCCAATATCATTGTTTTAATTCCATCAATTAGTTTCTAAATCATCCAACTAGTTTTTTTATTTGGATTTTTCATGGGTAGCCTTTTATATTTTATAGTTTAACTTCTCCTTAAATATATAGGTTTAGGCCTGAACTCATAATGGACTAGTTTGTATTAACTCTTTAAATAATTTTTTTTATCTTAAACTTGAAAATAATAGAGGATAATATTTATCCTTTAAATAGTTTTGTTTGGTTCTTATCCTAAAAATCTATGGGTTTTTATCTAAACTAAAAAAAGACGTGTTTTGGGTTGTAACTCCATGTGTGAAAATTTTAGGTTATATAGTGTTGTGAAACCCTTTAAAAATTCACTAGTCTTATAGTGGGTTCCAGTCCCCTTTTCATTTGATAGGATTTAAGAGTTGACATAGGACCACATTGACCCAAACTACTATAAAAATCCATATGTTCATCATTTTATTTTTTTGAATTATTTTTTCATATATTTTTTTCATTAGTTGGGTTGAATTTTTTATTTCTTAGACTGATCACTTTTTGTATTATAAGTTTAAATTTTGGTTATTTTTAAAGAAAGAAAATTAGAACTCCCTATTTTCTATTTACATCACCCTATTAGGAATATACAGATCTTGTTCTGTATGGTTCATATTTCAATTATTTAATTGAGAGTTGAATGAGTATAATGGGGGTTATGATTGAATTAAAACACCCAACGATTGTTAGTGAAAAAATCCCGTCACACAGAAATGAGAACATGAAATTAGGTTTCCATAAATCTTTTCTTAATTTTATCCCATATGAAGCAAAACATAATGTGGATTTAGAACACTTTCCCTGTGTAGATAAACTCTATGATCAAATAGTTTTAGAGAAAATAAAGAATAAATTAACATGTATGATCAACTTAATAGAGGCCACATCTAACTCCATTAATCAATATTTTGACTAAATTTACTAAACCTCCATTTTTTCACTATTTTCATAACATTCCCACTTATTCTTATTTCAAAACTATTGACATTTTTTTGTTTCAACATATTTACATTCTAAAACTCCAATCAAAATTTACAAAATGTAAAAATAATATAAAATTGAAAAAATAACATACAATGAAACAAATATGAGAGACAATATTAGAGGATTTAATAACTAAAATATTTAAAAGATTAAATAAATTTATTGAGCCCCATGATAAGGCTCAAATTCAGTAACCTTTTATCAGTACTAAGAAAAAAGACGAGTAAGTTTGAAATTTCTTAGTTTTGGATTTTTTTCACTGAGGAAAGAAAATTTCTCATCACTTTTTTCTTATAGCACCAAGAGATACCATCCCAAATATAATTAAACTCTATTTAATTACCCCTTATACTTATTTTACCCTTTTTATTTACACTAACCAACAATAACTTTGATAGATTTTTTTTCACAATCTATCCCTACAACTTTTGGTATCTTGATTGAAACTCAATATTATTTTTCTAATATATATATATATACATGTTTATATTTTTAAATTTAATATTCTCCATCTCTCTATCCTTTTATATATATATAGAAACTCACACACAAATGAACACTTATACATTTTTATTTATAATATAGAAATATTTTTTTGGAACTCGAAGGTGTAGTCTATGAACTTTTCCATGGGAGTCAAGATATTGTCTTCAGATGAGACATGTCCAATTTGAAGTTAAAAGTATCTCCTTGCTCGAATAAAAAGAAAATATGATCTCATTATACCAAATGATTACTTACTCACTAAGGGTTAGAGATTCCTCATGAATATTACAAAGGTTAGTGATGTGGTGGTGAGAACCTTCCCCTGGGAGTAGGACATATATTTCATCCCCTATTGAAAAAGGGTTGTTAAATACCTAAAATATATTTTTAGGGTCTTATAAAAAAATTTTGGACCTGAAAAAAAAAATTTATATAGTGTAATACCATAGATAATGGTGTAGTTCATTTTATATGTTTCAATTGTACTTCTCACAGAGAAAAAAAATTACAGATCAAAATTTATGGCCATTTTAACTTGGATTTCATTTTTTATTGAGGAAAATATAAAAAGAAACTCACACCAAAGTATTGTTCACAAAGGGAATGTAACTTACGAAATGTAGAAGGTTTTTTGTTGGATTATTTTTATAAGAGTGTCATGGTTTCTTCACACTCTTGTGGCTCCTTCATGCTCACCCATTTCCTCTATACTCATCCATTTTCTTCAGGATCTCATGCTTCCATTATTCATGCATAGTTAGTTCATTCTCACATGGTCTATTTAAAATCACACTATCTCTTCACAGTAAATATTACTTTTTGGACACATAAAAATTTGGAACCTTGATTTATTTTTTTGATTGAAATACAAAGATCCTTTGTGGTTGCACAAAATCTTCACAAACACATGCTTTATATATAACCAAGCACCCTGAGGAGACAATTATAGAAATAATGAATATAAAAAACTAACACACACTTTGATTAGGGAGACTTGAATTCTTATGTATTCTAAAGTAAAAGCATATGGGTTTCACATAATACTTTTATGGAAATTTCCTCCCTTACATAAAATAATTTATGGGGGAATACTATGAAGGTGTTTGTAATATATGTAAATAGGAAGCATGAAATAATAAAAATTAAAATTGTATAATGGGATAAAATGTCATAATATCATCACCAAAAAAATACACCTTGTTACCAACCTCAGGATCTTGTGTGTCTTAAATTAGTAAAAAAATTAAAATCAATATCTCACTTCGTTTGATTTAATCAGAAACATATTTCACTCACCGTTATTGATCTTCACATGAAGGAACTGAAACTAAATCCCTCTAGATCAACAAAATTTTCTCAAAAATGATTTTTTATCATTAATAAGCATACTATGAGTGATATTGCAGAGAATGAAGGTATTTGTAACACTGTTATGATCATGATAACACTACTACTTTTATCTGAGAAGCTGTTCTTGGATTTGGGTTCCCCAAACCTCCCTTTCTCTCTATATAAATTGAAAGAGGGGAGAGAGTATCTAATTAAAGGGAATGAGTATTCCCTCAAATTCAGCCTTATTATTCCCTATATAGTTTGGTTAAAACTTATTAAAACTTTATTTTTTCCCATTAATAAGTTTTACATTATAATTAATCTATATTTGAAACTTATCACCTAATGAATGTATTGAAAATTACATAATTTATTTATTAAAAACTTATAACATTGAAAGAATGTTAAATAATAAACTTATAAGTTATTAAATTAACTTAATGATCCTTGAATATTAAATATCCATTCAATAAAATATTTTTCTTTGTATTCATTGAATAACATTAAAATACACCAAGTGAAAAAATTCAAAAACTTTTTATTCTAAACATGAATAAAATTGAATTTATTAGTCAACCTGCAATCATAAAATCTAGAACATTACCCAACATTTACCATGAGTCCCACTATGTCCTAATATAAAATTTATATGATTTTTTAAGATTCTAAATAATATTTGTGTGTGAACCTTTAGGACCTTATCTTGATAGTATTGAGTTATACTCCCAAACCAAGAGCTATATCCATAAAACTTCATAGCCTCTAAGGAGATAAGGTTTAGTCATAGCACTAACACCCTATTAAGAACACATAAACATCATGTAATATAATCTTTTTTTCTTGTGATGTCTCATATAGTAGGATACACAATTTTTGTCATCATCTATTCTTGCTTTATTAATTATTTAATGAAGATACTAGAAAAACATACCTTATTCTATTGTGGAAACATATTTAATAAATGTGTTACAATACTAGTCAACTGGGCCCCTGATATCTCTTCCTTTAGAAGACAAAAATCCTATATTGATCATTTAATAAATTCCATACCACCAATGATACACCCAACACAACCTATCTCTCCACAACATAAATATAATGGTTGCTATCTTACATCAATGTAAAAAATTAATTGGTACAAATTGATAGTGATCTCATGTTTAGAGGCTAATACACGCACTCATAAATAAGAAAAACTAATGACACTCAAAACATACGGGGTTCCTATTTTTAGATCAGTCCTCATGATTTACTTATCTCGAGATCACAAAGTGTGAAATTTATGAGAAGAAGTCTAAATGCTTATGAGCCCCCAACAATTAAAATTTAAACATCATATACATATATTTTGTATGATATATCTAGAATATGATACATATTTTAAGATTATTCTCATTGTATCTCAAGGTTCTCATTATAACTAAGAAATGATATAATCTTTTGATACAATAAATAATCTAAGGGCATTACCTTGTAAATAGTGTACACAATGTATCACCACTATTATTCTAAGATAACATCATATATAACTCTATTAATATATTATATGGTAATAAAAAAGTTTAGTTCAATTGGGGTACATGGAACCCACTTTCATGACACTCCATATTTCACTAGATCCAACCTTCTAACCAACTACTTGTTATCAGTCCCATGAAAAGATCATTATTTTTCTATGAATTCACCTCTTTGAGTTAAACTACCGAAAGAGATGATATCCCCCAATATATCACTTTTTATACTCTATTATAATTTTGAAATATTTGATAATACAATTTTTCATAAATGTATCATCATTTAAATTATGATAATAACTTAATTTCATGGTATGAATCTCATAAGCCATTTTTTTTTCATATTTATACTAAATATTTGGCTATAGTAGAATCAACCACATACTTTTCATATGTAGATATAACCACCATTGGATTCAATGAGCTTTTCTTAATAATTTCTTTAGCTAAAATATGAAATTAGATCAACTAATAAAAATTATGTCTAGTTTTGTATCCAATTTTAACTATTTTTCCTTTTCCATTTAAGTATTGAGTACATATCATTTATTCCTTTTCTAGTACTATTGGATAACTTTGACTACTTCCCATTCATTTCACCTGGATTTATTTTATATTTTCCTACTATAATGTATTTGCTATAAATATCAAATCTAATATGTATAATGACATATGTTATAGATCCATCACTAATTCATATGAAATTACACTAACTATTTGATATCTATTATGTCTTATACATATCATCTTTGAGAGATTTATTGCTTGTGACATTGGAAATAATTCTCTCTAAAATGTTCAAAATTTTATTTTTTATACATTATCAATAAATGTATATTGAATTGGGTCATGAAACATATAGACCTACCTTAATATATATATTTTCCTAAAACATGGTTTACTATAATAAGTCAACCATTGGATAGGTACTTCAATTATAGTTTTAACTAATTATAAGCCTAAAAAAGTTTCTTCATATGTTACTAATGTATTTTACTCGTAAATTTTGGTGCTCGTACTAACCACCCATAGACACTAAACATAATTGAAATCCAAATAAAAATTCTATCATAATTATTCTTCCATTAATCCATTAATGGATCTCTATACCTTTCATTCCTTAATGGAGTTCTATGGTTTCACTAACACTTTATGGATGAATTGTATAGAAACCTTCCATGAAAGGTTCTCTTAACATCCAATATCTAATATAATTATCATTTAAAGATTCTATGAAAAATATAATTGTAATAGGTTTAATCATGATTTTTTGGTATAACCAATTAAGCCTTATTGATTCCACACTTTTTCAAACCATGGGAAGTTTATCTTGAATACCCATAAAAGGATTTACATCAATTAAAAAAATATAAAACATGTAAACATTATTTTCTAGGATCTCAAGGGTAATGGAAGATGGTCTACAGGGGGGGTGAGTAGACTAGATTTAATTTTTTAAAGAAAAATATTAAGTATTTAATATAATAATAAAATGTAATTAATAGTGTTAATTTTTAGTGGAAATAAAATAAAGAACACAAGGATGTTTTTTATATTAGTTAAGTCCAATGTGGACCTAGTCTAATCTTATACCTCTATAATTTTAAAAATTTAGGTTATTTACTATTATTATTTTTGAAGGTGAATCCTATCCTAATTATGGAACCCTTGTCAAAAAAGTGGAGATATAGAAACACTAACACAGTGAATGTTGTATGGGACGTCACAACCTAAATACAACACCTTTCTTAGACAATGAGTGTCATAATCTGAATGATCCGGACTTTAGAATCCAAGAGTCACAATTCAAAGAAATAAAGAAGAATTATAGTGTATGTAAATGAATAAATAGAAAAGTGAGAGTTCATGAGAGATTTAAAGAAGTGTTATAGACTAAGAAAAATGAGATAAAGTAGAAGATCAAAAAAATAAATCACATGTATTGGTTTTGAGTAAGGTATTAGGCTATCTTATCAAGGCATTAGTAGTCACAGAAGAATAGGTACAGTCCTCGAGAGATCATCTAGATAAATAATACTTCTTTGTATAGCCACAACACTTAAAATTTAATAGTAAATATATTTTTATTATTAAATTTTAATGTTCTCATAACTATTTTGTATCTTTTTAATTCATCTTAAATACTTAAAATTGAATTTATAAAAGTTAAAAAACCAATCTCTAAGAAGATAAATCAATTTAAATTCAAATTACAGAATTATCCCAAAGAGAGAAAATTATCATACAAAATAACCATAAGAAACATAATTTGAATTTAAAACCTAAATAAAAACTAAAAATAATTTTACTTATTTGTTAAATAATCCAAATAAACTCTATACTAGTAGTAAAAATCAATCCCATGAATATTATAAATAGTTTGACTGTTAAATTAAAAATTTAAAATACATTCAAATTATAGGAAGGGTGTAAAATATTCAATGTTAAATTATAATAAAATAAAAACTAATTTTTTTCGAATAAGTTGATAAACACGGAAAATTAATTTATAAAAGAATAAGTCAAACAAATCAACTCAAAATACAAAAATTAAATATTCATAAAATACGCTATATGTGTACACATGAAAATAGAATAAATTATTACATATTTTAAAACTATTAAAAATATTTTAAATTATTTTCTCATGTATTATATATAATATATATTAATTCTAAAAATCAATAAAAAACTTAAAATAATTAAAATAATCATGATATTAATCATATTATCAAAATTGAAGAAAAATAGAGCATGATGGAAAATTATGATTTAAGAAAAAATAATTAGAATAAAGAACTGAGATTTCCCATGAAGTTGTAATATGATGGGTATACTTATCATGTAATGTGGATGGGTGAAGTAACATTGTGATTAATATACTGGCCTAGTGATGAATTTAACATCTGGTCACTTCAAATAGTGTTCTTTCACTATATGAGTCATGAATGCATGGTCACTTGAAAATTAAAACCCATGGTAGGTATATAACATATGTTAGGTATAATTACCATAAATTCATGATTGGTAAAATGACCATGAAAAAATAAATTTTCATAACCATGCTTACCTTCATTGTCACATTGTAGTAACTCACTCTAAGTTAATTTTACCTTCATAGTTACTTCACTGAAGCACTTGAGGCAACAATTTTCTATTTATGGAAACTCTAAATACCCACATGGAAGTTATAACATAATCATGTTAGGTTTTCATAAATATTCATGGTAGTTTAAAAAAACCATTTTTGTTTCCATCCTATTAACAAACTAGAGAGTATTTTGAGGTATACTATACAAGTGTGTGGATGAAGGTTCTCACCAGATTGAAGTTGTGTTGTTGTCAAATCTTGTGGATGGTTCCACACAGACTAGTATATAAAAATCATAGTGATGGTGTTGTTACTGAGAAAAAAATTCATGTTTATTGAAGAGTTTCATAGATGAGGTTCTAGACAAGTATTATAGTAGGCTTCCAAGATGATTAAGCACTAGTGTCGTATTGTAAGGATTGCATGTTGTATATCGGGCTGGAAATTCTAATGAAGATGTTGCATGCAGAGGGAGATACGGAATTTCTAAAAAGTATATCCTTATATGATACTATGTTCATGAGGTAAATAGATAACGTCATAGTAGGTATAAGGTAATTAGTCACGGTAGGTAGATAGAAAACCATAGTGGGTTCACAAAAGGCATGAAAATACACCATTGGTGATTTTTATCCCATATAAATGATAGAATTAGTGAAGGTTAAAGAATAATTAGATATGGATAATATTGATTTATTTTTAGTAGATTAATTAAAACGTCAATCTAAAAACTATATCATGAGATAACGTTGATGAATACTGAAAACCTAAACTAAAACTACCAAAATAATACTGAAGAAGTTGTATATATTTAGAAATTTTTTAAGATATCTAAACAAAATTTTCAACTTTTCTTGCAGTTTAATGAAGTATATAAAAATGTATTAGATTTATAATTCCAGAAATAGAGTTTAATTCCATTATATATATCTAAATATATTAATAAAAAATAAAATAAATTGAATTTTGAAATTCTAGAATTCTATAATTGATGAATATATTTTTTATTTTTTTAGAGTTGTTAAAAAAGGATATCAAACATCAAATTAGTTTAATAAAATTTATAAAATTATGTTGGATATATAATATAACAAGTCACACAAAGATATGAGCTATATAACTCTAGTAATAATATAATAACTAAGGTAAAATTTAAAATACTATAAAATGAAAATTACTATTTAGACAAGAAACACACAACTTATTTGGATAAAAATGAAAACATTCTAGAGATTGATTTAGACCTTTTCATAGATAGATAAAATTCAGGTAAACTTATTATCTTTCATATTAAATATTAATTTTAAAATTCATTCACTAAAACTCATGTTATAATAAAAATACAGTGATATTATACAAAACAATTCTATATAAAAAATTGAGAGGGTTTGGATGGGGTTTGTAATATTAAAAAACATAAAATATTAACAGAGAACAACAAACTCACCATTTTTTAAAATTAAATAACTAAAGAATAATTTTATAAAATTCTATCCCTTTTTAAAAATTTTAAAAAATATTATAATAATAAATATAAAAAATAATTAGTATGAAGATAAATAAATACCCATAATAAATGTATATTTATATATTTTTTTAAAAAAAATGTAAACTACATTTATAACATACCAAGATAAAATTTTATTTTATAAAATTGAGAAATGTGTATAGGCTTAGTAAAGCTATCTATTAGCTGATTCATGGTAGTGGTAAATTCTAAAACAATATAACCCTATTCATGTTATCTCTTATAAAATGATATCTAAGATCAGTATTCATTTTTTATAAAATGTGGTAATGGTAGAAATAGAAATTATATATGTGTTATCAAAATAAATAATTTTTTTTTCAAGATAAATATCAATATCATATAATGTTTTATTAATCCATAAAAATTGAGCATAAAAAATACTGTTAGATGTATACTCATCTTCTATAGTATATAAAGAAGCATATACTTTCTTATTAAAAGACCAACAAATTATAATTTTTCCAAAAAAATAACAAATAGCTGATGTCTTTTTCTATCAATTCTATAAACTCCAAAATCAAAGTCAGAATAGGATATGAAATCAAAATTATAGTATTTAGGATAATAAACTAGAGTTAATAGTTCCATTAGAATATCTAAATATTCTTTTCACATTTTTAATATGACTCTCTTTAGGTTCAGCTTGAAATATTGCACATAATAAAACACTGAAGATGATATCGAGACTTAATGCACTTAAATAATATAAGCTAACTATCATGATTCTATACACTTAAATATAATTTTTTTACCAAATGTGTTAACATCGAATTTACGAATAGTACTCATAAGAGTTTTCATAGACTTACATGAATCTAGTTCAAACCATTTAACAAAATTTTCAGCATACTTATATTGATTTAGAAAGATCCCATATTTTCTTGGAGAAATTTTAAGACTTAGAAAGAACTTATATTAATCTCACGTCCAAATTATATGACATTGAAGTAGAAAAATCATTACAAATAAATTAACTATAAGAACGAAATAAGAATAATCAATATAAATTTTCAATATTAAAATATCATTAAAAGATATATTAATAAATAGTGTAGGATAAAAATTACCTTTCCTGAAACCATTATTCTATAGAAAGAAAGAAATAATTTCATACCAAGCAAGAGGTGATTTTTTGAGATAATAAAAATATTTATATAATTTAAAAACAAGATTATAAAACTTTTCATTTACAAAAAATATGGGGCGATGTAACATAAATATCTTCATTTATAAAACCATTTAAGAAATAAATTTTTACATCCATCTAGTAAAAGTTAAAATATTTAAAATAAGAAAAATAAAGGAATTTTATAATAGCCTATAACCTATAAACATGTGAAAATGAATCTAAAAATTCTATACCTTCTTCTTGAGAGTATCCTTGGGAAATAGATCCGGATTTATTTTTGATAATCTATCAATATTCAACTAGATTGTTTCTAAATATCCATTTACTTCCAATTTTCTTTTTACCCACATGCAATTAAACTAAAGAAAAAATTATTCCTAACAAACTAATTAATATTGAATTTCATGGAAACAATCCACTTAGATTCATTTAAAGTAACCATGACATTATTAGGAAAATAATTATAAATAAAAGTAGAATTGACATAGAAACTTATAGCAAAATGTTTAGTTCTAACACCAAAATCAATATTTCCAATAAAATTTTCAATATTATGATCTCTATGAATCTTCCATGATTGAGGATCAGGTCAACAAAAAGTATGGTCCCTCTCAATTGATTCATCATTATCCCGAGTTCTTTCTTCACCAAAGTTAAAAGCTTTAAAATTACAATTAAAAGCATTAGAATCAAAATTTAATTACACATTATTTTCAATAAAAATAATATGTACTAATTATTCAACAAACATAGTTTTTTAAGAAACTATATAATCTCTACTATTATTAGAATAACCAATAAAAATTCTTTCATCACTTTTAGCAACAAATTTATCTAAATTATCCTTCGAATAGAAAATAAAAACATTACAACCAATAAATATGAAAAAACTAACTTTATTACTTTTACCATTAAACAATTTAGAAGTTGTTTTATTTAAAAAGGTTCTTAGAATAATTCTATTTGAAATATAACATGCAGAAAAAAATGAATTTATCAAAAAAATATCATGAAATATTATATTCACTTAACATAGTTCTACCAATTTCAATAAGATTTATATTTATTCTTTATATAAAATTATTTTTCTATGGTATTCCAGGAGAAACAAAAATATACAAATAACCATTATTTTCACAATTTGTTTTTTAAATTCTAAGCTATGAAATTCAAGTCTTTTTCACTGTGAATAGAAATAGTAATAAAACATTTTTCAATTTGAACTAAACTACAAAAGAAATAAATGTAGATAAAGTATCATTTTTATATGAAAGAAAGTACACCCAAGTAAATATACTATAATCATCAATAATAACTAAATTATATTTCTTTCCACCAAGGATAGGAATTTAGTAGAACCAAATAGATCAAGATATACCAACTATAAAGGTTTATTAGTACTTATATGATTGACATATTTGAATGAAAGTTTTCATTGTTTCGCTTTCATATAAACATCAAACCATGAATCTATTCTTTCATCATGGTATGTTACTATAAAAAGTTATAATGTTTAATGATATTATGTAACATTATAAAATTAATATGACCTATTCATCGATTTGAAATACTTTTATCACTATGCAGAACATTCAAAAAATTAACATGTTGAACAATTACTTCTGTAAAATAAATATATTAAACATTTTTCTTTTTATTAGTGTAAAATAATATATAATTATACTTTAAAACTGAACACTTATTATTTTGGAATTTAACTTCTATTCAATCATCACAAAATTGATATATAAATATTAAATTATGTTTTAAACCTTCAACATATAAAACTAAAGAAATAAAAGTATAATTAGAAATAACAAATTTACTAAAACCTCTTAATTTTCCTTTAGAATAATCTAAAAATGTAACAATGTCCCCATCTCGTGTGTTGTAAGTGCTAAATTTTGATGGGACTCTGGTCATATTCACAGAGCTTCCACTGTTCGTGTACCATATATCATTCTTGATACATCCAATTAATTTTTCCTATAAAATCAATTACATGACAATTTTGGTACCCAAGATACATTGGATCTAATCGGATTAGTAATACAATTTTTAGTTACCCATACAGAATTTTAAAAAGTATTTTATGGTACTCTAGATAACAAACATTTGGAAATATGAGTCTTTGTAAATACCAAAGACTACTTGAATATAAGAGAATAATAATTTTCATAATGACACTTTTTTCTGCATTTAAAACATTTAATAGTATAAGTTCAACCATTTTTTACTTTAAAAAGGATTTTGATAAATTTGAGGTAATATCTTGTCATGTACAATTATATATTTATTTTTATTTATTTAATTCAGAGACATTATTTTATGGTATTTATTAAATCCTTGAATAAAATCATTAAAAATCATCCTATTACTTCTAACTTATATTTTAAAATTTTCATTAAAATCATAAGTAGATTTAAAATAATCATAAACTATAGAATGAGAGGTAGAAGTGGTATTCCTTAATTTTTCATTCTCTTGTAAAATTACTTTATTTTCAGAGATAAATTTTTATTATTTTTATTAATCTTATTATATAAAACAACAACTTTGAAAACACATTTCTCTCAATATTTCAATTTCTACATTCAACTAAATAACATTTTTATTTTTATAATCATAATCTGAATAAGAATATCTAGAATAAAAACTTGAATCAATTACCTCATTCAAAGAATGCATGAAGCACAAGTTAGTTGATTCTTTCTCATTTCTAGATTCTTCACTAGAATCAGATTCTTCGGTATAAATAAATTTAGTTATTAGTTACTTAGATCACTTATTTATGTATTTCTCCTCATTATTTAGTTTTTTAAAGTTATTCATGATATTCCCTTTCATTCTACACTCAAGAAGAGTAACATCTGAAGCATTTTAATTTGAACTACCTTTCTTATCCCATGTTTTTTCTTTTGCAGTTTTCTTCTTAATCGGTTCTTAAAACCATTAGTTTTCATTATTTTGTAGAATATAGTCACAATGTGAGATATATCTTCTATTTCACTATCCCATAGTTCAGATTTAGAAGATTTAGTAGAACCTAAATTTAAGGATTTAAAGCCTACTTATTTTTTTTCTCATGTTCAACGATGTTCTTCAATTCCCATTCACACTAAAGTTGGGATCAAATAAATTCACCATGAGTGTAATATTTTAAGTTCTTTTTTCATTAATAAACACCTTATTTGGATTCATTTTATTTAATAGTGATCTTAGTAATATTTAAACAATTATGATATTCTCTAAGGGAATTTATTATATTTTTAATTTTTTCTAAATTAGTGGAATATTTTATTTTTATTTTTGTCTTTACCCATATTAAGGTCCAATTAATCAACTTTAAGTATTCCAAGTTTAGTTCATATTATTATTTTTGCACCAAGGTGAGTAACATGAATAAAATTCCATCTCCCATGAATTGTATTACATTCAGACACAAGACTAAACATACTTATGTTAATTGCTCAATATAAAATATTTACAATTTTTTTATCTAAAACATATTTTACAACATAATTTACTATTAGAGTATTCTAGTCAACTTTGGATATTGTGTATAATTTTTCAACTATTAACCAGTTTTCTATGATTAACTATTTGAGGTAAGCCTTCATTATAGATCACCAGTGACCATATTCATTTGCATCAATATGAGGTGGATTATATGGAATCCAATCATTGATTACATTCACTCATACCATCTAAAGGATCTATCCCATAGACTATGTGGTCTAGTAAAGATTTAGAATAATAAAATAAAATAACAAAAACTATATAAGGATTGAAAAGATTCCAAAAGGAACAAAATCTAATACCATTTTTTTAGTGTTTGGAGAATGATTAATAGGGATAAACAATCCTTATTAGGATTAGGATTTGATACCAATTATTAGGTTCCAATAAGGTAATGGTAGATGTTCTTGAAGGGGCATGAATAGACCAAGTTAATTTTTTTAAGGAAAAATATTAATTATTTAATATAATTATAAAATTTATTTAATAGACTCAATTTAAATCATAATTAAAAGAAATAATAAAAGGATTTTTTACAGTTGCTTTGTCCAAAGTGGACCTAATATACTCTTATACCTCTCTACTTGGTGATAAGAACTCTTTTCTTATGTAAAAGAAAAAATATAAAATCTAGAGTGTAAGAGAGATAGGAAGAAGTGTTACAAACTTAGGGATCTAGGAAAAAGTATAAGATAAAACAATGGAATAACATGTGATGGTTCTTGATTAATGTATCAGGTTACCTCTTTAAAGAATTAGTTTTCATAGAATATTTATTAAAGTTCTTGTGAGATCGTTCAACACAAAGAAACTTGATCGCAAAGGCACTCCACTGAAAATATTAGTGAAAGACACTTTTGAATCTCAAATTTTCATGTTCTCATAACTGTTGTATGGCCTTGGAATGTGTCTTAAATTATTTAAATAGAATATTTAATATATAAAAAACTAAACTACAACTGGGAAAAGCAATTAAAATTCATACTACAAGAATTTTCCTGGAGAAAAACAATTATCATCCATAATAATCATAACATATATCATTTGAATTTAAAAGATAGTAACCAATTCAAACCAATTTTAACTACCAGTTAAATAATTCAAATTGACTCCATAATAATTGGTAAAATGAATCCAATCAATATTGTAAAAAATTTAACTATTAAATATAAACTTTTAAATATATTATAATTACATTCAGTGTGTAAAATATTCAATGTTGAATTATACTATAATAAATACCAAAAATTAAATTTGCATAAGTTACACCAAAATTAATGTTAATATAGAAAATAATATTTCAAACAAATTAAATCAAAATAAAAAAATTAAATATTCAACAAATACATTGTATGTGTATGCATGAATAAATAATAAATTAATACATATTTTAAAACTATTTAAAATATTTTGAAAGTAGTTTTCATGGATTATATATAATACATATAAATTTTAGAAATCAATAAAACAATGAAAATAATTAAAATAATCATGTAGTTAATTAAATTATCAAAAAATAATAAAAATAGTGCATGATGGAATAGTCAGATTTAATAAAAAATAATTAATGGAATGAACTAACTATGAATTCCAAGTGTTCATGTGGTCCGTATACATACCATGGTATGAATTTGGTTGAAGTAAAATTACATTTAGTATACTGATCGTGTGAAGAATATAACATGCAACCACTTAAAATAACATGCAGTCACTATTCTGACCATAAATGCATGGTCACTTGAAAATTATAATATGTGGTAGGTATATAATTCATAGTAGGTATACTGACAATGAATTCATTGTTATTATAAATATTTTGAATAACTAAAGTGCGTTAACCTTATTTACCTACACATTCACATTGAAGTAACTCCAATGGCCTGAAGGCCTTCAATTTTTTTTTATTTAATAAGAACCCCTTTTAAGGGAGGAAGGGGGGAAACCCAACAAGACTTCATGACTTAGAAAAATACAGGACCTGAAGGTCTATGAGAGTAAAACCAGATTGACAACATGAAACAACCTCTCCCCAGCTTTTGATCGTGATGAAACTCTCCACCATTGCAAAGCGATTCAGAAAATATTTTAAATTTATGGTAAATCCAAATACCTTCCCAACAAGTATATAATACTCACAATTGGTTCTGGTAAATCTTTATAATATCTTCACAAAACTATTATTGTTGCTGTGCTATTCGCAAACTAGAGAGTAGTTCAAGGAATGTTATGCTTGTACGTGGATGAAAGTGATCACCGATGTGATATTGTGTTTCTATCATAGACGGTGGATGGTTTCTCACTACCTAAATTAGATAAAATAATAATCTTGGTATCATGACTAATTAATAGTGTCAATTTTCTAGTACCACTTCACTGATGAGGTGCTAGACATGCACAAGAGCATGCTTCCAAGATGGTGAAACACTAGTGTCACATGAATGATGTATACAGAGCTGACCATACTAATGGAGAAGCTAAATGTGGAGGGATATAACAAAGTGATATGAAGGATTTCCCACCATTGTAATATTTTCATGAGGTAAGTAGAGATAGTCACAGTAAGTATATGGAACTGAGTCATGGTAGGTAAGTGCAAAACCATAGTGGGTTCATGGTAGGTATGGAAAACCATATTTAGAAATTTTTATCTTAACTAAATGGAATAATTAGAGAAAGGTACAGTAGATTAAATTTATATAATTTTTATATATTTTGAATAGATCAAATAACTATTCAATTTTTCATTTATGTAACGAGATATCTTCGAAAAATAGAGAAAAACAAAAAAAAATGGATATTGTTTTTGAAGAAGTTTCATATATGTGTGTAATTTTTAAGGTATCTAAACATCCTTTTAAGAATTTAATGTAGTTTAATAAAATATATAAAAATATTATTGCTTTAAAACTCAACAAAAATCATGAAATTCTAACTTATGTCGCTAAAGGTATAAATGAAAAACTAAATATATCAAATTATAGAAATTATAGAATTCCAAAACTATCGTGAAGACTTTGGAAAATTTTTAGAGCTATTAAAAAAAAGGATATAATTCTTCCATTAAGTTTAATGAAATTTTAAAAAATTTATATTATAGCTAATAGAACAATTTTCATGAATATCTAAACTATATTACTCAAGTTATAATAGTATAACAAATCGTAAATTTTAAATACTATCATACGAAAATTATTATTGAAACAAAAAACATGATGAATTTTCGAATCAAAATGAGAATATTCTAGAGATTGATTTTCAATTTTTCATAGTTGTATAATAGTTTATCAACATCTTATATTTCATATAAGATAATATTAATTGTTGGTCGGAGTGGATATTCAAGAGGGGGGTGAATTGAGTTCCAATTAAACTTTCGTTTAAAAACTATATGATTAAAATCCCCAATTCGAAACAGCCCAATCAATTAAGGTAGTAGAAATATAAATGTTCAATTGGTTAACAATTTTCTCAAAGGGTGATTAATCCTTAGATGAATTTGTGTAGAACACTAATTAAAGTTTTGAAAAAAGTTTACTGAATTAAACAAATATACATACTAACCAAAACTAACTATCAGAGTGAAAGCAAAAACAGTTTCATGTTTTAGCAAATATAAGAAGCGATTAAAATAAAAATATAGTATATGAGGATTTTAAAAAAAATTTAAACAAGAGGTTCAGTCTCAAGATGAGACCTAATCCTCTCCACTTGGTGATCACCTGCCACCAATCAGTTTATATTAAAACTTGATACCTAGCCTGTATCAGGATTTACAATAGTTTTCACAAACTGTCCAGGGAACACACCCTATACCACTATTCTGTGTGGTAAAGACAAACAATACAGACCACACACGGTCTCTTTCATATTTATATGTGGGAAAAAATAGGTGACGTTTGAAGTGAGGATATTCAGTATCCTCCAGTTCAAGCACAGGAGATAGTGTGTTCAATAGACTGACACACTTCTCACAAATGTAAAAGAAAGAAACAAAATATAGAATTTATGATGAGAAAGAGTTTAGAAGGCTCTATGTGTTTGTAGTTCAGCTCTTGACTCCTTGGAATGAGAAATGTTAAAGTTCGAGTCAATCTCTAGAAGTTGTTTCCAAAACAGAGTGTTGCAACTCCAGGTTCTAGCATTCAGTGTTTTGCTTCTGGTTCTGTTGTTTGATCAATAGTTGATGTGCCACAGAAGGCAGGAATGAGTTTTTCTCAGAATGATCTTAATGATGCTTGTGCATTCAGAGTATTAATACAGGATTGTTCTTCCTTGATCTAGAAAGTAAGCTCTGTCACACTTCCCATACAACACTTTATTTTTGTGTCCGCGTATATGTTTCTTGTATTTGTCACATCGTATATGTTGCACACAACTCTCTCTTTTGAGGTCTTTTCCTTTTGTATTTGAGGTCCTAAAACAGGAATGATTAGATCACGTTCATGCTTTCTCGTACCTCATACTGTCCATTGTATTGTCTCTTAAAATGTTTACAATCAGCATTAATTAATGTCAAATCATTTATTTTATCAAATATGACCGTTAGAATAATATTGAGAAATTGACAAAGTATGGAAGAAGAAGCGTCGGTAGACTAGTAACAGTAGCCTTCATATCGGTAAGCTTCAACAGTAGGTGCACATCAACAACTATAACCTTTAATAGTATGCTTACACCAGTGACCATATAACGGTGACCTTGAAGTGGCGACCTTGTAATTGTAACCTTGTAACGATGACCGTGTAGCTGTAACCTTGTAATGGTAACCATATATATGTAACATTGTAACGGTATCCTTGTATTGGTGACCATGTAACGATAACCTTGGATCAGTTTCCATGTAATGGTAACATTGTATTGGTGACCATGTAACGATAACTTTGTCATGGTAACCTTGTAGCAGTAGCCTTGTAGCAGTA
This sequence comes from Viscum album, assembly GCA_963277665.1. NCBI lineage: Eukaryota > Viridiplantae > Streptophyta > Magnoliopsida > Santalales > Viscaceae > Viscum > Viscum album. The sequence continues at coordinate 2,099,423,129 of OY728150.1, forward strand.
ACCTTGTAGTGGTAGCCTGGTAGTGGTAACCTTGTAACAGTGACCTTTGTACTGAAATAAAATCTGTACTATAAGATTAATGAATCATGTAGTGAAATTGAGCGTATATGAATATTACTCTATAAGAATAGGAAACATTAATGAATCATAATTAGGATATAATGAAGACATGCTTCTCACTTAAATGAAAACAAGATTTGGGATCATCAAAATATGATTTTGGGATTATCAAAACAATGATTTAGGATTATCAAAACAATGATTTGGGATTATCAAAATATGATTTTGGGATTATCAAAACAATGATTTGGGATTTTCAAAATATGATTTGGGATTATCAAAACAGGTGAGTCCAATAATCTCCCCTTGTTGATAATCACAAATTATTTCATCGAAGATTTATATTTAAGAGTTTTGAATCAAGGTTAAACATATCTGCTAATGTCATTGAATCTATAGATTTACATTTTGAATATTTTCTCCCCCATGAATGACTTCTCCCCTTTATTATTTTCTCCCCTATGAATGACTTATCCCCTTTAATATTCCCCCCCCTTTTTGATTAACAAAAAGAATACCGAATGAAAATAGTGAAAAGAGAGAACTTTTATTAATAAAATAGGAGTACATTATAGAAAAATAGATACAACAATCCCTATCAACTAAGATAGTTCACACTCAATCCACATCAGACAGGCCCATTGGAGCTTTGTCCTTGGAAACTGAGGATGGAGGTTCTAAAGGTGGAGGGATAGGCCGACGGATGGTAGTGAGTAAGGTAGGAGGAGCATCCACCAAGGCATCACTAGACCTATAATGAGTAGATCTCTGAGTAATCGTTGGGGTCAAACTTCTGATGGCCTGTGCAAGAGTCATCAAAGGTTCAGTATTAGTGGAACCTGAAGAAGCTAAAGAAGCAGGAAGATCAGGAGGAACTATGATTTGAATGTAGTCCATATGATAGAAGGGTAACCGAAGATTCATGAAATCCATAATGTTTCTTCCCCCTCTCTTCATAGAAGAAATGAAATCATATTTTTTTCCCTGAATTTATCCAAAGAAGGAGTCAATTCCCTAAGTCTAATAACCTGATCCTTAAAGGCCCGAGTGACAGGTGGGATCCTTAAGTTTTCCAACCGTAACTTGAACTGGCCATCCAGCTGATGCTTGGTGTAAATCCATTTGTAGTAGAAGTCAACTTGATCCTTGATGGCCTTTTGATCTTGAGAAGCTTCCCTTAAATAATTACTCACAAGTTTTTGAATCTCTCTGGTAATAGAGATGACCTGAGAGTTTGAAGTACTATCACCAGAGATCCTTTCCAGTTCTTCTCTAACAATAGATTTGAAAGCCATAATATCAACTGGAGGGGAAGATAAGGTTGAAGCAGATGCACCTAGATGTGCCAGAGAGAAAGCCACTGTATCCTTGAAAGATTTGATCAAGCCACTGATTAGCCTTTTGACATCATCATCTTTCCTATTCACATGAGTTTTCAAAGATTTCTTAAAATCCTCAAACACTGTGACCATTTGCTAAACTACACTTTTGACATATGCAAGGTCCCTGTACACCTAGGTCCCTGAAGACACATAAGCATATAATTTGGAAAAAGACTATTTCACTGAAACCATAAACTCTGCCAACTCACTGATTTGACTTTGGTATTTCCTTACCTTTGGAGAAAAGTAGATTGAATACTGGGGTGAATTTTGGCTAACTCAGATGCTAAATTCTCATGAGCCAGAGCAACAACCTTTTCCATCTCAGAGGACCTATCCTTAGACATTCTCTACAGGATAGATCTCAAGGATTCAAAGTCTTCCTTTCTGACACAGTCTTGAGGGAAAGAGGTTTCTGGAGGGAAAAAAGTGAGGTTTGGGACTGAGGGTCATCTATCGCATGAGGATTGGAGGGAAGTTCAGGGTCACTCATGTCATCTATAGGCGAGTCCTCTCTTTCTTGCACAGCTGGAACTTCCTCTTCTTCTACATCTGAATAAGAATTCTATACTTCATCGGGCTTAAGACCAGGGTCTCTCTTATTCTTAGGCCTAATAGGATGATTCATAGGATTAAACTCTACATACACCTTATCCTCATCATTCACCCATCTCCTTAGCCATAGATTCTAGTTAATCTTCATCAGCTTGCAAATCACTTTGGTGATACAATGGTTATCTTGCATAACAATATTTTCTTCCTTATCTCTAGTAAATCCTTTCACTTTAAACATAAGAGATATCATATTTGAATGAAATATGGAATTGGATTTGGAAATAGTCTTGGTCATATCTTCCAACTCAGCCATTAGCAACCTACACAAGTTGATCTTATGTCCATGCTTCAGCAAATATTGTATGAATATGTCTCGATAGTTCAAAACAGCAAAGTCCCCTCTCCTGGGACTTATCTGTAAGAACCCAGGTTTTTGGAACAGGTCAAAATCCCAACCCTGTTTTAATTTTTGATGCGCTTCTGAGAAAACTAGAGAAATTGGACAGTTTTGGGAAAAACTTTTAAAGTTGTGGGGGTCGTGCAGGGCCGAAAAATTGGCGCATGGTTTGAAAAAACCATGTGGTCAGCCCAGGAAACCATGAACCCTTGATAGTGGGCTCCGCACGAGCGGTACACGGTTTGACAAACCTTGCGGGCAAGCTGTGTGAAGTCCCTGGGTGAGACAGTGGCAACCACATGGTTGGCGCATGGTTTTCCAAACCGTGTGGGGGTAACCATGAAGACACTTAAATTTAGGGTTTTTAAGTTTCAGTCCACTCAGGATTTCCCATTCTCCATATGTATTCCTCCCTCTTATGGCTCACGTGGGGAGAGCCGGCCGGACCTTCAAATCATTCCTCTATCTTCTTTTGAACCCCGTTTCGAACATCACTTGATGAGTTAGAACCCCCTTGGTAAGGCCTTGATTCCCCTTGAGCCGTTTTTCTTGATTCTTGTTTTAGAAAACGTTTTTGGGGATTGAGAGGTTTTAATTATTTTGTAGATATACCACGTTTTAGAACTAATTGGAGAATATTATCGGAGGAGTAAAATCATACTAGTATGAGGTAGGTGGTGCATATCTATTTTTGTGTTTTTGTGGTCATTTGGGTAGCACATCCTTCAGCGTGTTTTTGGGTATTTTGAGAGAGACCATAATTTATCTGCTATTACTTATTTAAATTGATTATTAGACCTATGGGATACCTTTGGGTATGCCCTTTATCCTGTCTTGATTGAGCAGGGTCAGGCGAGAGGTCGTTGCTCACATGGGGCATTTTGGCCGGGGATGCCAAAATGACAATACTTGAATTGTATTGGTTTTAACTATTATGTTTAGTTATTTTATCCTTGATATGAATTGTTGGAGACCTTAGAAATTTTAGTGTTAGTATGGGACACCAATTTCTTAGTGAAATTCATCTGTTTAGATGGTTTTTACTATTTATTTGTTCTATTTAAATGTGTTATATATGTAATTTCTGAATTGCATATACATGAACCTTAGGATTGTGCTTGGTACTATTGAGCGATTCTGATCGCAGGTTGGGCATGGCCCGGGTTACTGGGATGGAGAGGCAATTAGACTTGAACGACATGATCACATGGACATAAGGTGTCAGATGTGTGGTGGCTTAGGTACTAGTTTTGGTGATTACCGCTCACCTAGAACTTTGAGTAGTGTGCACACAGAGATACTCCATGATGAGGTGGTTTTGACCACTCGTGTGGGTAGAGGCCCCCGTAGATGCAATTTAGGTACTTTGGTTGGGGGTGCTTGTCGTAGGAAGCCACGTGGGAGGTGAGGAGCCTATAGGGAATAGCTTTGAGGCTATCAGGTTGGGGGATGAAGCTCATCGTGATTTAAGGGAAGGTATCACTATCCCTCCGGTTACTTATTTGAGGGAAGGTATCATTGTACCTTCGATTACTTGATTTGAGGCCAGGTATCACTGTCACTCCAGCTATTTATTTTAGGGAAGACATTGCTCTCCCTTTGGTTATTTATTTGAGGACAGATATCGCTATTCCTCCAGGTTACTTTTTGGGTGTGCCTTTGGGATGTCGTCACATGAGACATGCGGTGTCAGGGGCACATGGTGCCGGGTTACACGACAGATATTCCGGCATTGGCCGAAGCAGGTGACACTCCATGGTGGCCGCCGAGCAATAGTGGAGTTTGTGTTTATTTGTGCATCGTACTATTTACTATTTTCCTTATAAATTCATGCCTACTTAAACACTTATATTAAGTACGCACCATTAGGTGGTATCCTACTAATATTTTTCTCACACCCTTCATAGGCCCTTCGAGACACATGCAGACCTTATGGATTTACGTGCAAGAAATAGGCCAGCTTCCGGAGCTGGGCTGCATTAGCTGTTGCATGGAGATGGTATGGACCTTGAGGTATTTCCTAGCTGGAGTTTATCTTTTTTTGTTTCCTTTCCTGTATTAGCATGATTATTTTTTATGTAGATACAGTTGGTTAGCCATTAGTGCTTTTTTTTATATAAATACATGCATGACATGTTTTGGATGCATGTTTGTTGTTCAGTGCTATTTACAAGTGGTGTTCAATATACTGTTGTGTTTACTTTCCACTGTTGTGGTTATATTTATTGCTTCTGCTATTTATCGATATTAAATGTGCTACCGCTCTTTGGGTCTGGTTTGAATCTATTGAGTCATTTGTTCCACTGCATCATTTTTAGAATACTCAGACCAATACCATTATAATCCTCCGAGAGGGTATAGCCTCCCCACTATACGTATAAGACCCTCGCTGCTAGTCGGTATCCTTTTGCATTTGGGGAGGTTTTCCTAAGGTTGTAACACCCAACCCATTTAGCACTGTTCGGGGGGCTGTTCGGGTTTGGGTCATTACAAAGTGGTATCAGAGGATTTCTTGACATGGATTTAGTAGTAGCGTCTTACTGGCTACTAATGAGATTTATAATTCTCTTTTATTTTCTTCTTGTTGTACTATTTGGGTTATGGTAGACTGGAGATAGGTTGTTACTAGAACTGGGTTTCTAACTTGTGCTTGGGTGCCTGTAGCCCCAAGTACTGGGGATGGACCATTTTTTCATGGGTGGGAATTGCTGTTTGATTTTTTTCTCAGATTACAGTTTATTTGATTTACACCTTGGTGGCTCACTTGTTGTGTGATGTTATTGATTGTGAAATGTGACCCTTGAACCGGGTGGGTATGGAAGAATTGGACCTTGGATCGGTATGGGAATTCTTATTTTCTTGGCTTTAGATAGGCACATTTTTAGGGTATTTCAATTTCATTACTGCGCCTATGCTTTGTGAAGTGATAATGCCATGTGAATGATATCAATTTTAAAGCTTTGTATTCTTGAAATGTGAAAAGGTAAAATTCCTAATAGAATTTCTTGTTTATTGTAATGTGTTATTCCATGATTTATATATTTTTAGAATTGCATGTGACAAGGTATTTGGGTCTGGCTCTTGTACGAGAAGGCATGTACTATCAGTTAAGGTGATTTTGATCACTAGGATTGGGCGACTCGGTCGTCAGTTTTAGGCAATGTTATTTGTCAGGATGGGCATGGCCCAAGGTACTTTTGATACTTAGCTCTGTTAGGGGTGGGTAAGAAGGCCATCAGGCCGGGATGCCGTGGGGCATGGTTGCAGTGGGGGAGAGTAAGGGTAGTAGTTATGCGCTGCCTTTTACTGCTTTCCTTATCTGAATTGAATATATATTGTTATATATATATATATGGGATGTCTGACCATTTATGGTATTCAACAGGTTCCTCTTGTACGTCTCGATGGAGCGTTAGGCGGGAGATGGTACAGTACTGCAGGTGCGGGATCAGGTTCAAGATCTAGTACAGGCAGAGCAGGAGCTGCAGGTACAGGCTCAGGGACAAGATCAGGTTCAATATCTAGTGGAGACAAGACAATAGATGGGTTTGGCATCGTTCAGACCATGGCTCGACGAGCATCTCTAAGATAGCCTAGTACGTGTCTGGCAGGGGATCGAAAGAGGTGCATAGGGTATAGAGACATCTATGGCTTATCAGACATGAGAGTTCCAGTCGCAGAACCTGCTGCTTTTTCAAGGTTAGGGTGGTCCACAGGCGGCTGAGAACTAGATAGAGAGCATGAAGATGATATTCGATCAGCTCGAGACACCTCCAGGGTGGAGGGTCAAGCTGGCGATGTACATGCTGTGAGGATCGGCAAAATGATGGTGGGATGTGAAGGTTCAGGCTTGCAGGCACAAGGAACTGGAGTGGAAGGACTTTGAGAACAATTTCTTCGATCTCTTTTACTTGGAGACACTGAGGGTAGAGAGAGCTCGAGAGTTCTTGAGTCTTTAGTAGGGAGACATGTTCGTCGTGGACTATGCAGCTACTTTCACCAAGTTGTATCGCTTTACACCTGGTTTGGTAAGCGATGATGCGACTAGGGTGAGGCGCTTTGAGAATGGCTTATGACTTGCCATTCGGACCCAGGTCAATATTTTCAGGCTGGTTTCTTTCTCAGAGACAGTGAATCAGGCGCTCATAATGGAGGGAAATCAAAGGGATATTCCCCAGGTCGGTCGGGCGACGGTCTCAAGTGATGGTTCAAACAGCAGGAAGCGAGGACAGGATGAGTTTCAGCAGGGCGGTCAGGCAAAGGACTCAGCTAGACCACAATGTAATAGTTCTTTAGTGGTTTTTTTTCAATGTGGATAGCCAAGACATGTTCAGACCCAGTGCGATAGGCCTCCAAAGAAGTTTCGGTCATGTGGACAAGTCGGGCATCTGGAGAGGTTCTACAGCCAGCCTTCCCAGACAGCCGACAAGAAGGGACCATGACAGACGGTGGCATCTGGAGTTGGTTCAGGTTCGATACCAGGAGAAGGTAGCCGAGGTTTAGCTGCATGAAGAGGACGTGACAGAGACAATGAGATCCAGCTGAGGGGTCAGTGGCTGGTGACTAGAGCATCACCGCAGGGAGGTCAAGCATCAGACAACCATGCTTTAGGCCAGGTTCACACTGTGGAGCCGCCAGATGATGAGAAGGCTGGTGAACTGACGGTGGTTAGAGGTACACCATGGGTGTGGCCATGATTTCCTTGTTCTCTTCTGGAACGACCTATAGAGGCGAGTCCTTTTTGAGTGCTTGTGATGCACAATATTTATGTGGATTGACTAGATGCTAGTCAGTGGGATTGGCTCCATATCAGGTGTGTGATATATATATATATATATATATATATATGTATGAGATGCGTAGCATAAGTGGCATCGAGGATGCTGGTTACATGAGGTGCCTTGGCCATCGGGGCATCATGGAATCATGTTAATTGAGGTGACATGGGCATCGGGGCATCGAGGATGCAAGTTACTTGAGGTTCTAGGCACCGGGTTTGTTTTGAGCATCCATGGGATGCAAGACCTCATGTAGGCGGACACCGATGCGGTACAAGATACATTGGATGTCGGAAGTGGCACAGGGTCTCCAATGAGGCGTAGGGGTGACGATGCGTCACGAGAGGACCTTGAATCCAGAAACAGGTCAGCGAACCATTGCTTTTTATGAGTTTTTTTGGGTTGAGACCGAGTTAGGCGATTCCTAAGGTGGGGAGCCCCTTGAGGGATTTAGCCAGAACCTTGTGATTGGGGAAGTTCAGGTTGATATGATTGGGGTGATATGTTCGGTTCCATCTCAAGGTTTCATTTGATAGCTTGGGGAAAAACTACGTTATGATGGGGGAGATTGTAAGATCCCGAGTTTTTAGAACGGGTCAAAATCTCAAACCTGTTTGAGTTTTTGACTCGTTTCTATGAAAATTGGAGAAATTGGACAGTTCAGGGAAAAAATTTTAAAGTTGTGGGGGTCGTGCATGGGCGCACGGTTGGCGCATGGTCTGAACAAACCGTGCGGCTAGCCCAGGAAATCGTGTACCCTTGACAGTGGGATCCGCAAATGTGGCGCACAGTTTGAAAAACCGTACGGGGTAACCATGCGACCACTTAAATTTAGGTCTTTTATGTTCCGAGCCACTCGAGATTTCCCATTCTCCATCTTTATTCATCCCTCTTGTGGCTCACATGGGGAGAGCTGGCCAAACCTTCAAATCCTTCCTGGATCTTTGTACGAACCCCGTTTTGAACATCATTTGATGCGTTAGAACCCCCTCGGTAAGACCTTGATTCCCCTTGAGCTGTTTTTCGTGATCTATGTTCTAGAACAAGTTTTTGGGGTTTGAGAAATTTTGATTCTTTTGTAGATCTACCACATTTTAGAATAATTAGAGGCTGGTATCGGAGGAATAATATCATAATAGTACGAGGTAGGTGGTGCATACATCCTTTTGTGTTTTCATTGTCATTTGGGTAGCATGGCCTTCGACGCGTTTTCAGGTATTTTGAGAGAGACCCTAATTTATCTACTACTGCTAATTTAAATTGATTATTAGACCTATGGGATACCTTTGGGTATGAATTTTGTCCTGTCTTGATTGATTAGGGCCGGGCAAGAGGTCGTTGCTCACATGGGGCATTTTGTCAGGGGTTACGAATATGATAATACTTGAATTGTATTTCTTTTAACTGTTTGGTTTAGTTATTTAAACCTTGAAATGAATTGTTGGAGACCTTATAAACTTTAGTAATGGTATGGGACTACACTTTCTTAGTGAAATTCATCTGTTTAGATGGTTTTTCTTGTTTATGTATTCTGTTTAAATGCGTTATATATGTAATTATTGAATTGTATATACTGGAACATTTGGGTTGTTCTTGGTACTGTTGAGTGATTCTAATCGTAGGTTGGGCTTGGAATGGGGTTACATTGGGTGGTTTTGATAATGGGATTGGGTGTCATGGACATCATCTTGAGGCAATACGACTGTCAGGTTGGGCATGGCTGAAGTTACTGGGATGGTGAGACCATCAGACTTGAGCGGCATGGTCGCAGGGACACGAGGTGTCAGATGTGGGGTGGATTAGGTACTATTTTTGGTCATTAACGCTCACTTGGAACTTTGAGTAGTATGTACATAGAGATACTTCGTGATGAGGTGGTTTTGACCACTCATGTGGGTAGAGGCCCCTGTAGATGCGGTTTAGGTACTTTAGTTGGGGGTGCTTGCTGTAGGAAGCCACGTGGGAGGTGAGGAGCCTCCAGGGAATAGCTTTGAGGATATTGGTTTGGGGGCTGAGGCTCTCCGTGATTTGATGTTAAGTATCGCTGTCACTTCAGTTACTTATTTGAGGGAAGGTATCACTATCCCTCCGGTTACATGATTTGAGGGCAGGTATCGCTATCCCTCTGGCTATTTATTTGAGGGCAGACATTGTTGTCCCTCTGGTTATTTATTTGAGGACGGGAATCACTTTCCCTCTGAGTTACTTCTTGGGAATTCTTTTGGGGTATTGGCACGTGAGACATGCGGTGTCAGGGGGCACATGGTGTCGGGTTACACGATAGAGATTCTGACATTGGCCGAAGCAGGTGACACTCCATGGTGGCCGCTAAGCACCAGTGGAGTTTGTGTTTATTTGTGCATCATACTATTTACTATTTTCCTTATAAATTCATGCCTGATTAAACACTTATATTAGGTATGCACCATTGGGTGGTATCCTACTGAGATTTGTATCCCACACTACACGGGCCCTTCGGGATGCGTGCAGACCTTATGGATTTACATGTAGGAAAGAGGCCAGGTTTAGGAGTTAGGCTGCATTAGCTGTTGTAGGGAGATGGTGTGGACCTTGAGGTCTTGCCTAGTTGGAGTTTATCTTGGTTTGTTTCCTTTCCTGTATTAGCATGATTATTTTTTATGTAGCAACAGTTGGTTATCCATTGGTGCCTTTTTATATATAAATACTTGTATGACCTATTTTGGATGCATGCTTGTTGTTAAGTGCTAGTTACAAGTGGTGTTCAGCATGCTGTTGTGTAAAATTTCTGCTGTTGTTGTTATATTTATTGCTTCCACTGTTTATCGATATTGAATGTGCTTCTGCTCTGCGGGTCTGGTTCAAGTCTGCTAAGTCATTTGTTCCGATGCATCATTTTTAGTATACTCGGACCAGTACCATTATTATCCTCCGAGAGGGTATAACCTCCCCACTATACCTATAAGACCCTCGCTGCTAGTTGGCAGCCTTTGGCATTTGGGGAGGTGAACCTAAGATACTAACACCTGACCCATTTAGCACTGTTCAGGTGGCTGCTCATGTCCAGGACATTACATTACCACATGCTGAATAAATTTGAAAAGTAGATTATCTTCTCCGACCATTTAAGCAACAATGACTTTCCTTGGAATTCTATTCCCTGTTAATTCAGCTAAAGTTTCTTCATATAAAAAGAACTAACTAGTGGGAGGAACCACTTTTGAGTAATAGTCATTAATTCCTTCATGAGGAATTTTTAAACAATCAACCCATTCACCCGAGGAGAAACTTACATTTACTCCATTTACTCTGGAAGTCATTCAGTGGTCATCTTTTGAATGTTCAAACTTGAGGTACCCATAAAACTCCTTCAATAACTTTGGATAATAGGGTCCATTGTTGTTTTCAAAACATTCAACCCAGCCATGAGCTTCCAGTACCTTAAGTACTAATGCCTGACTTGACAGTAGCCATTCAGAACTTAATTCTTTCTCAAGTACTATTTCCATCTTCGATAAATGCAGGTTCAGTATCATTTCCACTTCCTGGATTCCACTACTCCACTTGGCTCTAGGTCTCTTAGGATCAAGAACATATCCTTAATCAGAAACCAATGGCATTTTGACTCTTTCCATAGATCTTGAGAAGTTCAAGGTTTTAGTAGAGGTTTAGGTTCTGAGATTTGAGATCAAGAGGATCGGGAGAGGGTTTGATGTGGATTGAAATGTGGTCTGTGTTCTATTTTTATCATTTAGGGATCGAAAAAGTAAAACAGATCAAGTAAATAAATAATAGAAGAAAATTTTTCAGATTCCGGTTGAGAGTATACAAAACGCAAAGTCCCATACTTCGAATGTCTATCGGTAAGGAAGTATCAGTAAGCTCTAACAGTGAGGTCCTATCGGTAAGGTCTAATGGTGAGGTTCTATTGGTAAGGTCAAATGGTGAGGTCCTAACAGTGATGTTCAATGGTGAGGTGCTAATAGTGAGGTGATAATAGTGAGGTGCAACGATGAGGTACTAACAGTTAGGTGCTAATAGTGAAGTGCAACAGTGATGTGCTAACAATTGAAATTAATCATCCCTAATTCATGTTTGATGTAGTTTAACCTCTCCAAATTTAAAGGATTTGTGAATATATAAGACAATTGATGTTCAGTGCCAATGAATTCAAGAGTGATATCACATCTTTGATAATAATCTTTCATGAAGTGATGTCTTACATAAATATGCTTTGTCCTAGCATGAGAAAATAGATTTTTAGAAATGTTAATAGCACTTGTGTTGTCACAGTTTATAGAGACATGTTTGAGTTGATATCCATAGTCTAGAAAAGTGTGTTTCATCTATAGAATATGAGCACAACAACTACAAATAGTTATATACTCAGCTTCAACAGTAGAAAATGCAACCAAATTCTGTTTCTTACTACACCATGATACTAGTGACTTGCCTAAAAGGTTACATGTTCATGAGGTTCTATTTCTGTCTAACTTGGAACCAAGAATGTCAGAATCTAGATAACTTATTAAATCAAATGGTTTTACTCTTGGATAAAATAGTCCAAAATTTATAGTATACTTGAGATATTTGAAAATCTTTTTATCAAAATTTAAATTAGATTCATTGGGATTAGCTTGAAAGAGAGAACACATGCATACACTGAACATAATGTAAGATCTGCTAGCAGTGAGGTAGAGAAGACTCTCAATCATACCTCTATAGTTGGATTGATCCATTGGTTCTCCAGTTTCATCTGCATCCAACTTACAAGTGGTACTCATAGGTGTATCATAACCTTTACTACCATCCATACAAAAATATTTAAAAAGATCTTTAATATATTTTCTTTGATTTAAAACAATACCATCTTTTTTTTTGAAAAATTTGATATCCAAGGAAAAATTCAAGTTCTCCCATTAAACTCAATTTTACATTATTTTTAAAAAATAATTACATAAAGAATGTTTAGAAGATCCAAAAATTATATCATCTACATATATTTGTACTATTAAAACATATTTGGAAATCCTTTTAATAATCAAAGTAGGAGCTTCAATTCCTTTAGTAAAACCTTTTGAAATAAGAAAGGAACTATGCCTATCATACCAAGCTCTTGGAGCTTTTTTTAGACCATATAAGGCTTTAGATAGTATAAAAACATGATTTGGAAAATTGGGATTTGTAAATCTAGGGTGTTGTTCATCAAATACATCTTTAATTATATATCCATTTAGAAAACCACTTTTAACATCAATTTATTGAAGTTTAAAATCCATATGAGCTATATAAGCAAATAGTATCCTAATGGATTCTAGTCTAGATACAGGAGCAAAGGTCTCCTCATAGTATATCCCTTCTTATTGATTAAAACCTTGTGAAACAAGTCTAACTTTGTTTCTAACTATATTTCCAGACTCATAAACTTGGTTCCTAAAAACCCATTTAGTGCCCATTGTCAATGTGTCCTTAGGTCTGTCAACTAGTTCGTAGACATTGTTTTTTTCAAATTGATTTAATTCTTCTTACATAGACATCACCCATAATTCATCATTGGTAGCATCATTAATATTTTTTGGGTTCAATAACTGAAATAAAATATTGTTGTTCAACCTAGTTTCTCAGAGAAGCTCTAGTTTGTGCCCCTTGATTTAAATCACCTACTACATCATCTATATAATGATTTTTAAGAGTTCAAATACCTCTAGAAAGAGTTGATCTAGACTTCTCATAGAAGTCTATTGGTTCATACTCAAAAGGTGTAGATTTTAGAAGATTCCCAGAACTGGTTACTTTTACAGGGGATTCACTATCATTATCATTATGGTCCAGAATTGACATATCTTCCTCAAGGTGTTCAAGAGAGGATTTGGGTTCATGTGGATCAATATCATCAAATTTGACATGAACTGATTCTTCCACACATTTGGTTTTCTTACTAAATACTCTATAGGATTTACTCGATATTTATTAACCTAGGAAAATTCTTTCCTTGATTTTGGAAGCAAATTTTTCAAGATTGTCCTTAGTGTTATGAATAAATACTTTGCGACCAAAAACTCTAAATTAGTTAACCATAGGCTTCCTATTGTTCTAAATCTCATAATGGGTGTTCTTAAGAATCGTTCTAATCAAGAATCTATTAATAATGTAACAAACTGTATTTATAGCTTCAACCCAGAAATAAATTGACAAATCATACTCATTGAGCATTGTCCTAGAAATCTCTTGAAGTGTCCTATTTCTTCTTTCCATGACTCAATTTTTTTGAGGTGTTCTAGGAGTATAGAATTTGTGACTATAGAAATTTTGTGAGAAATATGATTCAAACTCATGACTTTCAAACTCACAACCATGATCACTTCTCAAGGTCTTAATCCTATGTCCACTAATATTTTCTACAGACTTAGAGTATTTGATAAAATAATAACAAACTCCACATTTGTTAGCCAGAAAGTATACCCAAGTGTACTTAGAAAAATCATCTACAAGAATATAAACATAGTGGTTCCCATTTAGACTTAAAGCTCCTGATGGTCCAAACAAATCCATGTGAACCAACTCAAGCGATTGAGAAGTAGAAACTTCTTTCTTTGGTTTGAAAGAAACTTTGTGTCGTTTTCCCTTTTGACAAGGATTACACACTTTGTTAGCTGGGAATTCCAATTTAGGTAAGTCTCTAACTAAACCTTTCCCAGTCAGTTTCCTAAGTTAATGCACAATGTAGTGTCCTAGTATTCTGTTCCACAACCAGGATTCCTTATGAAATGCATTTAAACAAGAAACATTTTTCTTAACTAAATATTTCATATCAACAACATATACATTCTCATTTTGGAGAGCAGTAAATATTAAATCATTTTTATAATTAAAAACATTACATGCATAATTTTCAAATTTAACATTAAAACCATCATCACACTATTGAGAAATACTTAGCAGATTGAATATTAACCCTTCAACAAAAAGTACTTTTGAAATTAATACAGTATTAGGGTTACCAATCTGGCCTAAGTCGACGATTTTATCTTTAGAATTATCCATGAATGTGACATATCCACCATAAAATTTAATCATACTTTTGAAACATGAATAGTCTCCTGTCATATGTCTTGAACATCCGTTGTCCAAGTACCATAGAGTTTTACATGAGCTCTTTAGACAATTTTCCTACAAAACAGATTAAGTGTGGGGTAACTTTGGTACCCAGGTTTTCTTGGGTGTAGAGATATTAGAAAGTAAAACTTTGGGAACCTATATTTGCTTCACAGATTTTCTATAATCATCAGATATATTTTGAGACATAAACACATTGTTTGGTCTTTAAGTTAATTATTTTTCAAAAATGGTTCAAAACTAGAACTAGCTGTGAATTATCTAGATTTTGGAATAAATTTAGTTTTGATGATCCTTCTCTGTCCTGGTTGATATCCTAGACTAGTTGTATATTTTGGGGCAATCTATTTTCCAAGAAACTGAGTCAAGGTATCTCTAAAAGTAGAAAACTTCTTATGATCTCTTCTTAATTATTCATTGGATAACTTGAGTTCTGTATTTTCTTTTAACAGTTGAGCACATTTTTCTTTCTCAATATATAGATCGGACATATAATTATCATTTAGATCATGTTGTCTTTTTAATAATTTATATTTATATATGAGTTCATTAAAGGTATCCTCGATCATTCCATAGTATTAAAATAGTTCATCCTTATTCGTATTTTCATCATTGTTTTTTTCACTTTCATTCCCAGAGTAATAATCATTAGGCATAGGAGAATTAGGTGTTACCTTAGATGTTTCTGTCATGCAACATAAGTTGTCGTGATTGTTCTATTCACACTTAGAAGCATCAGATCCAATGGAACTATCTTCTGAAGAACTCACTGTGGATTTCATATCCTTTTTATATCCTTTTACCTTTTCTTCATATTTCTTCTTAAATTTCAGCTTGGGGAAATCTTCCTTCACATGACCTTTTCGTTTGCACTCATAGCAGATTATTTCATTTGAATTGCCATTCCATTTTCTGTTTTTCTTCCCTTGTCCTTTACTATCATACTTTCCCTATTAGTTTTACTTCTTAAATAATTTCTTCTTTCGGTAGAATTTTTTGAACCTTCTAGCAAGATGAGTCATCTTCTCATCAATATATGAGTCTTCACTTGTGGAAGTGTCTACAGGAGCTTGAACCTTTTATTTATCCTTGTTCTTTGAGGTAGTAGTATTAAATGCTACAAATTTATTCCTTGGTTCTTTATCTACTTCTTGATTCACCTTATGTTCTTCACCATACATCATAATCATTCTAATTAGTTCCTTCATTGGTAGTTTGCCTGTGTCATAAGATTCTCGGATAGAAACAGAAGTCCCTCTCCATCAGTCAGGTAGGCATCAAAGTAGTCTCATAATATGGTCTTTGCTATTGACTAGTTTCCCAAGTAGACTCATAGTATTCACTACCTCATTGAACCTAAGATACATGTCAGAAATGAGTTCATCAGGCTTCATTTTAAAGTTATCATATTTAATAGTGTATGTATTTAATCTCATTTATTTAACATTAGTTATTCCTTGATGAGAAATAACTAAAGTATCCCAATATTCATATGAAGTTTTACAAGAATACATTCTATTGAATTTATCATCACCTAGAGAACAGTACAAGGCATTCACTGATTTATAGTTATTGTTATATGTGGTTTTAGTCAATTGAGACAATCTATCCCTAGTAGTAGCAGGTAATGTATGTTATTCCTAAATTGTGTACCAAATTTCAGGTCCCATACTCTCTGGATACATTTTCATTTTTAATTTACATTGAGCATAGTTATTACCCTTAAAGAAAGGTGGCCTATTAGTAGAAGCACCCTCAATTTTATTTTCCATTGTTACTTAGAATTTAAAGAGATGAAAATTTAGATATGATAGAAATTTTAAGATCATTACGATACAACTAAGATCACAGTTGAAAATAATTTAAACACTTTAAAGTAAAATTAAATCCTCTAATACCAAATGTTGGTTGGAGTGGATACTCAAGAGGGGGGTGAATTGAGTTCCAATTAAAATTTCTATTAAAAACTATATAGTTAAAATCCCCCAATTCAAAACAGCCCAGTCAATTAAGGTTGTAGAAATATAAATGTTCAATTCGTCAACAGGTTTCTCAAAGGGTGATTAATCCTAAGATGAATCAGTGTAGAACACCAATTCAACTTTTGAAACAAGTTTACTAAATTACACACATATACACAAAGACCAAAATTAACTATCAGAGAGAAAGAAAAAACAGTTTTAGGTTTTAGAAAATATAAGAAGCGGTTAAAATCAAAACAGATTATATGAGGATTTTCACAACAATGTAAACAAGAGGTTCAGTTTCAAGCCGAGACCTAATCCTCTCCACTTGGCAATCACCTTCCACCAAGAAGTTTATATTAAAACTTGATACATAGCCTATTTCAGGATTTATAACAGTTTTCACAAACTATCCAGGGAACACACCCTCTACCACTATTTTTCACGGGAAATACAAAAAATACAGACCACACATGGTTTCTTCCACAGTTATACATGGGAAACTAAAATTGTTGAAGTTTGATGTGAGGATATTCAGTATCATCCAGTTCAAGCATAGGAGATAGTGTGTTCAATAGACTGACACAATTATCATAGATGTAAAAGAAAGAAACACAATAGAGAATTTATAATGAGAAAGAGTTTAGAATTCTCTATGTGTTTTTATTTATGCTCTTGACTCCTTGGAATGAGAAATGTTGAAGTTCAAGTAAATCTCTAGAAGTTGTTTCCAAAACAGAGTGTTGCAACTCCAGGATCTAGAATTCAATGTTCTGCTTCTGGTTGTGATGTTTAACCAATAGTTGATGCACTACAGAAGGCAAGAATGCGTTTTTCTCAGATTGATTTTTGTGATGCTTGTGGGTTTAGAGTATTAGTGCTGGACGGTTCTTCCTTGATCTAGAAAGTAAGATTTATCACACTTCTTATACAACCCTTTATTTTTTGTGTTTGCGTATATGTTGCTTGTATTTGTCACATTTTATATGTTGCACAAACCTCTCTATTTTGAGGTGTTTTCCTTTTATATATGAGGTCCGACAACAGGAATGAGTAGATCACATGCATGCTTTCTTGTACCTCGTACTGTCCACGTTATTGTCTCCTGAAACGTTTACAATCAGCATTAATTAATGTTAGAGAATTTATTTTATCAAATATGACTGTTAGAATAATATTGAGAAATTGACAAAGCATAGAAGAATAAGCGTCGATAGACTGGTAAAGGTAGCCTTAATATCGGTAAGCTTCAACATTAGGTGCACATCGGCATGTGTAACCTTTAACATTATGCATACACCGGCAACCATATAACGGTGACCTAGTAGTGGTGACCTTGTAACTGTAACCTAGTAACAGTGACCATGTAGCTGTAACCTTGTAACAGTAACCATGTATCTGTAACCTTGTAATGGTAACTTTGTATCGGTGATCATGTAACGGTAACCTTTTATCCATGACCATGTAATGGTAACCTTGTATCGGTGAACATGTAACGGTAACCTTGTCGTGATAACCTTGCAGCGGTAACCTTGTAGCACTAGCCTTGTAGCAGTAACCTTGTAACGACGACCATTGCACTTAAATAAAATTTGTACTGTAAGCTTAATTAATCAAGCAGTGAGATTGAGTGTATATGAATATTACTCTTTAAGAATAGGAAACATTAATGAAACATAATAAGCATATAATGAAGAAAAGGTTCTCACTTAAATGAAAAAAAGATTTGGGATTATCAAAAAATGATTTTGGGATTATCAAAACAATGATTTGGGTTTATCAAAACAATGATTTGGGATTATCAAAATATGATTTTGGGATTATCAAAACAATGATTTGGGATTATCAAAACAGGTGATTCCAACATTAATAAATATCCAATCAATAAAAATCAAAATATAATAATAAAATAGTAATCTTGTAAAAAAATATTTCAACATAAAATACTGATATTGTTTTGAAAAGGTTAATAATATTTGGAAACATAAAATATTAACGGATAAAAAAAGACTCCCAAAACATGAAATCCATTTTTTAATTCATTTGAAATTTTCATTTATTCATTATTTCTATTTACTAATACCTTCTAGAATGAAGATTCACTATTCTTATTGAGTAATATATCACATTGACTTGGTGATCATAAAACAAAATATATGGAGTTAACCTTACTATAATTTATGTGTTTTATGAATTTTCCCTTCCATGAACTCTTGATGAACCTATTCCCATTCCAGCTACTCATTCATGTCATTATTTAACTTTATCCAAGTAAATATACATCACACTATATCAAAATGATCTGTGAACCCTTTTATAGAAATATAGTCCATCACATGACATTAATTTTTCTATCTTATGGATTTTATACAATATCCCATATATACATTAGGGTAATTACATAGATTTAATTATAGTTTTCCTTGATGTGACTTTTTTTAATAACTTAGGATTTACAAACACTTTGTATTTAAATAGATGTTTTGTGATATAACGGATTTATTTCATATTATAACCCATATGATATCAATTTTTCATTATAATTGAAATATGGTTATAGGTTAATGGTTTTATTTAAAATACATGTCTCAAAATGACAATTTAAGATTTCAAATGACTTATAAGACCCACCAGTAATTCTATCTATACATAAATCATTGATTTTATGTGTATAAGGTAATGAGAGTCTAAGAATTAATCCAATAAATATTTTAATTATAAATGAATGGTTTTAAGACTCACCATCAATCCTATTTATATTAAAATCATGTATCAAATGTATAAAAGGGAATATGAGTTTAAAAATAGTGACTCTATACATTTTTAATCACAAATATATACATGGTTAATATATTCTTAGGAAAACCCACCCAGAGAATCTATTATCTTTTTCTATTTATATTAATCTATTTACATTTACACTACTTAAATTTATTATATAAATCTCATTAAAAAAAGAATTTACCTCTAGATTTTACATGAAATATTTCTCACATATATTTTATAATATGGTTCTAGAAGCTTTTTGGTTTTATCACCCTTAATGATTAAATTTTACTTAGTCAATTTTCAAACTAATAAAAATTCATGTTGAATACCTAATTTTTTTATTTCACGATTACTATAAACACCCTTCTTGATAGTTATTTAACATTTTATTCTAGATTTACAACCAAGAATTAAATTTCCACAATAGGGTATTATTGAGTCTTATGTTTTATATTGAACATTTATTATAAATGATTCATGTATTACTAAACTTTAAGTTGAGTATATTATTCTTCAAATAATAAAATTTCCTTAAATAAATAATGTCTCTTTGTGTCGAATAGACACATGAGATAATTCTTTTAGTAATTCTCAACCCTAAATAATAGTTTTATAAGAATAAATCAATATGAAAAATGGAATTCATGTTCTTCTCACTGGTTAAATAAGAATCACCCTTCCATAGATAATTACAGAATTCAAATTTATTATTTTAATGTTTCTCACTAACATTATTACTATATTTGGATACAAATATAATTCCTTGGTACTATAAACTAAAACCTGACACTATATCAAACTCTTTATATACTGGATTCTATACCAAAGAAAGAGAAAAAGACATAATCATTCATAATAAAATTATAAATAAAAAATAATAAGTCAATTTTATGAAAAATTAAATCTTGTTTTAGAGTTGTAGAGAATTATGAAAAATTTATTTTCATAATAAAACCCATTACATTTGCAATAAATAATAATTTTTCCACCATACCAATAATTTTTTATTTTTCATCAAGTCTTCATCATTTCCCAGAAAATTCTCTAAACATGATACCCTTAAAGACATATCATATGAAATAATATTATTCATAAAATTGGGGAATGGAAACATTATTATGGTGAGATTAAAATCTTAGTAAGTTTAAACATAGGTATTGACAATCAAAAAACATAAGAGATCATAAGATGATCATATGTGTATAAGAACATAATCAAAGTTCTTGGATGCACCTTAAGAGATTGAAACCCAAAAAACATAACATAGATATGTTTTAACTTATTATATTAATAATTATATATGATAATACTTTAATAAAAAAAAATAATCATTATGATTAATTGGGAAAACATTATAACTCACAAAAGAAAAAGGTTATCATTGAAAAAAATTTAACCTTTAGAAGATGATAAAATTTGTTTTAATCATGAAACAATTTTATTATAAAAACACATTTATTAATAATAATATAAGGTATTAAAAAACCACATATAAATCTTGGAATATTTTTCCCATAACAACCCTTTCAAGTATCCTAAGAAAATAAAAACCTTCTCGGTTAATTCCAACATGTATCCTCTGGAGAACATATCATTACTGAATGCATTGGAGGGTAATATAAAGAACGTACATCATCATATAAAATGTAAAATACTTATATCATTATAAAAATATGTAAAATAATTCATTTACTTTATAAAAATCATAAAATTTGGCATTTTGGCATATAAGAAAAAACAATTTCTGTTATCTCATAAAATGTTAAGAAATATTATTTTCTTTTGAAAATATTTTAAAACTAAATATCCATGGTTCAATGGGAATATGATATTCTTTGAAAAAAATATAAATTTGTTCTATAATACTAATATGAAATAACATATATGCTGAGGGGAAACTACATTCATGCCGAAATATATAAAAAATATTCTATTTATACATTTTTAAAGAAAGTCAAAATGATCCGTATGAAAACCATACTAAAGATTATTTATAAAGTAATTGTAAATAAAATCATGTTTTATAGAAAAAGAACATAAAAATTAATTTTAGTATAAATAAGAATATTATTGAAATAAATTAAAGAAAATGGATTTGAGGGAAAAATTGTTTAAAGTAAAACCTTAAACCTTTTAAAGTATATTTTTAAAGAAAAAACCCTTGTGAACATTAAAATAAAAACCATTTGGAAAGAAAAACTTGATAATGAACTTAACAAAACATGATTATAAAGTTATTCATGATATTATATATCAAATAGGTAGTATGTACACCATATAAATAAATAATGTAGCATTAATCCACATAGTAATGAAAGAAGAAAGTTTGAGATGAGAAACCCTAAAAACTTTGATAATGCTTAAATAAAAAAAAATTAAATTAAGGAACATAATATGATTATGTAAAACAAATATTTTACATGAAAAATATGTTAAAATACATTCATGTGTCCATAAGTAAACTATATTTAGAAAACCATGCTCCATAAAATGAAACATGTCTCAATAAATTAAAATTGAGACCAAGAACACTTAGAAAGATCATAACATTTAATGTTGGAATAAATAAGTGATGTTATTATATGAAAAAAATGTAAATAAAAATAAAAAATTGGAAATTAAATATAAATAATTAATATATAATAAAATAAATAATATTTTGATAACATATTCAATGGATAAGTGACATAACCCAATTAATGGAAATTGATTTAAGAATCCTGTTACCGTAGAATTCCACTAGGCTGGGCATAATATAAACTCATGTATAATAATTTTAGATTAATTATACACCTATATTAGAACCATATTTAATATTTTATTAATAAATATTTTCCCTTATAATTTCTTATTATCCATTTACTAATAATTTTTTCTTTGATATCAATGTTTATGTGCTAACTTTCCCATTTTGAATCCATTTTTTCATCTGAAGGTTTGGTTCCCCACACATTGGTCATGAATTCATAACATCTATAATTTTTAATATGATTTTATCATGGTATTATATATTATTTTTTAGTTCCATTTATATATCATGGTGTTTATGGTGATGATTTCCATGGAATGGATACAAATTATCTTTTAAGAAGTTTTCATTTCATAGAAATAATTGATTTTACTAAAATATAAAAAAATATATTTCGACTGAAGAAATTTAAAACTTTTAATTAATAATTATTATATAATATTACCTATATGTAACATTTTTAACCCTTAATGGCAAAAAAATTATAACAATGTTCATGTAGGTGGTAAAATATATCAAAACAAAAACACATTATAACAATTGAATGTCTAAGAATATGTTATTTTAAAATGATAATTTCACTTTTATAGAAGATTAATAATTTTATAAATATCATATAAAATTATTTAATAATTTTTTCATCATAATCCATCTATGGTGAAAATGAAAAATGAAAAATGTCATACATGGAGGTGGTAGACTGCATGTATACACGGGCAAGGATTCCATCACTTAATAGATGGGTGGGGATTAGATAATAGAATATATTTCCAGAAACATAATTATATCATTAATATCCTATATATTCATTAAATACATCTATATAACCATCCATGTGGGGGTGGTGATGGAAAAAAATATGTCGTACATGGAGGCTGTAGTTCGAACATACATATTGAAAACATTTTCATTTTTCAATGAATGGAGATGTATTATAGAATGTTTTTCCATTTAAAATGTAAAATTTTATAATATAATTATTATTATTTTATATTAATATGGTAATAGAATATTTGGATATGTTTTATTAATAACGATCCTTGAGAGAGTTTAGTTAGAACACATATCACTTCCATGGATAATCTTCTTTGAGAAACACAATAGGGGTTCTTAGATTGGTATTTTGGGAAGGGAAAAAATTATAGGTGATGGATAAGGATGTTGGGGAGGAATTTGGGTATATTTTGGTTGATATAAAGTGCTCAAATTATTTTTATAAATGAGGGTTGGTGGTTCCATTTTATAAGTGAGAGGAGTGACACCCTTTTAAATATTAAGAACATTTAAATATTAAGAACTTTTAAATATAATAAATTTCTATATAATGGAAAGAGGTTCCAATTTTGACCAATTTAAAATATTAATTAATTTAAGTTCTAAATACACTAAAAAATGTAATAATGATAAGGTATATAGATATTTGAATCCTTATCTCTTTGTTTAACCCCATCTTTAAACATTTTTACCCTTACCACGATGACTGCATTTTACTTTGGTAACATATTTATATAAAAAATAATAAAATGGAAATTATTTTACAATTTTAAAATTATGATTTTAAATATTAAATCCATTTTACAATATTCAATTTCTTGATGTGAAAAAATTTATTTTAATATAAATATTCATAACATAACAAAAAATATTTTTTAGAAAAATATATTTTTAAGAATAAAAATGATTTTACCCAATAATCATGTATATTATTGATCCACCTGAATGTAATTGATTAAACAATAAAAAATAAAATTTATGTTACTTAAAGACCAATCAAAAACTGAATTAACTTTCTATATAGTATATTTAAGATAAGGGTTAAAAAAAATTCTTTTATTTGAATAAAACATTACATGGGTCTCAAAATGCCAAAAAGAGGATTATAAATTAAAAAATAATATTTTTAAATTATTTTTTAACTTACTAAATATATATTATTATATAAAAATTGTTTTATAAACAATCAAGTCATGTTAATTCCATAAAATTGACAATATCTACAAAATCAGTATTTTTCACTACTCACCAGAAAATAAATCCTTTATGGAAAATCCCAAAAATTAAACCAAGATAAATTGGTTATGTTAAACTAAAAAAGAATGTGAATTTAAAAAAATTAATAAACTTATTTTTTAAATTAAAATACAAAATATGAAGAAAAACTACCTTTTTAAAAAATGAAATTTGAATCTTTAATTATTCTGAATATTATTTCATATCAAATACTAATAAAATTAATGTTAAGATTTTATTTGATACATTTAAATTTTAGATATTGATATAATAATCTTTTATAAGTAGTGAATTTAATTTATTATGATAAAATAAAAAATACTTAAAAAAGATTTATTTGAAAAATAAACATTTTTTATATTAAATAATATTAATTATTTATCCTCTATATGAAATAATTTTCAATCAATTAACATCTTTTTATATTCTTGATTTATTATTATTATTAAAATTTTCTTGATAATGTCCATCTATCAATAGTTCAAATTATATTTTCCATGACATGTTTTTAACATCAGTTATTTATGACCGATGTAAAATTTACATTAAGGCGAGTTTCAATGTTGGTTTTCTAGGAACCGATATTTAAAACTAGGATTATCACATTAGTTTCTAAATAAGTGATATTAAAATTCTAATACAAATTTCATTTGGACATAATATTTGAATAAATAGTTTTTCAAATTGTTTATTAAATAATGACGTGATATAAATTTTAAAATTTTATGAAAAATTGATTGGACTAATTTTGAGATCCTTCTTTAAAATTACAACAGTCTCGTTTATCTCATTCTGAAACCCTAAAATTTCATTTCATCAATCTAGTGGACTATAATATTTCATTATTAACTATATCGACCCTCATCTTTCATCAGTCGCTGCTTGCGATCTGTCTATTCCATATTCTATTATAGTCATCTCATAATTTGTTTGTCATCACATATATATTTTCGGTTAGTGTTTATTTTTTCTATTTTCATTGAAAAAGTGTGTGTTTTAATTAGGAAATGTTGATTTCAGCTTGTTTCTTGAATATTCCCCTCTGTTACTATTTTTTTTATTTTTTTATGTTCAAATTCTCTTCCCTTGCATATCACATGACACCACAATATTTTTTAAAACATGATTCCCACATACCCAAGATTCCTTCTACATGATATGTTCTCTCTAGATCTCTACAAAGCTAAATTTATTTTTCTCTTCTCTATGATCCTTTTTTATATGGTTCTATCTAGATTCCAAATTTTTTTTTTCACATTTTCTGTATAATTTGGAATATTAATCTACTTTTTTTCTTCTATCATCATCATCATCATCATTTCATTATTTTTTAATATATTTGGTGGGTTTATATTAATCTAAATTATCTTTTAGTGTATGATTTCTTGAAATATTGAATAATAATGAGTTGAATTTTTAATTATAATCTATGCATTGTAATAATTCAGTTATCACCAATAATTTCTATGTGTATTATATTATATAATCGTTTCAATTTTCATTTAAATTTCTATTATTTTATTATATATGATAGTATTAATATATATTAATCAGATTATAATTTATGCAATATAATTGCTATAATTTGTATTTAATTATTACATAGTATTATATCCAAAACAAATTAGATTAAATAATATAATCACAATTTTTTTTTGTATTTTATAATATGAAACCTTTTTATTCTTAAGTTATAATCTTTGATTAATAATTTTAGAATCTTTATTATCATTGTTTTAATTTATATGGGTATTATATAATATAATCTTGGGATTTTTTTCTATCTGCATTATATTTTAGGTCTTGAATTTTCTATCTGGGTGCATTATTTTTTTTAAAAATCATTTATTGATTTGTATGTGATTATTCATTAATATATTAACATTATATTATTATTTTTTATTAATTTCTATATGTATTTATGAAACTATATTCTAATATTATATGTCTCTTTATGTCTATTGATTTGTATAAATCTGTTAACATTCCCTTAGATACTTTCTGTTAATAGGTGCATTCCATTTCTTCCTTCTAATATACCATTATATCATATTTCAATTTGAAAATATATAAATTAATATTATTATTGTTTAATATAAAACCATTATATTATAATTTCCATTAATCATGTTTTACCCAATGTGTTTGCAGAAGAATTCATTCCAAGGTAGGATTTTGTTATCATTCAGGGGGTGCTTCCTATTTTTGTAGTACATCTAGAAATTATATATTGTGAAACATCATGTGAAATATTCACATGAGTTAACCAATGATTTCAAAATAAAACATATATTATGGTATTTAACACCATGTTTTTTAATCTTGCTAGTTAGAAAGTTTTACCTTCTATTACATTAAAAAATTAATCCCTTTTTTCAATGAAATATATCTTTTCAATGGAAAAAGAATATAATAATCAAATTTAAGAGTGAAATTTATAATAATTTAGATAATTCAATGTTAATATCTTTATCCAAAATCAGTGATTATTCACTAAGTTTTATGTTTTACATTTCATTATAGTTACTATTAATGTAATAGATTTTTTCTCAGTGAGTGTCTTAACTTAAACCTCTATCTTGTTTTTATGGAAATTAATATTTCTTAAAATAATTATACTTAATCCATTATCTTCAATAACTTTATTTTAGTTAATAATGATCCTATATTATTGTTCATTTTTTTACTTTCGAGTCAATGAAATCTTCACATGAGATTTCTATATATTTACATTGCCTTTTGAGGATTTCATTTATTCTATCTTTTCCAGTAAGACTCTATTTTACACTCTAGTTACATAAATTTATTTCCTTTATTTTCTAATTTTCTGTATAATAATTCCAATTAACATTCAATTTTATCTCTATTATCATTAACTTATTTAACATTATATTCACTATCATTGAAAATCATAACAACAATCTACTAATGTATAAAACCACAAGCGTGTCTTCTATATTATTATTAAAATAATATAATATCACCCCCTCTAACTCATTTTTATAACCACTATATTCTATTGATAAGATAATCTTTTGGATATTTTTTATAGATAATAATGGGTCAAATTTATATTTTTTGACTTTAAATAAGTGAGGAAGCTGTCAACAATTTTTTTGGAATTTTCTATAAAAAATGTACCAAAAAATGATAATCTTTTATCTCCATACCATAAATGTTTTGATATGAACAAGTTAAAAAGAATAAAGATCAAATATCATTTAATTTTTCATAGTTTTTATCTGAGTCACATCCCTTGTATTTGGTATGGTGAAACTCTGAAGAATTTTAGATTTATTGATGATTATTCATTGAAAGATGATAATTATGATCAAATTGAATTAATAATTTTTGATATTTATGTGGAGGAAATTAAGAAAGAACTAACTTTTTGTGTATATATGGTGATGCTGATAAACCATTATATTCATTGGTTTTATATATTTTCTACAATTGATGTGGGGAATTATTCACAAAGACAATGATATTTCATATTCACATTCTAAAGAAAATAAAATATTATGATTAATGGGATTAGGGTAAAAAAAATACATGATTTACCAAATTATTATGTTCTATATATGAAATAATATGGATTTCAGTTACGGTGACCTTAATGGGGGATATTAAAGTATAGGTTGACAGAAAAATCACAGGTTGATTCAACAGTTATGAATACCCCCAACAAGGCATTTTGCTATTTTCATACAATTACTCATTTGAAATGTTTATCTAAAAATTTAAATGATTTAAAAAGGTTAAGATTACATGAATATTACCAGAAATATAAAGAAATATTTCATCAATTTTCTGATTGTCCACATTGGAAGAAAATTGATCCACAGTTTCCAACATTAGAAAATATTGTTCAAAATCTCAAACATGGATTGCACACAAATAGAATTAATCCATATTGAAGCCTTAATACACACAATGTTCACGACTATTTTATTGGTATTTTAAAAATTATCTCATGATTTTTTTATGAATTAAAAACATTTCATATTGATTTTAATGATCTCTAGACCAAAATAGTCTGGAAATGATATTGATGTTTTCTTCCACTATTAATTGATTTTTTAAAACTTTTTTGTGTGGAAGGTATTAGGGTGTAGGATTATTATAATATAGAATATTTTAAACTACAAGAAATTTTTATTATCAATATAAATTAATTCCTAGAATATGTAAATTTTTCTTGATACGGTTTTGAGGGGAATGATTCATGTCCAATATGTGAACAATAGACTTCATATTATCAATGAAAATATAGAGGGAAAAGTATATATGGTTCATCAATGTTTTTTTGTCTATGGATAGCTCATATTGATGATTAAAAAAGCGAATTTAATGGCTCAAAAATAATTTTATATTACTACAAAACCATTTTCCATCGATCAATATTTTGAGAGGGTGAAAAAATTCATGTGACATAGAGAAAGACAAACAAATCGGGTAATGATAACAACATTTATAATGAAAATTCAATATTTTTTGAGATACCATATTAGAGATATCATGATTTAAAACTTAATATTGATGTCGTGTATTTGTAGAAGAATATACATAACATATTTATTGAAACATTTTTAAATATTAATGGAAAGCTTGAATACAATATTGGACTTAGTCTCAATGGGAATACATTTAGAGATATCTCTCACTGCTAAAGGAAGGTGAACATTCCGTCCCCCCAACTTGTCATACATTATCCAAGAGGGATAAAATTATATTTTTTCAGTGTCTTCATGATATAAAAGTGCCAATAGTTTATTCTTAAAATGTAAATTTTTTTTGTGTCTTTAAAGGATTTTATGTTGATAGGTACGAAATATCATTATTTTCACGTCATGATACATCATTTCTTACCAATTTAATTGCATGGAATATTTCCCTTTCATGATAGAATTACTATAATGAAGGTGTTTAGTTTTTTCAATTCAATTTATAATAAAGTTATTTATATAAATTCTTTGAACTATTTTGATTATGAATAAGTTTCTATACTTTGTCAATTGGGGATGTATTTTCCTCCATCATTTTTTATATAATGGTGCATTTAATGGTTCATTTGTTGTGAAAAATAATGATTTTTGTAAAAGTATATCTATATTGGATATATCATTTTGAAAGGTATATGATGATATTGAAGGGGTATGTTAAGAATTCATATCGACCTGAAGATACCATTGTTGACAAGTATATTTTTGAGGAGATTTTAGAGTTTTGTACAAGTTACTTGTCTATAGTGAAGCATATTTGTTTTCCTACATATCAACATGAATGCGTCAATTATATGAGAAATGGTATTCATTGATTTAAATTAAAATTTTTGATAGGTGAAAAAATAAATAAGGTACACTCATAACATATATGATGCTAATCTATATATAACATTAGCTGTTAATGTGTTAAAATAATATAATCCAAAGAAGAAAGATATGTGGATTTTGAATGAGAATAAAAAAAATTTCCATGGTCTAAAGAGACCATACTGGGTAGATCAGATGCATCAAAAAAATTGAGGTGGTTAGTGGGTGGTCCAAGTTGAAATTTGATTACATGGTCTGAGTATGACATTAATAGATATACACTTCATGCGAAAGATCAATAAAACAGAAGTGCAATTCAAAATTGTAGTGTATTGGTTTTTGCAGATATAATTAATTTTTTTGAGTTCCAAATAAAAAAAATATCCCCATCAAGTATGTATTATAAATTTATTGTAGAAACATGGGAGGTTTATTACATTAAATTTCAACTTCAGATGTTTAACTGCAAATGGTTTATCAGTAAAACAGTTTCAAGCATGATTAATTTTGAATGACACTAGTTTATCTAAATAGATTAGAATACATAGCTACTCCTTTTATCATGGAAACATAAGAAAAAAATTTTTTCTATATTCTTGATCAATGTGATATGCATTGGTCTATTGTTTTACAAGAGAAGAACAATATGTTGGTGATGATAAACTTGAAAAAGATGCTAATTTATATGATATCCCTACGTCCATGGAATGATTAATAGATAATATTGATGAACATGTCATAGACATGGTATTTTCGATATGGAATTATCATAACCAAAGTATTTGAAAAAAAACCCTTTAGTACATTCCAAATATTATAAGTAACATATTTGTATTTATATTTTACTTTTTAAAATTTTATAAAATGTTATATATTGTAGTTTTATTTTCTTGTTTAAAACATGTATTAAAACTAATAAGAAAAATTGGTTGTTTATTTTAGTTTTGTTTTGTTCAGTTCACCAGGGGTACCTTTACGTAATTTATCTATTTCTTGATTTTATTGAAATAATAATTTGAAATATAATATATTAAATAAAAAAATTAAGTAAAAGCGTATATAGAAAAAAAATTCTTTTTGGTATACAAATGATTTAATGTGTTGGATTAATTTTATTATTCATAAACCATATAAGTATTTTTTTTCAGTCTTTATATCTTTTCATCTCCCATTAATGTTGTTATAATGTTACTTAACTAATCAAAAAAATATTAATAAAAATGTGGTCAGTTTAGTTTACATTTTATTATATCATTTTTCATATATTCAGAAAATATCATTTTCAGAGTAAATACTGGTGTTATACATTGGAGGATTTTCACTATTCACATAAATTTTTTGGATTTTTTTCATTATTTTATTTCATTTAATCTCTCATTAATGTTGTTATCATTTTATTTAATGATAAAAAATATGAACAAAAATGTCTTTTTTTACTTTATTTTTTTGGTAATGTTTTATTTTTATTTACATTTTAGTTAAAAGTTGAATTTTTATATTTGTGTACAAATTGTTTGTTTATTTGATTTGGGGGATAATTAAATATATATCATCTAATCCAACACATACTTATGGAGAGGATCATACACATAACTCTTGGGAGAAACAAAAACATGCTCTTATTGGTGAGTATCCTCATCCTTCCTTACAAAATACATCTACTTCCATGGAAAAAAGAGTTCAAGGGTTGGTAAATATATCCAGACATGTTTACCAAAATTTTAAAATTCCCATATCCAGGACCATATGATACTAGTATAATTTGATGATACTGATATTCTAAGAGTTATAAATTAAAAATCTTTCAAGACTTTTATAGCAGTATCGACTAAAATTAAAGTTATTATTTTGATTGCTGATTGGAGAAGTGTTGGAAAAAATGTAAATATCTCACTTATAGGGGACCATTTTAATAAGATCATTTGTAATTATTTTACTTATCATGAAATTTTTATAGTTGCATTTGTTTTCCTCTTCTTATCATATGACATATGATATACTTGATACAAGAGGAGTATGGAGGAAATTTTTATCTTTGGCTTCTAGAAGATGAAGGTATTTTAAACCAACCATCACATCTGATTTATTTTTTGGGAATAGAAAACATCATAATCCATGTGATATATATACATTTATAAATTAAGATACATGAAAGGAATTTGTTTAAGTTAGGTGATGAATATAATTTTTGGTTAGTGAAATGTCACATTTTTGAAGTTTTTTATATTAATGGTAATATTTATGTTTTATTTATTCTTAAATTAAAAAAATCCATGAGACCTCATTAGAAGAACCTATCTAGAAACTTATAAGCCCATACATTATCCTAGAGATGGTATATGTTATTGGAATAAAAAATTATAGAGGAATAATTTCAATTAATGAAAGCTGATTCTATAGGGTCTATAGAGGATGAACCTCCCCTCACTAGACCTGAAAAATGGAAGAGGGATCAAATGTGAAAAAAAGGAAAATATGTTTTGGAATAGTCGAGGGTTATATCTGAGAGGATTTTAAGATGTTCAATTAATTAATTAATTTATGTTACATAAATTATGTATATATTTTGGTTCACTACAAAATTTTTCAAATATTTTATACATGAATATCTTGAGGAGAAGATCACACATAGGGTCTTCATAGCTAAGTGTAGGAAGGACATATTATTTTCAAAATTGGGAAATATTATACATTGAGTTCATGTATGAGGATACCCAACAGGTGTGTCATTAAAAAAAGTGTTTCCACATTCTGAAGCTTCTTTAATGGAGGATGGTTATAAAAAATATAGACTCTTTGGAAGCTGCAGTTCATGATATTCATGTGAAAATGGATGAATTAGTCTGTGCTTCTAAATATTCAATGTTTATAGAAATAGAAAAATAGTTTAAAGTTATTGATCCCACTCTTACACCTCCACCTAAAAATCCCACTCATACTACTTATCTCACTCCAACTCTACCTTCTGACCCCACTCCTCCAATATATCCCACTTTGACACCCCCTCCTCTTCATCTTCACATTTATTGTGAGTTATTTGTTGTTGATCCGGATCATCATATTATTGCATATGGTATGATATATTATATTGGTGACACCATTCATCATAAATAGATAGAGATAGAGAATCACAGGGTCAATGTAAGGGATATTATTAATAGATTTAAAAGAATTCCAATTCCTATAGATGAGGTTAGTATAGATGGAAAAAGTATTAGAACTTTTTTAGTTTGTCCATATAGACTTGTTTAATAGATTACCATAGAGTTATGTGTATATTATAACATTTATTTAATTTTACTATTAAATTTGTTTTAGTATTTTAATGTTTTTATATTTATCTTTTTTTACAGGAATACTTTTAAGGTAATTAAAAACTATATAAAGAAAAACAAAAAAAGTGTTATGAATTTAGACACTGTTAATACCAATCTAGATTGGCTGTCAACATATTCAAATCTTTTTTTGGATATTTATGAGATTCCAATGAAAGATGGAATTTATGGGTGTGCAATTATTGTAATTCTTTTTGAAAAATATATCATGGAACTTGTAACTGGATAAGAGTTGGGAATCAAAATGATGCATGTTTTTTTCCATGTAAGTTTATTAACATAAATATTTCCATTATTTTAATTTATTTAAAATTTATACTTATGTTTGTTTAGTATTAATTATCTTTATACAACTTTTATGCAACATGATATGGCTATTGAGTCAATAAGGTTATCTTATGACTTCTCCATTCCTTATGGTTTTATGTTTTGAAAATTATAAACACTTTATCTTAAGTTCTGTTTTCTTTCTTAAGTTTCATTTCTTTCTTAAAGATCTAGAATTTTCATTCTGTTATACTTACATATGCATCATTATGATTTACTTTATCTTTCAGATTTAATGATTTTTAATACCGCCTTCATGATACCAAATACGGTGTATATATGATACCATCTTTATGATTCTGAATCCAGTGTATAAGTGATACCATCTTTATGATTCCAAATCCAGTGTATAAGTGGTACCATCTTTATAATTCTAAATCCGGTGTATAAGTGATACCATCTTTGTGATTCTGAATCCAGTGTATAAGTGATTTTGATTTTATGATTCTGATTTCGGAACAAATGTGATACCAGTTTTACAATCCGATTTACATTTCCTTATGAATTCGTTTTTCCTAATAATGTTAGAGTTTTTTAATGTATCATTCCAATATTATCGGATTCCACGTTTTTCTTACATAATTATTATCTTTAACTTAACATTGTTTCTGTTACTTGAAATGATGTTGTACAATCTGTTAAAAACTAACCGTTGTATGTTTGACACGTGTCTAGGACCCACCAAAATGAAAGAAAATATGACCATTGGAGTGGATCCGACTGTTAGAAAGATTTTCCTATAAATACAAGTTCATTTGAACGAGCTCAATATAGACACTGATACTGATACTTCGATGACATTGTAGAAAGTGGATGAACTTAATGCATGTAGTGAAGTGATTTCTAGAGAGACAGGCTCTTACAACTCTCAATGCTTCGTGCGGATGTCGCGAACAACTTGTTCAGGTGTGAATAACTTGTTCAGACTAGCTTTGTGAAGACTCCGATCATCCTGATCTTGGGATTTCAGGTTTGGAAGACAAAGGTTCCGATTTCCTTCTAAAACGAGGGCTTGGAGGGATAGCAAGATAGATACCGATATTTGGATTGAGGGCTTACTTGGGTTTGGGTAAGACAGACTTTCTTGAATGTATAAATCAAGGAACCTTTATCCAAGGTTATTGGATACCCTTCTCTTTGGGTTAAAAGATTCTTGTTGTTACTTGTTCTCTATTTCAAGTTGTTTTATTTCAATTGTAATCTTAACTTTGTTAAAGTTTAAAAGTATAACTTTCTTATACTTTCTAATTTCGTTACTCTGATAATTTTACAGATTCTACATGCTTTAAGGTATAATATTTATTTTAAGAAAAGGTTTCTTTCAGAGGTGTTGTGTATGTTTGTTTAACTTTTTTAAACTTAAATTTAAAGGTTCCAAGGGAATTTTGAAAGTATACAATTCACCCCCTCTTGTATATTGAGCATATACATTCATCATTTTAATCCTACAATTGGTATCATAGGAGGTCTCTGAAATAATTATATTTCCATATAAGTGTTCTTGCTCATGTTTTTTTTAATTCTAATAAGTTTTGTGGAATGATTTTTTAGTATGGAAGACATTCATGTTGGATCTCTAGATAATATCAATCCTACTAGACCACCAATCTTCGATGGAAATGACTATGAGTACTGGAGAGATAGAATGAAGACATTTGTATAAACACAGGTGTAGACAACTACATTATGCTAACTGAAGATTATAAGATTCGTGATAAGGAACTTAGAAACTTTACTAATCTGAAAAAGGTGGAATACAAGGTGAACTTTAAGGTACATAATACTTTGCTTTGTTCCTTGAATAGAAATATATATAGAAAAATTTTATCATGTTAGGATTCAAATATTTTTTGGATGAAGCTTGAAGTAACTCACTTTGGAACAACCAATGTTATCGAAACTAGAAGAGAAATGCTCAGAGCTGAGTATCATGGTTTCTGATTTCCTTATGGAGAACCCTTATGTAAGGTATACCAATGATTCATGATTATCATCAACAACTTACAATAATTGGGTGAGAAAGTCTAAGATGATGATTATCTTGTAGAAAAGATTATAGACATCATGCATAATGAATGGGAATCCAATAGAAAAACTATATATGCAAATAGAAAAGTTACATAGATTTCTCTCGATGAACTGTTTGGTACCCTTCTTCAACATGAAACCAGAATGAAGAGAGATGCTAATAATATTAAGAGGAATAATGGAAATGGAGGTGTTTCTTTTACAACTACTTCAAATCATACGAAATCCAAGATTCATAAGAGAGTTAGAATATCTAAATCAAGGAAGTTTGTTGTTCAATCTGAATCTAGTGAAAGTGAAACTTCAGAAAATGAGTTAGCCAATCTTGCTCGGAGGATGAAAAAGATTGTTCGGAAAAATAATTATCAATATTTATACAAGATGAAATATGGAAAAGATAAGAAAGTTAGAGAGGTGACATGTTATGAATGTAGAAGAACTGGTCATATCAGACCTGATTGTCCCTTACTTAATAAAAGAGACAAGAAGGAGATGAATTCTGAGAGAAAAAAGAAGAAGTTCTATAGATCAAAACATAAAATAGTCCTAAAATACAATGACACGTGGAGTGCTGGTGGTGGAGATTTGTCACGACCCATCCTCGGGGCCCATGCCGTGACTACCCCAAGCCCGCCTTCCATAGGCCAGGGGCTGGTGACTAGCACCAAAGGCGTAAATCCCGATAACTGGGAAGACATTGTCTTTATAAAAGTAAACAAAACTCCATAGAGTACAAGCAGATGTAATAAACTATGTACAAAATAAAGTGATGAAAAGTAAATGGGCCAGAATACAAACCCAACTGAATGTACAGCTACAACTGAAAGAAAGTACAACAGAAAAGACAAGAAGCTGGAAAAATAGAAGCAGCTCCTAGGTCGTCCACCTCGGATCCTACATGAATGGTAGGTATAGATAGTGCAGCTCCTGGATCGTCCACCACAGATCCTACCTGAAGGGTAGGTACAGATAGCCTCCACAACGCTCTCTCCCGTCAACCTCCTCCGTGTATCGTCTCTTCGTGAAGTCCACCTCCGGATACTGACTCGTCATGAGGTCCACCTCCAGGTACTGTCCAGTCCTCGAACACTCGGCCTCTGTCAGCGCTGCCCGTCATCTGCAACCAACACAATGAGGTTCGGGAATATCCCATGCAGGGGTGAGTATATGATACTCATTATGGACCTCGAGACCCTCAAGGTCTCACTAAATCAAACACGGATAACCACAAAGAAGGATCTCAACAGATAACCCTTACTCAGGTATAAGCCCATACTTATACCAAAGTTATCAAGTAACCCATATCAATCATGAGGAAACACAAAGGTTATGAAATCAACAGATAACCACTACCTAGGTATATGCCCATACATATACCTAAGTTATCAGTTGACCCATCTCAATCATGAGGTAAACACAGAGGTCATTGACTCAGCTCAAACCAGGATTTTCATTATTGAAACCGTAACTGCTGAAGAGCTCTGTCTCTGACGAGTACAGTGATCCTATCACGTCTCCGAGGTATTTCTCAATAACCTAAGACTACTGAGGTACTCCTCCTGTCGAGTATTGTGGGTCAGCCACCCAAACAAAATAGTGCTTCCCTTCGGGGTCTTCCAACCAAACACAATAGTGCACCCCCCCTAATAGCCTGCAGAGGTACTCCTTCTATTGAGTACCGTGGGTCTGCACCCAAACACAGTAGTGCTCCATCCTCCATGGGTCTGCACCCAAACATAGTAGTGCTCCGTCCATTGGGCTAGTCGAATCACTTCAAGTCGAGTCGGTCAAGCAGTCGTCAGGTCTCAGCCGACTACACGGTCTCTGCACTCCGTACGCTCGTCTCTGGGAGGGTCTGCTCCATGAGCTACAAGTCGATACTCCAAGTATCACAAAGTCCCATGAAGAAGAATCTCAAAGGAACACCTCATCACAGGGGTCTCAACGCAACAGACGACGCGTCAATCGGACGCCCGGTCTGTGAGTTACTAGCCTTTTCGTCCCAGGGGCCCAGTTGGTTTCATGTACGAACCAACCTGGCCGCATCTCAACTATACACCAAACTCTCATAGGGTATACACATAGGGACTGTTTCTCAACGTGATTACCAACGCCACTGACGGTTCGTCAAACGGGATTCCGGTCTGAAAGTTATCGGGTTTTTTGTTCTAGGGGCCCTGTTGGATTTCAGGTACAATCCAACCCGGCCTTACTCCAACTGCGTCCAAAACTCAGGTGAAGTATGCCAAAAGTTCTGTCTCATCAAGAGGAATCCAACAAAGTCAACGACACATCAATAGGACATCCATAGCTCAAGTTATAAGTGTTTCTGCTCCGCGGGCCCAGTTAGTTTCGGGTTCGAACCAACCCGGCCATACCCAAGGTTCTCTGAAACCTTAAATGTAATATACCAAAACGACCATATCGATCCTAGAATCACATATCAACTGTCGGTGCATCGATCGGAGGTCCGTAGCCCAAGATATGGGCAAAAGAACAGAAGTAATCCGAAAATGGGGGGTCTGGGCCCGGTCCGATCCGGCCCAACCCCCCCTGGGTCGGCCTGAACCGGGTCGACCTGACCCGGGTCTGGGTCCGACCCGACAGGGCGCAGCACAGCCCAGCTGGGCGCGGCCCGGTCCGGTCTACGTAACCCGGCCCGGCCCGGTCGGGTGGCACGCTGGCTCGGCCAGCGAGCCGAGCGGGGGACGCGGTCCCTTGCGGCCCTTGCGCTCTGTGGACGCGGCGAGCACCGCGTCCTGCTCCCCCGGATCCTGTGCGGCCGCGGGATATGGCCACTTTCCGCTGCGGCTTCAGCCGCATTGGTTCCTCCCGGCGGCACGCCAGGGCGCCACCGGTGATGTCCGCGGGCCACCAGAGTTGCTCCGGTGGTCCGTTTTCAATTCCGTCTGCCCCGATGTTCATCTCGGGTCCCGCACCTTATTGCAAAGGCCTCAAATCACTCTTTCAGTCCCGTTCCATCATCATCGTCAATCTGCGCACCAACAAAAATTTGCGAAGGGTTGTCCGACCGTGTTTATTCGGCCTGCACCCTCCGCGTTAGGCGTTATCAAATATCCAAGATTAGAAAGGGTTTTACGAAGAACGAATAATCAATTTTATTTACATAAAATTGAAGCAAACCATTCCACAATCCATTAAATAAAATTGAAGC
This sequence comes from Viscum album, assembly GCA_963277665.1. NCBI lineage: Eukaryota > Viridiplantae > Streptophyta > Magnoliopsida > Santalales > Viscaceae > Viscum > Viscum album. The sequence goes on from OY728150.1 coordinate 2,099,461,065, forward strand.
ATACAAAAATTTCCAACCCACAATTAAAACATTCGCGGATCAACATGATAATAATTTGATCCGCATTGTTTGTTTTCTTTTGAATGAAAAAAACAAGGGAATTAAATAATACATAAATGAAAACCCTACCTTGACGAAATCGTCGAATGAGGATTATTGCGGGAAAAGGTCGTCGCGGAAGATGGCGTCGCGAAACAAGGCTCCATAAGTGTCTTCGGCATCGCGGTACACGAGGTCGTGAAGAAGAGGATCGTCGACGTCGCGGTACACGACGTCTCGTCGCCGATCTCCGAGGAATCAGCATTCTTCTTCGTCCTTTGTCGGAGGCCGGCGTTCTTCGTCGTTCTTCACGTTCTTCAACAAGGAAGAACGTTCTTAAAGGCTAGAGGTCTCTTCTTTGTTCCACACAACGAAACAAAAATAATAAAATAAGGTTTCCCTTATTTTATTCCTCATTTCAACCCTTTCAAAATTTAAAAAAATCCATGAATTAATTAGCGAGTGTTGGCCAATTAATGAGGCGTTTAATAAACCAAACAAATTCGAGAGTTGACTTGGCATTAAGTGGGGGTGCGGTTGAGTTACTAAATTAATTACACAAAGGAGGTGTTAATGTATTTGAAGGGGTGGGGCTCGTGTGGGCCCCACCTCACTAATATCCTACCTAGTGGAGTTAGGATATAGTGGGTCCCACTCCAACCACCATGCCTAGGTTTAAACTACTAGAAAATAAAATAAAAATTGTTGCAGAAATTTTATTTTATTCATTAGTTAACAAATTAGTTTTAAAACCCACACCCGAGAAAACGCAACTCCAGAAAGGGTCTTCTAAAACAATTACTGACGCTGCGAGTTCATCGGGTCCCTCAGATTTTGATTCCGAGCACCGGTTCAAAAGTTAGAAAAACCCGCTCATTCGTTCACTGAACGTACCCGAGCTAAACTTTGGAAATTGATTCTGGGCACACCGGGCCTCGAAATCAGGTGCCGTCAGAAACCGCGCACTCGCAAAATTCCAAAGAAAATAATAAAAAAAGTTTCTTTGAAATTTCCGGGTCTTCACAAGATTCTTCTTCTGATTCTTCAGATTATGAATCTTCTGAGCAAAAGAATATTGGTTTAATAGACCGAGCTACATTTCAAAATCAATGTCTTATTGCTAAGGTATGAACTATTGAATCTTTAACCAATATGTCTTTGAGTGAAAATTTTCCTGATAAAGATTTTTCATTAGATAAAGAATCTTCTTCATCAGATAATGATAATGACATTCCTTCCTATGAGGAAGTTTCTAGGTTTGCGAAGTTTCTAGTGATAAAAAATTGTAATGTTTCTAAGAAACATGAAAAGGAAAATTCTAGATAATTCTTTTTAACAAAAGAAAATTTGGATCTTTCCAAAGATCTTGATAAGAAAAATGATGTTTTATAAAATCTTTTAAGGAAACATGAGGAATCTGATTCTAAGAATGATAAGCTTTCTAATGATTTTTTTTTGAAAAAGATTTTTTATAGGATAAACTTAACTCTATGTCTATTATTCCAGAGGATAGGAATTTAGTCATAAGACTAAATTCTGAAATTTTTTCTTTGAAGAAACTTCTTGCAAACTCTACTTTTGGTAATGAAAATTTTGACAAGATGTATTCTCAGATCCGACCTCATGGTAATAATCAAGGATTAGGTTATTCTCATGAAAAACCTGTTTTTAGAAATAATTATTTTGTTCCTCCTAGAGCCCCTTTTTGTACCAAATGCCAGAATGGTGGGCATTGGAAGAGGAACTTTTCTTTAAATAATGTTCAATATATTGGGTTCCATAAAGCAAAATTTTCTAAACAAATGTGGTTACCCAAAATTTTATTATCTAACAATTCCAGAACCAATCAATTTTGGATTCTAAAAACCTAAATCTTCTTTTTCAGATAAATAAAGAAAGTACCAAAAACATATGGTACATGGATAGTGGATGTTCCTGACACATGACTAGAAACAAATACTATTTCAAAATGATTTTAAAGACTAAAGGTGGAAAAGTAACATTTGGAGATAACTCTCAAGGGGAAATTGTCGATATAGGTAACATTATTCATCTTGGAAAATATTTAATTTCAAATGTTTTATTTGGGAAGGGTCTTAAGAACAACCTTATCAGTATAAGTCAATTATGTGATGAAGGTTACCTTGTGAATTTTAGGAATGAAAAGTGTTTAGTACACAATTCCAAGGATGAATTTATTCTCTCAGGCCATAGGAAATATAATGTATACACACTAATCCTAAAATCCCTTAGAAGTCATGATCTTCCTTGCCTAAGTGAAATTAAAGATCAATCTTGGCTTTGGCATAGAAGTCTAGGACACTGCAACTTAAGGAATCTGAGTAAACTTTATATGAAATAACTTATTAAGGATCTACCAGATATTAGGTTTGATTCTTCAAAAGTTTGTGATCCTTGTTGATATGAAAGAAATATAAATCTAGTATTAAATCTATAAGTGAAGTTACAACTTTTAATTCCTTATAGTTAGTTCACATGGACTTATTTGGTCCAACAAAAACTGGAAGTATTGGAGGAAAATACTTTGGGTTTGTCTTAGTTGATGACTACACTAGATTCACTTGGTTTTATTTTCTGACAAAGAAATCTGAAGCCTTTTCTTATTTCAATGTTTTCATTGCTCAAGTTAAAAATGAGAAAAACCTTCCATTGATAATTATTCATAGTGATCGTGGAAGAGAATTTCAAAAATCTAATTTTGAAACTTTTTGTAGTAAAAAAGGTATTACTCACAATTTTTTAGCTCCAAGAACTCCTCAACAGAATGGTGTTATTGAAAGAAGAAATCGTATTCTTCAAGATATGACTAGAACCATGTTGTGTGAATATTCTATAGCTAATCATTTTTGGGATGAAGCTGTAAGTACTGCATGTTATACTATAAATCGAGTTTTAATTAGACCTTTTCTTAATAAAACACCTTATGAGTTATGGACAGGCAGAAAACCGAAAGTATCTTACTTTAATGTTTTTGGTTGCAAAGTATTTATCTTGAATACAAAGAATAACTTACATAAATTTTCACCCAAATCCAATTAAGTAATATTCTTAGGCTACTCCACTAACTCTAAGGCATATAGAGTTTTTAATAAAAACACTTTCACTGTGGAAGAAACAAATCATGTTAATTTTGATGAAAATGACTATTTTGTTTTCAAACAACCTAAACTTATTTCTTATATATTTTCTAAAACCGATCAGTAACTTTTGATAAAATACTTTTCAGATAAGGAAAATGTTCAAGAAAATGTTTCTAAAATAATTACACCTGAATATTTTCTACCCTATGTTGATGAACAAGTCTTTCAAAATCCAAATAAATTGTTACATAGAAATCATCCCAGTGATAATAGCATTGGAAATGTTAATAAAATACTAAGAACTAGAAGTTATTTAAGGAATAAATTTGAACATGTTTCTTTTCTTTCCCAATTTGAACAAAAGACTCTTGAAGAAGCCTTTAGTGATGAAGATTGCCTAAAGGATATGCAATATGAACTCAATAAATTCCTAAGGAATCAGGTGTGGACCATGGTTGAAAAAACTTAGGAAACTTCTGTTATTAGAGTAAAATGGGGTTTTAGAAACAAATGTGATGAAAATGGAGTTATTGTTAGAAATAAATAAATATTAGTTGCTAAAGTATATAACCAACAAGAAGTTATAGACTATGAATAAACCTATGCTCTTGTAGAAAGACTTGAATCTATTCGTATTCTTCTCTCCTTTTCAACATTCTTGAATTTTAAACTTTTTCAAATGGATGTAAAGTGTGATTTTCTTAATGGTTATTTATAGGAGGAAGTCTATGTAGATTAGACCCTGGCTTTGAAGATATAAAACATCCTAATCATCTTTATAAAAATACCAAAGCTTTGAATGGACTTAAAAGTGACTATAAATCTTGGTATGATAGACTTTCAGGATTTTTGCTTCAAAATAAATATGTTAAAGGAACTACTGATCCAACCCTTTTTATTATGAAAAATAGTAAAGATGTTTTTATTGTCCAAATTTATGTTGACGACATCATCTCTGGTTCAACTCAACAATCCTTAACTGATTCATTTGTGAATCTTATGAAATTTGAGTTTGAGATGAGTATGATGGGTGAGTTAACCTTTTTTCTTGGTTTTCAAATTTCTCAAAAACTAGAGGGAACATACATATCCCAACATAAGTATATCAAATATATTATTAAAAAGTTCAGGATAATAATGCTAAGAGTATAAGTACTCCTATCCGAACCTCTAATACTCTTGATATTGAGGAAGTAAGGAAACATGTGGATCAAACATCTTATAGAGGGATGATAGTTAGTTTACATTACTTAACAGCTAGTCGACCTGACTTAATGTTCTCAGTATTCTTATATGCATGATTACAATTAAATCCTAAAGAATCTCATTTAAAGGTAGTGAAAATAATTTTTCGCTACTTAAAGGGTACTTTAGATTTGGGGCATTTTTATTCCTCTAGAAATAATATTGAACTTAAAAGTTTTTCAGATGATGACTTCGATGGTTGTAAAATGGATAGAAAAAGTACATCTGGAACTTGTCATTTCTTATAAGATTCATTAGTTTCTTGTTCATGTATGAAAAAACATTCTATAGCACTTTCCACTGCTGAAGCAGAATATGTAGCAGTTGGAAGTTGTTGTGCTCAAGTGTTGTTGATGCAACACACACTCCCAGACTATAGTATGAATTTTACTAAGACTCAAATAATGTGTGATAACACAAGTGACATTTATCTAACTAAAAACCCTGAACATAACTCTTTTTCAAAGCATATAGATATTAGACATCACTTTTTTAGGGACCAGACACTTAAAGGAGATATTATTTTTCAATTCATCAGAATGCAAGAATAACTTGGAGATATTTTTACAAAGCCATTATCTTCCGATAGATTTGAATACATTAAACAAAAGCTAGGAATGATATCTATAAATTAATCATTCATATATACTTCTTGTTTCAATCATATATTAGCATTAAACTACTCCTTATTTTAGGGGGATTACAAATGCTTATTTTTTCCCTTTCTTAAAATTTTATCTTTCCTTAATAATTTTTTTTCCTTTCTAAAAATTTTATATTTTTGTATGTTTTTTTTAAATTTTAAATTTTGGTATTAGAAATATTGGTATTAGAAATTTTAGTATTGGAAATTTTGGTATTGGAAATTAAAGTATTTTAAATTTTGGTATTGGAAATTTCAATATTGGAAATTTTGGTATTGGAAATTTCTATATTGGAAATTTCGGTATTAGAAATTTCGGTATTGGAAATTTCAGTGTTGGAAATTTTGATATTGGAATCCTGGATTTTAAAACTACCAAGAAAATACTTATAATACCGATAAACTCCTCAGAGTATTCCAAAAGGTAAATTTTCTTTCCCTTTATTTTCTTATCTTAAGGATTAGTTGTTGGTTTTTCAAGTTTTTCAATTCTGGGTTACATTACTACAAATGATCAGAATTCATATTTCTATATCCATCCTCAACTGTCTGATCAGATAGGTTATGGCCGTTTGATTATCTTATAGAAGTTGAAAGGTCATAGCCTTGCCTATATAAGGTGTTCCTCATTTATAAGCGCCACACCATCCTTACTGATCTATATGTCAAAGCTCTGTTTCCATCAAAGATTTTGTTTCGATTCATTTTTCTCCTTGAATGACTCCTGAATCCTCAGTAGAACAGATGATGACTACCAAGGAAATAAAGGATTGGTCAATCTTTAGGGAAATGTTTATTTTCCCAAACTTCTTTGCAAAATATGACTCCCTTATCTCTAAGGTGATAAGAACAAATGGATGGGAATATGTTTGTGCGGCTAAAAAGAAAAGTCAGGATCCGGTTTATCCTAAACTGGTTATTCAGTTCTATGAATCTGTTATGTTCTTCCAAAAGGATGGTAAGGATCTGTTTAAGTAAAAGTGTTATGATAAGACATATACATCCCCCTATAAGAAGGAATCAAATGTTGTTAACATTCCTTATGAAGGGGAATGTATTCTATTCTCTCAAAAACTCCATGAGAAAGAAGGTTTGTTTGAGAAAGTCAAAGCTATGAATTATCTTGGTCTCAAGTATGTTAAAAATCCAAAGATTATGAATCTCTTAACAAACCACAAGTTGGTAGCTCTCTGTATGAAAGGATTTATTATACCAAGAAAAGGAGATAAGGACTCCCTAAAGATATGTGATATATTTCTGTTAAACTTTCTTGTCAACTTAAGGAAGATCAACTTTGTGAAGTACATATTTCTCACCATCCAGGAAATAAAAGGTGGATCCATTAAATCTCAGATACTTATGTATCCGACAACTATCTCCAAGATAATTGTCATGTGCCTTCAAGAGTTGAATGTTCCATGCCGATCATTCTCAAATCCTTTCAAGATTTTGTTACTTAGTGATGAAACTCTATGAAGGATGAAGGTAGAGTTCTTAAAGGAATCCAGGACTTTTGAAGAAATGGTTGTCCAGAACAAAGGTGATGTTCCAGAATCTACAAAATTGGTACCTAAGAAAAGGAAACCTGATGAAGAAAGCTTTCCAGTACTTGTTTCTGAAATCCTATTATCAGAACCTCCTCTTGCAAAGAAAATGAAAGCCTATTTTGATGCAATAGTGGAAAAGTGGAGAGAAATGATAGCCACCAAAAAGGAAGGAGATCCTTTTTTTTCTTGAACCCTACAAAGGATAAGGCCTTAAAACTTCAACAAACTGAGAATCTCCAGAAAGAAAAGAAGGAGAAGAAGTTAAAGAAGAAATCCTTGGAAGTGAAAGTTTGTTAGTCTCTTCTAAAAGATATAGAAAAAAAGTCTCAAAAAGTACATGAAAATGAACTTGTTCATAAGAAACCGGTTGCCACACCAGAAATCCAGAAATACAAGAATGTTCTATCTCTATTAGAACCTATTCATGAAATAGAAGATCAGATAGCTCAAGAAGACTATGATGATGTTTTAAGGGAAGTAGACCACAACATTGGAACTCCTTTGAGTTCACTATCTAAATCTATTTTAGAAGAACATGTTGAAGAAGTATAAGTTGAGGAAGAGGTAGAAGTTTAGGAAGAATTAGAAGCTGAAGAAGAAGAACAAGTGGAAACTAAAGTGGAAGAAGAAGATAAAGAAGAAGATGATCATCAAGGTAGTGAAGAATAAGAGTTTCAAGAGAAAGAAGATGAAAAGGGAGTTCTAAATGTTATCCATGTTTTAGATAAACAATCTTCGGTTCGAAATCCCGTCAAAGGAAAAAGTGCTTTGGTTGCATCATCTGAAAAAGAAACGCCTCAGAAGCCTTTCAAGGGAATAGAAAAATAAGTTTCCTTAAATCCAAGAGGAGCTTAGAAAGGAAAAGTTGTTCCAGGTTCCGAATCCTCTTCATCTATTGAACATGACTTTGTCAAGCTATCTTTAAGAAAGTTTGTCAGCACCATTCCAGTTCTTTCAAATATAGATTGTCGGAGTCAAATGATGCAAGAAACTCTGAATCAAAATACGGAATTGACCAATATGCTTTTGGACATGATGGTCAAGTAAGAATAATACTTCAGTAATCTTTTGATTGATTTCAATTCTCAGAAGGTGACTTGTAAGAATGTATTTAAGCACACCAAGACTATCAATGAAGAGCTAAGACAGTTTGGTGACTTCATGTATTCATCAAATGGATCTTTCAATACATGTGAAATTGAGTTCAACAAATTCAAGGAATCAATCTTTGAGAAAGCCAGTCAACTCAATTCTATTGCCCGAACTGTTAGCTATGAAAAGGAATTTAGAGTCAAGTTAGAGAGAAATGTGTCTGCTCAAGAAGAACGAATCTTGTCATTAGAAAAGAAGAATCACAATTATGAGATATTTTTGAATAAGTTCGATGAAGATCATAAGGAAGTAATGAAACTCAAAGCCTTGATAAAGAAAATTTTGTCCGAGAAGATGAAGGATGGATGATTTTCTTTGACATTGCGATGTATTGTTGTAATCTAAACCTTATTTACAAAATTTTCCTAAAGAAGTTTCTTGCATATAATTCTTGTGTTTTCAAACTTATGCTTTATTAACCTTACAGGTATATCTTATACTTCTTCATTCCATTCCATCCCTTTGAAAATCACAAAGGTGGAGAATTTATCCAAAGGAAGAATTTAATGAAGATATCAAAAGAGGAGAATATTTTAGGAGTGAGTATGGTAAGAAAGGATAATTTCCAAGTAAGGGGGAGTTTTCTTTAAGAAAATATGTCTATCTAAGAGGGAGATGTTTCCTTAAAAAAAGAAACCAAAGATCAAGAATACGATCCTTTGGAAACATAACATAAGGGGGAGTTAGTCATATTCCTCAGAAATCTCATTTAAAGGGGGCGATAAGTTTTTCATACTTGTTTATCTAAGTCATTATATTCTCCTTAGAAAAGTTTTTTGTGATTTTCAAAAAAGGGGAAGATTTTTGAGTCAATAAGGTTATATTATAACTTCTCCATTCCTTATGGTTTTATGTTTTTAAAATAACACACTTTTTCTTAAGTTCGGTTTTTTTCATAAGTTTCATTTCTTTCTTAAAGATCCGAAATTTTCATTCCGTTATACTTACATATGTATCATTACGATTTTCCTTATATGTTATATTTATAGATTTTTCATATCGCCTTCATGATACTGAATCCGGTATATATGTGATACCATCTTTATGATTCTGAATCCTGTGTATAAGTGATACCGTCTTTATGATTCATAATTCATTGTATAAGTGGTACCGTATTTATAATTCCGAATCTGGTGTATAAGTGATACCGTCTTTATGATTCTGAATCCATTGTATAAGTGATTCCAATTTTGTGATTCTGATTCCAGAAAAAATGTGATACCGGTTTCACAATCCGATTTACTTTTCCTTATGAATCCATTTTTCTTAATAATGTTAGAGTTGTTTAATATATCATTCCAATATTATTAGATTCCATGTTTGTATTACATAACACTTATATTTAACTTATCATCGTTTCTGTTACTTGAAACGATGCCGTACAATCTATTAAAAACTAACCATTGTATGTTTGAAACGTGTCCAGGTCCCACTGAAATTTAAGGAAAATATGACCGTTGGAGTGGAACCGACCATTAGAAATCTTTGCATATAAATACAAGTTCATTTGAATGAGCTCGATACAGAAACTGATATTGATACTTCGACGACATTGTATAAAGTGGATGAACTTGATGCATGAGGTGAAGTGATTTCTAGAGAGAGAGGCTCTTACAACACTCAGTGATTCGTGTGAATTTCATGAACAACTTGTTCGGGTGTGAACAACTTGTTCAGACTTTCTTTGTGCAGACTCTGATCATGCTGATCGTGGGGTTTTGAGTTTAGAAGATAGAGGTTCCGATTTCCTTCTAAATCAAGGGATTGCGGGGATAGAAAGATAGATACCGATCTTCGGATTGAGGGATTACCTAGGTTTGGGTAAGAAAAAATTTCTTGAAAGTATAAATCAAGGAACCTTTATCTATGGTTTTGGGATACCCTTCTCTTTGGGTTAGAAGAGTCTTGTTGTTACTTGTTCTCTATTTAAATTTGTTTTATTTACACTATATTCTTAACTTTGTTAAAGATAGAAAGTATAACTTTATTATACTTTCTAATTCCATTACTCTGATAATTTTACAGATTATATATGCTTTAAGGTATAATCTTTCTTTTAGGAAATGGTTTCTTTCAGAGGTGTTGTGTATGTTTTTTTAACTTTGTTAAACATAACTTTAAAGGTTCCAAAAGAATTTTTAAAGTATAAAATTCACTCCACTCTTGTATATTTAGCATATACATTCATCATTTTGATCCAATAATGGCAAGAGTATATAGATTTATAGAACAAAAATTTATTTGACCTATTGTGAAGATAATGAAGGATTTAGAAAAAATTGTTAATATTACTGAAACATTTTAGAAGAATGAAATTATTCAATGATGGATGTTTCCTTATCTTCATAAGTATGAAACATATATCACATAAATTTTTATATATGTCTTAACAAAATAACCACTGACATTAAATTTTCTTATATATTAGTTTCCATTGGATGTTGGGTATTTGTTTTCAATTGGGAAGAAACTATACCATCTATTCTTTATCTATGGTATAGTGAAAGAAAATTATAATACTATATTGAACACATAAGTTTGAATATTTTAGTACTTTTTTATATTATAATAAATTTTAAAATTAATTTATTAATATTGTTTCTAAACTGGGAATGTAATTTATTTGGAGATACATTCAGAAATAAGAGTTCTAAGATTAAATATATAAAAGAAAATTTGAATTTTCATTTAAAATGACTTATTTTTTGATATAGTACTTAAAAATGTTATTTTTAATTGAAAAATTATTTAAAACAATAGATTCATAAATAGGAAAGAGTAATGTAATGTAGAAAGTATGTTTTAATATTTATGTATGAAATAATTTCTATCGATATAGTTATGAAGTTCCACATGGTTAGAATTTTTTATAAACTTTTCATTTAATTTTTTATTCCTTTATTTAGAATACATGTTAAATGATTTATTTTTAATTTTCTTCTTTTTTATGACCCTCACCCTTATAATGGAAAATATCTGAGACAATTTCAAATTGAATGGGTGAATCATTTCATAGGTTTGATTGGATTTTAGTTTATTTTTAATATACATTGTAAACATGAAAATTAATTTTGTAAATGTTTTTGTTACTGTTTATTTTCTACTAATGTTTTCTTTTATTTTTATGTTTTTTCTATCTCATTAGCTACTATTCTATTTGGAGGGTATAAATATTGGAATTTTATTTTAAAAAAATTAATTTTCATGTCATTTATTTTATAACCATCTTGGAAAATTTAAAAATAACATTTACCACATCGTTTTTCAGAATTACTGACATAGAAAACAAATTTACACATTAGTTAATTCTTAACCAACATAAAAATGTTTTCCATATTTTATTTTTTATATTGGTTTTCATATAAATGATGTGAAAAATCAAATATGGCATACTTTTTCATGTCTTTTATGAATTAACGGACATGAAAAATGGATTTCCACATCGGTTATTCGAAAAAACTTATGCGGTAAAAGATTTTTCACAACATTTATTTAATATAAAATGTGAAAACATTCAAAAATAAATATATAAATTTATAATATCCATTTTTTAACTGATTTTAAAAAATTATTTACAACATCACATGCAAAATCATCGCTTGTGATTAGACATTAAAAACCATAAAAAACAAATGTTTAAAAGACAATTTTCACCAGTGTAATATGCTACGGATCATTTTGGTTTGGTGTTTCATGTGTCATAAGCTATAAAAAACTGTATTATTTATTGATATATACATCTAATATGTTTTTATGTTATATTCTTCCACCATAATGAAATTACTTTTTCAAAATTTTATTTCGTTCTTACCAAAATAAGTGTACCATAAGATAGTAATCAGATATTTTGTTTATGATAAGTAATTTGTAATTCACTAATTTAAAGATTAGTATTTATTAATTAAATACTTATAAAACCATTTATGTATCATTATAATAATCATACTTTTGAATGTTTTTTAGAAGAATACGTTGTTAGTTGAGTGATAAAAATTGATATATTTATCTTCGTTTTACTTAAGTTTGAGGAATAATTTTACCATCAAGACAAATAATATTAGAACATATACATAATTTATTTAATTTCATTTTTATAATCAAATATTAAACTTTTTTTGATTTTTTCATTAGTTTCCACATCAATTTCTTCTCACATTTCAAATAATGATTTAACAAGGTGAATGCCTCAAACCTAAACCACTAAAATCAAATTTTAATGGATCATGAGATCTATAAAATGATGAAACATTATTCTTCCAATATATAGGCATTTACTAGAAACAAACATTTGAGAATAATTCATTATAATTCTTATTATGAATAAGTCTTCATATGAATAAAAAATACATTAATCTGTAAAACCTCAACAATTAAACCAAAATTTCAACTTAAATATTTCCAAAAATAGCAGACCCTAAAAATATTCAATATACATATGAAAAAATTCCAAATAAAAAAATAAAAAATATTTGATCACATATTGTTCCAATATCAACATATCTTTTATCTCCAAAAAACATTAATCACCCATAAAGTTGCATTCGAAAAATTTATACCTTAATCATATATTATCTAATATATGATAAACCTTTCTTAAAATAACCTTAATCACCATGAAATAAAACCATAAAAAAATAAAATATACTTTAAAAAGTTAACTCAATATTTATTCAGGGAATAATATCAACCAGTTTTATATAAAATCACCCATTAAAATAATATAATGGCTATCTTAATCAAATTAATTTATCAATATAGTGAAATTATTTAAAAATAAATTTAATATCTTTGTCACCAAATTAGTATTCAATCCCTTGGGTTATCTATATCTTTTCAATATATGTTACTAAAAACATTTATCTTAAATAACCATAATCATAACATTAAATAATATAACAACACTAAATGTTATCCATCTCTTAATCATTTATTCATCATAAAAACTAATAATAATTTTATTTTTCTTCATTTCATCTTATAGTTCGTACACTGTTTCCTCATACTTACAGTTTCACAAAATAACTTTGACTAGGTGAGTGGTTTTATTGCATAGAACAATCTCTATACGGGCTTTTATCTTCATTATATGCTCTTTTCAAGGTAGATCACTATCCAATTGTACCAAATATAGTCTTAGTACATGTGATGAATCTGGTATGTAATTCCTCAATAGGTATATCGGAAACATTTCATATAATTGATATAGGTTTTATGAGAGTGATATTCAATAGGCCACAGCTCCTGTAGCACCCCCAATTACAAGTACTAGAACCTTTATTTATGTATTTTAAGTATATATAATGTTTGGGTTATTTATCAGGTAGTTTGGAGGAGTTTTGGCATGCATTGGAGGCTTCTATAGAGGTTCATTATTGGATTATGGTTAGTAGGAATCATGAAACACCTCTAGTAAACCATTTAAAGGAAAGTAGTGAGCTCTAGGAAGGTGCATAGTTCGAACACGGTTTAGAAAAACCTTTTGGATACCCAGGAGAAACCGCATACATTGATATAATGGGTAATCACATGGTTTTTTCATGGTTTTTCTAATAGTGTAAGCTAACTATGTGAGGCATGGCTTGAGATAGTATCTTGTGCACGGTTATCATATTATTTATCTAACTCTGTTGCCTAACCACTGAGAATTTTCAGATAAAAAAATTATTGATATAATTCAGTTTACATTTTTAATCACTCGTTTTCCACCTAATACTACCTTAAAAAGAATTAATATTCCTTCTAATTTTTGAGAGGTGATTCCCTTTGAGCCAGTAAAAAAATCTAGGTGATCCAAATCTCGTTGGAGATCTAGATTAGATGATAAGTTCTTTTTCTTCATCATTTTACTTATATCTATTCTCTTATGCCCTCTCAGAAACTTATATTTAATCCAATGGGGGTGGATCCTAGTTATTTGTTGGATTTACTAATGATATATCTTTAAATTAGTAGAATGGAACCTAATCTAAGTTCAAATCTAGGAGATAAGAGCCGGGTTGTTGAAATTGTGGTGTCGTTCTTCGTTTCCACCAAAATTTGAGAGGTAGGTGGATTCTTTATCTATTCCTCTTGATTATAACTTAAATATTTGGTTTTAAATTGATTAATTTTATTTAACTTGTTTTTGAACACTTGTGTCAATTTATGGAAACCATTATAATGATGTTTTCTTTGAAATTGTGGAAATTATTTAGTTTGGTGGAATGTTCTTTTGGTTCATGATTTCAAAATATGGTTTGGTTTTAATAAATGTACAATATATTGAAGAAGAAAAAGGTTTATGTGAAATGGTTTTGCCATGGTATTTGTGAATACTTGGTTTTTTGTGTTCATGTTTCATTTTATGACGCCTGGTTGAAATATGACTTGGTGCCCATTGAAAAATGTGTAATGAAACATGTGATTGGTCACCTTATGACGAGTTTGTAGATCGAAGAGCGAGCTATCATGAGTATATTACTTTCACCTAGGAATGCTTGTGTAGATGTGTGTAATTATTTAATAGGTATTCCATAAATAATTGAGAAAGGTTTTGATGGATTGTTTCACTTTCCACAAAAAACTGTTTTGTCAATGGATTTTTTTTTTGAAAAATATTTTGGCTTTGATAAAAACTATTTTAAATTGTTTTAAAATATTTTATATAATTGTGCTAACAATTTTTTTCCTAGTGCTGTGAGTTGGAAAGTCATTGGGGAAATCCTATTGAGTTTAGACTCACCCCCTTTTTGGGAAATTTTGTGTGTTTACATATGTCAGCTATTTATAAATAGTTAAAATCAATGTATATAATTTATTTGGCGATGTTTCTTAATATAGTTGGCATGGATGGTCGAATTGGAACTCGAATCATGTTGCGAGTTTCTAGTTTAATACCTTTGGGTTTTGGTTATCTTTTATTTTCTTATATGTTGATTTTTCTTCTACTTATACTCTAATATGGTTTTAGTTTGGTTTGGATTTGTTTGAGTTTTATTTTATAATCATACGTCATATAATGTTTCGGTTGTCATGGTTATCTTGGTTTGTTTGTTTTATCTTTAAAGGTAAAATCATCCCCAAATTTTTTTGAGGGAATTTTCATTTATCACCATCCTTTGGTGTTTTAGTGATGTCACCTAAGGCCCAGTAATACCCACTGCCTCTTCTCAAGACAATTGGTGAGAGGGAGGAGGGGAGAATGTTATAAATGGTATCAGTTTGTTCAATCCTTTTGTATTATTTGTACATTACTTGACTTGGGTTGGTAGCAAGGAGTAAGATTTTCAGAACATGAAATATATAACATAGAAATCATAATTAATCTATTTATTCTAAAATTCAAGTTACCAATAAGTTTTGATACATGATTATTTTTAGACACTTCTATGATTTTTCACCACATCATCACGTGGTTAGTTGATGAGAAGAAAATACCATGAATTTAAAGTAATGAATTACCACTTGGAGTTTATAATTCATTTTGAATATTTATTTATGATCAAGTGAAAATGTGTCTATTTTTGAAAATATTTGAAAATGGTTTGATTTTAAAAAAGCGCGGTGGAATTTTCACAAATGGTTTGAAAGTGAATTTTTTTGAATTTTGGAATTCCATGTTGTGATATGTGTGATTTGGTAAAATTTAAATAGATAATCCTTAAGTTTTAATTGAGTGAGACTAAATGGATTACTTTTTGGTTTTATAAAATTTCATCGGGTAGGTGATGTAGAAACCAACCAGAAGAGGAAGCTGAGAATGTGGATTCACTTGAGCCATAGGTGAACCAAAATTTGGTCCTAGGTATTGTCAATGATTTTAAAACCATGGATAGAAAAATAGAATGAATGATCCAAGGATAGTGTATCATTTTGTTATATTCCAAAAGTAGAATCCACCCATATTTTGGTGTGATTTAGAGGTGTAAAAACTAAATAGGATGAATCAAATATTAAATTTACTTAGAAAACTAAACATGTTGAAAGTTAATTTTGAAACATATATGTTGTAGGATATATCACGTAAATGTAGTTCATGCTAAACTAGACCTGTCATTTCATAGTAGTATTTTTAATAAATTTTCAACAAAAAAATTTATCCTTACATGTTCATAATTTCTAGAAAAATAGAACTCATCCGTTTGAAGTTGGAGAATCTGTCATTATAGAGTAAGAAACTAAATTTATGAATTTAGTCTGATTTTCACCAAAAGTTGTAGAATGTAAATCCTTGAATGAATTAATTTTTGAATTAGAGTTGAAACCATAAATTCTCTTGAATATTTATATATTTTTTATAGAATTTTACATAGATATGTTAAATATAATGATGGTTAAAGAAAGAGACTTCTTGAGAAACACGATTGATGGAAGCATGCTTATTCCTATGGGAACTAGTAGGAACTCAAATACACAAAACAAACGAAAGAGGGACACTTATTCTCAATGGGGTGGTATATCTAAGAATCAGTATTTGTGATTAGTCAACCTTCCTTCTCAACCAAAAATAAAGTTTAGATGTTTTCAATGTGGTTCTTTCAACCATAGGTAGTGATATTGTATGAAACCACATAGAGAATGTCACAACTGAAATAAGATGGGTCACCTTTAGTTCTATTATTGCAGTACTGTAAAGTCTTTTACTAGGGACACATATTATGATTCTTAAGAATCATATGCTTTGATGTGACAAGTGCAACAGTACAGCTCTCATAAGTAGAACTGAGAAATCCATGATTATTATAGAAATAAAAAGACTTCTCAACTAATGTAATCTCAACTGGGTTTTAAAGAGAATAGTTTGGTTACTAAACAATTGCATAGAGATGAGAAAGTTATCATGGATGACCAATAGAGACCTTTGATGATGAGAGGTAATGATTTTTTTGAACTCTACCCTTATGAAGTATTTTTCTGATACGGGTTCATCCCATTCATTTATTTCCTCCCATGCTTTTGATAATTTGGGTTTACATTTTGAGATTATTTCAATATCCTATATTTTTAGGGACATATGGTTTCTTTGAGTTTTGATTAAATCCAAATATACTACCTAAGTTTCAGTTGGTCCATTTCAGAAGAGGAGGTAGCTGGTGGTATGGAAATTAGATAGACACCAAATTACATGACATGTATTTATATACATGACATGTATTCAGTTGGATGGACCCCATTCATGTTGTGTATTTGGATTTCCCTAGTAATGAAAGCCTATGAATTACACAACATGTAATTTATTTGATCATCATGTAAATTCCAGACCTAGTTTTTTTAAAAAGGGTTAGAACCATTGTATTTTTTAACATGGGAAAATCATTCTTCCCCACACAGAAGGGAAGTGTCCGAGACTTCCTCCAGCAGCCTACCTTGGTTTGAAAAGATCACCCTCATATAGAGTTTGTTTCCTTCACCTCTAGATTCATTGGAATCCCATCGGTATGATATCCACCCATCCTCCTTTTATTCATAATTTATATTCTCTTCATTTACATTATTTGGGTGCAAGATCATTCACCCCATTTTAAGGGCATTTGTTGGTATCAAAAATTTCTTCCAATTTAAAATGAATCAGATGTTGATACCATATGAGAGAATATCTACAAGGATAAGGTAGGTGGTAATGTAATTTTACCATTTTTTTGTTTCATTTCATAAATTACGCCATTGCGCTAGTCATCAGACCATTCCGATAATTCCTGTAAAATGTTAATTGATTATTTTGGAGCGGTTTTTCATGTGTAATATGATCTTATTTGGTGGATAATCACCTATTAGGTGGATCAACATGGATTATTCAACCACTTTGGATGAGATACAACACAGAGTCCCCTTTTCCCCTTTTTTGTAAAATTATTTGATATCCCCTTGAGGTGTGTTTTCATGTAACCAATTCCTTAGGTAGCAAACTAAAATTGTTTGGGTGCTAAGACATGTAGAAAAGCCTATATACCCCATTACATGAGTGAGTTTCTTAGACTAGATGAATTATCTAATATGTTAGGATATGCGCCTTATGCCTTATAGCTTATGTGGATTAACCCAGTGACGTTCCTGGTAAAAATTTTCATAATATGATCTAGGGGTTTGAATTAAATTTAACAGCCCTTCAATTGAGCATGTTAAATATGAAATGTTTTTTTGGTGATTTATATTTAGATATGATAGTGAAACAAGGTGTTCCATCTTAAGTAAACAATGGAAAGAATCTGGTTCCATTGTCTTAAATTTTTTAAATAGTAGTAAACACACCAAGTGTGACATCAACTTTTTCTGGTAAGGGTTTTTCGAGAGTTATCTCTATTCACCTCTTGGAGAGTGACACCAATTCCATAAGGGATACCCCTTGGATGGGATCTACGTCAATGTTGGTTGAACCATTCCTAAAGAGAAACTTGGGCCCCTAAGTGTGATACCAGGTATGGACTTAGAGGATCCTATTAGACTATTTACCCTTATTGGAGTGAGATGTGGGACTTCATCTTTCAGCTACAATATACAGCCTCCCTATCATTTCTTAAGTGATGGGCCCTGGAGTGATATTTGGAAAATCATATTGGATTGTCAAGGATGGACTCTAGGTTAATTACTGTATATTTTAAGTGTTTTTAAAATTAAATTCAAAAGGAAAATGACCTTTTGGAAACTGATAAATAATCCCTAACATTAAAAACATTGGAACTTGTCCTCCAAGCCAAAGCACAAGCTTCAGGAATGTCCATCATCTGACACATTTTACATATCACATTACCCTTATAGGTTATTTTGGTTATAACTCACCAGAATAGGCCTAAGTAGGTATATTGGAAGGGTTTTCAAGTGAACCATAGTTCAATGTACTAATTTATTTATTTATGCTTTTATTTAATTCCTTATGACACAATATCATATTTATACCATAATAAATGGATTATCCTAGACACTATGGGTGTTGATATACTAATATTATGTCTCACACCATTCTTGGGCTTCCTTGGTATCTGATTATATTATATGGTTTCATGTGTAGACAAAGAGAAGAAACCAACTTCCAATGCTTGATTTATATTTCTAGGATGAAGTTGTGAGAATAGGACCGAGCCTATTCTCTAGATGCTAGCTATAGCAGTTTTGGCCTTTTTTTATTTTATTAGCACAAGGTAAATTCCTATCTCCTCTACCCACTTTAATTTATTTTTTTATAAGACATGGAATACTATCATCATCAGTTGAATCTATTTATTTATTCAGCTTCCACACTTTATTTAATTATATTGAATATTTATGCTTTTGGTTTTTGCTGATATCTGGATATAGTCATTTATTTTGTATTATCTTATATATTTGTGACAATGCTTTAATCTGATAAATGAGGGCATATTATCCCCACAGATTTATCCAATATCCTCCCTTCTAGTCAGTAACCACTGGCGTTTGGGGAAATGTGCTTGAGGTCTTATGACCGACTGTGTCGGGGAACTATTTTGTGGCAAGTGGGATGAGACACTATAAAGTAGTATCAGATCCTCTTTTCATTTTTTCTTACTTTTTGGGGTTAGACCATTGAATAGGATAATTGAATTTGGTAATTAGCATGTTTCTGAGAGTATCTACTTTACATTCAAGGGAAATCCAAATTACTTAGGATGAGTAATTGCTGTCATTGTTTACGCCTATTATAGTTTCACTGGATTTCACCATGGGTGGCACACTTGTTTTGTGATGTTATTAATATTGATATTGTTTTAATGTATTTTTATCCTATATCTTGATGATGTGATGGAACATTGAATCATGCATCATACAGGGCATATTAGGAATTAAAATTTCATGCATTATTCAATGACATATATACTTTCTAGCACACAATGCATGTTTTGCATGTGATTACTATATGTGTCATGTTAGTTGTGTATTTTAGTGTGATTTTATTCTCTATAATGGAATAATTATTTAAATTGACCATTAATTTCACATTAATTGGTTTTTTTGGTGAGTTCTAACACATCTCATCTAATTAAACGACAAACATGGGTTGTTACACATGTTGTCTGGTGTAAAGATCAAAATGCAGTTAGCTGACATGCCAATTTAAAACTTTAAGGTGTGTGAGGCGTTGAAAATTGAAATAGATGACACAATTAACTGTATCTTAATTCTAATAATCAATTAAATAATAAATAACATAAATTAATTAAAATGAACATGAATATTTATATAAAATGGTTACCTTATATGTGGGACCTTGACCTAATTATGACTTGGTAGTTCGCAGTAGACTATGTCTCCTATGCTTTCCTTCTGTGAATTGTTCAGACCACCCAGACCTAGCTCCTAGAGTAGGCATAGGGGTGTCCTTCTTTAATTGGATTGCTTATGCATGTTACTACTTATTGATTTCACTACATGTTATAAATCTTCTTTGTTTATTCTTTTTGACAATTGTAGAGATATTCCACCGCAACAACCTCATGTTGTATGCTAAGAGAGTGGGGATGAGCTTGCTATTGAGGTGGTGGGACCAATGAAACCCATGATACCACCTATTGTTCCACCTCAGAAACCTCATCAGGATAATCCAATGGGTGCCAATACCTAGTAACATGATTGGTATTTATCCATAGTTTCGAACCCTGGCTATAGGCCTTTACCTATAGACACACCAATACTAACCACAATTCATTAAAATGTGGCTATAACCTATTGATAATTTTTTGGGCATATAGACACGATTACAACCCATGGATATAGCCTAAATTTCTAGGAGTGACACCTCCTATGACAAAGATTACTAGGGAATTCCAGTCGTAACATCCAACAAAATTATTCAGGGATAAAGGAACTCATGATGTGGAATCTTGGTTGGAGTCTAAGGTGTCAATATTCAAGAACATTGAGATTCATCCAGAGAGGAGGGTTAATCCCATGACCTACATGATGTGTGACTCTTACAAATGTTGGTTGTAAATTCTAACTCTGTTCAGTTGACACCAAGGTATGATCTTGGAGGATGTACAAACATCCTTCTTCTACCTTTTCATCCCACATACCTCGAGAACAAATAGTTTTTATGAATTCATTCACCTCAAACTAGGTGACATGTCAGTAATTGAATACACCGCTCAGTTTCATGAGTTGTAATGTTTTTCACCAACATGAACTAGAAATGAGCTAATTACTGCAAGGTAATTTGAGGATGATGTTTATTATGAAATAAATTTTCATGTGAATGTATTTACACTAACCACCATATCAAAAATTGAGAACCTGGACCTCATCAATGAGTGTAACCTGAGGGAATCGGGTGACGTAAAGCATGGAACTTCAACATCCAAGTAGAGAAGTGGTTTATCCAGTTGCAAGAAGTGAGGATTTGAGGGTACAAATGGGGGAAGTACAAGACAAGGGGAATGAACTAACACCAATATAGTGTGTCCCTAGTGTGGTAGGCTAGGGAACAGAAATATCTAGTGTATGAGGAACCTAAACAAGTTCCGAACTTACGATAGGATTGATCACCTATAAAGTTTCTTTTAATATTTACCTTTAGTGCCGGGTGAGTGGGGTTCTATGCTAGCACCACGTTCGAGTTTAGGGTCAATTACACCTATTCAATTAGTAAGCTGGTATTCTATTGTCTATTCAGACTGAGAAGTTTTTCATCATAGAGGGATTCAAACTTCATAGTTCCATCGTCAGCAGAGTGGGCACACTCAGATTACTCATGCAGTATCTCAGGGTTGCAGTTCAGGACATATCAATATTGTTTTGCCTATTCCAGATGAGAAAAGCCTAAGACCATCTAAAATTAGTGGAACAATTCCAGTATCATATAATCTAGTGTCTAGATTATTTGATACAGGTGAATCACACATTTTTTATCTTTTGAAATCTTGGGAACTCTAGGATTATTGATTGAATACTTTTGTAGTGTTATGACCCTTGAAACACCATTATGAGTTTGATTAAAGTATATAATCTAGTACAAAGAGTTCCCCCTTGAGATTGGTGGGTACCATTTTCTATGGAGTTTCTTTATCCTTGAGATGACAAGATTAAACATCATTATTAGTATGGACTAACTTGTTCCGTATTGACACCTAGTGAATCACTATCGCAAACGAGTGTTATTCACATCACCTGAGGAAAAAACATATATCCATTAGGGAGACTGGGATCTACATGCCAGTTGAGCTGGACTCAAATGTACAGGGCTGGGAAGTACGACCGACTAGATGGACAGTCACTTTATGATCGAGTAGAAGATACAACTTGTCGAATTCCATGATGCTATGGATCTTTTCAGGGATGTCATCCTAGACTATTTGTACATATTAACTCCTTAGAGGAAATTTGATTTCACCATTGATCCCTTTCTAGGTGTAGTGCCAATGTCCATTCCTCCATATAGGATGGAACCTATAGATCTCTAGAAACTCAAGAAGCATCTTGAAGAGCTAGGGTCTAAGGGTCCCAACCAACAAAACACATCATTATGTGGTTCACCAGTCCTTTTTTCCAAAATGATGATGATACAATTCCATTTTGTGTGGATTACTATCATTTGAACCAGTTTACAGTGTAGAAGAGGTATCCACTGCCTTGTATAAATGATCTCCTTGTCCAACTTTGAAGAGATACCACATTATATGATATATATATGAGGTCAGGCCACCATCAAGTTCATGTGAGGCCATAATACATATCATGTACAAAATTCCATAGAAGGTATGAATAGTATGAGTATTTGATTATGCTATTTGGTATGAAGAATGCACTGAATGTATTCATGGATTTAATGAATCGTATTTTACAACAATATCTTGATTCTTTTATGGTGGTATTTGTAGGAAACATATTAGTATACTCATACATCATACATAACCTTTCCAATCATCTTAAGATCATGTTGGGTATGATGAAAGAGAACTAGATATATGAGAAGCTCAAAAAATTACACTTTTGGATTATTAAGGTTCACTTAATGGGTAATATGATATCCGATGTATGTGTATTAGTTGACCCTGAGAAGGTGAGAACCATGGTTTCTTAGGAACAACATATGAATGTGTTTGATATACATAGCTTTTTTGGAATGTCTGGATATTACAGACAATTTATCCAAGACTTCTCACACATGGAAGCACCATTTATGGGCTTTTCTAAAAAGGGTGTGGAATTAGGATGGACTCAATCATCATAGATATTTTTTATGGAGTTAAATGGAAAATTCACTTCATATCAAATTCTGATTCTCCCTGAGCCACGAGGAAGTTATATAGTTTATCAAAATGATTTTGGAATTGGGCTTGGTGCAGTTTTGATGCAATTTAATTAGGTTATAGCATATAGATATTTACATATGATTCCCCATGAGCTAAAATATCTAATGCACGGCCTCGATCTAGAATCTATGGTTCATGATTTACACTATTTTAGGAACTATCTTTTGGGTGAGAAATTCATCATTTATATGGATTGTAAAAGTCTCAAATGCATATCCACATAGCAAGATCTGAATATGAGGTAGAGTAGGTGGGTGGAATACCAAAAATCTTTCAACATTGAGCTTACTTATATTCCAGGGAAGGAAAATCAGTGGATGAATCCTTGATCTAGAATACTCATGTGCAAGCCACAATGGAGGACAACAATGAGTGGAAATTGATGATTTTTTCTCTAAGATGATTCTAGAGGTTCAGGTGTAAGATGGGAAGATAGTTCTATTAGATATGACAGTGCAATATTCCCTTTCAGAGTGGATTCAGATGAAATAGTTGTTAGATTCCAAAGCCATCATTTTGAGGGAGAACGTTATAAGAGAGAACACACATCCTAATTGGGTTATGCATGACAGTGAAACTCTACTATTCCATGGGTGTGTATGGGTGCCTTAAGATATACATCAAGAGATGATAATATAATCACATGCCTCTATATAAGTATTTAATCTTGGGATCACCAAGTCATATAGACACATGCTTTGTCTTTATTGGTGGCAATTTATGAAGTGGAAGATAACATTCTTTATCACACAGTGCTCTGTCTATCAGCAGGTGAAGGCAGAGCCCCAAAAAACTAAGAGACTATTTTATCCACTCCCCATTCCTAAGAGGAAATGGAATGAAGTCACAATGGATTTTATGACAAGATTTTTGAGATCCCCTCATTGCAGGGATGCAATATGGATGATCATCGATATGTTGACCAAAGACACACACTTCCTACTGATCTGATATTTCTTCTATGTTAATGATCCTCGAAGGATGTATATTTGGATCATTGTGTAACTTCATGGTGTACCCCATTCTATCATTACAGAGTATAACTATTTTTTTACTTCATGGTTCTGGAAAGACCCAAGAAATCACTAGGATCATAGGTTTTCTTGAGTACTGCATATCACTCTTAGAATGATGGCTAGTCCAAGTGGATGATTCAAGTGTTATAGGATATTCTATGGGCCTATATACATGTTTTTTAGGTTCCTAGAAAAATAATATTCTTATGGTTGAGTTTTACTATGACAACATCTTTTAGGAAATAATTTAGATGGCTCTATATCATGCCGTATTTGGTAGATCGTGCCATTCACCTCTATGCTGGCTTGGGGTAGGTGAGGTACCTCTATTGGGTCATCGGCTCATTCAAGAGACATCATATAAAGTCCAGATAATTCATAATCTTATAGATACAACTCAGTCTAGGAAGAATTCATATACCGATCGCCGCCATAGTTCTCTAGAGGTCAAGGTGGGACATCAAGTCTTTCTGAATGCATTTCCTATATTGGGTCATCGATGAATAAGAGACTATGAAAGTTACCACTAAGATATATATGGAATTTTGAGAGAGTGTAGAGAGTTGTATCGATAGCTTATTGGGTGTTTTTACCTCAAAGGTATCATGCCATGCACGACATCTTCCAAAAATTTCATCTTTCACAGTATCATGCTAACCCATATCATTCGTTTGACCCTAATGATATCAATATAGATAAGGATGTGTCCTTCAAGGAGAATCTGATACATATCATTGATTATATAATGAAGGCTCTCTAAGGAAGTCCAGTTCCTCAAGTATGGGTGTTATTCCAACAATAACACGTACAAGATGAGACCAAGGAGTGGGAAGCAGATGTATGTGCATAGTGGTCGAAGATCTTCTCATATGACATTATACTAACCTTGAAAGGGTAACTCAACAATGAGTTGTCTTAACTATGTGAGGTTTTAACATCTAAACTTTTAAGCAAGGTATGTTTTCTTTTAGTTTTAGTTAAATTTGGGTACCACACCTAAGTTCCATTTGGTCCACTTCAGTAGTAGAGGAAGCTGGTGGGTTGAAACACAACTACATACAAAATTATATGTTGTTTATTTAAATACATGTTGTATATTTAAATACACAACATGTATTCGAATGGACATACCATATTCACATCATGTAGATGTTTTTCCTTGTAATGGAAATCCTGATCATTACATGAAATTTAATGAATTTACACATCATGTAAATTCCCCACACAATTTTTTTAAATAGGAGAAGAAAATTTGGTTTTTTAATAGAGGAAAATCCTTCATCCTCGCATAGATTTCCAGTGTGTGAGACTTCCTCTAAATACTGACCTAGGTTCTTCAAGATATCTTCTATCTAGACTATGTTTCCCTCACTTAAAAATGTATTGGAATCCTCCCATAATTCTCTCCACTCTACCTAATTCAATTCATGGTTTATCTTCTCTTCTATTGCATTATTTGGGTGAAATATCATTTGCCCAATTTTCAAGGTATTTGGTGATTTCATAAATTTCTTCCATCCTAGCTCAAATTAGATGTTGATAATAGAAAATGGAAGATATTCAAGGATAAGGTAGGTGGTAATGGAATTTTCCCATCATTTCATTGTGTTTCATAAATTATGCCTTTGTGCCTCTCACCAGACAATTCAGAAAATACCTCCAAAATGTTATTTAAATTGTTATGAGTGGATTTTTCATATGTACTATGATACTATTTGATGGATAATCACCTATGAGGTGTATTACCTTGGATTATTCCACCCATTTGGTATAGATATACCTTAGGGGCCACTTTTCTCTTTTGTTCTTAAATGATTGAACATCTTTTTAAGGTGTGTTTTGAAGTATCCAATGCCTTAGTTAGCAAAGTTAAATTTTTTTGGTGGTTATACATGTGCATAATCCTCTATACCGAATTCCATGTGTGAGTTTCTTAGTTTAGTAGAATTGGATAATAGGTTAGGATATGTTCCTTGTGAATTATGTATTAAGTTGACTAACTTTATGACATGCTTTGAAAAATATGCCTAATATGATCTAATGTTTTGAATTAAATGTAATTTCCTTTCAATTTAGAATTTTAAATATGAAATGTTTTTTGGTTATTTCACTTTAGAGATGAGGGTAAAACAAAGGAGTTGAACATAAGTATCCCTTGGATGTACTCTCGTACCACTATGTTAGAATTGTTAAAGCTTAGTAAAAACTCTAGGAGTGACATCATATATTCCTTGGATGGGTTCAATGAGTTTTATCTATATTTACCTCAAGGCGAGTGATGTTGGTTCCCATGGGGAGACCCCTTGGACGAGCTCTGGGTGACTCACTATGTTTTATAAGTAGTTTTAAAATGAAATTAAAAATTGAAATCAATTTTTTTAAAACAATAAATGATACTTGGTATTAGAAACATAGGATCCTTTCCTCTAAACCTAATAATAATCTTGGGGATAGTCCATCCTTGGGAAAAATTTACATCTCTCATTACCCTTACAGGATATTTCTATTCAGACTCATCGACATAGGCTGATGTGGGTATATTGGATGAATGTCCATGTGGAACCCCAATCTAATTTATTTATTTCTTCTTGATTTTAATATATCGCGATGCACTATTATATTTATATTTCACAAAATGGATTGTCCTAGACACAGTGGGTGCTGACCTAGTGAGATTATGTGTGACACCCTACATGGGTGACCTCGGTACCCGAGTAGACTTTTTGGTTTTAGGCATAGATAGAGGGATGAATCCAACCTCTAATGATTGATTTAAATTTCTTGGATGGAGTTAGAAGTAGAGGACTGAGCCTATTCTTGAGATATAAGATGTATCATTTTTAGAATTTTTTTATTTTTTCAACATGTTGTATATGCTTGTCTCCCCTACCCACTTTAATTCATTTTTTATAACACGTAAAATAATATCATAATCATTTTCGTCTATTTATTTATTCATATTATTTACTTTATTTCATTATCTTGTATGTTTATGATTTTGGTATCTTCATCTATATGGATATAGTCATTGTTTTTTCTATCTCTTATATATCTATTACTGTCCTCTACTATGATCAATGAGGGAATAGTCTTCCCATGGACTAAACCAAGGTCCTTTCTTGAATTTGGGAAGATGATATTGGGGGCTTTTCGCCAACCGAATTAGCGTACTATTGAGTGGAATTTGGGTAGGGGGGGGGGGCAATAGAATAATGCTTTATATTTTGAAACTCCAAACACCTTCGGGACAATGAGAGTGTTGATCCGTAAAATGTGTAGTGTGTTTGATAAAAATCGATGGAACTAAGATTTTATGGGATTTCTTTATGATATAAATTGATTTATGTGACTTGATTCTAGTAATGGATTGGTTGAAAACTTATGAGGTCCATATCAATTGTTATTAATGGAAGGTGAGTTTCAAATATTTAGATAGTGTTAGGCATATCTTTAAAGAAGACTGGGCAGTGGATGCAAGTATAGAACGACCCTTAGTTATAGTGGTTAGAACTATCTTTTACCATTTAACAGTAGTAGATTTGGCACTGGTAGATGAGATCAAGAGTAGTGTTTTTTCAACCATAGTGAAATAGTTTCTTGATATTTTTCATTAGAATATCTTAGGGTTTCCATCAAATAGAGAATAAGAGTTTATGATTTATCTTATAATAGAGACCAGTCCTATTTCAATTACATATTTTCATATGGAACCAAAAAAAATTGATGTAATTTAAGAATTATCTGGATTAGATAGAAAGTATAGGGTTCATCCAACCAAGAACATCTCCATGGGAAACACCGGTTCTTTTTTTGTAAAAAAGGCATATAAGACTCTTAAGATTTCTGTAGATTATCATAAGCTTAAGAAAGTTATAATATAGAATCAATATCCTCTATATGAATTGATGATCTATTAGATCAATTTATTGGATCCCAATGGCTCTCTAAAATTTACTTGAATCTAGGATACCACCAATTATGGGTTCGAAAGGACGATATTCTGAAAATAGCTTTCAAAATAATATCTGGCCATTATGAGTTCTTTGTTATGTATTTTCATCATACAAATGCACTAGATTTCTTAATAGAATTTATGAATCCATTATTTTAAAAATATCTAAATTAATTAATGGTTATGTTTGTGGATGATATACTAAAGTATTCAAGGACAAAATTTGGCCATGATGAACACTTGGATATAGTGTTGGGTATCCTTTGAGATCATCATTTTTATTCCTAGTTACCAATATGTGATTTATTATTATAAGATATATATTTACTTATCTATTTCATTACTAAAAAGGCATTTATATGGAGCCATAAAAGATATTTTTTTCATCTCTTGGAAACCACTAAATAATGTCTTTAAGATATGTAGTTTCCTTGGATTGGTGGGATACTACAAGTATTTTGTACATGGATTTTTAAATTTCACATCACTGATGAATTGTTTTTGAGGAATAGTGTCCCTTTATAATATAATGATGAATAAAAGAAATAATTTCAAGTGATAAATTTTATACTCACATCATCACCTATTCTCAGGTTACCAGAGTTGGAACATGGCTATGTAGTCTATTTTGACACATTGGGATCTAGGTTGGGATGTATTTTTATAAATGGAGATCATGTTTTTTCTTATGGATATTATCAATTATGGTTCCGTGAGAATAACTACCCAACATAGAATTTGGAATTTTGTGCTTTAGTTCGTTCTTTGAATACCTAGAATGATTATCTTTATAGGTGAAAATTTAACATGTTTACAGATTATAAGAGTTTGAGACACATTTTATCAAATAATTTAGTTAGAATACCTTATAATATTTCACCTAGATTGTTCCAACCATGGTGGAGTTTTCATTTTTCTTCTCAGTTTTGTTTTTCCAAATATTATTCAGCATGTGAAAGTGGATAAGATGTCTAGTTAGGAATATGTTTCTATGAGGTCAAAACTCAATGGTGGGGATACCATTGTGAGATGGAAGGTATATGGGATTTTTTTGCAGTTTAGAGATCAGATCATGGTACATTTTGTTTGTTAAGAAAAAATTATTACTATTTACCACCATTAAAAATGACCTCTTCATCTAGGAATTAAAAAGATATATAAAGAGTTGAAATAATTTTTTTGGTGGGTTGTAATGAAAAGGTTAGTGGAAGAGTTTTTTTCAAGACCCATCACCTATCAGAATGTCAAGGAGAAACACCAATGAATAGTGGGAATGTTGTAGGGTTTACAATTACCATGTGGAATTGGGAGTAAATAACCATGTATTTTATGAAAACTTTACCAATAATAGTTAGGAACCACTATTACATATGGGTAATTTCAGATCGTATCATGAAGTTAGCTCATTTTAACCCTATTTTTGAATCCCATATGGTGGAGGACATTCCAAGAATCTATATGAGATAAGTTGTGATACATTATGAAATTATAGTCTCAATTTTATCAGACTGATATCCCATATTTTTGTATCATTTTTGGAAATACATAAAACATGAACTTGGGAATCAGTTGATTATGAGAATGGTATATCTTCCTCAAATGGATGGACAATCTAAAAGGATTATCCAAATATTGGAGGAAAATATTAAGGATTTTGTAATGGATATTTTTGTCTCATGGGAGGAGAAAAAAACATTAGTATAGTTCTTATAAAAAATAGTTATCAAGAAAAAATACGTACTGATCCTTTTTAATTATTTTATGGGTGTTCTCTTAATTATCCTACTTTTTTGGGTGGGAAACAAGTTAGATTTACCTAGTTGGACACAACCTTCTGTAAGTGATAATAGAGAAGATTATGTTTATTATAAAGTGAATGTATATGGCTTATACTATCATAAATCATATGTGGATCATATTAGATGATTGTTTTTGTTTTAGGAGAGTGATCATGGGTTCTTGAGAATCTATCCAAGGCTTGTGCATTATCATTTTGGTAAGCAGGTCAAGTTATCTCCTGGATACATAGTCCATTTTGAGATACATGAACAAGTTCATGAGGTGGGATATCAGTTTCCACTTCTTGAAAGCTATATTTTAGTGTATAATTTATTTCATATAACTTAATTGAAGACGTATCAACCCAATCCTAACCATGTGATTCAATGGGATCATTTCTACCTAGAGTTGGATGTTATTTTGTTTCATGTGATGATACATACTGTGTATAAGCAATAAAAAGAATTTTGTTGAAAAACAATCGGTCTAGTGTAGGTTTTATAGAAACATGGTTAGATTTAGGATGAAATGTGGGAGCGTGAAAAGGAAATGTTGGAGAAATGGCCCGAACTCTTCCAAGGAATTGATATTTTTATACTTTTTAGGGATGGAAAAACCAATTTTGGGGAGAATAAAACACCCCATTTTTATGTACCTTACCATTTAATTATGTATTTTAATTATATATATGGTTTGGGTTATGTTTTTGGTGGCCCCGAGGAGTTTTTGAAAGCATTAGAGGCTTTTATAGATGAGAAAGGTTTGAGTATGCTTATTAGAGACCATGAAAACCTCTAGGAAACCGTGAAATGGAATATAGTGAGCACCAGTCAGGCACACAACTAGCTCATGGTTTAGCCAACCTATGTGTATTACTTGGAGAAAATGTGCACATTGAGATAGTGGAGAAATACATGGTTAATTCATGATTTTTCTAACCATGTAAGTCAACCCAATGAGGATTTTCCTGAGATAGCAACACATTCACTATTATCATACAAATTTTCCAAACCTGCACCCTAACTATGCATCATGAATTTTCAAATATAGAAATTCTCAAACTAATTTGGTTTACCACCTTAAAAACCCATTTATCCCCTAATATTCTCCTATCACAAATTCCTTTTCCTCATAAGGCTTGATAGGTGATTAAATTTGACCCAGGA
The DNA here is from genome assembly GCA_963277665.1 of Viscum album. Taxonomy (NCBI): domain Eukaryota; kingdom Viridiplantae; phylum Streptophyta; class Magnoliopsida; order Santalales; family Viscaceae; genus Viscum; species Viscum album. Next base: position 2,099,491,944 of record OY728150.1, read on the forward strand.
TCATGTTCTAGGTGATCCAAAATTCGTTGGAGATCTAGATTCCCTGGTAAGTTATTGTTGTTCATCATATTCCTTAGATATATTCTATTCCACTCTCTTAAAATTTTATATTTAATCCACTGCGGATAGATCTAGTTTATATATTAGATTTTATAATGAGTTATGGTTTTATTGGTTAAATGAAACAATATCCATGTTGAAATCTATAATATCTAAGACATGTTTTTTAAGTCAATGCACCATTCTTCATTTTCTCCAATGATCGAGAGGTGGGTGGGATTTCTTGTGACTCATATTGATTAAAAAATTATGTCATGGCTTAAAATTGATTTAATTTATTTAAATTTTTGTGAAATAATTGTGTAATTTTATAGAAACCACTTTAGTGATGTTCTCTTGGAAATTGTTGAAATTGGTGGGTTTTTCCGGTAGTGATACTAGTTCATGATTTTAAAATGATGATTTTAAAATTTTGGTTTTGTTTTCATGAAAATAAAATGTTTTTTGAAATTTTTTGATGAAAATAAAGGTATATGTGAAATGGTTTTGGAATGGTTTTGGGAAAACATAGTGGTGTGTGTTCATGTTTCATTTTATAATCCTAGTTGAAATATGATTTATTGCTTGATGGAAAAGGTGTAATGACACATGGGATTGGTTACATTGTGAAAACTTGGTAGATAATTGAGAGACCACTCATGATTATAAAACTATCACCTGGGAATGAATGTTTGTTTGTGTGTATGTGTGTAATTATATAATTGGTATTCCAAATTTAATTGAGAAAGGTTTTAAATTCGTGTTTCATTTCCTTCCATCGAATTTTTTTTAGCTCGAAAAAATGTTCTATTTTGAAAAAAATATTTTGGATTTGATATAAACTATTGTAAATTTTTTTAAACTATTTTACATAAACTCTCTAACATTTTATTTACTAGTGGAATGAATTGAGAAGTCATTGTATAAATCCCCCTATGTTTATAATCACCCCCTACTTGGGAACTATTGTATGTTTGCAAATGTTTTCTGTTGATACACAACTAAAGGCGTGATATCTTAGTTCTTTAGTGATTCTTCTTAATAACACAAGTGTGACTTTTCAAGTTGGATCTTGATGCATGCTGGTATTAGTAGGTTTGATGGCTATGTGTTTTAGTTATCTTTTGTTTTATTGGATGTCGTCATTGTTTCTATTTTTTCTCTTATATGTTTGTGGGTTTTTTGGCTTTGTTTCTATTGTAATTTGTAATCATACATCATATATAGGTTTGGTTGTTATGTTTATCTTGGTTAGGTGATTTTTTATTAATAGGAAAAATCTACCCCAATGTTTATAAAGCCCTGGGAATTTATGTTAGCCTTTGGTGTGTTGGGGATATCACCTAAGGCCTAGTAACACCAACCACCTCTTCCCAAGTAATTCAGTGAGGTGCAAGAAATTATTGCCCTAATGTGCTCAAGAATCCAAATGGTTATAAAGTATATGGGACTATTTTAATGACCAACTATTTTCACAAAAATATATTATATTTTTTAGAAGAATATTCATTACTTTACACAAACACATTCCCAAGGATCATAAAGGTATAATACAATTGGAAACATGGAAACATAAAAACTTGTTTATAAAATATATACATCATCTCCCAATTTTTTCATCATAAATAGAATCCTTTTTTGATGTACCATACTTAATACCTTTCTTAATTTCCTAGGGAAAGGAAACATAAGAAAAGAGTGAGCTGAGATGCCTAGTTTGGGTAAATTAGGGGGATATCAATGATTAGAAAAGCATACCATGCGCATCATGATATAATAACATGAGAATAACATTTGAAAACTATAACCTTTATATCAAATATCATAATATTATATCATGTAATAAATCATGGAATTTCATAAGACATGAATCCTAAAATTACACGAGTCATGATAGAATAACAATGGTATAGGACTTGGAATTGTGGAATACACATTTTCATAGAAATCATTTTTGTAGATGTCAAGGATATTTAATAAGAATATCATATTGGAATGGGTTCACACTCCCAAACATTTTAATAGTCAAGGTTCAATCATAGGACCATCATAGTTGAGTGCGTTCACTACCCAAACAATCATAGTAGTAAAGGTTCACTCCCAATACTATCATGGCAGACAATCTCCCTTGCTGAATTGGGTTTACTCCCCAATCCAGTTATGTTTCTCTCACGAGATATAAATATTTACCCAACTCATTGGAGGGAGAAATAGGTCCCACCCTTTATATAAAAAAATCATACACATGTGTTACACAATATCATAAAACTTTCATCGTCTTAGAACTCATGAAAAGAATAGAATTTCATCAAAGTATATCCTGTGAAAAAGGGTATGTGTTTCATCAACATGTTGTCATCATAAATAAAAACCATCCATAAAAAACAATGGGGAGGGTATCCTTGGATCATATACTTAGTAAATCTTTATTATCATAAATGTATGTCCTCTAAGATGGAAAAAAGATTTGGAAATATCACTTGGAATAATTCTTGAGGAAAAAACCTTTACATTTTTAAAATCATTTAATTTTTTTAAAAATATATGTAATTATAAAGGACACAATTTTCATTGAAAACAAGCTTGAAAACATTTAATGTTATATTAAAATTATTAAGGTGTCATGAATGTGATAAAATCTACTCATTTTGTATAAGTTATAATATTTCCTTCTATATTTTTGTTGAAAAATTCGCTAATAATCTCATTTGAAAAACTGAGAAAACATTCTATTCGAGAAATTTTGTGTAAAGTTAAACATGGGTAAAAATGACTTTAAAAAATGGAAGAATAATATGAAAACAAAATTTTAAAACCTTTTTAGAAAACATGGACATGTGAGATAAATATTCCCTAATAAAGGCTTAAATAGAATTACTCTAAAAAATGATGATATTTTGAAACAAACCCTTACCATTTTGATAAATTTTGAATCATAATCCTCATGAAAGAAATAAATTTATCTAGATAAGTATTTCCAATAATTTTTATGATAAAAATCATAAAATAAATTCATGTTTAGTATATACATCAAAAAAAAATAACAAGTAGTGTATAATTCATTCGTCCAATAGATATAAAAGTTAAATGAAAATTCATTATCATAGGTCCAACTTACATTGAAATTTATCTAATATCTTGTATAATAAATATAATTTTATTATACATATATAACAGAATCATTTACATGATTATTTTATCATATATATTTTTCATATAGATATTTAAATTATTCCATAATGATATAGAGGGAGAATTAATTACATCGTCCTTGGAGATGGAAGGTCGTACGTACGCCTGAATGCTGTATTAACTCTTTGGAGGATGGAATTAAAGAAAGGTAAATAATAATTCCAATTTAATTATTTTATAATACAAATTAAATAATTTATAATAATAATATCCATCCTCATTACCATACTTGTAAAATATAAATGAAAAACAAATCAAATGACTTCGTTTTGATTGTAGTCCACACATACGCACAAGCGGTGTTATTATTTTACCATGGTTTGGAAGGTAAGAAGGTAAAGTTTATATTTTTATTTCTAAATAATAATTATTTAATAAATATTATATATAAAATTAAAACCAATCATAGTAACCATCCATGAATAATGGTGATGGAAAATGAATTGTATCACTACGTGGGGATAGTAAGCCGTACGTACGCATGAGCGATACTTTTAGTTCTTGTTTGAGGGGAGAGAGGGTGTATATTGGTGTTACCATAATCATAATAACATTTCATAATATTTAATAAAATAAATTTATTATTTTATTATAAGTATAATAGATTTTTAGGAGGTAAAGAAGAGTATAATAATAAGGTTATCAGTTTGGGCGATTACTCTTCTTTGAGATGATTCCATTAGATCCATATTAAGTGCTCTAGGGATGCTCTTTTTAAAAGCAACTAACCACTAGAATGTAGATAATGAATACAATGAGGGAATTTAGAAGGGTATTATTGTGATATAATTCCACAAGTTTGGTAATGAATTGATGGTAGAAGAGACCTTTTATAATTGAGGTAATGGGGAATTTTGAAAATTCTCAAAAGATTGAATTATAATATCACTATTATAGAGACAAATACTTCCAAATGTACAATAATTTCACAAGGGTTTAATCATCCATACACATGTTATCTCTTTTTTAATTATTTAACATTTTTATGATTTAAATAATTTAATATTTTATTATTTCCATAAAATGTTATTATTGCCAATTTTGACGCTATTCATTACATTGACTTTAATAACATTATAAAAAAATATAAATTTTCTTTTTTTAATAAATACATAATTTTTTTACAAATAGAAAATTCTTGGATCACATAAATTTACTAAAATTAAAACACTTTAAATATTTTTAATTTTAATTATTTTTTTCCATTAATTGAATAATTACGCTGTTAACGTTGTTTAAGAATTTAAGGTAATTATTTTTTCACTAATAATTGAAAATAAATTATCATGATTAATATAAATAATTTATATTTCAAATTACTTTTTATAGTATAAAATATCCTCTAGATAACCCCATATTAAAATATTTATATTATGAAAAACAAGAGTGTGATATTTTTGGCCTATCTTGAAATGAAATACTATAAGGGTCATAATCTCATACAAATGGGCAAAAAAGGTCATATAAGCATATATTAAATGCGTATAGACAATATTAACTAATAAAATAAAATTTAATAATGTTTTGGGGTAATTTAAAAGTCCTTATCATTTTAGTTTTGGCTTAAATTAACATATTTCTCCTTACCATGGTAATAAAAATTACAAAGTTACTATTCATGTTGACAAAAAATAAAAGGGATATATTTAATAAAATATTACCTGGTGATTAAAAATTTTCTACAAAAATTTCAAAATTTAAAACACAAAATTGGATGAATTTGATTAAAAATTAAACCTGAAAAATGTGATTAAAACAGTTTTTCAGACAAATGCACATTTTTAAAATATAAAATGTTTCTATGCTAAATTAAATTATGAAATCCACATTATAAAATTATCGAATTATTTTAAACCAAAGGTAACTAATTAAATTGTTATACTAATACAAAATATAATTTTACTTTTTATATAATTTAAATTCATACATGATAATTTCAAAAAATAACTATATTTTTTCAAATAAATTTTCTAAAAGTGTCAATTTTTTTAAAATAAGTGTAAAAAAGGTGATAGAACTATTTTTTAAATAATATTTATCCATAAAATATGATTTATTATTATTCTTTTCTAGAAAACACATATGGGGAATGTTAAATATTTGATTGAATATGTAATATATAAATTTCATAAAAATTATTCACCTAAAATTATTTGTTTTGATTTATTAAGGTAAAACGTCTTTCAATGCATAAAAATTGTTTTTAGTGAAATATTTCCTCTATTTGAAAATAATTTTTATTTTTATTTCCAATTAATTTGTCACCAAATAATTTAATTTATATAATTTTCTAGACCATATATTTTAATAATTTATTTAATCCTATTCATACCCGCAATTCCTACAACATGGTGAGAACTATAATAATACTTTAATATAATTATATGTTTTGTTTAAACATGATTTTGTGTGCATCACAATTTATACTCAGTGTTACATGTTAAAAACACTAAACTAAGTGTTTTATGTAATAATAAATACTAAAAAAATTAAATTTATTTGAATAAAATATTTCACAAAACCTCAGGGTGTTACATTATACACCCCCTAAAATGAATTTCATCCTTGAAATTCATCACTTAAGGTCCAAAAATTTAAAGATACTTATGCCTCATTGTATCCTCTGGTTCCCACATAGCTTTCTCAGGCTGGTAGTTTCCCCACAAAACATTTTCCATATGAGTGGTCTTGTTTTGCAGCAGTTTATCTTTTCAATCCAGAATCTCAACCAATTATTCCATATAAGAAAGATCATGCTCCATTTGTAGGAACTATGAGTTAAATACAGTTGATGAAATAGATTTGTACTTCCTTTGGAGAGATACATGAAACACATCATGAACCTGAGAGAGTTTTGGGGGAATATCTAGTTGATAAGATACAATTTCAATACATTCAAGAATTTTATAGGGACCAATATACATAGAGAGTTTCCCCTTATTTCTACCATATAGAAATTTGTAGAAATAACTTCTCACCAACATCAAATTCTAGATCACATTGACGATTAACTGTATAACAATTTTTTTCAATTTCCCTGTATGTGTTACTAAATGGATCTAATATTCTCTTAAATTTCATTAGCTATCTTAGGTCCCAATAGATTTCTTTCTATAACATCATTCTAATACGTTGGATTTCTACACTTTATTCTGTAATAGGATTCATAACGATCCATATTAATGATCAATTAAACTTTATTATTGTAAGAAAAATCAACTTGAAAAAGGCATTGATTCTAAACACCATTTAAATCCATAGAAATATATATTATCATATCCTATAGGGTTTTAATTATTCTCTCAGCCTCGCCATATTTTTTAGGATAATATGAAGTGCTAAAACTCAACTCTGTGACGGGAGCTTTCTAAAGGCTTCACCAAAACATTAATTTAAACTTCAGATCCTGATTAGATATAATAGAATTTCGTTTCTTTACTTAATTCTTAACACATCATTAATTTATATATTTTAAGTTTTATAAAAATATTAATATGTTTTTGATAGAGATATAGTGTGATAACTTTTTAAGGAGATCGACTATAACCCCTATAGGATTATTCCCTTAGTTGTTTTGGGTGATTCATATATCGAAACCATGAATTATAACTTATTATTTTTTAGGGTAGATAATGGTAATAACATCCTTTTAAAACTTTGTCTCTCATCCATGCATCCTAACATAATAAGCATTTTGATAAATAATAACAATAAATAAATTTTTATGTTGTGCCACCAGAAAAAATATTTCATGTAGGCCAGTGTTAGGTGATATAAGGTTGTCTCCCATTGGTTGTGGGTTCAATCCCTACAAACTTTCCAAATGCAATAAGTGTTCACTTGGATATTGGGTTATCCTTTTTCCAAAACAATATAAAAATTATTGGAAATTATAATAACCTATAAAAAGAAATTCCTCCTAAAAATAAATTCCTCCTAAAAAAATAATTATATTGTCATAAATGTCTCTCAAAATATCCATAATCATGGTAAACTCTCAACACAGAAAATCTCAAAATGGGTTGATAAGAATTTTAAATTATGGTCAATATTAAACTCATAAACCGATAATGGAATCTATAAATCTTAATTTAGTTTTACAAAGAGATATATATGCTTCATATAATAGCAAAATCCTTAGTTGTTTCACAATTCATATAACTAAAATACCATTGGTGAAATAAATCAACAAAATTATTCTTGAATCCAAGTACATAAATAATTTAATCCTTACACTTTAATTATTGGTATGAAATATGTCCTTCTTTGGCCTAGAAGTTGATTATTGGATTAGGGTATTGATTTGAATAATTACCATGTTCCCCACAAATAAGATATTGAACTCCTTAACAAATTTTCACTTTCTTACCTTCTTTTCCACATATATAACATCTTACCCTCCATTTTAGATATTTATTTAGGTTATTCTTACCAAATTATTGTCATATAGAAAGCCGAATATCCTTTCCCCTGTTAATAACTACATTAACTTTTGTAAATGTTCTTTTTCATCTTATTCCATATGTTAGAAATCTCATTTACTTTCATATTTTTAATCATATATGATGATTATGCATAATCACAATACCTTTCTCTCTAGTCATCTTCCGATATATTTTCTCATAGTCCCCAAATTTTCGATTAGATTCATTATTAATAGTATTCCTTCTGATTCCAGCTATTAACACAATAAAAAAAATCAGATTAATAATATTAATAGTGGGAAACAACCTAATCATGAAAAAATAATCTTAGGATATCTAAAAAATGACTAATTAATTTTAATCTACAACAACTAAGGATTAAAATAATAACCTAGGATCTATATATATGGATATTACATATTTATAGAAAAATATTAATTTAATTTCCCAAACAGATGCCCAAGGACTATAATTGTTTAGTGTGTATTGAATCTTGGAACACATTCTTCAAATTTGGTCAAGGATCTTCAAATTCCCACATAAATATCTTCACCTTAGTACTCCAACTTAAAACATTTATTTATAACATTGGGAAAAGATATCATATGAAAGGGTGTGACTATATGCTCAGTTAGGGTAAAAAAGGGAGACATGTAAGCATGACATAAACACAGGGGATGAGAACATAAGCATAAAATTTTATGATCATACAATGAATATCAAAGATTATATAAATGAGTGATGGAATAAATAATGGTAGTACATAATACATGAATCCTATGGGAGTAAAATCATAAAAAATGAAAGAATAACATATAAATAAGACATGGAATTGTGTAAGGGATATAAACATTTAATATCATTATCTATAAGTTAAGGAACATTTACAAAACATATCAGGGAACTTCATAGGGACTAAACCTACTTGGAGGGTCACACCACTATCCCCTATAACAGTCATTTCTTTTTAAGTTATTAAGTGTCCCCTTTTTTCCCATAGTAGATCAAGCATGTCAACTTGTTTATTATTATTATCTCTTGAGATATAAATAATTTACCAATACATTGGAGGGATATATAGACACTACCCATCCCATAATGAAAACCATACATATGTGTGCCACAAGAACATAAATAATTCATAATAATAGAACCCAAGGAATGAAATGGGTTTCATAAACTTCTTTCAATCATAACATAACCCATTGAAAAGAACTTTTTTTCATAAATATTATTTGATAATAAACATAAAGAAACTATATGAATAATTGTGATATAATCCTTGAAAAATATCTCCATTAAAGAATAAGCGGCATACTAAAATATTATCATGAATGGAAAATAATTTAAAGAGATCACTTGAAAATAATTCTTAAGGAAAATATTCTTTCTTAATTAAAACTGTTTTCTTTTCATAAAATGCTGTGAAATTTTAAAAGAAAACATTTTATTTGAAATTAAACAAGAAATACTTTAAATAAATATTCAAGGCATTAAGACGTCATGTAATAAGAAAAATATGTTCATTCATTATAAGTAAAAAAAATTCATTTTGTACTTTTTCAAGAAAATTGACAATGTACTTCATTTAGACAATGAAAAAATATTCATTTTTGACCATTTAGTAAAAATTGAAACATGGATAAATATAATTTTAAAATTTAAAAATAATAGAAAATATAATCTAGAAAACAAGTTTAAGAAACCTGAAAATGGAATATAAATATTTCCTAGCATATACTTACTTATAAGAATCTCGAATAATAATGAGATTGTGAAATTTACCACTACCATATTATAATCAGTAGAATCATATTAATTATGAAATTAAGAAAATTATATGGATATATAAATACCATAATATTTAGAATAAGACTTGTAAAAAAATTATTGGGAAGTATATACAACACAAAAAAGAAAAATTTAGTGTATAAGGCATGTTTCTCATAGAAATAAGAGTGGGACAATGTCATTTACCTTAATTCTTGACTTCCTTCAAACAAATTAAAACCTCTACTTCTTCAAAATGACTCCCTCAGATATCCTCTAAAGGACTATAAGGTTGATCCCTTGAAAAAAACCCTCTAAAACTTGTATAGTAAATTGGAGAGGAGAATTTGGAAAAAATTGGTTTATATATAAGACTCAAAATGGTGAAATGATTTGAGGAAGTAGGTTTCCTTTTATAATGAATGTGAAGGGAACTTTTGGAATTTATCAAAGTATTAATTTATATTAAATTAAAATTTAAAAACAAAACCTCAAAATGATAATGGATTCATAGATAATGTGGGATAGTGTGGTAATAAAATTAACCAATAGATTTTAGACATGTTTTGTGGTAATTTTAAACCTTATCATTTTTATTAACCCTTAGTCAACCATTTTTAATTTTAACTACAATAAGAACATTTTAAATATTAATAGGGGGATATTTTTACCTATATGGTGTCAATTGAACCATAAATGGTCCGTTTATGATATTGTAGACCATGATTTATCCTCATTTTTTTTATTTAGGATTTTGATAAATTTAGTTAATTTAATTAATATTGTTTTCCTAAAATATCATTAGTTTCTATTTTGACACTATTAATTACATTTACATTAAGAAATTCCATAAATCAAAGATAAATTTGAACCAAATAATTTAATATACTAATATTATAAAAATTTATATATCACCTTAATTAATTAAAATTATATCAATTCTAATATTATTAATACCACTTAATTGATTTTTTTCATTAATCAAATAATTAATGTATCTTTATTGTGTAACTATTTATGGTAATTATTTATTCACTAAAAATTAAAATAAATTTCCATGATGAAGATAAAACTTTTATATTATAAGAATATATATAGTCGGTTATGTCATTTATTTTACCCCATATTAAAAATATTATACTTATTTAAAGTAAGAGTGTGGCATTTTTTGGACTTTCTTTGATTTTAATAATATCTAATTCATTTTTATATAAAAGTGTCCATGAATTAATTACATTAATTTTTTTTTGGTGTAATGGGTATAATTAAATTCATACAATAAATTTGGGAAAAATTTAGGGTAATTTTTTAGCCCTTATCATTTTAAACCTAAATTACCAAATTTTACGCTTTACCATGGTAACAAAAATTACCAGTTTTAAAATTCATATTGGCCAAAAATAGAGTGGAAATATTTACTAAAATTTTAAATTATAATTAAAAATATTGAACCAATTTTTCAATATTCAATTCACAAAATATACAGAAGTTAATTTAAAATTAATTCCACAGACGGAGCGAAACAATAGGTTTATAATAAAATGTTCAAAAGTTTGAAATGTTTTTATATCTAATTTTGAAGTAAAATTGATTAAAATGACACAAAATGGATTTATTGATTTATAAATAAACTATTTATTCTTTAAATCCAATTTCAAATATTTTTTAACTATATAAAAAAATAGCTGAAAATTTTGTTTTTAATTAGAATGTTGTATTTTCACTATTCATCAAAAAATAAAATTTATTAGAAAAAATGCCATAAATTTAACCAAAGTATATTTTAATATCACTATTTCAAAAAAAAAGTATATTTTATAAAATATATTTAATAAAATTGTTAAAATTATGCTTTAAAACTAGTGCACCATTAAAAGGTGATAAAACAACTTTTACAAAAAAATAGTTATAAGCAAAAAAATGAAAATTTTTTATATTATATCTTGAAAACACAAAGGATTAATGTTAAAAATTATACTTAAAATTATATATATATATATATATATCATTAATATATTTCTTAAATAGATATTTTTTTGTTATATTATTATAAAACAATATTTTTACTCTTTTAAATAGTTTTTCTGAAACAAATTTCCTTTTATTTTAAAAAAAGTTTTACAAGTGTAAACCATAATTTCATGATTGAGTTAATTATATTCATACCTATAATTCCATTTGGTAGGATATAATTTTCTATTATAAATAATTATATTAATAAAATTTTGGTTCGTAAAAATTCAGTGTGGTAGGCAACACAAGTTAAGCTAGTGTTTCATGTAATGCAAGACATCAAACAAATCAATTTTTTTAAAATATATTTCAATTAAAAATTAGTGTGTTACATTGTACCCCACTGAAAATTAATTTCTCCCTCAAATTTTTTTTGGGGTTATCAAATATTTAATACATGAATGTTACAATCATAGAAACCCAGTTCGTAAAAACGAATTCCAAAACTTATTTTAAAAAAGGAAATTTTAAAGCTTAATGGTTTCCTAAAGTAACTCATAAATAGGTTTCCACATAATAGAACATAGGTATACTGTGAAAACATGGACATAGAAATATGAATCTAATAATCAATTTCTAATGGAGAGTGATAGAGAATATAGTCATTAAAAGGTTAACAACCAAAACACTGTGGACCAAATAAGTCTGATAAAGGTCATTGATATAATCATAAATCATGATAATATTATAATTTTATTTCATAATCAATTGAGAAGAAGTAATTTATTTATTTCATCTCATAAGTATAATCTCACTCTTTTTTGTTCCTTGATTAATCTTATCTTAATTTCTTACTCCAAGTAATGATGTTTGAATTTTAATACCTATAGGACAAGTAGATCATAAGATAAATAATTGGATGAAATGACATTCCATTTGTTTCTAGTTATCCCCATAAAAAAATGGTTTGCACATGTTATCTAATGCATATAAATCCTCATATGATTAATTAAAACATTAATTTCTAAAATCTCATTCAAAGGTCTACATAAAACATTTCATAAATGGTTAAACTTGTAGCAATTTTTACATTAAAAATTTATAAAAAAAGGTTACTAAATTTCTCAAATTAAAACTAATATTAATCTCTCTAACAACTTGATGTATCACTTAATTGTCACACACAAATCATGTGAAGATCACTACCATGTATACTCTTGAAATATGGTAATAACTTAAATTATCATAAAACCATACTGAAAACATTAATAATATTAGAAACTAACTCCTTCTTCATCAAAAAATTTTAAAACTCAATTTATGATATCATAAACCACTTTGTAATCATATCAATCCTAATGTTATCACTTTTATCCTCTTTATTTTATCACAACAATAATTTTTTTTATTTTATTATCCCGACATCATGAATATATTAAGGGTTATCCTTACCTTCCAATATAATGTTACCACCTCGATCACTTTTCATGGTTACCAATACTATTCAATATATTTGTTCAAATACATAATGAAAACTAAAGTGAAAAAATAGATAGATTATTCATTATTATGCAATACCATAAAAGTACTTATATACCATTAATCTTTAACTCTAATACAAAAACACTCCTATCATTTCACCACTTTATTATCATAATAAATGTCACTAATAGTTAGCACATGATATTTCCCTTTTCCTTTGGATTTAAGAGGTTTTTGATATAGATCATCATCCTTAAACCTTAGATTTGGGAACTATTTAGCATAATTCTAATTCTTTTTACACTTTTATCACTATAGTGTGGGTATTAATTTTGTTGATATCATTTTTTATTACATTTAATTAACCATCATATTCATTACCTTTCAACATTCATGAGATTTATGCCATGCCTTTCAACATTTAAATAACAATCTAGTTCCATTTAAACTATTTCCTTTGTCTTTTTCCAATATTTTTGTCTTGTAGATGGATGGAATTTCTTTCTGCAATCTAGTTTATTCATGTATTTATGATAATTGATCTTTCATTTCTTATCAAAACCATGGGAAAGGTGGATTTCTCTAATTTAAATTTCCACCTTAAGAGAAGTATAATATAAAAGCACAAGTTTATCTCTTCCCCAAGGAGATGAGCCCGTAAAGGGCGCTGAAGCTCTAGGGTTTCCCCTCGTCGCCGCCGCCTCCTTCCATCGTTCCAGCTCGGCTCGGCTCCCCTCCTCGTTCTCGGCGAGCTCGTGACGGCGGCTTCTTGCCGCGGTGGTTTCGTGCGGCTTCATGGACGCGGCCTGAGGGTGCTGCTTCGTCTCCGGATGTGCGTTGGGAGGTGTCGGGTTCTTCGCGGGCGACCAGGCAGGCGGCGACGGGGTTTGGGTTTGGATCGTGACGGGTTTTTCTACAAGGGCGCTGCAGCGGGTTCAGTAGCTTTGGTCGCCAATTTGGCGTTGTTGTGATGTTGTGATGGTTTTTCCGGCGATGATGCTTGATGGTCTCGTCGGCAACCTGCAGTGGTGGATGCACGTGGTGGAGATGTGCGTGGTTCCAGATTTCTCGCTGGGTGTGTAATGGCTGTCACATGAAACGCTTCTCGAGGTTTCGCGCGGCTCGAGGAAGGATCAGGGTTCGTGGTTTTTGATTTTTGAATTTCGGATGTTGTTTGTGCTTGGGGGATCAGTTGTTTGGTTGTAAGGTTTCTGGTTCTCCTAAACCTGTTTTTACTGTACTTTTTCATTTTCTTTAATAAATGGTCAGGGACAGTCCCTGGCTGAGCTTTCCTGGTAAAAAAAAAAAAAAAATTCCACCTTAAGAGAACATCAAACAATTTCTTCATAGTTAAAGAAGTATCTTATAGATAACACCCTTTAAAGAATTGGTTTTAATCTAATGAAGAATCATTAAATATTACATTAAATAAAGATAATTATACCAGAAGTGTACCATAAAAGTCTTATAAAATTTCCCATTGTAAGTTCAAATAGATTTATCATCATTTTTCTTTATCTCAAGTAACTCCTTCTCTATTTTTTTATGAAGAATATGATGAATTTACGTATTAAAAAACATGTTCTTGAACTCACCCCATTCCATAGAGTTAATTACCCACCATTTCTTCATATTATGAAAAATATTACACCATTTATCTGATTCAACTTCCAAATGATTGACAACAAAAATGAATTTCTCATGCTCTTAACATTGGAGAACCAAAAATATCTTTTGAGTGGTACTGATCCATTTCTTAGACACGAGTGGATCAGATTACCCTCTAAAATACGGTGGATTATACCTCATGGGGTAATCGATAGAATTTTTTTCCCTACTTAGTTTAATCGGATGTCCATCATGATTCATATCTTCCCATAAAATTTGGTTCTTTAGGAGTACAATCATTACATTACCCATTGTATTCATCATTAACGTGATTCCTCAAGGTTTCATCCATTGACTAAAACCATAAAGCATAGTGTGAGACACACTTATCATAGCATAAAACCACTTAAATATGAAAAATCACTTATAGGATGTCTAAATTAATACACCTTATTTAATCTATAACACCTTATAATTATCCTTAGATAAATTCCTAGACTTATCCTTATAATTATTTTATGGGATGTCATGAAAGTTTATTTATCCTAGTTTCAAAAGTTTGACTACAAATTTTATTTTATACCAACAATAATGAATCATTCATTTAAAACGTGGATATTATATATTTTAGAGGAATATTCAATACATTACCCAAACACATACTTCTGGAGAATAATATTTTAGTCAGTTTGGAAACATGGAACACATTCTACGAATTTAGTTGAAGGTCTTAAATATCACCTATGACGATCTTCCCCTTTGTAATCCTACTTAAAACCTTTTTTACAACCATGGGAAAGGATAATATAATAATGGGTGAGATTATATGATCAATAAGGGTAAAAAATGGAGATATGTATGAATAACATAAATATTAGCGTATGAGAGGTTTGGTGTTAGAATGATCCCGTAAGGGGCACTACGGGTTTAGGGCTTCCTCATCACCATCACCCCTTCATCTCTGGTGGACCAAACCTCCTCAATTCTTGGTTCCATACATATATTTTATGGAGTGGTGGTCTCGTTTGATTGTCGGATCTGGTGGTGTGAGGCCCTTCCGTAGATCTGGTGGTGCATGGCCCTTCTGCAGCGCTGCGCTTATTTTTGCGGCGTCTCATTCTTAGATCTGGCAGCGTGAGGCTATTTTCTTCCGCCTCGAGGTGAATTATTCCGTAGCATGATCTTGGGAGATGATGAGGCTCGTCTGTGTGGTGGCGCAATGAGGTGTGTCCTTCTGTGGAAAAGATTCAGGGAGATATCATGTCTCAGTGTGGCTCAGATCTGGCATCACGTCGGGTTTCAGACATCAGTGGAGTTGTCTCCGGGCAATGGAAGATTGTCTATGGATTTGATCTGATGTTTCAAGGTGGTTCGCTTCATGGAGAGGGTGGTTTGCCTTCCACATCATTGGGTTTTCCGTTATACTATAGCGAAGGGGTGAGTCCTCCTCTGTGGTTCATTATTCCGTGGAGTAGGCATGGATCTTCCACGACAGGGGTGGTCTTCTGATCTTCCGCATCGTGGTCCATTAGGGTGAGATCTCGGATGGTCAGTGTAGACTCCACGAGCGACTTCATTGGTGGAAACAGGTTTTTTGTTCTTTGGGCTTAGACGCCGATGTGGTGTTGTGGATGTTATTCTGTTGTTTGTTTTTGTGGTAATGGTATGTTGGAATGGTGATGCTCCTGGACTCAATCACATAGAACATGTTCCAATGGAGGATACAAAGATAGGCATTCATCTTTGAACTAATTTTCCGATCTAGATGTTTGAGAGGGTATATTGATAGCCATCGGATCGGGCCTGTGCTTTGACAAATAACACATTCTTTCCGGAAAGTCATGCAATGGTGGAGAGCATTATCATGTTTAAATGCTAGGGAGGGGTAGATTCATGTGATCAGTCTAGTTATACTCTCTTAGACCTGTGGGTCATGATATTTTTTATGTATTGAAGTTTGTTTGGGTATCCCCTTCATCCCTTGAAAGGGGGTTTATCTTATTAATAAAAAATTGAAGATCATTGGGCCGTTGGAGGAGGAAGGGTATGAGAACATAATCACAACATTTTAAGATCATACACTGTATATTAAAGATCATATACATGAGTCATGTCATAATGATTGTAAATTCCTAAGACATGAATCTCAAGGGATTCAATATCATAAACCATGACATATAAATAAGAAATGGAATTGTATATGACACATATAAATATAATATCATTCCAAATAAGTCAAGGCACATTTCCAAAACATATCATGGAACATCATGGGGACTTCACCTATTGGGAATAACACACCAACATCCCCAGTCATAGTCCTTTATTTTTAAGGGATTAGGATTCCCCTTCTCACTGTAGTGGATCAATCCTATCTACATGTTTCCAATCATTATCTCATGAGATATAAATATCTACCAAATCCATTAGAGAGATATATTGGTCTCACCAATTAGATAATGTAAACTATATATATATATATATATGTTTCACAAGAACATAAATAATTCATCATATCAGAGCACATGAAATGAAATGAGTTAAATAAAAATTATTCAATAATGACATAACCCATAAGAAAAATATGGGTTTTTAAATATCATTCTATAATAAACATAAAAAACAATAGGAATAATAGTGATAATATCTTTGAAAAATAATACCATTTAAGCATAAGTTACATAAAAAATGTTATCATAGATGGAAAATATCTTTTATAGATCACTTAAAAATAATTATTATGGAAAATATAATTTCTTTTGTGAAAATGATTTATTTTCTTTAATTGTCGCAAAATTTTGAAAAAAGTACATTTTATTTTCAAATAAACATGCAATATTATAAGGAAATATTCAAGGAATTAAGACATCACAAATGCAGAAAAATCCATTCATGTTGTATAAGTAAAGATAACCATTACATTCATTATTTTTTTTGGAAAATTCCTAAAGTACCACATTTAGATTATGATAAATATATTCATTTCAAACCTTTTAGTAAAAGTTACAACATAAGTAAAAATGACTTTAACAATTGTCGAATAATAGAAAAATATTTTGGAATTTTTTTATGTAACATGGAAATAGATGACAAATATTTCCTAGTAGATAATTACTTATAAACAAACTTTAATCATAATGATATTGTGAAATTAATCCTAACCACTATATAATCAGGTTAATCTCATGCCTCATGAAATAAATAATATTATATGGATATATAAATAACTTAATCTCCAGAATAAGACTCATAAAAAAATTCGAGGGAATTATATACACCATAGAAAAATGATTATGTATAAGTCATGTGTCCCACATAAATAAAAGTGAGACAAAAATCCCATATCTTAAGTCATTAATTCCTTTGCACATGTTAAAACATCCTCTTCTTAGAAACATCTCCCATAGATATCGTCTAAAATATTATAGAGTCAATATTTTTAGAATAGTAAAACCTCTAGATTTTTTCTAGGTAAGATGAGAAGATAATTGTTTAGAGCTTTGTTGATCTAGAAGGCTCAGGGTGGTGAAATTAGATGAGGGAGGAGGTGTCCATTTATAATAAATGTGAGAAAAGTTATTGGAATTTCTCAAAATATCAACTTATAATAAATTAAACATAATTATAAATTACTCCAAATGGAATGTAATTTAATGATAATATAGTATAGGGTGTTAATATAATCAACCAATATATTTTAGACATGTTCTGTTGAAATTTTAGATCTTATCATTTTGATTATCCCTTAGTTAACCTATTTTAACTTTAACTATGGTAACCCCATTTTCAATTTTAAAAGTTGTATATTTTTACTTATATGGTGTCAATTAAATCATAAATGGTAACTTTATAATATATTTTACCATTATTTAGCTATTGTTTCCTTATTTAAAATTTTATGATTTTTAACCATTTTAATATAATATTATTTTCATAAAATATCATTACTATCGATATTGATGCTATTCATTACATTGAATTTAATAAAATTAATATAGGAATATAACATGAAACCAATTAATTTAATACAACCCTATTATTTTATATTAACCACATAAATTCTTGTATCACCTTAATTAATTAAAATCATATCTCTTTTAATATTCTTAATATCACTTAATTAATTTATTTCATTAATTGAATAATTACTATAACATAATTAGGTAATTATTTATGGTAATTATTCCTTCACTAAAAATTAAAAGTACATTTCCATGATGAATATAAAGATTTTATATTTCATAATAATATATATATTGTTTATAATATCTTCAATTTTATATCATATTAAATGTATTATACTTTTTAAAAGTAATAATGTGACATTTTGTCACTCTCTTTGATTTTAATAATATCTAAGTAATTTTCATGAAATGTGTCAATAAAATAATTCAATTCCAAAACATAGGTGTTAAGGGTCAAATTAAATTATTCAAATATCACCTGTTCAAGTGTTAGGGCCATTTTATAGTCCTTATAACTTTATTTTTAACATAATTTACCCAATTTTACCCTTTATCGTGTTAACAAAAATTTACAATGTTACTATTCATATTGGAAAAAAAATTATAGGGTTCTATTTACAAAATATATAGATTATAAAACAAAATATGGGATCCATTTTTCAAAATTCCACTCACAAAATATTCATTACATAATTTTGAATTAATTTTCTAGAAAAAGTGAAATAATGAGTTTTTAAAAAAATGTTCAAAAGCTTGAAATGTTTTATATTTAATTTCAATGTGAAATTGATTTTAATGACCCAAAATGGTTTCATTAATGTATAAATGAAATTTTTTTCTTTATAAAAAAATTTAAAAATAATTTAATGGAATAAATAAATTAGATGAAAATGTCCATTTTTAATTCAAATGCAGAATTTTCACTATTCATCAAAAATGAAACTTGTCAGAAAAAATACAAAGAATTCAAAACAAATTAAAATTTTAAATACATATTTAAAATAATAAGTTAATTTTTTTAGATATAATTTATACAAGTTTCAAAATTTGGATTTAAAATATCTGCTACATTAAAAGGTTATAAAACTGATTTTAGAAAAACATAGTTTTTAAACATAAAACTGGATTTATTTTTATATCATGTATATAAATCACATAGGATGAATGTTAAAAATTATATTTAATATTATATATATAAATAATATAATCCCAAAATATATATTGTTATTTATTTTATTACAATAAAATGTACTCATTCTCATTTAAATAGTTTTTTTAGAAAAATATTTCCTTTTATTCTGAAAAGGGGTTTACCAGTGTAAAACATACTTTCACAATTAAGTTAATACAATTAATACAAAAAATTTTATCATATAGGATATAATTTACAATTTTAAACATTTATAATAATAAAATTATGTTTTGTTGAAACTCATTTTTGCGTGTAACGCAAGCTAAGACAATGTTGCATGTAACTCAAGACATCAAAGGAATAAAATTATTTTAAAAAAATATATTTCATAAGATTCTCAGGGTGTTACAATTCACCAAGGTCTTTAATGGTAATTATTAAAACCACTTATGATGATCTTTAATGATTTTTTTTAATTTATAAAGAATATTCCCCATGAGTGTCGAACCAGGTGTGCAATAATGAACATTTTCATGCACGAGGTGATTATTGAGTCCAACTCAATGCACAATTTTGAGAGTTATTACCCCTAGGTACCTCTATGATAGAGCCACATCTACATATATTATCTAGATAAAGATTTATTTTATTAGAAACCACTCACTCTATCCTATACCAAAATTACAGGACATCTTCCTATAATTTGTGTCATACTTAGACTTATACTTTGTAATATCCCCAAATCCACACATCGACTTATTTCCTATAATGGATCAAGCACATCAACATGTTTCCCTTAACTATCTTATGAGATATAATTAATTTTCAAATTAATTGGAGGGATATATAGGTCCCACTCATCACATAATTAAAACTAAACATATGTATACCATGTGATCATAAATCATTCATCACATCAGAGTATATATAAATGAATGGGTTTCATAAACATTTCATTATAACAAAACTCATAGAAAAGAAATGATATTGATAAATATTAGGCCTTTATAAATATAAACTATTTAGAGAAAGAATAATGTTTTTATCCTTGGACCATATCCCCATTAAATCACAAATAAGATTAAATAATTCTATCTTAGATTGAAAATTATTTCGAAAGATCACATTAAATAATTCTAGAGAAAAAGTACCTTTTTTATTTGGATTTTTTTAACTGTAAAATTATAAAAGATATATTATTATTTGAAAAAAAGAATTTAATATTTTAAATTAATATTAAAAATAATTAATTCCACATGATGATGGGAATATTGGTTCATTATGAATAAGTTAACGAAACATTCCTTTCATATTTTTTTTAGAAAAGTCAGAAAGAACCATGTTTTGAAAATAACAAAAAATTACATTGAAAACATTTAAAAAAAATTAAATCACGAATGAAAATTATTTTAAATAATATTAAAAAACATTTTAAAAACATATTTAGTGAAATTGGACATTGAAGATTATTATTCCCCTTTTAAGACTTATCATAGACAATCCTAAATAATGATGATATTGTGAAATAAACCCTTACTGTTTTGGTATCTTTTGATTTATAACCCTATAAAGGAAATAAAAATAAATTGATTTGAAAATATCTATATAATTCATAATATATATTATAATGGGAATTCATGTGAAGTATTTATACCACTTAAAGGAAACAAGTGGAGAACATGGCATGTGTCCCACAAAAAAAAGATAGATGAAAATCTTTTACCTCTGGTTTAGCATTCTTTTTATGTGATCAAAACTCATTTATAATAAATATATTATTTTTATAAATTTATTACAGAAACATAATCATATATATAATAAAATATATTATTATTTATAGTAAATTCTCACCTATTTATTAATAATTTCTTGTTAAAATTACTACTCAAGGTGGTAACTGCATCGTTTTTTTCATGTGTGTTTTGGTTTTGTAGTTGTGGTAATTATTATTTAATAATTATTAAATGATATAAATAATTTTAATAATATTATAAATATCATACATATTCATTATATATGTATTTATAGCAATCCATAAAAGATAGTGGCATCAAAATGAATAACATCATTTATAGAGAGAGTTTGTCATATGTATGTAAGAACACTGTTTTCATTTTTCATCGAATGGAAATAAAAAATGTTAAATAATAATTCACCATTATATAATCATTATTATATAATATATATAATATATATAATAATTAGATCCATATTTATTTCCATACATGTAAAATGGTGATGAAAAATGAATTACCCAGCTACATGGAGGCGACAAGCCTTACATATGCATAAGTAATGTTTCCGATTTTCATAGGATGAAGAAGATATAAAAAATTGTTTTAAAATAATAATAATAAAAAAATATTAATATATCTATGATAATAATTTTATTGTTTTCATATGGGTACAATACATGAATAGTAAGTAGAATAGGAAATAAACTTGAATGAGTCAGTAAAGGCGATTAGCGCTTCTTTGAAAAAATATTATTTACTTAACCCCTTAATACCTCTAGGATTTATGTTATGAAAAAAATAATTCCAATATAAAATGAGTATTGATTTTTGGAATGGATTTTGGTAGATCCTATACAAACCAAATTGGGTTTGATGTTTGAATGTTGGGGGATAATTGATACCCAATTATAAGAGAGGGGAGGGGCACTCTTGGAATTTCAAAAAATATTAAATGATAATGTATTAATTTATCATAGAAAATGACTCAAAATTGAAAGGTATTATATTTCAAGATAGTATAGGTTTGTAAAACTATTAAAAATATATTTTATAAATGTTTTTGTGTCATTTGAAAACTTATAATTTTGATTAACTCCTTGGTTAGTTATTTTTTACTTTAATCGTGATGACCACTATTTTAATCATAATGGTTTAATGATGTTACTATACATGGAAAATTGACTCATAAATGGAACATGTATTATTTTTTAAACTATATTCCATTCAAATGTACAAATATAATAATTTTATTAATTTTAAATAATTTAATAAAATATTTGTTGATGAATTATTATCAATGTCAATTTTCCCACAATTTGTTTAATTCGACTTCAAATATTTCAATAAATAGATGGAATTATATTATAATTATTTATTAAATCTATAATATGTCATATATATCTATAAAATTAGTTTAATATATTAAATAATTCCAATTATATCATAATTAATATTTTTAAAATCATTTATTTTATTTATTTGTTAATTAAATAAATACTGTATTAGTATTTCAGGATCATACAAAGTAATTATATAATTTTAAAAAATTAAAAATAAATATATATAATTAAAATAACTTCACTAATATAAAAATAGGAATTTACATTCTTTTTTATCTTACTTTTTTTCCCATGTTGACACATAAAATATATTGAATACAAAGTGACATTTTGTAAGTGTCTTTGATTTAAATAATAAATAAGTAATTATCAGGTAAAAGTGTCCATTAAATAACTAAAATTATAACCTAAGGTGATAATAGTTGGATCATATTTCTCCAATATTTTTTGGACAATTTCACGCCATGTTTATATCCTTATAGTTTTGTTTTCACCACCCGTTAACTCTTTTGACAATTACCATACTATTAAAATTTTCTACTATATAAGTGTCAATAATGTTATTATAAAATAAAAAAAAGACCAATAAATAGAATGTGGTAGATCTAATTAATCATATACAATTAATTTTTTCTAAAATATATATTTTTTTTTAATTTTTTAATCATTTTAAAATTTTTATCTACTATAAAATATTCATAATGTCAATTTTTAGAGCTATTCATTATGTTGACTTTTCCATACCAATAAAACCATTAAAATTAGACAATAATATTCTATTATATCCATAACATGTCAATTTAATATATAAAATTTATAGATCTCATTAATTATCTAAAAATATATTTAATTTAATATATTTTCATATGTTTTATTTGATTTTTCTAATAATTGAATTATTACTCTATCATCAATGTGTAAGAATTTAACGTATTTATATCTTTACTAAAAAATTAACATGATAGAGATAAATATTTTATCTTTCATAATAATATATATTTTCAAATATATTCACTAGATAAACCCATATTAAAAATTATATATTTATTAAAAACTTGATTGTGAATTCTTTGACTTTTCTTTAAATTAAATATTATCAAAATCATAATCACTTCCAAATGAAAAAATGGACATATATTATAACCTTTAATGATTATGGAGGAAAATAAATCATAAAATAAATTTTTTTGAAAGTGTTAGGGTTGTTTTTTAGTCCTTATCATATTATTTATACCCTTTATTACAATATTTACCATTTGTATTGGAAACAAAAATTAATAAGGTTACTATTCATATTGATAAATAATAAATGGGGTGTATTTATTAAATTTGTACCTCATGATTAAAAATATGGAATCAATTTTTAAAAATTCAAAACAATTTTTTTATAATTTAATTTATAGTTAAACTTGGAAAACGCAATGAAAAACAATTTTTTAGATAAAAATTTTATTTAAAGTTTAAAATGTATTTATGAAAAATTCATGTATAAATTAATTTAAAAGAATAAAATTAAATTATTTATATTAAAAATTAACTAATTAAATTTGAAAACTAATCAATAATATACTTTAACATTATAAATTCTTTAAAAGAAAATATTTTTTTCAATGAAAATTAGTATTTTTTACTGTTCATTAAAATTATAGAATTTATAGAAAAATATAAAACCTAATTATAATATAATATTGAAATAATGAACCAAAAAATTGAATTATTTTTTTTCAAATTTTTTTTCATAATATTTTAGAAATAAATTATAATATTTACTTATTAAAAGCAATAAAACCCATTTCTGAAGAAAACACATTTTTAATAATAAAATAACTTCACTAAAAATTATTCTATTATTTTATAATAATTTAAAAATAAATTTATATTTATTAGGATGTTTATATATATTTTATAAGTCATTTATTCCTACTCATACCCTATAATAAAATGGTTTGGTTGTAACAGTCACCTTTAAATAATATTTTATTGTTTATTTAAGTTTGGTGTTGTGTATCTTGTACACTATCAAACATAGTCTTTACTTTGAAATTGTTGGTATATTAAATTTTCAACCCATTTAACAAATATCATCCTCAAAATTTGGAATTGACCTTGGTTGTCAAGGGTTTGACTATTCAAAGTACCTTTATTGAAATCCCACAATATAAAAAGGGCCAGTAAAACTAGCACATAAAAAGAGAGAAATGGAAGTAAAAAGGTCATCCATAGTAATACATGATAGGTTTCCATATAATAAAACATTATTGTCAAGTATAAATATGGATATATAGAATAAAAATAACTCCAAAGGACTGTTAGAGAGTGATAGAGAATATGGTCGGGAGAAATTCAATGACAACAAAATCATAAATCGATGATGGTTGAAGAGACCTTCGACTCATAAAAAATGAATGTAATAGGATAAATTTATTATTTCAAAATTGTTTTCCAAAGTTGGAGGAATTATTTTACTACGTAGATTAATAACATAAGGAAAATACTAAACTAAAATGTATATTTTCATCCATTAATCAATTTCCATGAAAATATCATCTTTTGTTCCAAATGATGAGTTAATTGAGATGAATTTTTCATGCCAATGGCACTGAAATCAAATTTTAATGAATCACATAATCCAAAAAAGAACATAAATATATTCCTATAATCATTATGAATTAATCAAAACAAATATGGTTATAATATGTTAATATAATTCCCAAAATAGATGAATATCCATAATAAAATAGTAGTACCCAACTTAAAATTATATAATTCGATAAACAACTATCCTTAAAATTCTTAAAAATATTCATGAATAAGATTTAAACCCAAAAAACCAAAAATATTTGATCATATAGTCTTCCAAGATAAATCTAATATTTATCTCCTAATAATATCAATCTCTATTAAAGTCTCATTCCAAAAAATTCTTATTATATAATAATATAATCTCCATTATAGAATTATCATTTTAATAAATGGACTGAATCACCGTAAAACCACAATAAAATCTTACATACTTCAAAAATATTCTTCATCCTTTATTCATAAAATAAAATCCTATAGGATCCTATTTACCTTAATAAAATAAGTTTCCCAAAATTAACATAATTATAAAACATAATGTCATACTAACTAGGACATAACATAGGCTATTGGTTGGTGCTTCACCCCCATCACCCGTCAATTGTGGGTTCATGTCTCACAACCTTTCCAGACGTGATAGTTTGTTACAGGGCATCTGGGTTGTCCTTTTTCTCTGACTATAATCCTTATAAATTTCATAAAATGTGAAATACATCCTCAAAATAACCTTAATATTTTCAACATGAAAGAATTTTTTTAACATAAATGGTTCTCTCATACCTTTTTTTCATCCAAAAAATGTAACAACCCACAATTTCCCCAAAATATAAGATTATATATACTCTAAATGTTATCCAAACCATTAGACTTATTCCTGAAAAAATTAAAAGAGAATTATTTATCATATATATTTTTCACATGACAATCTTAAGGGATACATACACCTCAATGATAATTGAAATATCTCCTAAAAATAACATTAGTCACCATAATATTCAATCCCTTAATACCCAAAAAGGAGACTCTAAAATTATGACCATACTTAAAATTATAACGCATTATGGTATTTAAAAATATTAAGATAACTTAACATGAATATATAATAATCTACAAATTTATCTAAACCATTATCTTATTGCAATTGTAATATCCCCAAATCCACACACCTGAATCTAGTGTTAAAAAATAAACTTTAAATTTCTAGATTTGATACTGATAAGTGTGACCCAATTTTTATTACCACCCAATACATAAAAAATACTAAGGAAATTTTTTTCCCTTAAATACCATATGATCCTTTTAGGTTTATATTTTTATAGAATTAAGATGAACACTTAACAACATAGATTCATAGATAACTGGGTTATACCGATCAAAATAATTTCCCACTAATCCTTGATTTTATTATTGAATGATAGGCCATGAAAATAATCTAGGTAAAACCATTCTAAGTACCATTCATTTATAATAATTTCATAGAACCTGAGGAAAATGAAACTCATGAAAATTGAGAGATAAGATCCCCAGTAAGGATAAACATGGGAGATATCAATTGATGATCAAATGAAATAACAAGATAAGAAAAGGAGCATGATATCTTGAAGATAACATAAATATTTTATACCTAATATTATAAGGATAATAAAAATGTGTTATTTCATAGACATTAACATTTCAAAATTAACGAATCATAAGAATGGGAATTCATGATAAAGAAATAATGAACCATAGTTCCAACTTCCTTTGAATGTTCTTTAACCTCTTGTATAATAAATTTCACTTTATTATATATATATTAAATAATAATTTAAATTATTATGACATCATATATGTTAATTATATATATATTTAAATTCATCTATAATGATATAGATAGAAAATTAATCACATCGTTCATGGAGGTAGTAGGCCGTATATACACATGAACAATGTATTCTCTTTTTGGAAGATGGAACCAAATATAAGTAAATAATAATTCATCATTATATAATAATTATTATATCAATTATATAATATATATTTATAATATCCATCCTCCTTACCATCCAAGGAAAAAATATATGAAAAAATAATCACATCATTTTGTGGAGATGGTAGTCCACAGGTACACACAAGAGACGTTATCGATTTATAACGTTTTGGGAGATAAGAGGGAAGATATTATATATTCATTAAAGAAGAATAATGTTTTCATAAATAACATATATAATATTTATAAACATAATAGTAACTATCCATGAAGGATATTGATGGAGAATGGATTGTATTTCTACATGGTGACGATAATCCGTACATACACACGAGCGATACTTTCACTACCCGTTTGATAGGAAAGAGGGTATGTACTAGTGTTTTCATAACCATAAAATAATTTATAAAAATTTAGTATACTAAATTTTTTATTTTATGATGAATATAATATATTCTTTAGAGGTAAACAAGAGTAGAAAAATAAACTGATTGGTTAGGTAGATTACCTCTTCTTTGAGACGATTTCCTTAAATCTCCTCTTAAGGGTTCTAAGGTTGGTATTTTGAGAAACAAAGAAACTATATAAAATGTTTAAGTATATTGGGAAGATAATTTATTCAGTTATGGTTAATCTAGAAGGCTATGAATTGTGTAAATAAGTGAGGGAGGAGGGACACTTTTATAATTGAGGAAATTGGTACTTTTGGAATTTCTCAAAAGAGTATATTATAATAAGACTATTCTCGATTCCAATGATTCAAAATTGACTATAAATTAATAAGGGAAAAATTTTTATTTCATATATTATCAATGATTGTCCTTATTTAAAATTTTTATGATTTTTAAAAAATTTAATAAAATATTTCTTCCATAAAATTTTATTTTTTTAAATCTTAACACTATTCATTACTTTGAATTTAATAATATCATGAAAAAATATAAATTTGAAACCAATATTTTAATAAATACCTAAAATTTAATTTTCATCTATAAATTTCTTCGATCACATAAATTATTTTAAATTATAATAATTTTAATTTTTTTAATATCATTGACCTTATTTTTTAGTTAATTTAATAATTAATGTATCAACATTGTGTAAGAATTTAAGGAAACTATTTATCCTATGAAAAATTTAAAAATATTTCCATGATGAATATAAATCACGAATATTTTAAAATAATTATTACTATTTCAAAAATCCTCGAGATAAACCCATATTAAAATATCTGTGTTATTAAAACCAAGTGTGCGACATGTTTGACTTTTCTTTAAATAAATTACTATAAATGTCATAATCTCATAAAAATGGAAAAAGGTCATATAATAGTACATTTAATGAGTCTGGACAAAATTAAATCATACCACAAAATTTTAAAAAGCAAGGGGGTCATTTAATCGTCTGTATTATGTTATTGTTTTCCTAAATTACTTGATTTACCCTTATCGTGATAACAAAAATTAACAAGGTTAATATTCATATTAGTGAAAAATAAAAGATAATTATTTAATAAATTTCAACCTCTGCATTCCAAATATGGATTTTTTTAAAATTTAAAAAACATAATTGGAGGAATTAAATTTTAAATTAAACAAAAAAAGGTGAAAAAAGTAGTTTTTCAGAAAAATGCCCTGTAAAAAATAAAAAACGTTTCTATGCTAAATTAAAGTATAACATCCGTTAAAAAAAATTTATTTATTTTAAACCAAAAAGTTATTAATGATATTTTAATACTAATTAAAAATATAATTTTTATTTATAAATACTTTAAAACAAAAATATAGATTTAAATAAAAAATAGTAATTTTTAACTGTTCATTGAAAAATCAATCTTCTACGAAAATTCTCAACAACTAATTAAAAGATAATTTTGAATTGGTAATTTTAAAATTAAACTTTATTTTATGAAACATTTTTTCTAAAATTGACAAAAACTATTTTAAAATATGTATGAAAATTTTTGAAAAATTATTTTTAGGAAAATATAGTTTTAAGTGTAAACTTTCGTTTATTATTTTCTATTGTCAATAGAAGACATAAAATTAATCTTAGAAATTTGAATGAATTATAATATATAATTTTTTAAAAATAATTTTCCTAAAGTGTTTTTTTAATTTATTGGTTTAAAACACATTTATGGGCATAAAAATAGTTTTAAAAAAATATGATTTTGTTTATTTTAAAATTGTTCTTATTTTAATTCATATATAATTAGTCATGAAATAATTACTTTTATATACATGTGTGGGAAATATATTTTTATTATTTAGTTAATCCAATTCATACCCCCATTCCACCAACTAGAAGATAACTATAATAATATTTTAATAGTATGGTATGTTATTTAAACATGGTGCAATATTCAGTGCTTGTTATACTTAGTATTGCATGTAACAAAAGTTAAGATCGTTGTTTTATGTAACAAAAATATCAAGTATATTTAATTTATTTGAAAAAAATAATTCTAAAACTCAGAGGGTGTTACAAACTAATATTTTCATTGTTCCCAAACCCGATTATTCTAATACCTTGAAAAATATAAGTAACACTTTATCAAAAAACTAAAACTCTAGGTCTTACTGGGGATTATCATCATTGATATTTTATCAAATTTATACTACACTGATGTGTTACTAAATATCCTTAACATTCAC
Organism: Viscum album; assembly: GCA_963277665.1. NCBI lineage: Eukaryota > Viridiplantae > Streptophyta > Magnoliopsida > Santalales > Viscaceae > Viscum > Viscum album. Next base: position 2,099,521,791 of record OY728150.1, read on the forward strand.
AACCATTTTTTCTACCACTTTGAATACCAAAATATTATACTCTCTAACTTTTTCTCAATATATCAGAGTTAGGTATTTCTTCTCATAGAGGAATTTATATAGAGCCTTAAAAATGCTTTAGTGATGGATATTGTAGTATGTGAACTTGAGTATAGAAATATGTTAATCCTATCCTCCATTGAAGTCCGTAGAGAAATTTCTCAACATATCCTTAAGTGTGTGGGTAGTCTATTCATATTGGACATCACTCTTGGGGTTATAATCCAAAATGAAATTCAAATACATTTCTAAATCATATTAAAGAATTTTCCAGAACTTTTAGGTTAACCTTAGATATCAATATGATAAAATTTATAGTAGTGTTCTATACAACTTCAAAACTTATCTAACATATATATTTTCACGTTGATAGAGGTATAAGTCCTCCTCAAAGGAAATTAAATGAGAATTCATTATAATATGGTCCACTACAACTCATATATCATTATTTCCTTTGGATATTTTTGGAAGAGTTGTGACAAAATCCATAGTGATGTTCTCCCATTTATACATGGGTATGGGTAATGGGTTCACCATCCATTTATAATTTATCCATTATACCTTCACTTAATAAAATACAAGACACCTTTATTTATATTCTACAATTAAATTATTTATATTATCCCAACAACACTTCTCTTGTATCCTCTATACATCTTTATACTCCTTGAGTGAATTGATAATATCAAGCTATGTGAATCATTCAACACATCATTATTTATTTTCTACCATTATGGTATGATAAATCATGAACCAAATATTGAAACTCTTTAGTCACCAATATTTAACTCTATATACTTATTCTTTTTAATAAAATTCATTTTCTTCTATGTCTCTATGTCATTCATTTGAGTTTACTTAATGTTCTCCAGATTGGATGGTTATGTAATAATTTGAGAAAGTTTGGATGATGTTATTTCCTTTTTGATTTCCATGTCTATATTTTTAATGTATAAGAAGATTATATCCTCCTTAATCAACAAAATGGAGAATATTGTTGTCTATTTTCTACTTAGAGCAGCTACCACTTTATTTTCCTTCCTCGGTTGACAATGGAATGAATTGTCATAATAATTTATTCTCTCTAACGATATTTATCGGTGAATGTTGATCTCTTATATGTGAATATATACATTTGGTTCTTATTAATTGTATATAATCACACTTATCTCCATAGTGATAATAAATCTAAATATTTAATGTAAATATTACTTCTTCTAAATTCATATCTTGCATTTAATAATTTTTCTCATGTACCTTTACCCTTTGAGTGGTATAGGTTATCGCATTATCAATTTTATTAAGGAAACAATCTAGTACCATTTTTAAAGAATCAGTATAAATCACAAATCATTACCCATAGGTGGGTAGTATAAGTACATGTTCTATGATTATCCTTTATTTCAATTCCTTGAATTTATATTCACATTCATTATTTTTAAAAAACATTCTCCATTTTGAGTTTTCTTGGTTAGTATGGTTTTAAAATCATAAAATCTATCTCCAAAATTTCTAATAATACCCAAATAATATTACAAAACTGTAGATTTTTATTACAAATTATTTTTTGGGTCTTTCCTCAACCACCATTGTCTTCTAAGGATTGACAAATATCCCCTTACCTTTAATAACATTACCCAATAATGATAATTTCTCCATCTAAAACTCACATTTACTATTTTGGGGTTGTAATTTACCATTTCAAGAATTATTCAAAAAAGTATTAAAATAATCCCCATGTTCATCCTTGATTTCAATGTATTTGAGAATATAATCTCTAAATATTACAAAAAAAATACCACAGTAATCTTTAAATACATTATTAATGAATTACATAAAGATTGACAGATTATTTTTGAGTTTTAATGACATCACTATGAACTTATAGATCCCATACCATATAAGAAAGGATATATTTAGAATATCCTCTTTCACCATTAATTGATGATATCATGACTGAAGGTCCGCCTTTGGGATATATTAGGACCCATGAAGCTAATAAAACAATCCATTAATCTATTAAATGGGATACATGTTATTTTTAATGATCTTTTTGAGATCATGATAATGAATACATATACACATTAAACCATAATTCTTCTTTACATAGAGGACCAATGATCCAAATGGTGAAGCAATTGTGTGAATAAATCCTTTCTCAATATTATTTGGAGGTTACTTCTTCATGTATTCTAGTTCACTATAGGATATTGTATAGAGAGTGTTGGATATGGACAAATATCCATGTCTATGTTCAATTGATAACATAAACTCTTGGAAAAGAGGAAGGAAATGTAACTCCTTAGGGAATACCTCAGTATATTCCCTAAAAATGGGAATATCTATGAGGGTGATACTCTCCTATATCTTAATCATTAAACTAGTTATACTTGATCATATATAAACAATATCCCTTCTTCTAAGGAAGTTTCCAAAGGATATTTTTCATTCTCATTGCACTTGTATAGAAACTAAAACCGATTTGGAATATAGAAAGGTATTTTATTCTCCCATAAGATGATGATGAATCTATATAAGTACAACCAATTTATTTCCATTAAAAAATTGAATACCACTAAATGGAGTATATTAAGGTTTACATGGAAATTCATTCCACCGATGTTATGTAGGGATGAGTTATATACTTGATATGTAATGATTTTCCCTTATTCTATTTTCATGAATAACTCATCCTACATATTTTTAGGTAGTGTTTGAATAATTTTACTAAAAGTTCTTGATATCAAAGAATTAATAAAACCATACTCAAACTATATGTTTTCTATTCTTAAATGAATAACCAATATACTTTGTTAGACATTGAATATTTGTATTAATTCTTTAACAGTTTTGTTTGGATAAATTACAATTTCCTTACATTTAATTAATTTTAAATTATATAAAATCATTAGTAATTTATTATTTGAATGTATTAATGTTTAAAATGTGTAATAATTATTTACAATTCTTATTTTTAATTTTATTTTTTTTATTAATTTATTGAAGTACATTAAGTACATAATTAATATATATTTTGGTTTATAGAGTTTGTTTTTTTACTTTTTTGATTTAGATAATGATTTTACCAACCATGGAAATCCCATATGAGCCAGCCCTTCAATAACATAGGGGATCATTGGTTGACCTCATGATAGAGTATCCCACATGGTCCAGCCACAATGGCAGGTAGGTCTGTGTATAATCCTTAGGAGAGTGGTTGCATAGTGTTCCCGTAGGAGAGCATGGTCCTAATAGGCATGCTGGGCCACAAACAATTTGTGTGAATAGGTGTAACAAGTGTTTATCACCTATATCTAGCTCGAATTATATACCACATGAGTTATATATTATAGTAGCGAAGCGATTCAAGTTGTTTCCGATGTAGGGATCAGACACCATGGTCATTATTCCTCCATTTTGAAAAACATGGATATAAGTGTGCCTATCTGGCCTATTTGTTTTGGACTATCCGATAAACTTAATTGTTATCTTTAACCTCTAACATCACCCAAATCTTAGTCTGAGATCCCCTATTCAATATAACTCTCCACCATACCACCTTAAATCAATGTCGAGCCTTCCATGAGCATTCTTAAGACAATATCACAACACACAGTTTTCATTGTTTGAAAAGTAATGGAGGCTCTATTACATTATTCACTCAATGAAAGCATCACAAGCCTTCACTGATGTAATCCCCATTCCATGGTAAAAAATATTATTTAGTGTGGTGGTAGCATGCTTAAAAATTTAATGGAAGTTCCTCCCAATCTACTATGAATGGTATATCATAGGACTTCAATAGTATATTTCTACAATGGATGTATCGTTCATCATCCATGATGATAGCAATAAAGATAAACCATTCGACCTCTATAATAGATGCACCACTTTCTAAAGAGTAGTACCATGCCTTAATTCATTGGTAGTAGTTCATTACTTCAGCAACGATCCCCTGTTTTCAACCACAGTTTCTTTACTAACCATTTTTATAAAAGAATCGCCATGAAAAATCATAGTTCTGTATACTGTTCGACTAAGTAAATTGATGGTGAATCTTCTTTGAGAAATGGAAGGTCACAATCAATGGTCAACCACTTGGTTTCTATTTTTTCGACTACTACAATATGTCATCTTTTCAAGATGGATCTCTTTCACAGTATTAGTTCCATCACCGAACTTTCTAAATCGATTCTTATTATGCAATGATAGATTATATTGCAATGGTAGATTATAATAGTCGGCCATTCCTATTCTTGAATAGTAGTACCCTTAAATATAGTGTGCGATGGTATCTCATTCAATGGTAGATTGTTAGTGGTAGTAACACTGTGCCGCAACAACGTATCTCTATCTACCATTAGTTCAAACATTAAAAAAAATATAATTCATATTAGTTGATATATGATAATTGGAATATTTTTTTGAAATATTTTTTTATTATATTTTTAATAAAAATATAATTACATGTAGTGTAAAAATTATTCCCTGTATATATAGGGTTTGTATTACACTCATGCAGTAAATTACAAACATGCAATTTTGATACAATGTTTTTTTAGTTTTTAATTTTTCAAATAAACTATAATTTATTTAATATATTTTAATTTTAATATTAATATGAAAAATAATATTAAATATTAATGATGATATTAAATGTATAATTATAACATTTATTTTTGAAATGAAGAGAATGAATGTTCTTCTATATTGAGTGATGAGTTTTTAACAATATTTTGGTAACAATATTTTTTCTAATTCACTAACAATTGGCATGTAGTGATTAGATCACTTGATTATTCGAGAAGATATTTGAGTAAAAAAATCCAGATTAATCCATTAGAGATGTAATCAAGGAATATAAAATAACTATATAAAGATTATTTTACATAAATTTTAAAACCTATTAGTGATACAATTTCTTGCTACTCATTCGATCAAGAAGCTCTAAAACTTCTAATTCCTTATTGTAATGAGAAATAAACGTATGGTATACCATATTCTACTAATAAAGTGATCAAGATCATTGAACTTGAATGTTTTAATTATCTATTTTTACCTTTTTTTCTTTGTATATTTTTTATTCATGTGTTAATTAATTACCTATTTGTAAAATTTTCATGTCTAGCTAACAATTTTACAAATAAAAATAAGGCATGGTATTCTGGTTATTCTACCAAACCAAAGAATGTTTTTGGTTGTGAATCCTATAAAAAAGGAAGGTCACATAAGAGGTTGAAGTATCATGTAAAAAGTTATACTTATACCTCCAGATTTTTGTAAAAGGAAGATCCCTTAACATTTTATCACAACTTTAAAAGTGAGTTTACTAGTTTGTACCAATATTTTCATAGAGTATAAATGGTTGAGTAGTGGACTAGGATCTTGGATATCCAAACCACTATAAAATATATGTGTTGTTTTTCATTTATTTTTCCATAATTTAATAGAACACAAAAATCAATAATTTATTCAATTAATAGAACCTCAATTGTTTTTTTAAATTTCATAATTAACTATTCAAACTATTTTAGTATTTATTTATATATATTTATATCCAACAATTTGTATCATAGGTGGTTGTTACTAAAAGGATATTCAGAGTCGTTATTTGTTTTAATTAGATACCAAATAGTTGGTATTTGAGGTGGGCTCTGATTAGTTAGTGCTTATATTATATATTTTTAAATATGTGTTATCTTGATTATCCTAGTCATGACTGTCCAAGGAACAAAGTTTTAGTTACTTATGATGGAATGATTGAATTCTAATGATGGATATATTCCAAAAAATCACTATTATTAGATGAAAGTTACTATGGATACTATAATTATTGAATGAATGTATACATAAAATAGTTAATTATGGATCACTGGACTGTTATGGATAAGATATATGAGTTAAAAAAGGTTGATTTAGAGACACTTGTAGGAACTAACATGGTTATGTATGTTTTTAATTATAAAGTTAACAATATTTTTTACTATGAAATAAGTAAAAGTGTCTATTTCCATGTTTCATCTTGTAATAAAGTCAATGATATAGGGAGAATAATTCAAGTGACTCACTATGGGACTAAAAATATTCAGTATACCAATCTCGGAATTCTCTAAAAAGAATACCGGGACTTCAATATGGGAGATTATGATCTAGTGAAGCAAATGTTACATTAGTTTATAAGCATCACAAATTGTATGAGTTCTCTTGGTGTAGTAGTAGAAAAAAAAGAACAAGTGGAATGAGTAATGATATCTCTACAAAAAATATGAAATGAAAATAAGTTGGTCATCGATGAGAGTAATAATTTTATGGAGTATACTTTAGATGAACTAATATGATCCTTACTAGATTATGAACTAGGGTTTACAAAAATTGATAATGAGAAGTCCATAAATATAAAAGGTATAAATTTTATTTTTAATTTTAATGAAATATCTAAAAATGATGAATCTTTGTTCTATGAACGTGAAAAACATTCGGATCACTTTAGAAATAAATATTTGATGTTCATGAAAAAATTATTTTAAGAGATAGTTCAAAAGAAAGATAAAAAAGTATTACAATATGGGTAATTATCATAATTGTAATGATGTTTTATAATTAACATGTCATGAGTGAAGGAAGAGAGGGAATATAATAAAATACTGCGCCAAAATCAAACACCCAAATAAAGATAAAAAGAAACTGTTAACAGAAAATAATTCTTTGTTTGGAGGTTGGGACTCCTTAGACATTTTAGATTCCATAAGTGAATCTGGAAGTAAAAAAGAGACATGTAAGATTTTTTTTGATGGGTATATAGTTTGAGGTAACTGATTCTATTTTCACTTAATTAATTAACCCTATTTATGTAGACCAAATTCCATATCTAAAAATGGTTACGAAATTTTTTTGATTGACGTTCTGATTCTTCTAATTCAAAACAAAAGAAAATACTTAATGAAAATGAAAAATTAAGGAATGATGGAGTCAATATAATTGAAAAGTACACTGATATAATAATTAATAATAATAATTTGGTTAAATATAATATGAAAATAAAAATTTAATGTGACAATTTGAATTATTTTGTTTCCTATAATGAAAAATATAAAGATAATTTTGATTATGAATAGTTAAATCTAAAATAGGAAAATGATAGAGTTAAAAACACTCTATTAAATAATGATAAAGATAAAAAAATTAGATTTAATTTAGTTCTGATTGATTTAACTAAATATTAAAATGAATATAATAACCTTAATAAATAAAATAAGAAATTAAGAAACACATCCTTTGGATCTAATGTGAATGTTTATACAGATCTAAAGATTATTCAAAAGTAGAATATATATATGTGAAAATAATGTTATCAATCTAATAGAGAATATGTCTACATTTATTTAGGGTAATGAAACAAATAGTAAAATGATTTCCATGATGAAAATAAATAAAATATAAATAAAAATAACTTTGTTAAAAGTTCAAAAGTAAGTACTTCTAGTTTATATCATTGTAAATGAAGAATAAAAAGGCATTATGAAAATAATTTTTCATTGAGATTTAAAAAATCAATTGGTCATAATATAAAATTAATTTCTAGAGATTTATTTTCGAAATAAACCACTAATAAATGGTTTAACTCAATTTAAATTGCAAAAAATTTTCTACTATAAATATAGTTGGACCCAGGTTTTCATGGGTACCAAAATAGTTTGTTTGGTTATTTAATTTGATAAAAAAATTTCCTTAAAAGTATCAACGACTCATCATATTTAGATAGTGGATACTCTTGGAATGTTATATGTGATATTTCTATATTTATATATTTTAATTCATGTGATGGAGGCCTGGTCAGATTTAGTCATAACTATAAAGGCCAGATCACAGGTATTGGTGATGTAGGTTTCTCAAAAACTATTATTGTTTCAAATGTATTATTTATACATTGTTTAAAACACAAACTAATAAGTATATCATGGTTGTTCCATATTTTTTTAAATGTTACTTTTGAAAATGATAAATTCACAATTCTGAAAAGTAAATCTATTTTAATTACATTTAATAGAAAATAAAATGTTTACTGGTTATATTAAATTCTATATACAATTTGAATAATTTTTTTTAATGTTTATTCCTAAATTATTAAATAATGTACTGGGTGTTTTCTTTTTATAGTAGTTATGAATTCTACCCTTAAAAGAATAAATTCCAAAGAAGTTCCAAAACATCTTTTACATGTCTTATATCACATAAATGATGTGTATAATCCATTCACCATATCCTTGTAAGGCCGCATACCATTAAATAAAGATTTTTCATGATGTAAATCCATTACATAGTGTGTAACTCAATTACACTACATATGGATTTTAGAATTTTGAATCCCAAAAAAGTTCATCTCATAAAAGATACATGATGATTACATGACGTGAAACCATTAAAGGATAACCCAATCAATGATTTGAGTAGATTATTTGGTGGGAAAAGTGGATTTCAGTTACAGGACATGCAACTAAATTACAAGAAGTGCTGATGTTGGGACAAAAATCCATTAAGCTAGTACACGACATTAATTAATTTTACCCCATGCATTTTTTAGACCTATTTATATTCTATAACACCTCCATGCATAAAGAATTTGGGACTTTAATGATTTTTTCTCATTTTTCTTCTCCCTTTTTCATTCTTTATTATTTTAAAAGGGTTTTCTTTAATTCTTTTTATTTATTCATTGAGTAAAAGTGTGTTGTTAATCATTCCATTACCATTTTCTTCTATGAAACACTAATTTTGTTTCCAATGTATGCTATCAAGGAAACCTATCATTCTTTATAAACACACCCAAGTTTCTTCATGTAGTTATCATTTATAGTAAGTTCATGATTTATTATTAATAGATTTGATTGAAAAATTCTTTTTTTTTCATCATTTAATCAAGATAAGATATTTTATTCTTAGATCTACATTTTTTCTAACTGTTTGATATTGAATCTTTATTATCTAATATTGGATCTTTTCTTTTTAAATTTATTTATGATTATGTGTAGCAGTTCTAATACATCCTTTATTTTGATCATTATCACCCTGAACAACTAATTTTATTAGGGTTAAGGGTTGAGGGTAGGAGTGTTTACCAAAAATATGATTATTTAGATTTAATCTTGAAAATCATATGGAATGTAATTAGGTTAATAATAAATTTTCGCCACATTCTTTCATACAACCTCGACCATGGGAAGTGAATTTGAAAGAAACTAACCTAATTGGAGTTGATCAGCACTATGACCATTAGATTATGATGATTTTTTCATATAAGAAAAGAATAATGAATATATGTTTTCAATTATACCATAATCATGGGATAATTATAGCATATGTAGATTCAATTTGTTGGACCAAAACCAATTGGTGATTTTTCAATACATCACAACCTAAGCCATAAGATGAATCCAAGTTAAATCAAGGATTATCTTTTATAAATATCCTATAATTTGACTTAGATCCCTTCTCTATTAATCTGAATTAAAATGTCAAACAAACTAGTCTTAAGAAACACCAAATCTGAAGAATAAAAGTGAGGAATCCATTTTAGAGTTTTTTAAATAATCACTAACCTTCCATTATTCCCAGTGGTTTCGACTATGCACTACCACTTAGTACACCCTTGTAGTAAGTATTGTTTGGGATTATAATTTTTAATATAATAGCAACATACACGAATTCAATGACATGTGTAATAAAGTCAATGTTTTGTGCTATTGTAGAGTTCAACTTTTATTCACGAAAAATGAGCATCGAACTGACCCCAGATTACCTCACCCTCCCCCTTACTATTTTATTTCTTCTTTTCCTTTTCTATTTTTTATCATTCAAGCACACCTTTATACCCCTCTATATCTATCTTTCTTTCTATATTTTGAGATAGTGTACGCGCCAGGGGAAGTTGACTCTTCCTAGACACATAATAACATCTTATATTCTATACTATGATATATATAACCATCACTACACACCACTGCTACAAAATTCTAGAGAGTAACAATATTGCACCACTATATCTTCAAGTGCCCAATTTTATGCCAACTGCCAATCCAGGTGAGTGAACTGTACTATAGAAGCACACCATTATGGACTATGATTTACTATTTTGTAGTGGTGTTGGGAAATCATTATGATCATGTAAATTCAAGTGCAGATGTTTTAAATCAATCTTTTACTCATTGATATGATTCTGAATATTGGAAAGTTTATTGGGTCTTAGATCGATATCCCCCATGAACATATCTTGAACTTTCTTGAGGATTATGAAACCTTTCAGAACCATAGCCTATCAATAGATTTCATTTTTTAAAGATTATTCCCAGTATCCTTGCATGATATAGAAAAATATTGAAAAAAGTCAAGCTCTTCAGTAAATCACAACTTTGAAAAAATAAAAAAAGAGGTTCCTAGAAAAGTAGTTCCCACCCATCTGGGCTTGGAATCTCTAGAAATAAATTCTAAAAATCACCTAGATAGATGAAGAATCATCATGGGAAGCTTGATAAATATTCATGGAATTGACCATCAAATTCCCACATCACAGAACAAATGTGTGTCTTCCATTAGAAAATTTTTATCATTGAATATATATTTCTTCACATACTGTAGTAGGTGATTCTGATGATTGAGGATTTATTCTTAAGATATTGGAAGTAGGCCACAAAACTTTGGATGAAGTTTCCCATAATAACAATATGTGCTTCTCAAGTAGAGGTAATTACCAAGAAGATGGAATCATTCCATTTTCTTGATGTGCCACCACCCCTACTCCAGTATTGGAAATAAAATCCCATGAGATGTTTGGACGTTAAAATTGATAACAATATTTCTAGTTAGGAATTGAAGAACCCGAAACTAAATATTTTAATCACATCAAATAAAATCAACAAGGCCATCTGTACCAGAAAATGTGACAATTTCAACAGAAACAAAATTACTTGAAATGTCCATCTCAACCACAAAAACAAAATCAAGGTTACTTTGAAAAGAGGAGTAGGAAGGTACCATAAATAAACCAAGGACCACCAAGGTACTCTCCATAAGGTCAAGCTATCCAATAAAAATACAAATTCCAAAAACCTTTCCCTATATCTCAATAGTATCCAACTACACCATATTAACAATAGTAAGTTCCAATGAGACCACAACCTCCATACCAATCTCTTCAAACTAATATGGATTGATTTCTCATTGCCTTAATGTATAAATTATACCAAAGGATGAAGATATAAGAAAGAGAGATTAAAAATGACAAGGATACACTATGAAACCTAGAGCATCAAACAAGACAGATTTCAAAGACCTTATCTAATTGTTTACATGGTAAGCAGGCTGGTAATAGTAAGGCTCATATGAGTTATGAGGATAACGATATAATGGTTAAAACTGACAATATGACTGATCTTGAGGAACCATGTGGAAGTGAGAAAAATTATTTAAAAGATTCTAATAAGGTTGGTGAAAGGAAAACTTATAAGGAGGAAGCATTTGAGGAAGATATAGTTAAAAAATAGTCTGATAAGGATGAGAGGTCTGTAGCACCACCAGAATAAAATACCCTCTCCTATTTTCTGAATGAATTCAAAAATGGGGTTGGGAAATTTAAAAAATTCATGGACTTGGCTAAATAGTTTCATATAAATCACCCCTTTTTATAGGTAATTGGACAAGTACATACTTATGGAAGATAAATTAAGGACTCACTGTCAAGTAAAAAATAAAAATCAAGACTTAGAAATTGTCTCTATGAATGAATAAAGATATGCAATTGTACAAAGAAAATTTCTCAAAAAATATGAGACCCATAATTCCATGCACTATGGGGATGTGTACAATTGAGATGGTTGTTTTTGATCTAGGTCATAATATTAATCTAATTACTAATTACATCTATAGAAATATGGATATTGAATAAATGAAACCATTAAAGATATCACTCTAACTCACATATTTTTTAGTCATGAATCCTAAAAAATTGCCCAAGGATGTCTTAGTTAAAGCAAAAAATTTCATTTTCCTCACTAATTTCCTAGTTCTGGATATGGAAGAGGAAGGCTATATCCCCCCATCCATGGAAGATAATTTCTTTTCATCTAGAAGGATATGATTGATGTTAACCTAGGGAGATATACTATTATATTGGGTAAAGAGCATGTTGTGTTCAACGTGGAGAAATCTATAAATTAAAGCAATGTTTTACGAAATTTTTAAACCATTTATCAATAAAATAAAAAATAGACAGTATGAAATGTGAGAACATTAATGAAATACCTCCTCCAATTAACAAGGGGAAAGGTTCTCACAAAAATGAAATTTGCACTTCACCTTTGAAAAACAAGGCCATCTTGACTTTTGTCACCTTTGTTTTCAAGAACCATTTAAAAGAGACATAAATTCGTAGCTGAAGTCTTATGATTATGAAATTTTATATCTCCAGAAAATAAATAAATTACTAACTGGGATGCAACCTAGGGTAGTTTAGGATAGGTTAGAGCATTCTTTAGGATGTTTAAGCTTCTCTAGAAGCTTACCAAGGGGATCTGATCCAGAAAGGGAACAAAAAGCAACAATACACAACTTGTAATTAATACACAGTGCGCAGAATTCAGGTAGCTTAAATATTTTCAAAATCATATTTTTAGAATTTTGTATTCCACACATGGAGTGCAATTTTTGGAATCATTTTAAAAAAAATATGAAAATAGGGTTCACGGTGAACTCCTCTTCCACCTTCATCGTTCGCTCTACTGCACAATGCACCACCTCCCTCCTCTCCTAACCTTCCTCTTGACTGATCATTCATCCCTCTATATAGTCGTCCAACTCTCCTCCATGTGTCCTCCAAACCTTTACCTATCATATTTTTCCATCCCTCATGAAACATACAAAGATGGTGCACACCCCACCAGTCGACCGAACACCTGAGCATAAGGAAACTCAAACTCCACCCAAGCGGTAGAGGTACACACCTCCACCAACACCCACATATCCATATTATTCCTCAATTTCATACTCCACTACATCCACACCAGCTTCAGGTAACTCCCAGTGATCCTATAGAAAATACCTGGGTTGTGTGGGTCTCCAACATCATCCTTACCTTCATTTCTTAGACATGAAGCACTAGGTCCTATTGGTCTATCTCTAGGACATGCCAATTCATATGAAAATTTTTGTATCTTGTAGTCTTAATGTAAATCCACGTCCACCAGGAGGTCATTCACCTCATGGACCACCTGCACCTAAATACGATCACAAATGTGTGGTAGGAAATGTACAGTGGGATTTTCCTTGAGTTCTTTGACACATCCATTATGGGAATTGAAATAATCCAATTTAGACTCAATGGAAACCCATGGGAGATCATACTAGGAGAATTTAAAGTGAGTCCCAACATATATTCATCCAACTTCATCCATATACCATCTTTACTATTATGAATCTCAATCCTAACAAGGTCATGGATACGAGGATTCGACATAGAATCTCTAGATAAATTCAGCTTGAGTATGACCCCCACACCATAAAGTGGACAATTATCTAAGGTAAAGCTCTTCAAATTCTAGATAGGGTCATTTCCCATGCATTAATGGAACGAAGAGATTCCCCTGGAAGGGTCATCGAGATTGAGGTACTTATTAAAGAGTCATCCATGGGTGGCCCTTCCATAAACATGGAGATAATTGTTTAAAGTTTTACATGACCATAGAAAATTGGACCCATGAAACTTCGATGGGTGAATAATTTATCACTCATCTTGTAATCATCCTGATGCCTTTGGTGAATCTAGGCCCCACACTTTCCGTTGTCCTATGGAGATCATCTCACATTTTATACTTCATAATATGGGTATTCTGATGAAGGAAGAAGATCTGTACCATTGGGTTTCTACATAAGTAGAGGATACTAATGAGTCCCCCACTCATCATGTTACAGATCCTCCAACTACCCCATCCTCCCCTTATCATGATACGGATCCAATCCCATCATCCACTGCCATAAATACCATCCCAAAACCCACAATCTCCCTAACCCATTATACTCCCCATACACATTAACCATCCACTAATACCTTTACCACTACCCCACCCACCCCATAATATATAACAAATATCTTGGTCAAGCACCTTTTGATCCTAGAGAATCTAGGATTGATTTCCCACCACCTGCATACCCCATTTGTAGAGTTTTCACATTTTATTACCCTACCCACCACATACTCTCATCCACCGGGGCTTGTCTAACCTTCATCTACTTGCATTCCCACTATATATCCCACAATAAAAGATCTACCTTCTGAGATCATTGATCTTACTATCCTGCCTATGTTTTTAGGAGAGAAGGATAACAGATGCGAGGGCCTAACCACTCCACCATCTGCTAAGATACCATTAATTGACCCTGATTCCATATCCATGACCACTATCAGGATTTGTACCTATCCCCAAATAGCCATTGATATGGATTACATCACCATGACACCCATCACAGTGATTGTTTCTCCCACCCCTTCTTCCATCGCTGATAATGATAGGGAGATACAATAACAGACAACCTCTATTCAAGAAAGGACCCATGATGAGTATCTTGAAGATTTTTATTATACTTAGTTTCCCATGTTCCCTCCCTAATTTTTTTACTTCTCTAAAGTGATCATAATTTGACCTATTTTTATTCTATTTAATTTATGTACCATTTCACTTCTTATATATATGGGATACAATTTTTGATTACCTATTTCTTGGATTATTTTTCATTACATTAAAATATTACATTATCCATGTATAGATCTTATTCCTCTTATATGGTCATTGATGTGCCTATTCCCCCACCATCTAACATTGAACTACGGATGACATAACATCTAGTTGATGTGCCAGTTGGAGGAGCTATCATTATAGATCTATTCTCAATAGAGTTCCCTACCATAATGATCAAAAATTCTTTTCTTATCGCACGTGATTCTCACTTTGTATGATCTGAAAATGATTAACCCTACCAAGAATCCTAATTTTCTTGATGGAACAACCACCAATTCTTACAAGTATAAAATGAATTATAAGCATATGGATGAAACTTCTTGATATTATTTCATCCATCTCTATGATGAGGTCTTTGATAAAAATTTAGGGGAGAAAAACCATATTTTAGTTGTTTTACTTATTTTAATTTTACTACTAATTTTTTTTATGTTTCATTTTTGTTCATAAGACATTTTAGAGCATCATTGTACCCCCATATCTGCATTTATAAGAGTTTCTTTTCATTACTATTTAGAGTGTTTACCTTCCCATTACACTATTTACTTCATGCTTAAACCATGTGGACTAATGTTTTATATAATGAAATATTTGTCTTTATAACCCATTATGTAGGTATCACAATTTTGTCTAATTATCCCCCATGTTTCTCCATGACATGACACTTATATATGGATCTCTAGATTCTATAAAATCAATTTCAAATCTTCCATTTCATCATGTTTATACTATATATTTGATATATCTTCCATACCAATTTCTAGAACTGTGTGGAAATTGTCTCAATTTATGTGTGTGTGAGTCATTCATGATATTTCTTTTCAATACACTCAAATTATGTTCTGTTTTCATTTATCTATGAGAAATTTTTTAATCTATGTAATTCTCTGAAACTAACAAACTCATTGCACCCATTTAAATAAAATACAAATTTAGGTTAGAAATTGGTGAAATCCATGTTTTAATAATTTTTAAATTTTTAGAACGATTTCCAAGATTATTAATTTAATTAAAATTCAAATTATTTGAAATTTATTTCGATTGAAATAATAATTGATTTATATACCTTAGGTTATGAGTAAAATTTTTTTGTGAATTAAATTGAAAAATGGGTATATAATTAAAGAAATAGTTATTAAATTTTTATTATGAAAATAATAATTTGGATAAAGAACAAAACCCCGAGGCATGACTAATTTTAACTACAAGATTGATTTTGGAGATCATAATTTGTTTTATTAAACTTGGTTTTATTTTATATGTTGTAATGAATGTTTCGAATAATAAAACTGATTATTTGGGAATCCTTATTGAAATTATTTTTTCTTGAGTATAATAGATTATTCAAGTGTTGGGAAATTTAACTACTTAAAATTGAATATACAGTTGGATGCATTTTTATAATGGTTATTCCTAAATTATTTGACAATGCACTTGTATTTGATTTGTTTTATTAAGAATTATGGATTTTTTAATTAAAAGAATAAATGATAAAAAATTACCAAAAAATCCTATACATGACATGTATCACCACACAATGTGTATAATCCATTAACAACATGCCTACAAGTCCAAATACCAACTCGTGAATATTTTACATGATTGGAATACATTACACAACATATAACTCAATTACAGGATGTTGATCTTTCAAAAAACAAAAATCCCACAAAAAGAGAATTTAATTTACTATGTGTGGTGATTTCATAATGAGAAACCTTAAAAGTCTGAACTAGTGAAATATTTGATAATATTATTTGGAAGGAAATGATGATCCCAATTACACGAAAAGAATCTCAAGTACACGACATGATGATGTTGAAGCCCAAATCACCTAAGCTTATACATGATGTGAAGGACTTTCATGTCAAGTACCTCTCCAACATATTAATATTTTACATCACATCTGTACACAAAGTGTTCGGGATGTCATTTGTTTTATCTCTTCTTTATTCTACCATTTTCATTCCTTATTATTTTCAGTGAGTTTCTTTTCATTAATTTCACTGTTTTATACAGTCAAAGTGATTTTTTAATCATTCCTTCACTTTTTATCATCCATGAAACACTACTTTTTCTTCCAGCATCTTCTATCAATGGCACCTACCTTTATTCATCAACACACCCATGTGTCTTCATCTATTATTTATTTACAATATGTTTTGGATTGATTATTAATTGTTTTGATTGCATATTTCTAGTTCTTCATAATTTAATCATTCAATGATAGTTCATTCTTTAATATGAATGGTTTCCAACCATAACATATTGAATCATTCTTATTTAATCCTATATTTTTGTATTTTTTAATTTCTTTATGATTATTTATATCATGTCTAATATGCACTTTCTTTTGATAATCACCACTATGCATAGCTAATCCATTTAAGGTTAGAGGTTGAGATTAGGGGTGTTTTCAAAAATAAAGAATCTTTAAATTGACTCTTAGAAACCCTATGTCTAGTAATTAGGTTAATAATAATAAATTTTCATCACATTCTTTTATAAAAACACGACCATTGGATGTACGTTTGGAAAAACCCAACCTAATTGGATTTGAGTTTGACTATTATAATTAGCCTATGATTATTTATACATAAAATCCAAGAATAAGGAATATAAGTTTTAAATTATACCCTGACCAAGGGATAGTTACTGCATAGGTGGATCCAATTGGTTTGACCAATACTATTTGGTGAATTTTTCACAACTTCACAATATAAACCATAAGAGCATTCCAAGTAAAATATTGGATTATATTTTATTAAGTTCCATAGAATCGTCCCCAAGCCCTTTTTTGTTAATATAAATTAAAACACATAACAACCATGTCTTTGTAAACACACACATCGAATAGTTAAAGTGAGGAATCCTTATAATAGTTTTGCTTTAATGGTCACTAACCTGCTAGTAGTCTTTAGGGGATCGACAACACACTAACACTTTACTATGACCTTGTAGTAAGTGTAGTTTGGGATTATAAATTTTTAATCTAACCTCAACCTATGCTAATTTAATGATGCATGAGGGAGAGTCATTTACACAGTTTATTTTTATGATCTAACCAAACAAAATGTTAAGTGTTCAATTTCTATAGAAGTGGATGAAATTTTGTGGAATAAAAGGATTGAGAATGAAAAATTACAACTAGTAGAGAAGAGGTTAATGAAAAAATAGGTTTTGTAACCTGATAAGATACATAAAAATATTTACTTAATGTGTGATTCCTATTTAAAGGGTGAGAAACACAAAAAAATATTTATATCGATAAATGATCTTAGTAAGGATTAATTATTTTAATTATTACATATTAATTTTTTTACCTATGAAACCTATTAGTTTTAGTGGTAAGAAGTATGTATTTTTAATTGTAGATTATTACAATCAATTCATCCATATTTAATTGTTATCTCATAAAAATGAAACTTTAACTAAATTATAATATTTCTATAAACTTATTCAGAACAACAAGAATTTTTCAATCATCGCTATTGTATATGATAGAGGTGGTGAATTAATTAATTTATAATTTGATAAATTTCATGAGCAAAATGGGTATAAATACTATTTTTATCTCCAATGACACTATTAAAAATTGTGTGGTTTAAAGAAAGAAAAAGTATATATAACAAATGGCTAGATGAATGCATATTGATTTTAACGTGCCTAGATATTTATAGAAAGATGCTATAAATAAATATATTCATATTTTAAATAGAGTATTTATTAGACCATATTTAAATAAGACACCTTATGAACTGCTTAAAGGGTTTAAATCTAGAGTAGGATATTTTAGGGTATTGGTTGAAAAATATTTATCTTAAATATAAATGAATATTTTGATTCCAAGAGTGATGAAGGAATATATCAACAACAACAAAGAATATAGAGTTTTTAATAGGATAAAATTAGTTCTTGAAGTGTATATACATATTATGTTTAATAAAAACTGCAATAGCAAGAAAAATACTAATTTAAATAATGATGGTGATGAATTTAGGGAATACAATTTTGGTGAAGATAATAACCAAGAAAATGGGAATGTATCAGTCGAGGGGGGAATATATCATCTCAAATGAATCATAAATAATAGAAATCCCTTAAAGATAATCTAATTGAAAAATTAATTGTTAATTTGGAATTGGTATACAGACTAGAAAACATGTTTTACTTTAAAATTAAAATGAAAATATTGTTATTGACATGGTTTCTATCAACATTGATAATTATTTAATTGATTAAAATTGTTTTAATTATATGCATGATGAATTAAATAAATTAAATATAAAAAATTGTGGAAATAGGATGAATTTCCAAAATATAATCCAATCATTGGAACTAAATGGATTTTTCATAATAAAGTAGAAAAAGATAGAAACATTATTAAAATTAAAGAAAGAGTAGTTTCTCAATGTTATTCCAAGAAAGTAGAAATTTACTTTTAAATATTATTTTTCTCATTTTTATTTTATGAATGAAATTTTAATATTAATACATTTTTTTATTTAGTAAATATAAAATCATTTCAAATGGATGTAATAATTTCATTTTTGAATGTAATAATTTCTGGGTATGTTTCTGTTAAACAAACCTCTATATTTCCAAATTAAAAAATTCCAAACCATGTTTTTAAACTTAATAAATATTTATATCATATTAAGAAGGATCTTTGTGTTTAGTATGAAAGAATAACTCAATTTTTAATCATAAATTATTTTATAAAGGAAAGGTTAATCTAATACTATTTATAAATATAGTTTTAAATGATATAATGATTATATATATTAATGTTGATGTTATTATATTTGGGTTAATAAATGATTCACTATGTAATTATTTTTCTAAACAAATTAAAAGTGAATTTGATAGAATATTAATGAAATAATTGAAATTTCTCATAGTTTACAAATTAGTCAATGAAAATATGGTATTTTCTTAATATAAGCTAATTATGCTAAATAAATTCTTAAAAGGTTTCAGATTTATCCTAGTAAGACTATGGAAACACTGATGAGTACCTATTCTAAATTGGACATGAATGAATCTGGAATGTCGGTTGATATTAAACTGTATAAAGGCATGATAGGTGGTTTATTGTATCTCACTAAATTTAGACTATATTTAATATTATCAGTATGTTAATGATCTATATTTCAATCCAAACCTGTGGATATTCACCTTAAATATGTTAAGAGAGTAATTAAATATATTAAGGGAATCAAAAGAACTGGTTCATTTTATTTAAATAAAAATTATTTTGATTTATTATCTTAATATGATTTTAACATTAGAGGTTTTAGTCTTGACCATAAAATCACAACATGTATGTCTCATTTTTGGGTAAATGTTTAATTTGAAGGAGTTCTAAGAATAAACTATTAGTATCACTATCTACAACTAAGGTTGAATATTTTTATACTACTATCTATTGTTCACAAAGTATATGAATTTACCAAATACTATGTGATTTTTTTATTTGTTTCGATAAAATTCCTCTATCTTGTGATAATAATTGTTCAATTTAAATTTATTAAAACCTTATGTGAAACTCCAGAACAAAATACATAGGCGTTAGATTTCATTTTCTAGGGGATCATGTAAATATAAGTGATATTTTTTTAGAATTTTTTGTATCGAGAAAACATTTGCTGACATATGCACTAATCCTTTAGTTTCTCTTGAATTTGAGAAAATAATGGTTGAAATCGTGATTTTAGAAACTTAAAATTTTTATTTTGAATTAAAATTTGTTTTAAACTTTTAGTATATTTTAAATTAATATTTACTTTAGTACTATAACTAACTACTAACTTAAATAAAAAATATTACATTGTTAATTCTACATCATTAGTACTGTAAAAGTGGAAAAAATATTTTAAAAAATTAAATTTTAATGTGATTTTTATAAATTTCAAAAAGGGGGAGAAGGTTTTTATAAGAATTAAGTTTAATAAATGTTTAGTTTTTCAATTTATTAAAGGGGGAGATTGAAAGACGTTTAGTCTTTGTATTAATTCTTTAACAGTTTTCTTTTGATAAATTTCCATTTTCCCATATTTAATAAATTAGAATTTGTATAAAATCCTAAATAATTTATTATTTGAATGTATTAATGTTTTAATTTTTTAATAATTTCTTAAAATTTTAATTTTATATTTTATTTTTGAATAATTTATTTAAATATATTTAGTATTTTTTTTTGTTTTACTATAGTTTTTTACTTTGTTGATTTGTTTAAAAATAAAACCAACCATAGAAAGACCACATGATCCAGTCCTTCAATAAAATGGGGGACCAACGGTGAACCTCATGGGAGAGCAACCCACATGGGACAACCATTGGGGTATGAAGAGCCATGTATAATCCTTAGAAGAGTGGACTCATACTTCACTCATAGGAGAGAATGTACCAAGTTGGCATGCTAGGCCATAGCTTGTGTGTGTACATAGAGGTAGTGGGTGCTGATCCCCTATAGTTAGTTCGATTCCCATGTTTTACTAGTTGTATGTTATAGTGGTGTAATGACACAAGAAGTTTCAAATGTTGGACTTGGGCACTGAAATCAATATTCCTCTATGTTTAAAAAATTTGATATAATCATGGACATCCAATTTATTTGATCTAGACCGTTCAATTAGTGTAGCAGTTTTATTCTACCTCCTGCATCATTTGAAGCTTTTATGATATCAAAAGATCACTGGATCTCTTGGATGGACCACCTTTGATCAAAGACGAGCCTATTAAGATCATTATTAAGCCACTATCACAAGATAAGGTTAAAATGGTATGAATTACAATGGAGGCTCCCTTGGATCATTCATATGATGGAAACACCACCAGAGGATAGAAGCATCACTCTATGATAGTACCTATTGTTTTGTGTGTTAGTATCATGCTTAAAACTTCAATGAAATTCCCACACAACCTAATTCAAATTTAATATAACTAGACTTTAATGGTATATTTTTACAATGGAAGTATCTTTCATCGATTATGACAGTAACAACGATAGATGATCATTCGACCTCTTTCATGGAAGCACCACTAGCTCGATGGTAGTACCATTTCTCAATGCACCAATAACAATTAATTTTTCAACAACACTATTATGTTCTTCATATACAACTGCTTACCCAAACCTTTTCACAATATAATAACCATGCAATAACTATTTTTTGTTTACCTTTCCTCCAAGTAAAGCAATGATAGACTACCTAGGAGTAATGGTAGACCTCAATCAACGATCGATAACAAATTTTCTCTTCATCTGAACACTATAGTAGATAAAATTTTCATGATGGATCTCATTTATGGTAGAAATACCATCACCAAAATTTCTCAAAGAATGTCTATTATATAATGGTAGATCATGTTGCAATGGTATATCACAGTGATCAACTATTCCTCTGCTTCAATAGTAGTACCATTCTCTACAATGTCCTATGGTAGTTCACATAGAAATATATTGTCAGTGGTAGAAACACTGTGTTACTTTCAGGTATCTCTATTTGTTTTTAGTTCAAACATTTCAAAAAGTATAATTCTTATTATTTTAAGTACAATAATTGATTTTTTTTAAATATTGTTTTATTTTATTTTTTCAAAAAATATTATTACATGTTGTGTAAAAATTATTTTGAGTATATATAATGTCTATATGACACACATGTAGTAAATTAAATACATGAAAATATGATAATCTATTTTTGTGAATTTTTAAATTCTCAACAAACATCATTTTTTTCAAATATTTTAATTTTAATATTAATTTTAAAAATAAGAATATGTATTAATGATCATGTTAGATGTTTTATAATTCTAATTCTTATAGAAATAAAGAGTGTGAATGTTATTCTATATTAATCATGTTTGTTTTAAGCAAAGTTAATGATAATATTATAGTTTTCTATGCACTAAAAAGTTACATGAAGTGATTGAATTACTTGAATCTTTGACAATATATTTGAGTTAAAAAGTCCATATTAATACATTATAGATGTGATTAGGGGATATAAAAAAAATACATACATATTATTCGACATATATTGGAAAAGTTTAGAGTTATAAAATTTCTTAATTATCATTTGATCAAGAAGATCCATGATTTATGATTCCTTTTTACAAAAACAAACTGAATTATAATGTATCATTTTATAATTATAGAGTGATAAATATAATAAAACACGAAGATTTATGTCTTCTAATTTTTTTTCTTTTTATTTGTTTTTCTTTGTGAATTATTTATTTATATTTTTGAAAATTGTAAATTTATGGTTTAAGATTTTCTCCATAAAAATAAAGTCTTTTCATTTGGGTATTCTTACACCAAAAACAATGTTATGGGTTGTGTCTCCTAAGAAAAATTCAGCTCACTTACTTGGTTCAAGGATAATCTAAAAAAATAAGTTGTGCCTCTTGGTTTTGGAAAAATTACGTGTCTATAATAAGTTCAAACACTTATAAAAGTGAGTTTCATTGTAAGAACTAATCTTCTTATATAGTATAAAATATTGTGTAGTGGACTAATATCTTGGTGATCACAACCACTATAAAATCTTTGTGTTTTTTATTTTTACTTCCACTACACTTCATTACAAGAAAAATGAAAAAAACACTTTTTTAATTAATAAAACTATGATTGGTTTTTATTTAAAGTATTTAATCGACTATTCATACCACTCTAGTCTTTATTTCCATATATTTTGGTTCAATATACCTATCACCACTTCATTTTCAGGATCCACCCCAGAAGTAGTGATAACATAAGCCCATTTATACTCTCTTGGACTTGGAGATTGTTATCATCCATTATCATTGAAAACACATTGATTTGGGCTTTGGTTTTCATAGTTTTCATGTACCTTACATTTGAAACATTTAACTATGGGATATGGGTTCATCAAAATCTAATTTTCTTCCACAATATTAGTTTTCATATTTATTTCCATTTGAAATTCATTACCTTGATGCAATTCTTTTCCATACATAAAATACTTCCTTCTACCCTTAAGATAGTTTCTAGGATTATTCCTCCCACACATATGATATGTGGGTATATGGATTCACTTTATACCACGAGGGTTATGAAATTATTCTATATAGTGAAAATTCACTCTATTCTTTTTTAACCCCAGTCACATGGATATATTACGAATCAGTAATTTCTATCATGAATTTGAGGGCACATAATAAAATTTTCTTCATAGTTATCAAATTATCGAAGAAAAATAAAGACATGATTTTAGCCAAATAAATAAGTGAACAACATTAAATTTATAGTCAATGAAAAATCTGAAGGTGCATCATGAAAACATTGTCAAGGTTTCTTTATAAGACCTGATTGGTCTGTCCTCCATTTTCAAAAGTCCATGAAATTCCTTCACCATCTTAAGGTGGAAAGTGTTTGGAAAATATTTATTAAAAAATATTTTATTGAATCCATTTTATTCCACAGATTCAATGTCTTCCTTTGGATTAATATTCTTAATCAGTATCCACTACTAATCTAATTATCCC
This sequence comes from Viscum album, assembly GCA_963277665.1. Taxonomy (NCBI): domain Eukaryota; kingdom Viridiplantae; phylum Streptophyta; class Magnoliopsida; order Santalales; family Viscaceae; genus Viscum; species Viscum album. The sequence continues at coordinate 2,099,546,129 of OY728150.1, forward strand.
TCTAGATGATAATGTACTCAAATACAACTTATTCTATTTTTCAAGGAGTTAGGTGTTCCACATGATTTATGTTTTTATTAACAACACGGGCATGTTGTAAAAGTACCAACATGATGTATTTGACTCCACATCCCATCATATTTGGAATTTATTTATGGATATAATCACATTTACCATCCCAAATGTTGTTGAAACAATTACTTATTTTTATATCCATTTATTAAAATGAAGGAATGTTTTGGATTATAATTCATAAATTAATTAGCATAAAATGGGAAAACTATAAACAGAAGCGGAATAAATCATAAATGACATGAATAACCTAAAATATAAATTTATAGGATCTAATCTATACTATACATGATAAATTTCATGATATGTCTTTCAGAATATATTCCTTCATAAAATTATATGATATTACTTTCAAATACTTCATAATGGTTTGTGAAAAGAATCTGAATTAACCAAAGCATATCCCCAGGGTGTGTTAAACCAGGTGTGAAGTTAGACCAAATTTTTATACCCCAAGAAAAGTTTGAGTTAATACATTAACATCATTTTCAGTGATATTAAACATAGGTGCATTTTTTCAAGGTATCATAACCTCTTTTTTGTATATAGATTGGTATTCCCTTAGTATTAACCACACACTCTATTCTTTAACAATTTTAGGTGTTTTTTCTATTCTTAAAATCACCCTTGGGGTTTCAATAATGTTTACTCAATCCTAATCCATTAAAATTATGAAACCATTATTTGACACAAACTATATAAATTGAACCCTACCACATTTTATTTCATGTTTTTTAAAATAAAATTCATAAAATTCAAACATAGGATATAGATGTTTAGCGTCTTTATGAGATTATACACATAAATATAAAAAATTATACTTAAAGTACATCTTCTTTATTTGGATCTCTAATAGGGGATCCTAAATTCCAATTATCCTCAAATATTGTACACGATAACCTAGGGATGTACATAAATAAATGGGTGATCTATAAATTCTTGTAAGGGAACCCAGATATTAGTGAACTGTAACTATTAAGATAAGTGACATACCATGAAATCATAAAAAAGAAGATCATATTACATAAAAAGGAAACATATCATAAAAATGATGATATCACAAGATCACAGACATATGAAATTCTAGTAACAACATAAAACATGAAATTATAAGAATAATTCAAGTATTTTCACCAAGATAACATAACATAGTGTGATAGGATAATGACCTATTCCCCATCCATGGTAATTTATGAAATAAAAAAATTACCCAATGCATTTGAGTGCTATTAGGATGAACCCTTCAAATACTTAAATTCATGTATTCCATATAGAAAATATATCATAATAAATCCTTTAGTCAATAACCAATGGAGAATGAGAATGTTGGAAGAAAATCCCCCAACATAACTTTGTAGTTCTTTTGGGTTGATTCTTTTTGAAAAATTAGGTTGAAAATGTCAGTTTTGGAGTTCCAGAGTGATTGCTAGTAACATATGTTAAAAAGGATTCAATGAATTGGTATGGAAGCTTCAAAATTGGTACAAAAAAATATGTGTCAATTTGGACATTTTTCAAGTGTTTTCCATATTTTTGGGGTCCAAAATTTGGAGGATTGATCATGATTCATGGAAGTTATACTTCTAATCCTACCTTAAGAAAATATGGAAAATGCATAGAATTCAGGAATTTTTTGTGTTTATAAGAAGTATGGTGTTTCTAATAACTTTTATGGTGTGCGAAGGATTGGATATTCATAAAATATGTTATAGGAATAAAGAAATGATAATAAGTAACGTGATTATGAGAAGTTTCATGAATGGAAAATATATCTGATATTTCATATAGACAAGGAGTATCATGAACAAGAATGAAGAGTTTCACAAAAAAAGGTGGAGATCATGATTATTTTTTGAAGGGGGGAAAGTTTTTATAAATATATGGCTACCCCATAATTTTAAAAGAAGAATAATTAATTAAAATCGAAAGTAACTAGATTTGTGAAAGTGTATTGTGAAATATTTTTCTTACATGAATTTTTTAATAAGACTATTTTTTCTACTAAGAAAGAAATTTTCATGAATGTTATCCAAGACTTGTGAAGGTTTTTAGTTTTGAAAGAGTGATGTGAGATTTATAAAATTTGTAAGATTCTTGAAATTTAATGGTTTTGAAAAAGCAGAAATTTTTGCAAAGAATTGGGTAGTTTTTCAAAACTAGAGAAAGGAGTTTCACAAAAATTGTACTTATACGAATTAGAAGGGATTTCCTAGTAATCCCGTGGTAATGTTGTATTCATCAAGTGGATAAAAGTGTAAATTAACTATGCACTAAACAAGGTGTAAAACATATTTATTCATGTAATCAAAAAAATAATCTTTGCATGAAGTAGTGCACACACTTTAGTTGATATATTAAAAATCTTTCAAATTGTGATTTGTTGTAAACTAGGAAGGATAATGATTTTTATAAAATCTTTGATATAATAATGTGATTAGTATATTTGGTACATAGTCATATTTTTTTTGTATTGTCCTTGGATATAGCCCAAGGTGGGTCAACCAAGTAAAATATTACTATCTCATTCATGATTTCATTTCTTCTAATACATTTATATGAGAATAGAATAGAATATTGTTTTATTTAATGATGAAACAAGATTCAAAGGGAAATTTGTTTTAATCATTCATTCCTTGATTCACCCACTCATAGGGTATTAGACCTAGTTGGGATAATAAATAATGAGTTTCATATAAAACTCTTCGAGTTCATAAGATCATAAAGGAATAAGACCATAATATTTTAAACCCATGAGAATATAGTGGAAGTTTCATACATTTAAATACGTAAACAATTAATGAAAATTTCATTTAAATTAATATCCAAGAATTAAAATAGTATTGGGTATTCATAAAAAATTAGGTGACATGAAAAATAAAAGATTGTTTTGGAGAAGATAACAAGTATAAAAAATCAAGAAAGGTAATTGGGTTAATTAGAGAGAATAAAAGTCGCTTATGGGAAAAAATACCATGGAAAGTAAAAGAATTATTTCAATTCAATTAAAACATAATAACTTGAATATTAGAAATATGACTACAATGAAAGTACTTTAATAAAATGGAATAAAAAGAGAATCCATTACAAATAATCTTACTAAATCATGAGAAGAGCTTCCTGTAAACATAGAAACTTCTAATAGCGACTATAGAGAGAAAATGAGATGAAATTTATACTCAATTAATTTGGGGTGGTGAGTAATGATATAATGGGTGGGTATTTATTGAAATTGTATAGGGTTATTTTATTAATTTCTAAACAAATGTTTTTGAATCTATGTTATAAAAATTGAGAACCATTGTTCTTTCTATGGTTTTAGCCCATGGTATCTTCTAATAGAAGTTATTTTTTGTATTTTAACAGCTTATGTGGAAAAACCCATTAATATATATTATTTAGGATGTTTTGAATAATCATATTCATAATGAGTTATTTTTATAAACATAAAATATACCTTAAATTTTGAAATATTAAATATAGGCTTGAAAATTTTATCTTAAAAATAAAATTAAATTATTTTACTAATAAAACCCATTTATGATTAGACAATAATTTTTAGTATTTATGAATTAAATTTAATGAAAATATAATATCATAATACTTACCATATATTTCTAACATAATTATTTTACAGAAAATGTTGATTTTCTAAGAAAATTATGAAAAATAAACCATTAAATAATTTCAAAATGATGATTTAAAAAATAAAATTTATTTCGACTAATTTTTTTTCTAAATATGATAATTTTAATATTTAAATAAAATTATTCATCCGTGAAGAATATTTAATTTTATAACATGATCATGTTTCAAACCCTTTAAACACTAAATATGATTTCATAAAATTAATTTTTTTTATATAATGATAAATATTTTTTTAAAAACCATTTTTATGAGTATAAAATTTCATTTAAAATTTATGAATATCTTATAAAAATTTATTTTAATTATTATTAGACATATATATTTTCCAAGAATTCACAATAATTGTTAATTTGCATCAAAAATAAAATTTATGATTTTCATCCTATAATATTGTGCATTCTATGATTTATATAAGGATGAAAAATTGAATAAACTTATTGGATTGGTGTAACCATTATACCATTTCTAAAAGAATTTACACCTTAATACTACTTTAGTTCTAGATACATATCTCCTTATCAAACCAAAACAATCCTTATGTGTAGGGTTTGAGATAGTGGTACTCTCATGGGGTGGTTCATCTAAAATTGGATTGTGGCGACCTCCAATAACTTGAACTTCTCTTAGATTCTATTTTATTTGAGCCTCAGGGGTTGAATATATTCTAGGGCTTGGTCAAGTGAGAACTATAGTGATTTAGCCTTCCTCCCGAATTCAGATAAATAGATTCAAATGGAATGAACTTACTTGGTGAGGCCATCAATTCCCCCTTTTGAATCAATTTTCTCTCATAAGTACCCTTTATATACACTAATTATAAAGTATTTTTTGACCAATGATCATAATTCTCAATAGTCATAATAGCCTATTGTCATAATGCCCAATGGTCATAATTCCCTATGGTAAGATCCAATATATCTCATTTCCTTCTATATACAATATATATACTCCACCATTGTTATAATTCATCATTCACTACTTCACATATAAAGGTTATAAGCTTCCCTTGATAATTTATATCATATTCTTAATGATTCTTTTTTATTTTTACCAATTATATACCTTGAATGATCTTTATGAGAGGAATCTATCGTATGGTGTTTACTATTGTGTGTGCAAAAATTTTTAGTTTTTACCTCATTGTACTATTCCTAGATATTATAATCTATATTATTTCTTTATTTGTAAAATTATTTTAAAATTTAATAGAATTTCTCTATGATACTTATAAGGACACAACCTTATAACATTATATAATCTTGAATTAAATGAATAATTCACATTGAGGATCTTTTCAGGTTTTTAGTTTTAGAGAATTAGTACATAACTATTACATCTCAAGAGATTACAAAGTAGACACTTCTACTCAACTTCCATTTTTTTCATAAAATAAAAACTCTTAAAAAGAAACATTTCTAGTTCCATGTTTTAGATAACATGTCTTTCCTTGATCCCATCCTTGAACCTATTCATCTTTATGTCCCATGGAAAACATTTCAAAAACATGGGATGAGAATAAAAAGATTAGTAAGGGATATAAAAATATGCAAAAAAACATTAGTCCATGTATACATAAGAATTAATGAAATAAAAAATTACTCATAAAACATAAACACTTTAACATACCTCATGAAATCATAAGATTTATGAATAACTCAAAGAAATCATAAGACATACAGGTAACTTGAGGCATTCATAACATTCTTACATAGGGAGTAACCCTCATGGTTACGTTTGGTATACCCATCACATTATATTCCCTAAATCTCTTTGTAAAAAACATAGATTTTAACTCTTTCGCATTACCCAATGCCTTGGAGAGCTATCTCGGGCTCACATGCCCTTAGTTTATCATGGAACCAACTGATTTCATAAACATTTCCCAATAACCATAATATAATCAGAGCATAATATCTTAAGCATAAAGGAAAGATAACAATCCCACATTGCAATAACAATAAAACATTTTAAGATATTGAAATAATAAATTCATTCTAAAAACCATTTTCAATACCAAAATAAATAAAAAGAGTATATGGTATTTATTTTTCTTTTGAAAACATTATGGCTTGTTAAGGAATACATATATCAAATAATACTCGTGGTGGCGGAAAAGGTCATTGTCACCGCTAATGTTAAAAAAGAAACATTCCTTTTTGTCATTTAGTAAAATGCTTCATAGAGAAAAGATTCCATTTGAATGAAATGAAAAGTAAAAAGGGTTTTATAGACCGTATAAAATAAAGTCGTGTAGAAATCAATAGATGCCTAAATAAAAGGAGATTGAGATGAAGTCCCGTACAAAGATGGTATCCTTAGATTAAGAATAAATTAATTACATAATTATGTGTGAAAAATATAAATACACCCAATATAAGTGGATATTAAGTGTAAAACAATCATATTTCATCCACACATATTCATAGCATGACATAATCAAGTATTAGAGGTTTATCCCAAAGAATTGAAATTTGGTTAAGAAGTCCCATTACAGAAATTCGACAGCCTAACGACGTCACGTTGAAATTCAAAAAATGAGATAATGAGAGATAAAAAAAGTATCTCATCACTTGGAAATAACATTTATAGAAATAAGGATATATAATAACATATCCCAACATAAGAAGATGTAAATTAAAATACCTAACAAAATAAGTCTTTTAAAAAGAGGAGGGTGAATGGTTCCCTTACCAATTTGTGTAACTTTCGAAATGTACACCCCATGAAAGAAGGGTCATGAAATGGAGATGTAAATACCAATAAATTAAATTATATTACACCAAGAATACAATCATGGACAGTACATACACCACACAAAAGGAAATAGTGTCAAATGTAGCATGAATCTCACAGGAATAAAAAGTTAGATAAAAACCCCTTACCTCGTTGTGATCAATCAAGTCGTATGACCCAAAGATAATAAACACAAAATGAATTACATAATACCATGAATATAAATAGAATCATTATAATATATATGAAGTGGAAGTAGACAATACCCCACATGAAATAAATAAGTGGTGAACAATAGAAATCTCATGGAATTAAAAATGAGATAAGAAATACCTTACGAAAATTCGGCAGCCTAATAGTGCCACTTAAAACTTAAAAAAATGGATTGATGAGATAAAATAGGGTCTGTAATCATATTAATATAAAAAGTACAATAATAGGAATATAAACTAACATCCACCAACATAATAAATAAGAGCTTAAAATAAGTGTTATAAAAGAGAGTACTTAAAAAGAAAGAGAGAGGTAGGATCCCTTACCTCAAGTCCGACTTGTCTAGTTCGTTTCTTTATATTCCTGAATAATAAACTTAGGTCAATTTATAATTGCATAAGGACTTACATTATAGTTTTTTATTCATTTCATATCACAGATTATTTTTATTTTTTTATCCATCCAAAGTTAAATTTCTATTATGAACCATTTTAAGGAAAAATGGGAAACCATAGTACACACAAGATACCACTACGTGCTGAAAGAGCACACAAAGTAGTCAAATACAAGACTATGATTACTAGATTTCGCTACTCTATATAGTTCCCAATGTAGCGTACTAACCTGGGCATCTGGATCTTCACTGATAAGCTCTTCAAGGTGAGTAATCATCCTCTCCATAGTCTGAATAAATTCTTCCGAGTTGATTTTTCCCTGATTGAATCCTCGGGCCAAGATTCGATCTTGTTTATCTGTCCATTATCCTAGCTCCTCATTGACCTCTACTTGCAACCTTCTCTCATAAATTATTTTAATATCTGCTTCTAAGACATTGAGCCTGACCTCTCTTTATAATATTTCTTCCGTGGAGTTTAGGATGCGTTTCAAGCACTCCCCATCCTCTTCTTGCTTGTCTCTAGTATTCCTACTAGACTCTTCACTTCCCCCCTTCTGTGGGTCTTTGATTTCCTTGTATCCACCCTTATTAGCTGATCTAGTCTCCATTGGTTTGGGAAAATGTGAATAATCTTTTCATGCCTTTGGCTTTTTCCCTTTGACCACAATGCATTTCCCTGAGTCTCAGATTCCTTTTTTCCCATTCTTCCTTCTAGGGTTGTGAATACCTTTCCCTTGAATTCTTTCCAAGATGTCCGTCGAGAATTGGATATAACTATCGTCACCTGAATCATCGTCCTCGTGAGGAAGTGTTGTTCAAGATCATTCAAATCTTCAAACCGGTTTCCTAGCACAACCCCTGGGGCTTTTTTGAGGGGACTCTTCTTGTTCTTCCCCACAATCGAAGCATTTAGATAGAATAAGGGTTTTGGGAGTGATTTGGGTCCAAAGGGTCCAAGACACGCACCTCAACCATCTTTTCTTCCCCATGTTGATGCCCTACATCTGGAAGCACAGACACCTACTATACTGCGGTTCTAGGTTTCTTGTCCTCTCTACTGTCATCCACCCCGTTGACAGCACTTATAGGGTACCCTTGAGTGATGTTCTGCTTTCCCACTAGAACACTAACTGAGACCGAAGCAGGTTGTCCAAGGATCTGCTCCATAGAACCTAGATCCTGCAATTGTATGCCAATGTCATGCTTTAAATGGTTAACCACATCTACCACCTTTGGGTTCCCACTAGGCCTCCTCTCCTTACTCTGTATAGTAGCCGATGGAACTATAATCCCTTGACTCTCTCCCATTGCAGCTTTACTATTGTCTACATTACTCTGTGGTCCAACATCATTCTCTCCCTTACTTAGATGAGTAAGGACAATGGCCTTGAAAACACCAGCTATGCCAACCTCCATAATATGGGGAGGCGCAGACTGAGTGGATCCAGAGGGACTTCAAAATTTGGACACATCATGACCAACACGATGACAACCAGAACAGAAAGAAGACCAAGACTCATAAAATACCGTTTGATGCCAGAGGAGCTCTCCCTCAATCTCAATGGTGATAGATCCTATAGGTCCTTTCGATAAATCAGATTCAAAACAAATCCTTGGCACAACGGTATGGAAAATGGCCTTAGTGCGGGAATCAGAGCATAGGTACTACCCTAACATATTGCCAATCAACTAGAGGATCGCCAGGTTCTGGAACGACAATGGAAGACCAGGTAGGGATATCAAGATTGCCGTAATCGGAGGGTCGCGCCACAGGTGGAAGTCGAAGGACCACCAGAAGAGAAAAAACCTAGACCCCTCTATAGAACGCAGAGTGAAAGCACATGCAATAACCAAGTCTTCATCATTTGAGAAGTGGATCTGAATGTGTCTCGCATCTAGAAGGCCCACTATCACTCAGTCCTACAAATTCCAAGAGGAGGACACATACCAGTCGAAAGCATCAACGGAGGGGCGATTCCTTCCGAATCGGGAAACCAAGGTGAGATCCAATAGAGATGATTTAAATATCATATATATCCATTATATATTCATTTTATACTATTCCATAAAATTTTGAGATAAAAAATGAAATGCACCGTTCATGGAGACGGTAGGCCGTACGTACGCATGAACGCTACTTTCATTTCTTTGTCATATTAATTGAATTAAAACTAAATGATATATATATATATACTATAATTACAGTATAATATATATTTTATATAGGTCACCTAAGTTCATTAATTTCATTATTTATACATTCCATGTATTGCATGAATGAGTCACATCACTTGAGGGGGAGGTAATCTGTACTTCCTCAAATGAAATTATCGTAATTACATGACATGAAAAGCATAATGATATGATTTAAACATAAAATAAAGAAGAATATAGAAAAAATAAATACCACATATATCATATATATATATATACAGTGACATCATAATGGCCACCATGAAAGGTGTTAAAAGAATATTGAACAATCATCGTTTCGTGAGGCAGTAATTCGCCACCCACAGAAATAGTATGTTCTTTAACCATTAGACGGAGGTGTGTGTATGTTTAGCTCGAATAATTCTCATAACAACATCCTAGTACATTTAAGATACTGGTTTTATTACAAAATTAAGGAATAAAAAGTGTTTAGGGGGTTAGAGAAGCAAAATAATACAAATAGACATAAGAGAAGACATTACCTTTAAATCGGGTAACTCTCATTGGTTTGAACCAAAAGGGTTTCTTAAAGAGATTTATGCCTAAGGTAAGGCTTCTAGTATGAAGAGAGGTATTTGGAGAGATAATATGAGTAGGGTTAGGATGATCCATGGTTTTGAGAGGTGTGAGTAAGGGGGTAGAGGTGGGGGCCATTTATAAGAGGGAGGAGGGGAACTCTTGGAAGGTCATGAAATGTTACTTTGTTATGAAATGATTTTCGGATTTTAAAGGTCCTAAAATGATATATTTCTACGATAAGTTGAAAAGGGTTCGCAATCCACCCATCCAATAGGTTTTTGACATGTGTAAGTCTTAGATTTTAACTTATCTTTTTATTTTATTTAAATCTTTCATTAATGAGGTAATCACTCCATCATCATGGTGTCAAAAATAATTTTATTTATATGATGTATTAAAATTATAAAAAAATTACCCTAATGTTAGAAATATGTTTATCTTTATAATTAATATTTATAGTCAAAAAGATAACTTAAATAACCCCATGTAATTTATTTTAGTAAAACAATACATGTTTGTGACATTTTTATTTAAACTTTAAATAAAAGGTATTAATATCATTATCAAACCCATGTAGATCCATGGGGTCCCACAAATTGACCCGTGGATTTTTTTGGTCGGCCATGACTCATCCAATAAGGGAACAACAAGGGTAAAGGTAATTTCATATTATTATAACATTATCTTTACCTTTAATTACACTAATTACCTTTAATCGCGGTTAATGAAACTCAAAAGTTACTATTCAAAAAAAATTATTTTCATCCCATTGAACCAAATTTTACTTACTGATGAAAAACATGTATGTCAGATTTTAGAAATTCAATTTATATCACCGGTAAAATTCATTTAAACGAAAAATCAGTTTTTTTAACTACCACTTAGTGGTTTCACTATTCATCAAAAATTTAAGTTTTTCAAAAGAATACCAAAAATTCACCCTAAGATATATTTGATATTCTGAATTAAAAAATGATGTCTATTTTACAAAATTAATTACATATATGTTGCATTAAATAATTTTATAATTAATTCCCGTCGTCAAAACCAATAGCGTGTTTCCATCAAAAGTTTGACACTTGTTTATGTCCAATTACAAAGTGGAATTACTTCCAATGACCAAAATTTTATTAAATGGTAAAATTATATTTTAACAAAACTTAAAAATCAATTAAAAAGATAATCTAACCATATAAATAAATTAGATTAAAAGGAGGTCTTGAATTAAAATACAACATTTTCACTAAAAATGAACTTTATCGGAAAAATAATAAACATTTACACAAAGTAAATTTTAATGTCTTGATTATAAAGAAGGATTTTATTTTGTCAAATATAACATATAAAATTGACAAAAAGTATATTTAAAAAGGGTTCACCATCAAAAGGCGGTTAATCGTCCTTTTAAAGAATATTAGAATATTTATGCTTAACATTGGATTCATTCGCATTTTAAGCCTCTATCATTTATTAGATAAATGTAAAACTATTTAAAAAACATATATAATATTTTTTTAGTTATTTCTGTTCATTCCCGCCATTACAACAGCTAGGCGTTAACTACCACTTAAAATAATATTATTTTATTATTAGTGTGCAACGTAAGATTTCAAAGAAACTCGTTGTTGCGTATTGGGTACGCCATTGAACATAGAATTCCCTTTAAAGTAATATTAACATTTTATTAACAAATATTGAAAAATATGAAAATTTCATATTATTTATTTACCCGGGATGTTACATCCTCCCCCCCTTTTTGTAATTTCGTCCTCGCAATTTTAAAAATGGGCTCAGAAACTTCATTTAAAGCACCACATCGGAAAAGGTTTCAATTAAACTGTCACTTTAAAAGAAAGAGAGAGAAGTACAAAGGTCACCCGGGTAAGCCCATACTAGGATTCCATGAAAACATGGATATGGAGGAGAAAACAAACCATCAAGGTCTGAAGGAGAGTGATCAAAAACATGATTTAGGAGAAATTTAATCACCAGAAAATAACAAACATGTGATGGGTTGAACGGTATTTGATTCCCCAGTAGGAAAAGTTAACAGACAACATTTTTGTTTTAAGTTACTTTTCATTGAGGAATTTATTTATGAGATTAACTAAAACATAAGTAAACCTACTTAATTGTCATGTAGACTTTCATCTCTTACTAGATTTCTAACAAAAACTCATATTTATTCCAAAAGATGAGTATTTAGGAAGACTTGTTCACGTTAAGAGTTCTATAATCAACTTATATAGAATCACCTAATCTACAAAATAAAACTATATATTTCCCAGGTCTTTAGACAAAAAAACCAAAATTGTTAGTATGATATCAGATAATACCCAATAAGGATAATCTTTTACAAAAAGAAAAACTACTCTTAATCTCCAAAATTTTTCAAACAAAACCCAAAGTTCAACAATGACTATTCAATAAAATAATATCCATAAAATTATTCAAAATTAATCCAAACTAGTATTGAAACCCAAATCTCTAAAGGATTTAATCACATAGTCTTCCAAGGTAAATCTTAACATTTATCTCTAAATAATATCAGTTACTATTAAAGTCTCATATTGAAAAGTAATTAACCTAATCACATATCCTCCATGAGAGGTCAATAATTTCCATAGATAACCCAAAATAAACTTATTCTTGACTCATAAAATCATATAAATAAAATGAATTTTTCATAGTAACCAGGGAATTCAGGAAGTCCAGTGGTAGGTGATAAATCCCAGTCGCACTTTGGTTGTGGTTTTGATTCCCACAGCTTCGTCTGACGTGACAGGTTTTCACATAGTTTGCATGTTGTCCTTTTTTCAAAACTATATAATTCTTAAAAAATTCCCCCAAAAGAGATAAAATCTTCAAAAATAACCATTACATAATTTAACCTCAAGTTTATCTCATGCCTTTCATTTTCCATCATAACATATAGTAGCCCATAATTATCTCAAAAGTAAGGATCATATAAACCCTAATGGTTACCTTTATAATTATTACCTGAACTTCCACATCGAGTTGGTTATCTCATACATGATACATTAGAGAACTCACCACGGTTCAAGTGGTTAATCATTAATCCTAATAGTTTTTTGAGAATAACCACAAGATTTCTCATTGCAGCTCCCATATCATTCAGTTGTTCTTTCTGAAAACTGTCACAGTTTTCTTCACATCCATTGTTACTTTGGTGCCTGCTAGATCCATCCATTTACTAAAACCAAAAAGGTAAGTGTGTGTATATCATTTAAATCATCATATAATATCTTATGAGGAGGGTATATACTAAGATATACTTATTCATGTTATCTTAAACTCATTCCCTTTATCTAAAACTATGATTCTTTCTGAAATCCTAACCATTATGGTAATGTAACTTATGCCTAAAGAATACCCTAACCTCTAAATTTATCTAAATGACCTTTGATACCATCTATAAGTACCCGACCTTTTAACATTAAATAATCTTGAATTAAATGAATAAGTCACATTAATGATCTTTTTAGGTTTAGATTTTTAGAGAATTAGGACATAACTATTACATCTCAAGAGATTACAAAGTAGACACTTCTACTCAGTTTCCATTTTTTTTCATAAAATAAAAACTCATAAAAAGAAACATGTCTAGTTCCATGTTTCAGATAGCATGTTTTTCCTTCAAGTCTTGTGGAAAACACTTCAAAAACTTGGGATGAGCATAAAAATCTCAGTAAGGGATATACAAATATGGAAAGAAAGCATTAGTCCATGTATACATAAGAATCAATGAAATCTTACTTTAATGATAAAAAATAAGCACTTTAACATACCTCATGAAATCATAAGATTTATGAATAACTCATAGAAATCATATGACATAAAGGTATCTTTAGGCATTCATAACATTCTTGCATAGGGAGTAACCCTCATGGTTAGGTTTGAAATACCCATCACAGTATATTCCCTAAATATCTTCGGAGAAACCTTAGCATTTAACTCCATTGCATTGCCCAATTAATTGGAGAAATATATTAGGATCACCCACCCTTAGTTTATCATGGAACCAACCAATATCATAAACATTTCCCATGAACCATAACATAATCATAACACATAATCTTATGCATAATGGAAAGATAACATTCCCACATTACATTAACAATATAACATTTTAAGAGACTGAAATAATAAATCCCTTCAAAAAACCATTTTAAATACCAGCATACATAAAAAGAGTATATGGTATTTATTTTTCTTTTGAAAACATTACGGCTTGTTAAGGAAGCCATAGATCAAATAATACACGCGGTGGAAGAAAAGGTCGTTGTCGACGCTTAAGTTAAAAAAGAAACATTCCTTTTTGTTGTTTAGTAAAACGATTCATAGAGAAAATATTACCTTTGAATGAAATGAAAAATTCAAAAGGGTTTTATACACCATATAAAATAAAGTCCTGTAGAAATCAATAGATGCCTCAATGAAAGGATATTGAGATGAAGTCCCGTACAAAGACGATATCCTTAGATTAAGGATATATTAATTATATAATTATGTGTGAAAAATATAAATACACCCAATATAAGTGGATATTAGGTGTAAAACAATAATATTTCATCCACACATATTCATTTCATGACATAATCAAGAAGTATTGGTTTAACCTAAAGAATTTAAATTGGGTTAAGAAGTTCCCTTATAGAAATTCGACAGCCTAACGACGTCACTTTCAAATTCAGAAAATGAGATGATGAGAGATAAAAAAAGTATCTCATCACATGGACATAACATTTACAGCAATATGGATATATAAGAACATATCCCTATCTAAGAATATGTAAATTAAAATACCTAGCAAAACAAGTCTTTTAAAAATAGGAGGGTGAATGGTTCCCTTAATGATTTGGGTAACTTTCAAAACGTACACCCCATGAAAGAAGGGTCATAAAATGAAGATTCAAATACCCATAAATTAAAGTATATTACACCAAGAATAAAATACTGGGTAGTACATACACCACATAAAAGGAAATAGTGGAAAATTTAGCATTAATCTCACGAGAATAAAAAGTGAGATAAAAACCCCTTACTTTGTTGTGATAAATCGAGTCATATGACCAAAAGATAATACAAACCAAATGAATCAGATAACACCATAAATATATATAGAATCATGATAATATATAAGAAGTGTAATTACATAATACACCACATGAAATAAATAAGTGGCGAACAATGGAAATCTCACGGAATTAAAAGTGAGATAAGAAATCCATTACAAAAATTCAGCAGCCTAACGGCGCCACATAAAACTTCCAAAAATGGATTGATGAGATCATATAGGATATGTAATCATATTAACATAAAAATTAAAGTAAGAGGAATATAAAATAACATCCCCCATCATAATAAAGAGGAGCTTAAAAGAAGTGACAAAAAAGAGAGTACTTAAAAAGAAAGAGAGAGGTAGGATCCCTTACCTCTAGTCCAACTTGTCTTGTTTGTTTCTTCATATTCCTGAATAATAAACATAGGTCAATTTATAATTTCTGAAGGAAATAATTTAATAATTTTTTTTATTCAACTCATATAACATATTATCATGTTATAATAATTAGTTAATTATGTGAGTTTATATCATACGTTTTGTCGATGTTCGGTACATGAGTCAAAAATGAACTTATTGAAAAGAATTGTCCATGTATTTATAAGTACATCATCTCCAAAATAGTTTTAATGATTTAAATATCATATATATATAGTATATATTCGCTTTATACTATTCCATAACATTTGGAGATAAAAAATGAAATGCATCGTTCATGGAGACGGTAGGCCGTATGTACGCATGAATGCTACTTTAATTTCTTTGACATATTAATGGAATTCAAACTAAATGAGAGATATATATGCTATAATTACAGTATAATATATACGTTATATAGGTCACATTAGTTCATTAATTTCATTCTTTATACATTCCATGTATTGCCTGAACGAGTCATATCACTTGATGGGGCGATAGTCCACACTTCCTCAAATGAAATTATCGCAGTTACACGACATTAAAAGCATAATGATATGATTTAAACATAAAATAAAGAAGCATATAGAAATAATAAATGACATATATATCATATATTAATATAGTGACCTCAAAATTTCCACCATGAAAGGTGTTAAAATAAGATTGAACAATCATCGTTTCGTGAAGCAGTAATTCACCACCCACAAAAACAATATGTTCTTTAACCATTAGACGGAGGTGTGTGTATGTGTAGCTAGAATACTTCTGATAAAAACATACTAGTATATTTACGATACTAGTGTTGTTACAAAATAAAGTAATAAAAAGAGTTTAGGGGGTTGTAGAAGCAAAATAAAACAAAAGGACATAAGAGAAGACAATACCTTTAAATCGGGTAACTCCCCTTGGTTTGAACCAAATGGGTTTCTTGAAGAGATTTCTGCCTAAGGTAAGGCTTCTTGGATTAATAGAGGGATGTGGAGAGATAATATATTCAGGGGTTGGATGATTAAAGGGCTTGAGAGGTGTTAGTAAGGGGGTTGATGTGGGGGCCTTTTATAAGAGGGAGGAGGGGCCATCTTGGATGGTCATGAAATGTTACATTATTGTGAAATGCATATCGGATTTTAAAGGTCCAAAAATGATATATTTCAAGGATAAGGTGATAATGGTTCTAAATCCACCCATCCAATAGGTTTTTGACATGTTTAAGTCTTATATTGTACCATATCATTTCAATTTATTTAAGTCGTTCATTAATGAGGTAATCACTGCATCATCATGGTGTCATAAATAATTTTATTTATATAATGTCTAAAAATTATAAAAAAATTACCATGATGTGGTAAATATTTTTATATTTCTAATGAATACATATAGTCAAAGAGATAAATTACATAACCCCATGTAAAAAATGTTTTGGTAAAACAATACATGTTTGTGACATTTTTATTTAAACATTAACTAAAAGGTATTAATATCATTATCTTACCCTAGTGGCTCCATGGGGTCCCAGAAATTGACCCATGGATTGTTTTGGTCAGCCATGACTCATCCAATAAGGGTAGGACAAGTGTAAAGGTAATTTCATATTATTATAACATTATTTTTACCTTTAATTACACTAATTACCTTTAATCGCGGTTAATAAAGCTCAAAAGTTACTATTCACCAAAAATTATTTTCATCCCATTAAACCAAATTTTACTTGCTAATGACAACCATGTATGTCAGATTTTTTAAATTCAATTCACATAAGCGGTAAAATTCATTTGAACAAAAAATCAATTTTTTTAACTACCACTTAGTGGTTTCACATAAGCGGTAAAATTCATTTAATAAATGAATTCTATTTCTAAATTCTTCATATCATAATTATCTTAGGACAAATTTAAAATATTTTTTAGAAATTTTTGATTTTTAGTTGAATAGTTCAAATATTGATTTTAAAAATAGTCACTTTTATGAAATTAGAAAGATATAATAATAAATTAAATTTTCATGAAATTTTTTTATAGAAAAAAATTATATTTAATATGTAATATAATTAAAATTAAAATATAATGTTAAAATTAATTATATATTCTTATTTTTTAAAAATATGAGTAATATTATTTTCCAAATAAAAACTATTTTTAGTTATTTTTATTTAAACAAGTAATTAACATGTATTATTAATTTTTGGTTTAGATTTAAAAAAAAAGTATACTTTTATTTAAAATATTATAATTAACCCTATTATAATTAACTTCATAAAATACTTTGATGTAATATCATTCTTAATATTAAAATAATCATTTTTCTAAAAACTCTTTTCGTTGCATTTTAAAAATAAATATGAAAAGTGGTTTATAAGCATTCTTGTAATTTTATCCTAAAAATGGTTTCCATATATGGAATCATGTGGATCATATTTGGTAAAGATTTCCATTCTTTTTTATTCATTATAAATAATATCCATAGGAAAAATTTGTCACCTTGTTATAGGTAAAATTGGCTAAATGTTATTAAACCTATGGGATAAGGCCTATAAATCCAAAAAACATTCCTATATTTAATTATACAGGTTAATTTCTTACTAACTTATCTTATATTCAATGGGTTTTCAATTTCATTTCACCTTCCATTTATAATGACCTTAAAATTATTTTAAATAATGAAGAAATACTAAATATCACTGTCATAGTTTCAATATATCTAACATTATATACATAGATAAAAAATGGTTTTGTTTGATTATAAATGGTTATTTGAAATACTACTGAATTAATTTTTGTCATGAAAATTTATTTTGAAATTTTAGTGAGGGTGTAATTAACATAAATTCTTATGCAATGCTATCATGGCGCTTGTTTATGTATTGGAGAAATAAAATAAATAAATGTTAAAATATTAAAAGCAATATATTTTTATGAATTATTTTGTTACAAAAATTTTATAGTTAAATAAAACATATTAGTTATGTTTTAAATCTTTTTTTATAATTCTATTTTTATATTACTACCCGCAACGTTAGACTATATGAATAGTCCTGAAAATGACTTTAATGGTACCTTATGTAACATAATATTTTATTAAATTCATTAAAATTCATAAAAATATTATAATTGGAAAATGACTGGTATATTGTATATAATATCAATCGTTGTAAACTTATTATGAAATTTTCCTTTCATAGTAACTTTCATGACCCATAAAGACTAAAACATTGATTTCATGATAATCATAAATAGGTTTAATGGGGGGGGGATTAAAACTTTGAGATAAGGGTTAAAAAATCACCTAAACATGCCTAAATTTTATTACATTAATGTATTTAAAATTTTAATCACCATATTTTTCAAATATATCAATTTGATTCCACTTGAACATTGAAATTAATTCTTATTAATTTAATATTTTTTGGAAATTCTAAGGGCCCCGCTCCCTTCACTTATAAAAGGTAACCTCATCTTCTCTCTTATTAAAAATGTTTTAGTATTATATCCTTTACAAGACCATCTATAATACTATCATATATTCTATACCCGATATCCTATATCTTCATTTATTCTCTTAATACCATCCTAATAATTCTAAATAGGTAATCCAATGAGGTCTCTTAAAAAAGAGGTTATTTTATTTATCAACTAATTCAATTGTTATTTCTTATTCTAATTCCTCTAAATATTTTGTACCCAAACTAAGATAATTAACAACATATATACTGATATGTTATTATTATTATGAGAAAAAAAAATTTAAAGTCCTTTCCATTTTATGGAAAATGAAAATATCGGTCGTGCGTACATACAACCTACCATCTCCACATAGAAGTGAAATTTATTTTTCATTCCCACATTGTTTTTATATTTATAATTATGTAAATAATAAATATATATGATATTTATAACATAATTATTAACTTGTAAATATAATATATCATTTATATTAGTACATGTATAACCATTAAAAAATGATAACGTCGCCCATGTGTACGTGTGGACTATCTTCCCCAAGAAGTGATTCGATTAATCTTTTGTATGTATTAATTTAATGGATTATTATAAATAATTATATAATAAATATATATGATATTTATATCATTATTAGCATTTTGGTGATTATGGAACCATTTAATTACACTTTAACTGGAGACAATATATCGAAGTAATTTTGGAAACATTGATTGAACAATAATAAAGTAGTTTCCATATAAAATAACGATTCAAATGAATTAATTTCAAATGATTATAAATGGAACATAAAAATGTAATGATGATAAAAAAGTATCTTAAGAAATTATTTAATAAATTTAAATTCATCACACAAGAGGATCAAACACAAACAACTAATTAAGTACCTATGTTAAGGTATTTTTGTTACAATATCATTTTTTTGGGATTTTTATGTTCATCCATCCTTTGGGAGTGTTATATAATCCTTATAGTGACCCATTAATTTTACACATATTGTTACAAGAATTTTAATATAAAAATTCATTAAATATAAATCGAGGATCAAAAAGGCCAAGTGTCTTTGGATGGCTAGGTACAAAAAAATTAAAATTAAAATTCATTATTTTAATCTCCGTAATGAGATCTTAAATCTATTAGAGCATGAAAAATTTTATAGGATAATGTGGAGAATAAATGAAAGAAAGGGGTGATATAGAAAACACCATAAGAAAATAAACATGATAAGGAAGCGTAACACATGAGTCACATGTTTAACATAATATCATAAAAGAGGAGTTACATTAGTGATCATAAGGAATAATGACATAGATATCATGGTATTATATGATCATAGAAAAAAATGAAATTGTAAAAAACAAATAACATAAAAAAACATAAGTCAAGGCTAACTACTTAGACAACTTCCCATGGAGGAAAAATCATCATAACATATTAGGTTTAGTATCTAATCCTATAATTAATGCCTCATGGGAATAAAATCATAAAAAAATGTATTGAAGCATTATTTAGGCACACCCATCATAATATGTTCATGATTTAGGTTTTCCACTTAAAGGAAATAAATCAAAAGGCATAAATTTTATAATTTCACAAGGAAATAAAATGGGTTAGATAACATTTTCACATATCATAATAAAAATAAATTTCATAATAAATGCAATTGAGAGATGAACATATGTTATATATAACCCCATACAAGGATGAAATAATAATCTAGGTATATATGTGAAAGACATATATATATAATTTAGTAGCAATCTATAACATTAATGGGTTTTGTTAGTGATGAATATAAAACATATTAAAAACATTCCTGAGGAAAATACTCTTTCAACTTTGAAAACCACTTTTGAAAAAAAAAATTATAAAATATTATGGATGTAATTTTATTTTAAAATAAAATTTAAAAACTATAAGGTAATATTCAATGAAAATAATTTTTAGGAAAGTGTGTGATTTTATACATACTAAATAAGTTAAAAAAATTCCTTTAACAGTTCGGTAAAAAGTCAAAAACTACATCATTCCGAAAAAACAAGAAGATAACATTAATTTTTAAATTTTTTTTCTAAAAATAACATTAAAAAATTATATAATAATTTTAAAAACTTTCTGAAAATAATTTCAAGAAAACAAAGACTTGGAAGATAAATCTTTTTTTGAAAAAAGAGAGATATAAAGTCCATTTTCCATAAAAAACATTTTTAACTCATTTTATGAACAAAGAAGATGAAAATGGTACTGCTACATTAAAATTTCAGGAATAACTATTGTATAATAAAAAATCATGGTTTATTAGATTATGAAAAAATAATTTCCCTCAGTGAATATTTAATCATAAACAATCCAAATTAAAATTAAAATATGAAATAAAATATTAATGCACTAGTGACTTTTGAATTATAACCCCCATGAATGATGAAAATGAATTGTAATTTAAAATATATTAAATTATTAATTATTCAGGATATAAAAATATAAATGGGCAGTATGTACACCATATAAAATAAATTTAGTGTATAAAAAAACATGTGTCTCAAAGAAGAATGATTTTAAGTGAAACTATTAACTCGATCTTGAATCATCATGTGCATTACTTATCTTTATGAATAATAAAATTATGTTAATTATTTACTTTATTAAGATTATTTTACAATTGTATTATTTATTTTATTATATTTTTTACCATTTCATATTCAATAAAACAACCAATTAATTTCACATCAAACATTTTAATAATAAATGAATCATATATCCAAAATCACATCAGTAAGTTGAATATGGTCAAAGATATTGTTTTTTAATCATATTAATAATAGTAATAATGGTATAGTTATAATATTTATATATAAATTATCCTTTTAAAACTTAATGTGAAATATGTTTATGAAAAATGAACTATGTTACAGACATGGAGATGGTAAGCCATACATATGCCAGAGTAAAGTTTTTATTTTTCAACGATCATGATGGAAAGAAGTTAAGAATTATTTTATCTTTCTAGAATAATAGTTATATTATTAATATAATATTAATTCATTAAATAAAATTAAAAATACCATCCATGTTATGAACTAATAAAAATTAATCACATTGCTTTGTGAGGTAGTAGTCCTCTATACAAACAAATGACGTTATCATTTATTAAATGGATGGTATTGTAAGAAATTATAGGATATATTTATTTTATAAAATGATTAGTAGGTCATTAAAATATAATATACACATTAAATTAATCATTATTACCTTATATGTAATGATTATGTGAAAAGTGAATCCAATTTCTTAGTAAGGTGGTAGTATGCTATACATATAAGTGATATTATCGTATTTCCTATAGAATTTCAGGTATGAAAGAGTATGGGATATTATAAATAAAAAGGAAAAATATATCATAAATATTTTACATAAACATTAAATACATCATTATATAATTCCATGATAAGTAGTGATAGAAAACGAATTATGTCGGCTCACGAGGCGGTAGTCTTCTATACACACAATAAAACATTTCATTTCCCTTTTAAGGGGGGTGGAGTTGGTTACAGGTCATGAAATTAAACAAAAAACATCCCAATAAATTTAATATATTGTGGTTATTATATCATCATATTTTTACAATATTTTAATGAAGTGGAAGAAGAAATAAAATAAAATTCTTAGTTTATAACATTACCTTTTATATAGACAATATATTTAGGATTATACTAAAGTAATTCCTAGATTGGATTTATGATCAAACCAAGGTTTCCAGGATAAAGGGAGAGAATTAAGGAATTATTTTTTGCATGTATTTTCTGAACCAATAGGTTTAAGAAGATATCACAAAGGAGGAGGAACACAAGTAATAATAAATAATTATAACATAAATAACATGGTATTATAAGATCATAACATCATTGAAAAGTGGAAGAAGCATATATCATGACATAAACACGATTTATTGATAACTTCCTACACAATGTCCCGTGGTGGAGAAAGTCTCATAATTGATTAGGTTTACTCCCTAATCCAAAACTTGATGCCTTATAAGACTAAAAACATTACCCAATGCATTGGTGTTCTATCAAGGCACGCCCAACATAAGTTTTCCAGATTTATGTGTTCCACTTAAAGGGAAAAATCACAAGGCAAAAACATAAGAGTTACCCATAGAAAAAACGGGGTTTGTAATCTTTTCTCATATCATAATAAAAAAAAATTTATAATGAAGGCATTTGAGAGATAACCATAAGGAATGTACAACCCCATCAAATAATGATATAATAAGCTAAGAATATTTGTGAGAGACAAAAATAGAAGATTTATAAGAAATCCATAACATTAAAGCTTATTTTCATTGATGAATAAAAATTATTAAAAAAATTATTGAGGAAAATAACCATTATAATGGGAAAACCACTTTTAGGAATGTAAAAATTCAAAAAATATTTTAGAAACATTCATCTTTGGAAATAACCATTGAAACTTATAAATTATTTTTTAAATAAAATAGTGTTGATGATAGTTGGTGATTCCTTACATGTCATATGACTTAAAAAACATTCCATAAAACATGTGTAAAAATTAAAAGAGTACATCATTCTAAAAATGATAAGAGTATTACTTTGAATCATTTTTTAAAAAGTCCAACCTGGGTAAAAATGACATTAAACCATCATATAATAATATTAAAGAAGTTTTTTGAAATTATTTTAAATAAAACATGGAGATGAAAGTGAATTCGTTTTTGACAAAAGAGATAAACAATGTAATTTTTCATTTTAAAAACATTTTCCCAATAATTTTATGTACCCAGGAGCTGAAAATGGTACTATTACATGAAAATTTCATGAATAACTAAAGGAGATACAGTGATAAAATAATATTTTTTAATGTAAATTCAAGCATAACAAATCTTGATTAAAATGAGATTGTGAAATAAACCTTTCTTGTATTAGAAATTTTCTAATAATGACCCACATGAAAATTGTAAATGAATTATAACTTAATATACCATGAAGTGTGAAGGTTTTATGATATAAAATGTAAAGGGTCAGTATATACACCATTTAAATTATATTTGGTAAATAAAAGAAAATGTGTCTCAAAAAAGGAAGTTTTGAGATGGAACCCTTACCTAGAGGCCGAATCATCATGGGATTTTCTTACCTTATAGAATAATAAAATTATTTTAGAAATTTACTTCCTTAATAACCGTTTTCAAATTTGTTATCAATTTTTATATTTTTTACCAGGATATATTAAATTACCTAACTAATAAATTTATCATCATATTTTTTAATGATAAATGACTCATATATCAAAATTAAATTTAGTAAGTTGAATGAGGTAAAAATAGTGTTATTTAATCATATCTATAATGATAATCATGACATAATGGTTTGATAAATGAACCATGTTACAGTCATGGAGATGGTAGGTTGTAGGTATGCATGTTTAACATTTCCATTTTTCATAGATCACGATAGAAAGAATCTATGTGTTATTTTAAAGGATAATAATTATATGATTAATATAATATTATTTCCTTAAATAACCTTAAAAAAACCATCGATCTGATTTTGTAATAAAGAAAAATCACATTGCTTAGCGAGGCGGTAGTTCGCCGTACAGATGAACGACATTATCATTTATTCACTGGATTGTAAAGTAAGAATGTACATGATAGATTAATTTTATATAATTATTAATGTGTAATTAAAATATTATATCAAAATAAAATTAATCCTTATTACCATCCATATAAATTTTAAGTGAAAAATAAACCACCATGCTTCTCGAGGATGTAGTTCACCATACACACAAGTGATGGTTTCATATTACCTATAAGATGGAATGTATAAAGGTGTATATGATATTATAATTATATATGTATAATTTTATGATTAATAAAATATAAAAATCTTTATTACTTCATTATATAAATCCATGAGAAGCGGTGATGGAATACAAATTGTGTTGGTTTGCTAGGTGGTAGTCCACCGTTCAAATGATCAATGATTTCTTTTCCCCTTTGAGGGAGGAAGAAATAGTTGTAGGTCGTTAACATGAAATAAAAAATATTTTTATATTTTATATATTTTGGTTATTAGATAATCATTTTTTAATAATTTTTTTAAAATTTTGAAGAATAAATTGAATTAAATGATCATTTATGAAGGTTAATTATTCTTCAGACAACATATTTAAGATTATATTTAAATCCATGCTAGATTGGATTTATAATCAAAAACGGATTACCGGATGATGGGAGGGAAGTAAGGAAGTGATTTTGGAAGGATTTTTCCAAACCAATACGTTTTTTAAGTCTAATGAGGAGAGTATAAGGGGTGGCCTTTTATAAGTTGGGGAGAAGACACACAAGAAATATTGGAAAAGAAAGAACTAAACCCACATTATTCACGTGATAGAAGGCTAAAAAATAGTAAATTTTTGAACCATTTAAAATAAAATGTCTAAATATAAATATATTATATGAATTATATAATTTTTGTTTTATTTATAACCCTTATATTTTTAGTTTAAACCCCATCAAACCTATTTTTACCTTAAGTGTGATTATTAATTTTTACTATTTTTACTATTAATTATGGTAAAAAATTAATTTTAAATTATTATATAATATGAATTATTCTAATTAAAAATATGGAATCCATTTTTATTAATTCAATACACATAATTGGTGTAATTTAATTTTAAATCAAACCCACAGATGGGTCGAAAAAACATTTTTTCAAGAAAAGCATTTTTTAGGCATTACATGATCATATAATAAATAAATGAAAAGTAATAATAATTAAATTAAATTAAACTATTAATTTGAGATAAATAATATATAAAATAAATTTAAATTATTTTTTATTATGTGTTATTTTTATTAATTAAAATGGGGAAATATTTGGTACTTTAAAACCCTTTTCAGAAAAATGGTTTTTTAAACTTACAAATAAAGATATAAAAAAATATAATATAAAGATTATTTAAATATTATTAACTAGATTTATTATAAATAAATTATAATTAATTTTTTAAATTTAAATTATAATAAAAATAGAAATTTCAAATTTGTTAATTTATTAAAACAAAATGAATATTTTATAAAGATATGTATTTTTCACTATATAATTAATAATTGATATTTTGTGAAAAAACCCAATATTTCACCGTAATTTAATATAAATACAATGATTTAAAAAAAATTAGCCTTATAAAATAATATTTCTAAATGATCAATATATTAATTATAATATTTTCTCACAAAAAGAAATATGAATCTTTTTTGAAATAATTTTTTTTATTAAAACGTGAGTGATTATTTCATAATCATTTATAAATATATTTATATTGATTATAAAATTTATATATATTTCATAAAATATTTAATCCTATTTAGAAATTCTAATTTAATTGCTAGGATAATGTGATCATATTTGGATCATAATATTACAATAATATGTCACGTTTCATTTAAGCTTAGTGTTTCTTGTTGAATACACAATACTACATAGTGTTCTTTTAAAATCTAAATGTTTTACAATCCTAATATCATAAACATGATCTATTTTATTATCCTTTAGTTAAATTTTTATTTTATATGTGTATATTCCATTTCTTATCTTGTGGGATCAAGAATCATCATGTTAGTTATTTATAATTGAATTTATTTTAATTTTTTTAGGATTTCATGGAAACTATTTTCTTAAATATTGAATATTTTCTTTAAAAATTATAAATATTTTTATTAGAATTAATAAAAAATAAATTTAATTCATTTTCACCCATTTTTTAATATATATGAAATTTTTTAAAAGGAATGTTCTTTTTATTTTCTGAATGAGGTACTTTTTACTAAAGTTTTGAAGGAAATTTCTGTTTTAATATTCATCACATGAAATATTTTTCCTAAAATCATTACTAATATTTGTTTTGAATATTCATTTACAGTTTTCCATACTTATTTTCAAGGAAAATATTTTTCCTAATAATTTGAAATTTTTTTGATTTTAATTAAGAGATTTAAAAGTTGAAAATAATATTTTCCTCTAGAAAATTTCCAGTGATATTTTAATG
The DNA here is from genome assembly GCA_963277665.1 of Viscum album. Classification (NCBI taxonomy): domain Eukaryota; kingdom Viridiplantae; phylum Streptophyta; class Magnoliopsida; order Santalales; family Viscaceae; genus Viscum; species Viscum album. Next base: position 2,099,572,956 of record OY728150.1, read on the forward strand.
GTATTTTAAAAAATGTAAATACCTACTGATATTGTTGGGTAAATAATCCATTGAATACATATTTATTCTATCTTAATGTGGTTTATTATTATAATGATGAAATATTGTTTTTTTATTTTCTTTATTATATAAGGATAATTATTGACTTATTATTAATTTTGATTACAAATTGTATTGATCATACCAAATATGAAGAATTAATAGGAAGAAAAAGTGATGAGTGGGGCCCAATTATAGATATCCCATAAATGAATCTACAAGAATTATGAGAACAAATAGTAATCGTTATATATTATATGGTCATTTGATTTACACTTACCCATTTATTAATAATGATGTATTGGTTGGGAGGCCTTGAAGGTAAGATTCATGATATGTTGGTTTAGAGGCCTTGATCCTTAATGTATTGAATAATAAGGGTCTCTTATTAATAATTAAATTGTCATTATCCATGTTCTTTTATGGTTTATGTTACCTGTGGATGTTCTTTTAACTGATGTTTTTATTGAATAGAATATGTTTTGATTATCCACTCTGCTATATTGATTATTCCTTATTTACTCATTAATGATTCCACTGTACATAATCATTTTTAATTTATTGATCAAACTTTATTTGTTTTCCTTTAACCATTATAAAAAGTATTATATTATTAAAGATTCCAATGATGCCAAATTATTTAATTTTCTATGTTATCATATTTCTAATGTAATTTAGTAGTCAATTATGTATCTTATTTAGTAAGATTGGAAAAATGATTCATCCAATATGAAATCATCCCTTGTATCTTATAACTACATAATAAAGTTAACAACAAATATGGGATACTAGGATTGTGGTGTTATAGTTGGTATGAAAGGATGTTAGGAGGGATCTTGCCAATTAGTTTTTAAATGAACACAACTAACATAATAATTACGGTAACTCACTAGGGCATTTGAGAAATTATGTCATTATATTGGTTTTTGTTTTATGGATCAATATTCATGGTGATAATGAGATAACTTAATGTGTACCATTTTTAGAGATATCTATTAGTATAATAAAGGGAATCAACAATTGTATCCAAGGTAGAGATTTCCCTACTGGCCAAGCCAATACAACTAGTATTGGAACTGAGTAGATCATAGACTTATTAGGGAAGATGATTCAGGTTATGATGAATATTCTTTCCCATATTGAGAAACCCATTATTAAAAAATGTGATTCACCTATTCTATTTTTCTTCATACCATAGAATCCTCCATATTTTAATGGACCCACTAATCTATTGGTAGCTAAATAATGGATTAATTCCACTAAGACGATATTTTTTTCATTGGGAAGTAATGAAATAGAGAAGGTTATTGTAGAAGTGTATTGTATAACGAGATATTTTTATCAATTTTGGTCACTAATTTAAAACAGCAAATAGGTTGATGAAATAAAAGTTACGGAATGAAAATTTTTAAAGTGATATTCTTCTAGAAATACATTCTTTAAGAATAGCATGCAAAAATAGAGTGGAAATTTACTTAATCTAAATTAGAAGGAAGAAGAAAGTGTTATTGATTATATGGATCAATTTAAAAGATAATATACACATGTTGTAGAATAAACATGTAATCTAGAAGGAAATATTGAATGTTTCTTTTCTGGGCATAATTTTAGTCTCCAACGGGAACTAGTTTCTCAAAAGTTTTCAAAATATGGTTATATAGTATTAGGTTCCATCAATAAATAGATGTCACTTTCTATGTAATATATCTTAAACTGAAATTAATAAACAAAGAGGTCAAATGAGTTTCATGAAAAAATAAATGTGTCAATGAAGCAGAAATGGTGGATAGGACTTTCAACATGTAATATTTATAGAGAGAAAAACCTTGGTACTTATATAATGATAAGAATATTTTTTTTCTAAAATTTTAGAGAAATGGGTAATAAGGATTTTAAATGCATGGTAAAGAAATAAATAACCACTCTCTAGTGATTCAAATATAATGTGTTGGGGAATTATTTAAATCAACATCCCAAGCATGAAGTGAACCTTACATATAAGAGACCAATGAGAGATGACCATCAAGATGAGCCACTGAAGGTGGTTCCAAACATGAGTTAGGCAATTAAATCTATCCTTTTAAAAAAAGGGATTCTATTCTACCCTTAGTGATTATATACTCCTTCTCCCATAAATATGTTCATTCATTATAATTTGAGATCCAATACATAATAAGTATTATATACTAGTTAAATATTAGAATAATATCGAGGTTTTTAACTAAGTAACTTCCATACATTTTAATAGAGATAGAGAAATAAACTTTCATAGCTCTATTATTTCCATAAGGTATTTTAATTATAAACTTCTTCCTTAGTGAATAATTTTATGATTTAATTTTCTTAGTAAATTATAGGATGTGAATGATTTCATAGATCAAAAATCAAATAATGAATTTACTAACTTTTAGTTTATGATAAAAGTACCATATATAACATCATTTTGGTCTAAAATATTGATTATAATAATGTAATAATTTAAACCTACCTACATTATACTGTTCTGGTTTTGACTCACTTAACTCTTAGGATATTAATTTAAATAGTTTTCCATATCCTTGCAATTTAAGACTTGTAAATTTCTTTCCTCTCTCCTTCCATTTAATTCAAGATATTTAGGGCCCTTATATCCACACATTAACTAGACTCACATACCCTATATTTAATACAAAAGGTGTTTCTTCTTATAATTACTACATGTTATAAATTACACACTAATATAATTACAAATTTCTAATTTTTGTTCAAAATGTACCTCAAGTTTTCTCTTCTTCTATTAAATTTATAAGTAAATTTCTGAAGGTGGTTCCAAACATTAATTAGGAAATGAAATCTATCCTTTGAAAATAAGGGATTTTTTTTTCCACCCATAGAGATTATATACTTATTATCTCATCAATATATTATTTTATTATAATTTGAGATCCAATAAATAATAAGTTTTATATGCTAGTTAAATATTGGTATAATATGTAGGTTTTTAACTATTTAACTTCCACGCATTTTAATAGAGATACAGAAATAAATATTCATTGCTATATGATTTCCATAAGGTGTTTTAACTATAAACTCCTTCCTTAGTGAATCATTTGATGATTTAATTTTCTTAGTAAATTATAGGATATTAATGAATGCATGGATCAAAAATCAAATAAAGAAGTAACTAAATTTTTGTTTATGATAAAAGTACCAGATATAACATCACTTTGGTCTTCAATATCTACTATTGTAATGTAATAATTTAAATCTACATACCTTATACTCTTTTGGTTTTGATTCACACAACTCTTAGGATATTCATTTAAATAGTTGTCCACATCCTTGCATTTGAAGCCTTCTTAAATTATTTTCTTCTCTCCTTTCTTTTAATTAATTATATTTAGGTCCCTTACATCCACACATTAGCTAGACTCACATACCCTATATTTTATCCCCATGGTGTTTCTTCCCATAATTAGTGCATGTTATAAATTCCACCCTTCTTTACTTCCACTTTTCTAATTTTTGTCCAAAATGTACCTTATATTCTATCTACTTCTGTTGATTTCATTTAAAAATATAATAATTTTAGAAATGTTTCTTATTCATGATATTTATTGTAATGAGGCTACTAAAATTTTAATTTTTTAGAGATCAATACATTTCTTAGGCTTGGATTTATTTCATCAAATAAGATATCAATATTTCTTTCATGGTTGTGTATATAATATAAATCATGCCTTGATAACCTTGTAAAGTTATATTTGTACTTATCCATATATTACTCATCCTTTTTTATAATATGTAGGAGTTTACTATCGATATAAATTATTTTCTTATGTGGAAAATATTTCTCTAGGAATATCAACTTAAAATCTTTCCACTTTATGATTTCTATCACTTCCCTATTCTTTGTGTATTGAATCTAAGACCACCATTGATTAATATATCTCCTTAGATGATATAAAACCATTATATCCTTTTCCCTTTAACTACATCCCAATGAAAAACTATATTCTCTAAATACTAGATCCATTTCTCTTTCACTAATCAATTATTAGTTTCATTTAAGGATGGAGGTTGTCACCTAAGGAAGTGGTCTGTCATTATTTTACTATGTTGTGGAGAAATAGGTTGTCCCATTTGAGTAAGGTTATTTATTATAACCTGATTAAAATCCCATAATATAGTTATTATTTTTTTCTACCCCATTAATATCATAATTTAATTTAATTGAGTCCAATCCCTACATTATTTTATGGAAGTTGATATAGTTTACATTCCTTCTATAATATTCCATTTCAAAACAATGTCATATAATTAATTATTCCATGAATAACACTATGAATTATAAATAATAATATATAATTCATATTACTTTAATGAAATACATGCAATATTGAAATATTTATTGAATATAATAAGGGTTTGTTATTGAATAATTCTATATATATTTTTTATTTTAGTCAAATCTCCCATGGTTTTGATTAAACTTCCTCTATTACTAACTATAGTACAATGACACTAGTAACCCAAATACAATGGCTATTTTATCAGTTATCCTTTCAAGTCCTTATGCCACACATAGTAATATTCATGGTTTCTTGGGGAAATGGAGACTAATATAAATGGGTGAGCTCAATCACTCAGTAAGGGGTATCATATAGTAGAATATATCATAGTATAATCATGGAATAAATAATAAGGTAGGAATAAATAATTAGAATATTTCCTTAAAAAATGAAACTATGAACATAGTATATTGATGGAAAACATAATAAGAAATAAACACATGAATACTAATAACTAATATCATAGTGATGGAATTTATAATAACTGACATTATAATCATATAATTATACACATGTGGTAAGAAATTATATATAAATAGGTATGTATTACACAAAATACCCAACTAACTTGTCTAATGTGACCTACCAATGAATCAATAGACTATGTAATTGTTTGCCCCTCCCATCAAATAATAAGTCCATCGTATTGATCATATCAAGAGAATGAATGAACAATACATATAATCATGTTTAATAAGGAATCTCATACATAATAATGGATAATTAAGTAATGGATATATGTATATAAATAAAGGAAAAGTTAAATATCATAATTTTCCTTTTTATCTAGGTGAATATCCAACAATCACATTGGAAACTATATGATGTTAAAAATAATCTCGTACGTATCCTAATAAAATAATTGAAATCAACATAGTAGTAGATGGAACATTCATGGTATAGGGATATAAGTAGAGAATAATAATTTATTATTGTTTGTAATGGGTATCTAATCAACCAAACCATATTACCTAGAAGTGTCAAACCAGGTGTATAGTTAGCTGCATTTTTTATACAACAAGTAAATATTATGTTAATTCATGACCAATTGTTTTAGGGTTATTACCACTTGGCGAATATAATCCAAATTCTTCATGAAAATGTTTAAATCAAGGCACTGATTTCATCACTACGAAACCACACACATTACTATACCAAAAGTTTATGATACTTTATGGAAACAATAGTGTTTGGGGATTATAGTAATGTTTGGGGGTAGTATAATGAGATAGAATGGTGATATATCATTAATAATATAATAATTATTTTTTAACACTTAATAATAATAATATTTTTCATTCAAAATAAGATGAAATAGAAGGATTCAAAAAAATCTGAGAAGTGGTTAATAACCCTTTTGTAGAATTTAGCTTCTTATGGCCTAGTAGGAAACCTTGAGGACCTTAGAAACACCATATAGAGAGTAGTTGGAGGAAAAATAAGGGGGAATAATTGATAAATAGATTTGGAGTGTATATTATTCGGAGAATGGGTTGGTATTTATAGAAAATGAGAAATAATTGGTTAGTATTTTCTAAATATTGGATTCATAAATATATGCTTTATAGAATGAAAAACAATGGTCTTACCCGTGTTTTTTATTTAGTTTTTTTTCGAAAGGAAGACATGTTATTTGATATTTTAATGTCTTATAACCGAATTACATAATTTTATATTACTTTGGTCATGTGAATATATTTTTTATTAAAAATTATATTTTCAGATCATTAAATTCCATTATTCTATATGGAATGTTATATTTACATTTGAATGGTCATATTAATTCATTAAAATAGATTATGTTAAAGAATAAAAATTATTTTTGGTCATAGATTCACATATATTAATTATTAAATTATTTTTCAATCATAATCATATAATAAAACATACTATTTCTTACTATTTAGAAAAAAGGTCAATCTATTAAATAATTATGAAAAATTCTCCATTGGATAACTTTGACATTCTTATTTCAAAATTAACATCATTTTTATAATTTTTTTCATTATATGATAATTTTTGTTTTTAAGTAAATATATCGTTGTATTTAAAAATCATGTGTTTGGTGTGACCAATTTAGAAACACATTATTCTAGTAAATATTTTTTTTATTCTAAGCCAAACATGTATAATTATTTTAATATTTATTGATAAATATATTTTTTTTATAGTTTTTAATTATATTATTGTCAAATTATTCTATAAATTTTATTAAGTATTTTCATGAATAAGTGTTGCATTACTATTACAACGATCAGATTACCAACAGTTTGATTCCAACTGTTAGATTCTAATGGAAAGATTCCAATTTCCACATTCCAAGGACTTGATTATAATGGTCATATTAACCCTAATATATACACTTAATTCAAACATAATAATATAATTCATACCATTATATTTGTTCTTATATGATGGAAATTCATTTTCTTATCTTTTTCTTCATAATAAAAATTTATCTTATATATTTCTCATTAATTTTAAATTATGATCCTCTTATGTCGAAGATTTTGCTTGTTCCTTATATTCCTATGTATTCAAATTCTCTAGTTTAATATAGTATTGTGAATATAATCCAATCCATCCAAATTAACATTTTTATTTTCAAACACTTTTAAGGGGAAAGTGAGAACCCTCACAGATAAAACAGATCAAGCATTAAAGGATACAACTGACTTATTAAACACAAGTATAAGGCGATTGGAATCACCTTCCCTAAACAGATTCCAGGGAAAGGAAATAACTTGGCAGTCTAGATCATCCTCTACTATTTCTTCATATTGTCGTGCTAGATAATCCCAAGCTTTCATATACTCATCTTTGATAATCTTCTTCTCATTGAAGCCTCTAACCAGTATGCGGTCTTGCTTATCAATCCAATCGGCTTGCTCTTGGGTAATTTCCACTTGAATTAATATTCCCATCATTTGATCAATATCATCCCTCATAGCATTGATCACCAGAAATTCCACCTTCATTTCTTCACCAGAATCCATGAGTAATTCCATCTTCTTATCCACCACCACATCTTTCAACCACTACAAGATGCCATGGGGCCCTTCCTCACACCGCTATCTAGGGGGAGTGGTATCCTTAACCACTGGCATTACCTCTTGAGATTGCCAGATCATCTCCTCCTATTGGTCCTCTTCCTTAGATGATTCTTCCTCTTGTTCTTGGGATCAGATTACATCACCTTGCTGACCCTCATCTCCTTCCACTGGAAGGGTCACGTGCTATTTGAGTTTCCCCACTTTTTTGGCCGACCAGGTATCCATCAGCCTCGGAAGATAGGAGTAATCTTTACGCCCATTGGTTTCAGCTTCTTGGAGACAATGCAGCTCCCCATGTCTCTATTTTCATTATTCCCTTTTCTTCCTTCTTTGACTGTGCAGAACTTTGCTAGCCCTTCCCAATCCATTACCGTCGGAGGAAAACCCAACATCATCAGACTCGATCTCATAGGGGCAATTGATATTTCCATTAAACTCTCCCTCATCAGTCAAACATTAAAACTTGTTGTTTATGTTTAGACAATACAAGGTCATCCTTGGGATGGTATCTTGTTTGGAATTCAAAGACCTGCCTTTACCAAAAGAATTATGCTCCCACTCCTACCCCTCCTTATCATTATTCTCGCTAGTAGACTGTGTCCCCCTTATTTAGTTTCTACTACCACCATCATGCACTTCCATAGCATAGGTGCACATATTTAGTCCTGCCTCACCCTTATAAATTAGACACACAGGTCCAAGAGAGTCCCCCAGAACTTGAGACTTGGCACCTAAAACTTGTGTTGTCTGAGCTGCCACCTCCCGCACTGACCCCTATGAAGCACTCTGGCTTCCCGAAATACATGCTGACTTAGGCCCTGAATCATTCTGCATCTCCTTAGGAACACCTAGGTCCTCCTTTAGGAACCCGAATATGTTCACAACCAAAGGGTTTTCCGCCATCCTACCTTCCTCGCAGAGGGTGATCTTAGTATCATCAGTCATCAAATGTGAAATAGAGGAAGGAATGGTCTCCTGCATTGAGGATGCACGGTTCAGCTCCCCGACAGTGCTCAAATGCTCCTTGCCAACATCAGAACCACCCCCTCCTTTGAGGGATGAGTTTGGGTGGAACGACAGCCTCACCAGCATATATAATCCATGTTCCCAAGACAACCACATATATCATAATAATCAGTCCAAGTTTCATAGAATACCTTATGGTGCCATAGGAGTTCACCTTCAATCTCAATGATAACATTGTCCATAGGGCCCTTCAACACATCAACTTCAACACATATCCTCAGAGAGACAGGATGGAAAACAACATCTGTACGAGAATCAGCGCAGAGGTAGAACCCTACCGTGTTTCCAATCAACCGAAGAATCGCCTGATTTTGGAAGGGTAAAGGATATCTGGGAAGAGAAGTCCAGTGCACAAAAATTGGAGGATCTCGCATCAGGTGGAAGTCAAAGGACCACCGAAATAGGGAAAACTGGAAACCCTCCATACATCTTGGAGCAGAAGCCAAAGCACAAACCAGGTCGTCTTCAATCGAGAAACATATTTGAATATGCTTCGCATCAAGAAGACCAACAAACACACGGTCCTGAAAATTCTATAAAGAATGCACAAAACTTTCAAAATCATCCACAGATGGACGTTTCTTACCAAATCAAGTCACCATAGTGAGCTTTAAGAGCACTCAAGCATCCGTGAACTCCAATAAAGAAATCAAGACTGAGATAACTCCATCTGTGCAGGATTGGACCTTAGGGATTACGTCGATTAATGGGAAGGGAGGAAGAGAATATGGGTCAGTGAAGGGGGAGAAGATGGGTTTACAAGAAGGAAGTGAAGATGAAATATCAACCCTCCTCCTCGGCCGCAGAGAACTGTGGGGGGGCGGTGCCACCACAGCCATGGCCTACTCCATCGGGAAGAAGGGAGGCAAGAGTGAAACCTCATGGTTTGACCAAGGATGGTATTTTGAGTATAATCATCTAGTTTTGTGTTATAACATCTTTTATAAAATTATGATGAGATAATAAAATGCATATTGTAAAATAGTTTTTGAGATAAAATATTTATTTATTTTAGTTGAATCTAAAGTATTACTAACATATTTAGTTGTAGGATAATGAGTGTTATTCTCACCCCCTATATGGGATCCTTGATGTATATGTAACACTTTTAGATGACATGGATGTTTCAAAAGTTTCTTGAGTATAGTTTGTTGATAATGGAGTGCTCAGTTGGGTTATAGAGGTATATATGAGTAAAGGATAGGGATAACATGGATCTAACTTGTTTTTTTATTTTAAATTTATTATATTTTCACTATATATGACTAGTACATGTGGTGGACTTATGTTAGTGTATACCCAAATTTTTGGATATGAACATTCTGGTATAACACATATGTGTTATACTTATGGTTGAATTTCTTCAATAATTCGATATACTAAAGTTAAATGTTATAAAAGTTTTAAAATTTTCAATTATTAGTTTTTAATGATTCTGATGATAATATAGTGTATAGTCACCCCACATGTATTATCATAACCTCACTACTTAGTAGTATCCTCTATCATTTTGGGAGGTGTGCATAAGATAATGTGGTGAACTGAGACTGGTATTATTTGGGTAGTTTATCCCATTGATGTTAAAAAGTTATATCATATTATTATTGTAATTGTATTTTTATTTTTGGAAATTTTATATAGATTATTTACTAGATGGAACTTGATATTTATTCTTTAACATATGACTAACCTACATGTGCATGAGATGAAGTCCAATTTATCATGGATTTGGGATTGCTGTTCATTGATATTTTTGTTATACTTGGGCTATTAATACTGATATTTATTTTATTAATTTGTTAGTATTTATATTTCCACTAAGTGGTAGGAGGCATGAATTTGTGCATAATATTAACTATACATGGTTCATATGAATTTCATGTGCTTTATCTAGATGAATATGTAATTATGAAGAGGTTTAAGTTTTTTAAACAATAAACAAAAAATTATATAATGTTTCCTTATATAAATTATCAGTGTCATTCTACTCAAATTAAAAATGGTTACTTTTTCCCATTCTTCATATGATGACTAGTTAAGTGGATCCGCAAGTATTTGACACTTTAAACCATGGGAGGGAATGTTGGGATCAATTCATGAACATGGGAGGTGAAATTTTTATATTATGGTGTGTGTATGTGATGTGTTTTAGGGGACCTCATTATGATTATTCATAGTGAAATAAAACTCAAATATTGTATGATCTATATTATTGGATTTTTATGCAAGGAAAATACAATCAAAAAAGTTCAAAAGTAATGAAAATGCAGTAGCCTCCTTATTCAACAATTGATTATTTATGGAGATCACCATAGATAAAAAACTATCTTATCTCTATGGGTAGTACACTGTACCTAGATCCTTACTCACAATTAGGGGATCTTGGACATGTGAAAGGTGTTCTATAAAATTCATTGAAATTTAACTGATAGAAAAGTTGAAATATATTTATAATAGCAATTTAATGCAACCAAGGTGACTAATAGGAGGGAACCCTTCCCTTCATATTGGAATACTCGATGCTATTGATTTATGAAGAGTGATAGCCTTTTTAAACACAGTAGGTGTTATCGTATGGTACCCATAGGTGACTCCCCATTGGGTGTTCTTTATTTTACTCCTTCAATGAATGATGTACATTCCATAAATGATGTTAGAAAACCATGTTTTAGTGAAGTGAAAAAATATTCATCCCATGAAATATATGTTGTAAACCTACCATGATATACCATATGAGAGATAGAATCAGTGCATTATTTATATACCATATGTTATTATCCTAAGGTAGGATATACATCTCATTCATATTATACCATATGATCATGTATGGGGTAGAATACCAATAACCCCTTTTTGTGTATACCCATTAATCTTCAACTTTAACTAAAATCCAAGAAGGGAATAATCCAAAACATAAAAAATTGTTATGAATCCATCCAAATTAATTTTTTTAAGTATTTTATCAAACTCTATTCATTTGGGAACAAATACGTTTTCCAAAATTTTATCCTTGAACAATGGCCAAAAAATGTGATCCTATAATAATCAGTAGAATTCACAAAAATAAAAATTATATATTTCATATATATATGTGAAGATCATCCTCTAGAAAATAATCAGGGTAACAAAATCTATTAAGGGATTTGATGTGATTTCTATTAATTTCACTTACATGTCATATGAATATTTCTAACTCAGGATGTATCATATACATCATATCTATACCCATAAAATGTCATTACCCATGACATCCAGTGACCACTAGACATGGGACATTTCTAATATACTATAGTCCCTATCAAACATTCTAATTCTATAAAAAACGACTCCTTGGTCGATGAATACATCAAATTTCCTTCATTTAGTTGATGATAATATTACATTCCCCAAAACAATGTAACCGAACACATATCACACATTTTAACTAATCATGTCCATGCATTTGATCAGTCAAATTCAATCAAGGTCATTATATATTTTCAAGTCACAAGAGTGAAAACCCTATGTTTCCCATGATCCAATTGATGATATTATAAAAATCAAACCCAAACACCCCATCATTAGATAATTTTAAATGAATTGTTTATGAAAGATGTCATGGTATAATTTTTTACATTCTTGGTATGTCACTCTCCTTGTTTAAGAAGGATACAAAATAAGCACAAATAACTATGTATATCATTGAATGTATGAAATTCCATGGGATATTAGTGGTGGGTTGGCCTAAATAACTCATCTCTACTTTTTATCTAATGAGTCTAAACTATAATACTATGTTATGATCATCAATTATGAACAACACAATGTTATACATTAAAAATATGTTATCATTAAATTTTTTATGTAATTTAAATTGCAAAACTCATGAATGAAAGATGAATAGAGATTGAATTTGATTATAAATAAATCATGAATAATTTAATTTTTACCTTAATATATTAATTATCATATAACAAGATACTCTATATGACCCTCAATATTCTGTTGCAATGATGGTTTAATCAGTGGATACACTAAATTGTCATATGTGGCCTCCCAATATATTGCAACACCCCATTATGAAATGTAAATCATCTAAAATATTATTTTTAAATTATGTTTTTTGGTCCATTAGTGATATTGGGGTTCATTTACCTAGTCAATGGGTCAATTGTTTTCACAGTAATGTTCGACCACACCCTCAAATCCAAGAACCACCTCATGTTAGTAGATGAACATTTTCAATTGTATACATTCTTTTAAGGCATCTTATGCGGTAATGTAATCCAAATATATTATCAACTCCACTATGGTGGCTTGTTTTTAATACTTACAATTTATATCTCCACCATTTAATAATTATGTGAAATTAGATTGATATTTCATATCATGTCTATTAGATCAAAAACATGTTTCTATTTAACCCTTTACAAAAATCTTATCCACTCCACCAATTATCAATAAAATACAGTTAATCCTTCATAATTACTTAAGATTGTATTTTACAATAATCTAGTTAAACTCACTAGTATTGGATTTATATATAGAAATAATTCTTAGAGTAATGGATACATCAGGTTGAGTACACAATATGAAAAACAAGAGAGAGTCCATATAGGACACATAGGGAATTCTATATATCCTTTGTATGAACCGAGATTTTTCTAATACACAAAACAGATGACACAAGTAATGATCTCCTTTTGGATTTATCCCTGATAAAACTATAGAGTACTTTACCAATATATGTATTTTTACCAATCCAATTAACCTCTCAAACCACTCTTATTCCATATTTATACCCCATATATAGGCTGATTCACCATTTTCATTCATTGAGTATAAATTTCCCAACCTTAACTTGAACAAGTGACATTTTAGGATTTCATTTTGGATAATAAGTATGTTATCAAAATTTAATATAAAAACAATAAAACACTCCAAATAATATTTTTTTCTACACAAGAGTGATGCATGCCTATCATGAGGCAAGGAAAAACAAATATTTCCTAAGCTAAAATGCAGTAACGTGGTTGACCAAGCATATATTTTAAATAGGAGTGCACACAAAATAGTTTGTAACTTTTAATTAAAGGAAAAAGGGGTGGTTATTTAATTGATTTTGATTTTGTAATGAGACTAGAATTAAATTATTTAAGAAAATTATTGAAATCAAATTGAAAAAAAGATATTTAAAACTATCATATGAGGACAGTGATTAGGTTGGGGTAAGTTTTCTATTTGTAATTCTATCCTAGTTCTATTTTATTGGAACATCTTCATCTAAGTTATTTAATATGAGTTTCTATGATCATGTCCACTCACTCCTTTAGTAGAATGGTGATGGTGAGAGAATAAATTACCAATATCTCAATTTGGTATTCTCTCCTTCCATGTGAAATAGATTTTTTATAAATATCCCCAATTGACTTGGGAAATACCCTATCAGGTCTTGTTTATCCTAAACAATTAAAAACATTCACTACCCCCATTCACGTACAAACAATCGTCAAGTACATAACCACTAAGAATTGGTCTATTCAATTACATATAAACCAAAACCTGGTGGAGGTAGAAAATGATCATTGACCAAATAAAAAATCAGTAACAAAATCAAAAATCAAATATGATCAGAATTGATAATAAAACCAATATATGAAATTGAAAACAATGATGCATAATAGAGATAAATTTTTTTCTTCACTAATTTCATGAAATAAGGAATTAAAAAATTGAAAACCTACAATTCCCCAATCAATAAAAGTTCTACCCCACCACAGTATGTTTAATAGATATTTAGGGGGAAGAAGAATTCGCTACAAAACAATGAAAAAAAAATTATCTAGTAGATTCTTTCCTCTGAAAGATTACTCCAGTTTAACACCACTACCATTCGAAGAAGCCCAAGGCCACTTATTATAGGATACTCCAAATAGAATTTATTTTTTGTCCTAAAATTATCAAATTGTAATACACCGACCCAAGATTCCCAGAGTCAATGCATTATTTTAATACATTGGCATGATTACAAGGAATCAAGTCCCGAAAGACCGATCAGTTTAGCAGTCTTGGAAAATAGATTACATAAATGAACATTACATTACACTTTCTAACATACAACACTAAAAAAATCCTTTGAAAATTCCATTTTCCCCTTAGCTTAACCCTGTATCTCAAACATAAAACCCTTCTTGCGATCCTGGGAAAATAAAACATAAGAGAGGGGTGAACTCAGATGCTCAGTAAGGGTTAATAATTTAGAAAAATATATAACTTTTAAAGAAATATGTGTAATAAAAACAATAACTTTCAAACATAAACTTGAAAATAATATGGAAAATATAAATCAAACATTACCATATAAACATGCACATGGATATTATACTAGTCGAATTATCACATGTAATAACTAATTTAATAATGAGGGAATGTATAATACCATACTTTAATTTCTATGTCAATGCCTCGTGCTAGGACGTAGGGGATAACTGTAACCTGACCCCAACTCGGAGAGCCTATGTAACCAGACTCTACCCAGGAGAGCCTCTGTAACCGGACTCCAACCTAGAGAGCCTCTGTAACTAAACTCCAACCCGGAGAGCCTTTGTAACTGGACTCTAACCCGGAGGGTCTGCTGTAACCAGACTCCAACCCGGAGGGCTTACTTTTACCGATCCCTAACCCTGAACATACCACTCCAACACATTCTTTTTAAGAAGAAGTTGAAATATAACATATTCATTTGTGTTAAAACTGGCATACGAAATGTCAATACTTTAACCGTAAACCATGAATGACATAAAAATAAGTCATCTGCATTCAAACAAATCACAAAACCTTAAATACAATATGTAATATTTATATCATAAAAAATCAACTTCAAACAAGTTAAAAATCCATCAAATGATGTTGATATAGATGAAAATGACCTGTAAAATACTTTGAGAGAAATACCCTTTTTCCATGGAATCATTAACAAGTCTCACAATTTATAAAGGAATTCATTTAAAATAAATTTTTGAATCAAAGTGTCCCTCACCACTTAGAAAATTTTGAAAAGAAATATCATTTCAAAAAATTCATGTCCATATAAATAAATCCATAAAATCATTTTGAAAACATGGAAATTAATTAAAAGAGTTTAAAAAGATAAATCTTAAATTGATTTAAAATGATGATCTAGTTAAATAAACCCTCCCATAAAACCATAAAAAATTCTTTTTGAAATATTTTTTATGAAATTTGGACATTGATGATAACTATGTCCCAGTAAATACTTACTCATTAACAATCTTGGATAGTAATGAGAATGAGGAAATAACCCTTACATTGTACTTTTCCTTGGTTGAGGGTATGTTAACCACTTTATAATAGTTAAATCATTGTTATTAAATTATACAAAAACCATATACATAATCATGATATCATATATGATCTTCTAATAATGCTTTGTTAATGGTATTTTAGTATTATCATTATTTCAGGTGTTAACTGATTCGTTTTCTATTATATTATTTGTTACGTATGTCATGTTTGTTATGGATGGGAAGTTTCTTATTAATATCCAGAATGATATCAAGTATTTAACATTTTTTTAATCATCAAATTAAAAGTATTCTTGAATGGTAATGATGTGGAATGAATCTTATCGCGTTCGTGGAGATGGTAATCCGTTCGTACGCACGAGTGACAATATCATTTTTTTTGATATTAAATCGTATATAATTTGATGGTATATAATATGTACAGAATAATTATCATGTTATATTTATTATTTACATCAATTATACGTCATTATTATACCCATCCAAATAATAATGTATAGAATAACAACTACACCACGACGTGGAGACGGTAAGCCGTACGTATGCACGTATGGTGACATGTCATTGAAAGGATGAATAGAATAATAACATGATTATACCATATTTATAATAACATCATAGTATATAGAAGATACTGTAGTTATTATTTTATAATTGAAAAAACAAGGAAATAATAACTGGAAGAAGAAAATAACTTGAAAGAGGTGATGAAATATTTACCTCTTCTTTGGGTTCTTCCTTTTGATTTGATCAAAAGGGATCCTTAGGTTGGTTTTATGACTAAAGGAAGCCATATAGGATTAATGTATGACAATTGAGAGGATATTTGGGTAGTGTTTGACTGAGGAAAATGGCTTTGAAGGTGTGAATTTCCGAGAAGGGGGAGTGCCCTTTTATAAGGGGGTTGAGGGGCAGCTTAGGAAAAGATTGAAATATTATTTTATAATAAAATCATATTCGGTTTATAATGGATCCAAAAAGATTTATTTCAAATATAAATTAGGTATTGGTTTAAATCCTCTCAACCAATTGGTTTTACACCAGTTTAGGGTACCATTTTAACCTTATCTTTTAGATTTAACTCAAAGTTAAATAATTTAAGATTTACCATGTCTTCTTGTATTTTTACACTATATGGTTAATAAACAAACTATAAAAATACAAAAGAACCTCAAGTGGTTCATTAATAACATATATAATATTATTTAAGCCCTTTTTCTGAACCTTAGGTTTCTAGGAATACTATATCAACCAATAATATAGTATTTGTTTTAAAAATTAATTTATGTCAATTTTGACACTATTTGGTATTTTGTTTTTGTGAAGTTCTTAACAACCTTATCACTTCGAAACAATTTATCTAATATACCCCAAAATGTCATAGTAACCTAGAAAATTAGTTTAATTCATCAAAAGTCTCAAATTACATTTATTTGGATATTTATAATATCAATTATTTTAATCTTTCATTAATAAGTTAATTACTTCATCATCATTGTGTCATAAATAAATTAAATTATATAATGTCTAAAAATTATAAATAAAATACTATTATGTATGAAATATTTTTATCTTTCTAAATAATATTTAAAGTCTAATGTATCTGATGTATAACCCAATATTAAAATGTTTTAGTTATGAAAACTTGAATTTAACACTTTTAACTCTTCTTTAAATTAAATAATAATAAATGTCCTAATTTAATATATGTGGACCTAAAGGGTCATATTTTATTCATAAGGTTGTTTTTGGTCGAATTAAACTTATCCAATAGAATTTGAAAATGTTTTAAGATAATTATAATATCATTTTTACCCTTAATTACCCTATTTACTTTTAAGAGTGGTAAATAAAAGTCAAAAGTTACTTTTCCCCAAAAATTATTTTCATCTTATTGAACCAATTTTTTCCTAATAAGTTTAACCATGTCTCTCATATTTTTCAAATTAAACTCAAAAAAGAAGTAAAATTTTGTTTTTTTAAAATTATCAAATGCTCTTATAAGGTGGGTAAACCACTCTAAAAAGTTCAATAAAATATTATACATCTAATTTTATTATAAAAAAGATTCCAATGAATTAAATTGAACTAATATTTTTATTATGTATCTATTTTGACTTAAAATAAATTTAAATAAAATAATTAATTATTTAAATAAAAAGTGGGTTTTAAACAATAACGTAGTGTTTTTCACTATTCATAAAAAATTGAATGTTTTCAGAAAAATACCAAAAATTCACCATAGTCTAATTTTGATATTCCAAATTCTAAAATAAATTCTATTTCACCAATTTTACAACATAAAAGTTTTATTAATTAATTTAAAATTAAATTTCGTTGTCAAAACAAAAGGCATATTTTTATGAAATAATAACTATCGAAAGATTGACACTTGTTTATGTCCAATTTCAAAGTGAAATCACATACAATGACCATAATTATATTAAATGGTAAAAATATAATCTATTTATACTTACAAACCAATAAAATGTACAATTTAACACTATATATTATTTTGATCAAAAAAGTTGTTTTGAGTTAAAATATAGTATTTTTCACTATTCACCCAAATATGAAAGTTATCAGAAAAACACCAAATTTTTTTTGAAACTAAATTCTTATGTCATGATTTTAAGGAAGATAATTATTTTTTCAAATTTAATATATAAATGTTTCAAATATTAGATTTAAAAGTGGTTCTCCATTAAAAGGCGGTAAAATTATATTTTTTAAAAATACTTCTTTTATCTGAAAAAAATGAATTTGTTTTTAAATTATGTATAAGAAACTCATAATATGTATTATAAAATTATAAGGATTATATAATGTTCAAATTTCAGTTAATAGTATTCATAACTTCTTTTGAACGGCTAGTTTGGTAAGTCGTGGTGCGCTTGAACTAGGTGTTACCTATAGTGAAAGTTATTAAATTATTTTGAAAAAATAACGTACTATGAAATCTTGCGGTGTTACATTCTTACCCTTGTATCCTCTAAATTTGAAATTGTTCTTCGAAAATAAAAGTTCGAAAATAGAAAATACAATTGTGGGAAAACCCACATTAGAAATTGTGTTAATAAAATTTAGTTATAATTAGAGGAAAAGGGAAATGAAAGGGTCACCAACAAATTATGATCTCGATTAAGAGACTATAGGTTAAAGTTAGAGACACATAATTGGAGGAAAAATGTAAATATTTATAGGGAGTGATTGAGGTCATCAATCATAAACAAGTGTAAAATTGAGGTCCTCAAATCCATCATTCTATGTTGATTTAAAATACCACTAGTTCAACAAAACATTAGGTATTAGGATAACACATTTTTGGTTTTAAGATCCCTTCCCTAAAGTTTAAGAATTAATTTACCCATATAATAAGAGGAAAAATATTAAATATATATATATATATGTACTTGACAAGTAGAGTTTCATCCTTCAACTGATTTCTACCACAAACTCATCTTTCACTCCAAAAGATTTCAAAAAAATATTCTATTTATCCTAATCATATAGGGTTCCAAAAATAATTAATTTATAATTATCTTATCAGAACCTTTAAAAAAACTAGATTATAGAATCCAAGGACTTCACATATTCTAGTAGTAGGTGATAAATCCCAATCTCACTAGGGGTGTGGGTTTGATTCTCACAGCTTTGTCCAACGCGATGGATTGTCACACGGTCTGCATGTTTTTCTTTTTATAACACTCCAACAATAAACTTAACAATAGTATCCAATTTAAATCTTAATCCATTCCAACCTTTAGACTTATCGAGAATACTTCTATCCAAACTCACAGTCCAAAATTTATAAGGAAGCTAAACACAATGAAGATCTTTTTTCCATGTAATAACATGTGAACACCTTCACCATGTATTATTTTAAAACATGGTAACACCCTGAATTACCATAAAACCTTATTGATCACTTTCTTGCTCCCTTATCCTTTATATAATACAGGATATATTCTGTATATCCAAAAATTTTGAATATTCCAACAATGATGAAATAAACAAACTATTAATCAGTTCTAAGGGAGTCAAGAATATCCAATATATTTTATCCAAATCAACCATATTTTATTCCAAAATCACTACCTGATTATTAGAACCATATTAAGAATTACCTTTCCTTCAACCAAGTATTTTCCAAAAAGTGTAGCTTACTATTAAGTCACTTTTATTAGAACCATAAAATCTCAAATCCTCAATAAAGTAGTACTTCTGTACAATACTTATTTATATCCATAATTCATATAGCCAGTATATTGTTGATACAACACTCAAATTAAATAATTCTATAATAAAAACATAAAAACACTAGTCATTCCTCTTCATCTTAGGTAGTATCATAACATGATTATTATCTCATAGTATCATTTGTGGTATACTCTGATGACTAGGACATTGATTCGCGTAGTGTCCCAATGCCTTGCAGATGAAGCATTTTATATTTGTAACCTTTTTATTTACCCTTGTAATCACATACTTTGTGTCCTTTTCTCCACAATTATAAAAAACTCCCATTCCCATCATGCATTTACCATGGAGATTATTTCCACATTTATCACATATGGGAAAAATCATTCTTTCCTCTCTTACCTTTATCCATCTTTCTCTCTACCATCCTTTTCTTCTCTTCCTTCCCTTCCAAGCCATAGGACTTAGAGAATTCTTTACTTATATTATTAACACATGATATTATTTCTTCATATGTTGAGAATACATGGGAGACTATTTCCCTTCTAAATGTTTGATTAATACCATGAATGATATGATCCTTTCTACTCTTTGGATCATAAGTATTGCTGGAGTTCTCATTCCTTCTAAAGGGCGCCATTTCTATACAATGGCCTACACTAGGTCAGTTTATGAATCACAATGAATAATTCCAAACTTGTAAAATACCTAACTTAAATTGAACAGTTTATGGATATAATCCATAATCATAAAAATATTTTCTTTTAGGAGCTATATACTCATAAATCCTTCATAATGATTTGTAAAGAAAATGATAATTCTCCTAAGAATATCCCCTAAGAGTTTTGTAACCAAGAGTGAAGAAAGGCCCATTGTTGTGCACCAGTTCCCATTCGAGTCTAGCTCAAAGCCGTGTTTTTGGGTTTTACCCCTAGGTACAGCTATGCTAGAGCTGCCTCTACCTTCTTGTATCTAGACTGGGATGTATTTTCTTGGAAAACTAACAAAATATCTACATTAACAAAATTATACAATGTTCTTATATACAAATCCTCAATGTCTATCTTAGGGTAATGTGATCTAATCAGAGTTTATCTAAATCTAGTTTCCAAGGTTATTGCTAAACTTTCTCTGATACCAATTGTAATGCCCCAACCCTAGATTTCTGGAGTCGGTGCATTATTTTAATACATTTTCATGATTACAAGGAATCATGTCCCGAAAGAGTGATTAGTTTAGATGTCTTGGAAAATAGATTACATACATGAACGTTACATTACACTTTATAAAATACAACACAAAAAAAATTCCTTTGGTAATGCCATTGTTCCCTTAGCTTAACCATGCATCTCAAACATAAAACACATTTTGGGATCCTGGGAAAATAAATTATAAGAGAGGGGTGAGCTCAGATGCTCAGTAAGGGTAATTAATTTAGCAGATGATATAAACTTTTAAGGTAAGATGCGTAATAAAAACAATAGCCTTTTAAATATAAACTTGAACATAAAATGGAAAAAATAAAACAAACATTACCATATAAACATGCACATGGATATTATACTAGTCAAATAATCACATGTAATAACTAATTTCATAATGAGGGAATATATAGTAGCATACTTTAATTTTTGTGTTAAGGTCTCGTGCTAGGACCCAGGGGGTAACTATAACCGGACCCCACGCAGAGAGCCTCTATAACCAGACTCCAACCCGGAGAGCCTCTGTAATTGGGCTCCAACCCGGAGATCCTCTGTAAACGGACTCCAACCCGAAGAGCCTTTGTGACCAGACTCCAACCTGGAGGGTCTGCTATAACTGGACCCCAACACTGAGGGCTTACTTTTACTAGTCCCCAACCCAGAACATACAAGTCCAACACATTCGTTTTAAGAAGAGGTTTAAATATAACAGAAATATTCGTATTAAAACTAGTATATGAAATGTCAATACGTTAACCATAAACCATGAATGGCATAAAAATTTCTCATCCACATTCAAACATATCAGAAAACCCTAAATACAATATGGAAGATTTATATCATAATAAATCAACTTCAAACAAGTTTAAAATCCATCAAAATATGTTATCATAGATGAAAATGATCAGTAAAATTCTTTGAGAGAAATACCCCTTTTTCATGGAATCATTTAAAAGTCTCAAATATTATAAAGGAATTCATTTCTGTAAAAATAATTTTGAAAACATGGACATTAATTAAAAGAGTTTAGAAATATAAATCTTTAAACGATTTAAAATGATGATATAGTTAAATAAACCCTCCTATAAAACCTTAAAAGATCCCTTTTATTTTTTTTATGAAATTTGGACATTGATGATAACTATGTCCCAGAAAATACATACACATAAAGAATCTCGAATAATTATGAGATTGAGGAAATAACCCTTAATTTGTACTTTTTCTTGGTTGAGGGTAAGTTAATCTCCGGTATAATAGTTAAATAATTGTTATTAAATTCTACCAAAACCATATACATAATTATGATATCATATATGATCTTCTAATAATGCTTTGTTAACGATATTTTAGTATTATCGTCGTTTCAAGTGTAAACTGATTCATTTTCTTTTATATTATTTATTCTGTGAGTCATGTTTGTTATGGATGGGATGTTTCTTATTCATATCTAAAGTGATATCAAGTCTTTAAAAATTATTTTTAATCATCAAATGAATATTAGTCATGAATGGTTACGATGGGGAATGAATCTCATCGCATTCGTGGAGACGGTAGTCCATACGTACGTACGAGTGGTAATATCATTCTTTTGATAATAAAATTGTATATAATTGGATGTTATATCATATATAGAGATTCATTTTCATGTTATATTTCTTATTTACATCAATTATACATCATTATAATACCCATCCTAATAATAATGTATTGAATAACAACTATACCAGGACTTGGAGACGGTAAGCCATACGTACACACGTTTGGTGACATGTCATGAAAATGATGGATAGAATAATGAATATGGTTGTATCATATTTATAATAACATCATAGTATATAGAATATACTGGAGTAATTATTTTTAATGGAAATAACCATGAATGAAGAAGTGGAATAAGAAAAGAACTTGAAAGATTTGATGAAATATTTACCACTTCTTCAGGTTCTTCCTTTTGATTTGATCAAAAGGGATCTTTAGGTTGGTTTTATGACTAAAGAAAGGAATATATGATGATGGTAGTATAGTTAAAAGGATATTTGGGTAGGGGTTGGCCTTGATAAAGGGCTTTGAATGTGTGAATTTGAGAGAAGGGGGAGTTCCCTTTTATAAGAGGGGTGAGGGGAACCTTAAGAAACATTTGAAATATTATTTTATAATAAAATAATATTCGGTTTATAATGACTCCAAATTGGTTTAATTAGAATATAAAGTGGTGATGGGTTGAAATACTCTCAACCAATATGTTTTAGACAAGTTTAGGTTACCATTTTTACCTTATCATTTAGATTTAACTCTATGTTAAATAATTTAACTTTTACCATGTCTTGTTATATTGTTACACTATATGGTTAATAAACATACTATAAACATAATGAATATCCTCAAGTGGTTCATTAATGACATATATAATATTATTTAATCCCTTTTGACGAGCCTTATATTTTTAGGGATGTTATATCAACCAATAATATAGTATTTGTTTTAAAAATTAATTTATGTCAATTTTGACACTATTTGGTATATTGTTTTTGTGAAAGTCATAATAACCTTATCACTTTGAAATATATTTATCTAATAAACCCTAAAATGTCATATTAACCTATAAAATTAGTGAAATTTATCAAAAGTATCAAATTAAATTTATTTGCATATTTATCATATCAATTATTTTAATCTTTCATTAATAAGGTAATTACTGCATCATCATTGTGTCATAAATAAATTAAATTATTTAATATCTGAAAATTATAAATAAAATACCATTATGTAGGAATTTTTTTTATCTTTTTAATTAATATTTATAGTCGAATTTATCTTATGTATAACATGATATTAAAATGTTTTAGTTATGAAAACTTGAATTTAACTCTTTTAACTCTTCTTTAAATTAAATAATAATAAATGTCCTAATCAAATCCAAGTGGACCTAAAGGGTCATATTTTATTCATAAGGTTGTTTTTGGTCGAATTACACTTATTAAATAGAATTAGGACATGTGTTAGGGTAATTATAATATCATTTTTACCCTCAATTACCCTATTTACTTTTAATAATGGTAAATAAAAATAAAAATTTACTATTATTCAAAAAATATTTTTTATCTCATTGAACCAAATTTTAATTAATGAGTTTATCCATGTCTCTCAGATTTTTTAAATTCAACTTACAGAATTGGTAAAATTATGTTTTATACAAATTTTCAAATGCTCCTAGAAGATGGGTAAAAGTCTGTAAAAAGTTCAATAAAATTTTATACATCTAATTTTTTTATAAAAAAGATTTAAATGAATTAGATTGAACTAATATTGTTATTATCTATCTATTTTGATGTAAAATAAATATAAATAAAATAACTAATTATTTAAATAAAATGTGGTTTTTAAACTATAACGCATTGTTTTTCACTATTAATCAAAAATTGAATGTTTTTAGAAAAATACAAAAAATTCACCGTAAGATAATTTTGATATTCCTAATTCAAAAATAAATTATATTTTACCAATTTCAAAACATAGAAGTTTAATTAATTAATTTAAAATTAATTCCCATTTTCAAAGCCAAAAGGCATATTTTTAAGAAAGAACAACTATCAGAATATTGACACTTGTTTATGTCCAATTTCAAAGTGAAATTACGTACAATGACCAGAGTTGGATTAAATGGTAAAAATATAATCTATTTATACTTAAAAACCATTAAAATATATAATTTAACACTATAAATTATTTTTTTTTAAAAATGTTGTTTTTAGTTAAAATATAGTATTTTTCATTATTCACCTAAATATAAAAGTTATCAGAAAAACACCAAGAACTTATTGAAACTAAATTCTTATGTACCAATTCTAATGAAGAATATTATTTTGTCTAATTGATTATATTATAGTTTCAAATATTTGATTTAAAAAGGGTTCACTATTAAATGGTGGTGAAATTTCATTTTTTGAAAAATACTTCTTTTATTAGAAAAAATGAATTTGTTCTTAAATTATATCTAAGAAACTCATAATATGGATTTTAAAATTATAAAGCTTCTATAATGTTCAAAATTATGTTAATAATATTCATAGCCACTTTTGAATAGCTAGTTTGTTAAGTTGTGGTGCGCTTGAACTCGGTTTTGCATGTAGTGCAAGTTATTGATTTTATTTGAAGAAATTACGTACTATGGAGTCTTGGGGTGTTACACAAATTCATTGGGAGTTTTTAGGGAAATATATGGAATTATTATTGATGATTACTTTACTGTTTGAGATTTCAAAAAATATTCTTTGATTATTACTCTATCAATATCAACCTTAATGAAACCAAATCTAGAAGAAATTCAACAGCGATACACGTCATTGAATTGTATTTCCATTCCAATTTTAATAACCTTAATTGGTGGTGGTCTGACCAATTACAGATTAATTCACCAACGTGGGGTCCACGTGGTCACCTAGAATATTTATCCACCTTGATTGATTTTTTCATGTCCCTATATGTCCAAATCATCTCCTATTCTATAAGATAATGCTGCTGACCAAAAATCCTAGTATTTTAAAAAAAATTTCACATAAATTTGATATTTATTCTAAAACATATGATCTAATAAAAAAATACATAAAATCTATTAAATTTCTAAATTTATGAAACACACCGATTTTATCATAATAAATACTTTAAATCCAAAATTTATGCAAATAAACTCATATTAATGAATCTAGGGGGTCAAAATATTTTAAGTACATATAAAAAATTTTGAGAAAATTATCTCAATTAATTCCCCCACACTTAGCACTTGGACTCTTGGATAAGTAATAATTAAAATCAAATCACATCCAAGTTTAAACCCATACCCACCAGATCCATCAAATCAACACCATGAAACAATATGATATCATACCTCATCAAAAATATTATTTCACGTTATCCATTTAGATCATTAAATATATTTTCACTGCATTTCTCATCCCGTTCAAACAAAACCCTCACCACACATGAATTTTCTCTCATCTCACAATGTTGAATTTTTAACAAGTATTTTCTCATCCAAACCCATGAAAGTGTCACCATAGGCTTGATAAATTCCTACATCTCTACCTGATGTGAGTTAAGAACATGTTATTATCATGTGAAATTTGTAGGGATTTTCTATGGATTCTTGTTTGTGGTATTTATATGTTAAAATTTATGAAGCCGAATGAGGAGGGCCTAAAAAAGTATGGTTTGGTTCCCGGAAGAAGTAAAGTGAATGTATAGAATATTAAAAAAATGTTCTAGAAGCATCACAATTAAGTGATTTAAATAAGTAAAGATAGTGAGCTATGGAATGAGATTCATCATATCAGAGTACTTTTAAAGAAACTCCAAAAGATTTGAACTTGAAACAATGTCATTTCCAGTAGTAATATAAGCCTATATTCTTGGAATAAGTTGTTTCACTAATTGTTATGGGGTTCAAAAATGGAAATGATATTATTTTAACTCAAAATTTTCAAAAATACAAATAATTTGAAAAAGAAAAACCCAAAATTTTAAAAAAAATACATTTTCAAACCATAAAAACAGAAAAAATGAAAATCCTAAACGAAAAAAAGTTCCCTCCCCCACATTCAAATGATTTAGTTTACTCAATCCAATAAAATTTATTTAACATGTAAGTATATTTTTAAATTAATCATAGAAATCAAGAATGTGTAAAAGAGAGGTACAACCTAACTTATTAGTAGTCCAACATTGAGTAATGCTCATAAGTGTTGCTCCATGAAAACTGATAAGAAATAGAAAAATAACAAAACATAAGAAATTTATTAAAATAAATGAAAGTATAAATATAATGATAAAATAAGGATATATCTTGCTTTAATACCTCATGTGGGCCCTGGGTTTTGATTGCCTCTATATGGAAGTTCCAATCGGTTATCCCCAAATTGATGATGGATGAAGTTTCTTGCTCATCCAACAACAAATATTCTTCTTTCCAACATTAACTAATTTCTTTTCCTTGTTGAGGATAATTACATGTATAGAGTAGACCTGATTCGCATCCTTCACTACTAGTTACCTCTTGCATAGTGGTGGTAGGATGAAGTATGGAACCTCCTCATCGTCAGTTGCTACTTGTCAAATGACATCTTTTTTTCATTGCATGCTTAATAGGGGCCACCTGAATTGAAATTTCAATGGGAAAGTAAATATGGATTTCTAAATGAATAAAATTTAAAGTTGAGCAATCAAAAAATTATCCCTTTTGCAATTATTGGACTCTGTCTTGATTTCCTCAAACTTATCTTCGTGGAATTCTTCATGGGATTCCTGAAATTCATGTTCAATAATATCAGGGAGCTCCATGTGGTCATCAATAGGTGCATGTTCGGTTTCTTCCTATTCCACTAAGGCAAAACAGGGATTGACTTAATCTAAAAATTCAAAACCATAAGGAGTGATACTCAATTTAGATTGTATAAAATCATAAAATGTAGTGTTTCAGAAAGAATCATCCCCCTTATATGGTTATTTTTCAATAAATTATTTATTGGTAAGTACCTATTGAAGTTGGATCTTAGTGGATGGAGGAAGGTAGTCAGGCTCCTCCATCATTTCTTCAAATTCTACCATTTTGATGGCTTCCACATCAGCTATGGCTAGAGTGACATGAATTGGTACTGGATATTCTACTTTTAAGGGATATGGGAGATCATATTTTACATCATACTCATTCTAGAATTCATCTAGATCTCATTGACCTCCCACATATAGCTCACCAGGCATGTATTTTTCATCATTAATCCACACTAGCTTATCATGGTCCTCTTGGATCTGGTTCCTAAAATATGTGGGATGTTGATATTTCTCAAGTGTGGCCTCATCATCATGGATTTATTAAGTGAAATTGGGGAAAACTAATGGTTCTTCCTTCTTGGACTTGAATCATTGTATGTATGTTCGGATCTCAGCGTCCATGGCTATCAAATCTTCATGTGATATCCATGTTTCTAGGCCTCTCTTCTTCAGCTTGACCATTATCATAAGATCATCAACCCTTATTTGGAGTTCCTCCTCAGAGTATTCTGTTTCTTGTTCATTCACAAGTGAGTAATTTTTCCATGTAGAATAATAGATGTTCAGATACATTATGGAACGATAATTTTTTATGTTTTTTAATTTGTAAAGAGTCAAATATTTACAATTAGATTGTGGAACTACCTCCCCCACAACGAGGCCACGTTTTGATGCACGCCTGTTGTGGGGTTTGGAAAATAATTATTTCTTAAGATAAAATTTATTAAGGTGGTTGACCTAGGATATCTACCGAAAAGGAGTGCACATAAAACAGTTTTCACTTTTAATTAGTGGAAAAAATGGGGTGGTTTTTGAACTGACTTTGATTTTGGAAAGAGATGAGAATGATATTAATTAGGAAAATGATTGTTTTTTTCTTCAAAAAACTATATAATGAAAACTATGACATGAAAATGGTGATTAAGTTGGGTTATAATTATTTTTTCAATGTTATCCTTGTTCAATTTTATTCAAACTTCTTCTGCTAAGTCTTTTAAAGTCAGATTCCATGATCATTTCCTCTCGTCAATTTGGTCAAATGGTGATGGTGAGAGAATACCATACCAATATCTATGTTTGGTCTACTCTCATTCCATATGCAAGAGATTTGTAATAAATATCCTCAATTGACTTGGTAAATACCCAATCAGGTATTTTTTATCCCAAACAATCAAAAAAATTCACTACCCCACTATCACGTAATGGAAATCGTCGAGTACTTCACAACTAATCCTTGGTTTATTCCATCATATATAAACCAAAAACTATTTAAGGGAGAAAATGATCATTGAAAAAAGTGAAAATAAATAATGGAATCCAAAAAAAAATATGATCAAACTTGAAAATAAAACCACTATATGAAATTGAAAACAACATTTCAGAGGAGTGATAGAACTTTTCTTCACCAAAGTGCATGAACTAAAGATTTAAAAAAAATAAAAAACTACCCTTCCCCAATCACTTAAAGGACAATCCAACTGTGGTAAGTTTAATTGCAATCTATGTGGAATAATAAGGTGTTACAAAACTATAAGAAATAAAAGAAAAAACTAAAATAGGAACATCTGTTGCACAGATATTATCCTCTAAAAGATTACTCATGTTTGGCCCCACTCCCCTTCAAATAAGCATGAGACCCCTTCTCATAGGAATCTCCAAATCTAATTTTATTTCTATAAAAAAATATAAAATTAATTTGGATTTTATATAGATTTATGTTGAATTATTATTGAGGATGAATTTTTCTAGACGAGAATTACAGAAATCATCTTTGAATGTTGATTATTCAATATCTACCATAATGAAACCAAATCTCCAATATATTAAACTGAGATAAGTGTCGTTCAATTATATTTACATTACGATAGGAATAACCATAATTAGTGGTGTTATGACGGATTTATGATCAATTCACTGAGGTGGGGTCCATGCGGTCGCCTAGAATATTTCTCAACTTTGACTGAATATTTCGGGTCCCTATATTGCCGAATCAGCTGTTATCCTAGAAGACAAAGTAGTAACCCATAAATCTGGGTATCATAAAAAAATATTAACATCAATGGGATATATATTATAAATTAAATGATCTAATTACTAAAATAAATATATTGTGTTAAATTTAAACAATTTGGAAACATTCCAATTTTAGCACAAAACAAACCATAAATCCAAAATTGTTGCAAACAAACTCAAATTGAAGAATTTGGGGGGTTTATATATTTTAAATACAGATGATTTTTTTTGAAAATGATATCTCTAAAATAGATTAATCCTTATTTTTAGTGAGGTAAAACACTTTTATTGCATTTTCAAATAAGATATTATAAATTAAAGAAGATTTGTTCAATCCAAATATGGATAGTTGTTATAACATAACTTAGTAATGTCATTTGTAACTTCAAAACTATTGGTTTTTATTATATATATGAAATTTACTAACCCTTTATCACTTTAATACCCTAAATTAACTTACAACCACTTCCAAATATGTCTGATTTATATACAAATAAACTACCATCCATGTCTATTTTCTTACAAAAAACCAAATTTAATCCTATTGGTATCACCCATTCAGGTTTATTCTACACAATACAATATTTTTTAGTGCATATTAATTCTATTTTAGATTCCATGTATTTTTACCATTTTTTAGAATCCTAAATCTTGATGACATCTCAATTAGTGGTACATTCATCATCTATAAATAACTCTTCATCATAATTAAATATTAGAAATATATATCACATGAACTCCTTAAAATTTCCTCCTGACCATTAAGGTTATTGTGTTACATCAATTTGTTCTTCATACATAAATCTTTGTGGAACTATCTCATCTTCCACCTCATGAAAAAAATACTTTTTTATATTCAACTTATCTATTTTCTATATTCCTTCTAATGACTCCACAATTGATATATTTCATCTCAATGAATTAATAAATCTTTCCACAAACATTTTGCATTTATTAGGATTATAGAAACAATATCCCATTTTTTATTTAGGATAACCAAAACATATTAAATTTTAAAATTTAATGTCTATATTTTTAGAATCTAAATGTTGTGTGAATTATTCACATACCAAAATATTTTTAAAATACCTGAAGGGATATTTCCCTGACGATATCTCATATGGGTTATTTATGAAAACTTTATAAGGAGTACAATTTTAAAAGAATGTAGTAATATCTATATCATGACCCCTGATTGTTATAGGAATTTCACACAAACACATCATTGATTGAACAATGTGTAATAATGTATTATTACTCCACTCAGACACACTATTCCACTGTGGTGTTCCAAGAGGAGTGAGTTGTGGAATAATTCCACAATCCCTCAGATGCTTAGTGAATTCATAGATAATTTATTCACCAACCTGATCTGATTATAGGATTTTAGTGAATTTATCCTTTTATTATGGTTTTTTAGAAACTATTTGAACGTTTCAAAAGATTTTATACTCATGTCTCATCAAAAACAGAAATACATACCAACTAGTCACTTGTATAAGTTGTGAAGTACCTAAATCAACCAGTTACATGTGTACTCATCAGTCCACATACATAACTATGGATGGTATCATAAAATCCACTATCCCTTTCACTATTACCACAAAAAGGATATTTGGCGATTTTACCTAAAAAATGATTCATAATTCTCAAACAATTTGTAATTTAATTATTTCTATAATTCATCTATATAGAGTATATATATTTGTGTATTTTTAATATTCCAAGAGTGATAATGCCAATGATATATGGGATTATAATCAAACATAATTCTATTAATGTATATGTTATAATAATTATTGTGAATATATAAAATGTATAGAAAATTCATTATGTTCCCAATTCCACCAAAAAATTCAACCATATGTACAAAAAAACTCTTGCTATTAATAGTGAATCAAAAACAATTTTTTATAGACGAGATAAAAAAAATAAAATTTCTATTTATGGAACACAAATAATAACAATTCTATAATTCTTTCATTAATAAAATTATTTAAGAGATATCATAAGCCGTTACTAATGCAACAACAACTTCTCCATTACTAACATGAAGACACACTTCATCCAGTTTAAATTCCTTCATATCTTTGAGTTTGTGTTTTTATTCCCAAAGGTGTAATGAAAACACAATATCTAACACCATTGATTCATAGTTAGTTAAATATATATTAATTGAATTCATTTCCTGAGGCATGAAATGATTATTTTCTGGGAGAACACTTATCAACCATGAATACTAATTTTTTACTATCTGATAGGTCATACCTACAAGAAATATCAAAATGATTATCATGAGATAATCCATAGACAATGAAAAATAAATATCTATGGTTGGGTATCATGTATTATATATAGTCATTAAGTAAATTTAACTAAATTACTCCCATAATAAATTATGAACTTATACATTATATTTACTTACTCAAAAAACTGCCATATTTTTCCAAGTAAGGAGTCAACCTTGGAAAAATATCACCACATAGTTATTTAGATATATAATTATCCCAATAAAATAATTTTAATTCATGTATAGTTGAGTAGGAAAGTATTATCTGAAATATATTATATGAAAGAACTAAATTCATTTCTGCTGGTATACTAAATTTATGTTTTTATTAGCTAAGTGTTATCCAAAGCTCACAATGGGATTTGTTTACTAAACTTTTTAGGTTATCCATTTCCAAAATTCTATACACAACATAATCAATGGGAATATTACTTTTGTAGAAAATACATAGTTTCATGATCATGTTATTGACATGCGCTTATTCGAAATGAATCTAACACTTCATATTTTAAATGTATTTTTTTTAAAAGTATGAGTAGATTAATATATATATATATAATATTATACCCATTACATCTTATGAAATATTTATTTCATCATGTGT
Source organism: Viscum album (assembly GCA_963277665.1). Taxonomy (NCBI): domain Eukaryota; kingdom Viridiplantae; phylum Streptophyta; class Magnoliopsida; order Santalales; family Viscaceae; genus Viscum; species Viscum album. The sequence continues at coordinate 2,099,605,561 of OY728150.1, forward strand.
TCATTACTTTATGTATTCATGTTTCTAATGATTTAGTTTTAGTATCCTTATTCCATCCACTAATTTAATATAACCACAATAAATAAAATTGTAACTCCTAACACAACACCCAAGTTTATGTCACTCAACTATAAAAGGAAAATATATTCATACACATAAAAATTAATATTAAGCATAAAGTAAAATATATATTTAAGTAAATTAATAGAGTTATAGGAGATGAAAATATATACAAGAGTAATCTTAGAGAAATAGATAACCATCCTCTCACTTTTATAGAACACGACCCAATCCTTCAGTCCTGTGGGTATTTGAACTAGAAGTCCCTATCCTTGAGGATAATTTACTCAAGGGTGAATTAAAATCATGATCACCCTAACACCTAATATTAAAATACTATATTAAGTAACTATCCTTGATATCATAAGTCCAAAAACAAACTATACCCAAGATAAATTAAATGTGAATCGTATAAAATTCCACATATCATTTAATGTAGGGTTCTATCAACCAAAATAATTTTTTCATATAAATTTATGAATGAAAACTCTATATTTTTTTAGATTCTCTTTATAAATTTGAATATAATGGAATGGATTAATAAATAAAAACATTATTTATTTTCAAAACATAATAAAAAACAATGAATTTTCTTATTTTTTAGTCATGAAAGATACAATTATATAATACATAACACTTAAAATTTATTAGAAAATTATAATCTACAAGAAAATTTAATAAAATATAAAATTTTAATATTTTGTAGGTATATAATATTTTATGACCACTAATAATATTATTAGTTTAAAATACAAATGAAACTAGAGAGAGGTAGATCCATTTGTAAGAAATATTATAATATATAGATTCAATCATACACTATGATTATATCATTGAATAAAAATTATTTAGTCATAATACCCATTTCGTATTTTATGATTTAGTGGATATTGTAATTTCATTAGAATACTCTATTTTTTTTAAACCCCAGATTTGAATCATTTTTTATGATATTGTATCTTATATGGTATATGACACATAAAATCCATAGATAACCAATACATCATAATCTATAATATGGATCAACCATATACTATGACTGAAAAAATAGATGGTTACAACATATCATATTTTATGATATAAATTATAATGTGTTATGATATGAAATTAATTGAGAAACATGAAGAATAAATACATTTAATCCTTAAAAAACAAGAATTTGACACCACTTATGGGATTTAGTGAATCATATAATGATCCTTGGTATCCGAAACAAACCCAAATATGTACCTCTCTATCATTAAGGATAAAAATTATTGGAAAATAAAAATAACATAGTAAACATGTAATGAAAATGAATTTGTATCCATTATAAAACCTTTATGATTGATTATGAAAATAAGAGTGACCAAAATATCTCACATCTATAGGTACTACACCAAAATTAGATTCTCCATCACAATAAGAGGATTTTGAACTCTCAAAAGGGGTTCCTGATCCTTATTTGAAAGATAAATGTCAGTCTGTGTTGAAAAAGATTTCTTTTAAAAAAATGTATCTAGGGAGAACATTGGGAGGGAAATATTCCCTTTATATAGTTATTCATGATTCTTTTAATTTATAAAGATCATCAACAGTATTGAATACATCATATGACATATCATGGAACCATTGCATTACTTCCAATTGCGTGATCATCATAGCAATGCTTCACAGAATAATGCACATTCCAAAATGATGTGATGAAACCATGAGTGGGGGAAGTGGTAGATGCATACATCCAATACATTGCATATCATATTCTTATCATTTCATATTATATAGTAAACAAATGTATCTGATGATTCATATATGATATGTGTATATACTAAGGTATGATATAAATCTCATGAATATCATAAAATATAATCTTGGATATCATAAAATATGAGTAACCCATTTTTTAGTGCATATCCATTAGTATATAGTAGAGTGTTCTGTTTATTATTACTTTCTTTTCTTTGGTAATCTGTTGACCTTAGTACTCTTATGATAACGAAGTCAATAGTATGACATTGGGACAACTCAAAGTTCATGAGAGCCCTTGCAAGGGTGGTGGAATATGAGTTGCCTCTATGATAGTGATAAATGATGCATATGTTCTTTTTAATCTATGAATTATAGGGATATATCTGGTAAGATAGGTGGGATAACCTCTTAGTGATGAGATATGACTCATGTTTTAGATATTTAAAGCATGATAGAAAAATAAAATGAAAATTTGAATGTTATTTCTTAAGATCAGTTTCAATATAAGAGTATAAGCTAAGAAAGAGGGGTTATCCTAGGCTAGTAGATTCTATATAGGTGAAAGAATGGGTAGATTCTCTATATTATGGAATCTATGAATGGGAATTGAAATCAAGTATATGTATTAGTATGTTATAGGTACCCTATATTGGTGTTGATAATGAATTCATATTTATAGTTTCATGAATATAATGTGTCTGATATTCATGGAAGGAATGGAGAACTAAATTATTAGGAACATGACCCTTATACTTATCAAATATGACTCATATTCTCATTATTGGTGTGGAATGAAAGGGTGACGCTAGGATGTAGGCTTACTTGGATATGCATTGTTTTGAAAAACAAGGATATTTTAAACCATTAAGAGTATATTTTGAATAAACTATTATATTGGAAATAATAGAGTGATATTCTAATTGAAATAATTAAAATATTGGTGTATGTGATTGATATGGGATATATGGTAATGATTTTAGTGGTGGTTAGGTGTTTATCATCCTATATGGCCAGTAAAGTATTCCAATTTCAAAATTTTGGTAAAAATATCCACGATCTCTAGAGTTTTTTGTGAGGTTTATAATAAACCTCGGAGATTAGGTAATTGTTACATTATCTGTAAAATGTAATGTAATGAGACACCTTCCCAAAATGATGTTTTGGCTCAGCAGGTGTTCTAGTTCATTTTATTGAGATTCTTATGGGACTAGGGACTTAAAAGGTGCTTATAAATTACTACAGTGCATATTCATTACTTGTTTTTTTCATAATCTTGGATCTTGGTCATGGGGTGAAAATGAAATTATGTGAATGACCATTCTAGGGTTGTGATATGAAATATTGTGATGTTATAAAGGATTAATAAAATATATATTATATGATGATTTTGGTAAGGGTGTTAAAACTTCATACTCTATCATTTTATGGTCAAACCAGGGAATTTTTCATATGATGATAAAGTGTAAATAGAATAAGGAAAACTAGTCGGTTAAGGTATGACCAGTTCATGAAATGAGGTAATAGAGGATCTATTAGGTAATAATTGAGTGGTCATGAGAGTTTTGGGTACGAAAACAATCAGCTCCTAGGGGGGATGATCTATTGTCTATGTGAAATGTGAATTGTTTAATATTGATTGTTGGGTCTTGTGGGCCAATAAGGATTCAAGTTTATAATTATGACAGTTTTGGAGTAAAGGGAATTCACCACCAATTATGATTTTTCTACTTATTAAATCATGAACTACTTGTGGTATGAGGAGGTGTCCACAATGGGTTGGAACGTTTTATTCTCTTGATAATAAGCTGATCGAGAACAAATTTTTTGGAACCTTCATCAAAGAATACATAAATGTTTGTGTATACATTTTTATTACACATACCCCAGATTAGGGCTCATGGGTTGGGTCTATCCAGTAACTATGAGAAAGGTGCATGAGTTTCATTTCACTGTTGATAGTGGAAATCAATTAAGGCCATCCTCAGAGGAAAAGGACAAAGGAAGTGTTATGGTAGGTAGTATACCATATTTTATGTTTTCATTATGAACCTTATTTTATATGTATCAAAGTGACCATTGGATTTGATTAATTTTGAAAACCTGAGCTGGCAGTAGTTAAGACCACATAATTTCATTAGGTGATAAGGAGATGAGTTATACTTGGTAATTGGAAATTCCTAGTTGTGGGTGTTGAATGATGGGTATTAGTTGATGTTAGTGTGTTCAATAATAGACTAGATAACTTTTCTATTTATGAAATAATGGAGATGTCTATGTATTATATTAGAGAAACAGATTGTTATGGTTGTAATTTTTAAAAAATAATTGATACTCTTTGGAGAGTATGGATATTGGAATATGAAATCATGAATTGTTGTTATAAGTGTGGTCTGAGAGGAGAGACCATAGGTTTTCATGATAATATTATGGACATTTTTTAGTCAATATACAAGTAATATGAGGCATAGTTTGGACAAGGTAAGTAAACAGATGATGTGATTTTACGAGAATGAGAATTTATGAATTTCTAGAGAAGGGGTCTATTATCATAGATTTGGGGAAACTATTCATCACCATGATGCATGTTCCTTAAGGTATCAATTTTAGTCAGTGCAGTTGGGTAACACATAGTTCATTTAGAATATTATAGATCAAAATGGGTGAGATTAGAATTATTGTACATCATTGGAAGAATAATAAGAATTTTTAATTAGTCATAGTTTGAGGCATCTAGGTGTGGTGAAGCTATTCTTTTTTGGGTGAATTTTTTTTCATGATAAAAGTTACTTAAATATATGTATTATAAACATGAATCATAATTTGGGGACTGATTTAAGACATTGAATATATTTTACTAGATTAGAATATCATGTTCTATGTTTCAAATGCACTAAACTATTATATTCCTCATGTGTGTGATTTTGTAATGTAAAAATGTTAATGTAAAGAAAGGAATTTCCATGTTTTGGAAGCCTAGGATTATATAGTTTGTATCAAAAGAAAGGATTAGTTAACCTTTGGAAATCAAGATGAGAAAAATTTATTGAGATTCATAAGGATATTTCTAAGGATATGTCTAGGGATGTCTCTATGGATAAGTCTGTGGTTGAATCAAATTGTAGGAAAATAACCTAGAATTTTGGTAATGGAAAAATTGAGTGATTTCCATGTAATTATATCCACGTCTAGATACAAAAAGTGTATGTGGCTCTGGAACATATGTTCCCTAGGGTTACCACCCCAAAAACACCGTATTCATATTGAATATTTTGGGTACTACTGCAAGATAATGGGTCTTACTGAACACATATTTTGACACTCCTAGGGGATTTTATTTGGAAATTAAAAAAACTATTTGCAAACCATCATAAAGGATTAAAACAGACGATAAATATGAATGAACTAGGATAAACCTAAGGTGTCATGTATTCAATAGAAGGCATCTTGATTTAGACCACTTAAATGATTTTTCAGACTAAGTGATTTTCTATTATTATAAGTTTTTCTCAGACTATGGTTTATGGTTTTATTAAATAGAGGGAACCAGAATGAATCACGTTAACACTTATTATAATGGAAATTATAGTTACTACGTACAAAAAAATTGGACGATGACTAGAGATAATGATATTGTGATTATGCATAATAACCTATCATGATATATGATTAACAATGTGAACTTCAGTGAGATTATAGAAACATCAAATAAGAGGAATTCATACTATTATGAAAGTTTATATGGTAATGACCTCAGAGGAAAGAAGTATAGGGTTATTACATGTCAAGATTGTGGGAATAAAAACTGAGAAGAATATATCAAATGTAAGGGAAGATGATATCAATGTGGGAAAAGGGTCATAGAGTGAAAATTTGATGAGGAGTTTAATGTATTATCTTTGTAGAAAATTATAATTACCTAACAAAATGCACTAATTCAAGAATTAACTTCTATATCAAAGAAATAAATATTCCACTCAAATCATTTAAGTGGATGGAATGAAGTATTTAAGTATATGGATTCAAGAATTATGGATTATAAACTATATAAGGATTGTTCAGTGTATGTTTTTAATTAAGGATTTGAAAGAATATATTGAATGATGTTCATGGACTAGAAGTGCGATTCAATGAAAATGTGATATTTTGATTATGGGTAGACCACCATTAATATGTTCCTATTATTGATAAAATGGAATTTACTATGGATAAAGTGAAGACTCATATGTAATAACTAAATCATATACTATTTACGACCTCAGAACTGATAAATGATTTATTGAAAAAGTGGTTTATGTTATCAATGAGGCAGTTTAAAAATATTTAAATTTGAGGAATATATCAAATAAAATATGGTTAATGTATTAAATTTTGAATCATGTATTTTTTCAATATGGTTTTATGGTAATTTAGGTTAATACTTTGTTTTAAGAGAATACATGTTGTAGGTATTTACATGTTTTTCATATAACAATCAAGAGATACGTAATGATATTAGAGGGAGATAAGTTGATTTTGAGAAATGAATTGACCTTATTTATAAATATTTTATTTCAAAGTATTTTTAGGTTAACTATTTATGAAATGGTTAAGATAAAATTCAGATGAGGTTTTAGAGATTAAAGTATTACATCTTCATTTGAGGATTTATTCATATTGGATAACAAATGATATCATTTTTAAGATAAAAATAACACCTTATAATTGTATTATTTATCTTAATTTGTGATTTAGACAAAAAAAACCTATTATAGAAAGATATGAAGTGTAAATTCATCAAGTTACAACCGAAGGATGAAACTCTTACGATAAAATAATCATATATCAGGTAGGTAAATTTTTATATGTTCTTAATATTGACAAAAAAGGACATCTCCATAACTCATAAAATAATATAGAAACACAAATATTATCCTAGTACCATCATTTCTAATCAATGGAATGGTCCATTAAATCATCATAAAATTATTATTATTTTGGACATTAACCTTCACTGGATCAACAATTTCTCTATAGTAATGTACACTTTTCTTCCATGTATGATTTTTACCTCCCACATATGTTCCACGTTTTGGAAACCTAGTTCATGTTATTTTAGATTACCTTTTCACACACCATTACCTTTTTTAAAATGATATTTTATTAACCCTTTTTACAATAAGGGGTTATATGAATGACTTTTTAAATAATAATCCTTTTATTATATAGGAATACTTTAATGGAAAATTCCATTTTAAAGAATGGTAGAATATAACACAAAGAGTTTTTATAATTCATTTTGAATATGTTAATTTTCATTAATGGATTGATTTCTATGAAACACAATGTTATGCTTTCTCTACACACATAGTTATCTTCTGTTTCATTACACACAACATTGAATTTTAACAAAACTATGACATATTATTAACACAGTTATTTAAACATGATCATTATAACACGACAATTAAACATAGTGATATGAATAGTAATTTATAAATTTTAAATATTATATATAATATTTTTATATAAATAAAATATATTTATAACAAAATATATAATCTTCAATAATGTCCTTATATATTTCGAAAATACTATTTTCTCAAAAAAATATTTTTATGTCTTTTTTCAAAAGTAATAAAATTAATTTTTAATGTTTTAGAAAATTAATTTTATAAAAGACAACAAATTTTTTTAATTAATAATGTAAAAAGTTATTTAGGCTGAATTTTGGGGATTTTTCTAAAAAGATTCATTTTTTGAGGAATAGTGAAAATTACCAAATTTTAATTAAACAATGCCTTTTTGTTTAATTTGTTTATAAATTAAAATTACATTTTATATTGGTTTTTAAGAATAATTAGTTTAATTTTAAATCTAATAATATAATTTAGGTCATTTGTTTCAATATAATATTTAATTTTTTTTTGAAAAGCCACTTTTTGGTAAACTAAGAACTATTCAAAACGATACACTACAAAACATACCTCACAAAAACTGAAATCAAAATTTTAAAAATCAAATTTTAAAATTCCAAATTTAGAATTAAATATAAAACTATAATCACCACCTCATTCCACATACCACCTCATGTCGCATACCCAAACAAAAATTGAACTCATTGTCACACCTGATTATAGGTGTTAAACATCCGCCGAAAACCATCATTATCATCATTAAAACACCATCATCTTAACCATAATGAAAAAAGCCCAAAACACTCATCGATTAACTATAAGAAGAATAACTAATATATCAAAATAGACCTTAAAGATAATCATATGGAAAGACCCAATAATTCCACATTTACAACAACACCATGAACCAAACCAACCTAGAGAAACTACCCACAATGAAGAAACAAACCATCATTAAGGGAGGAATAACCACTGCACCATAAATGTTTTATTGTAAATAATAATATAGAACATCACATAGATAGAAAAATGATAAAAATAATAGGCCAGTTGTGCCTCCTAGGATTACGTCGACCATTTGAAAAACACCTCTCAAAACATACTTATGAACCATCACACCAGACCCACTCAGATGGGGGCGTTGTACCGTGAATCTAGAGGTTAGTTAAGTGGGAAAAGGTCAAGAAATTAATCCTAAAAATGAAGGAAGAATACAAAAAAATGAAAATATAAATTTATCATGAACATAACCATAAAAATCAATATTTCATAAACAATAAGTTAAAACACCATCACTAATCAATGTCATTGACGTTGAGGATAGAAACACAATATGAAGAGATTAGAATACCACCAGAATGAAAACATATATAAAATACTAGAAGAAATACCATAGTTAAAGAATAATTAATGAGGTCCTCAAGAGTGAGCCATGACCACAAATCACTAGCACATCCCAAACAACTATGAATAACACTGAACTAGACCAAAAATGGGGTCCGGTATGACGAATTTGGCCAAAAGAGCAGTCATGGTTCATGGTCGAACACATCAAATCATGAATCACAAGCCTAGAGAAGGAAAGGGCAGATAGGGGAAGACCCTAATATGATACTCAGGAAATGATTGATTGGGAGGCCTTGAGAAGATAAAAATCATTGTTGAAGAAGCACACCAGCAACCATAGGAGTGGGTGACAGATTGAGAAACATATGAGGAGAACTGACTAAAGAAGGAGTATAATTCCTAGATAATATAGCATCATTATTGAAGAAGTGATCTAGAAACCATAGGAATTCCTGATGCTGAGAGAGACCCCAAGTGGATAATTGAGGAAAGAGAGAGTAGGAGGCCTAGAGAAGATCTCCCCACCATCGAAGAAATGTGTCAAAAACCCTAGGAGAGGGAGATATCGAGAGATATTCCATGGGTGTGGGGATACATACAATGTAAGTCATTAGAATGAATTTAATATTGAAAATGGATATCAAAAGTTTGTCATGTTTTGATCAGTTTCACTTAAAAAACCTACTTTCTCTTTACATTTGTGGGATTAATTTTAAAAAATTTTTGTAAAAAATTATATGAATTCAATTTAGAAAAATGGATTCTTTATTTGGAATCCCCATAATTTATAATTTATAATAACATCAACATAATTTTTAACCAAAATTAAAATTTAATGTAGTAAAAATTAACTATAATGATTAAGGTAAACATGGATTTATCAAGAGTTATACAAGAATGATAAGAGTGAAAATGACATAAAATGTCATATTAAATAATTTTAATGAGTTTTTTTAAAAATTTTATATGAAAAAATATTTTCAACTTTCCTTCGGATATGATCCATTTAATAAGTTAATTATTGAAAAAGTCAAAAAAAGATATTTTTCATACTTTAATATATATAAATCCTTGGTATTGGGAAAAAATAACCCATGTTTAGTAATATGTATCAATTATAAATAAAAATGAGTTTGTTTTATCATGATAATATATTATATTTTTTAGATGAAACAATTACTTTAAATGCTTAAGAAACACCAATAAATTTATTATTTAGTTAAAAATTAAATAACATAAATTAAGATTAAAATATTAAAAATTGAAGTAAATTTAATGAATTACTATATTGAATTATAATTATTTGATGAATATATCATCTTTAAAAGGATTTAACGTAATTGATTCTAATTCTATCATTTTCTATATATTTTTAAATTCAATATAAATTAATTAAGTAAACATTGACATTAATTTTATTTCAGGATAAATCATAACTTTTTAAAATATTTAAAATTAAAAATAACCCATATTCTTAAAATTTATCTTTAATGTAAAATAAAAATCAACTTTTCTCCATTCATGGACCTACAATTTTTTTTATAATTAATATATTTACCCATAAATAGTAAAATCTCTATTAGTGTGGTTAAGGTTAAAGCAGTGTTTCAGCACATTCCACGTGCTTTTGTTACATTTAATTTAGAGAACACAATGAATTTGTTTTAACTTATATATTATATTTATAATTATTGGTTCCAAATTATATATTTAGGATCATTTTTTTCATTCCTAAATAATAAATTACATAGTTTGAAAAATAGTAACCGTAATGAAAAACTGAAAAGTTCAAAGTAAGGAAACATAGATGTTAAAGAACAATATATTTAAAACATGTGTTTCATTGTGTTTTAGAGGATTCAATTGACCATATAATTCCTATAAAACCTAAATTATTAGTTTTGGATCCACTTTAAGTATGATTTACCTCCCAATAGTGAATAATTTTTGTTATTCAAAAATATTTTACACCTCCTCAACTCTAAAAGGAAACCCTCTCTGCTTATTTATTAACACCTTAAAAACTATATGGATCATCCAATAAATACCCAAATTACTTCCCAAATTCCATAAAATCGTCTTAGAAGTATCATGTTTTTGTATAAATTCATCCTAGGAATGTCTTAGTTCTAATCGAAGGAGGATGCCCAAAGAAGAGACATTGTTCTTCATTGAGTTTATTCTATTTATTTATACACCACATTAATATATTATTATATCATTATTATAAAATAAAATAATGATATTAAATATAAATATATATTTTTTGTTAATGTAATTTCCAAAAACCATATACAATTCCACCAAACAAGTTACAAAATCATCGTTCACATGTAAGACAAACTACAACCTCATAAACCGACGTCGTTCATTTTTTTAAATGACCACCTATTATGTCTCTAGGTAATAACCAATTTATTAAGATATATATGATATATATGATGTTATTATGATTATTTAATTTTTATATCACACATACCATCATTTATTCATTTTTTTGTGAATACAATAACATCTTTTGTGTGTATAATAGACTACTGCCTCACGAACACATTACAAAGAATGTATTGAGGATTGGTTTAATGAAATTATATAATATTTAGGACATAAAAATGATTATATAATGAATATATATATATATATATATATAGTATTTTCATTTCTTTCTTTAAAACCAACAAGAAAATTAAAAAATATATTTCATGCATAATAATGGTCCACCGTCTCCATGAACTATGTATTTCATTTTCTATTACTAAATTTTATGAATTAATATATACAAATATATACTTAATATATTTTATATTTATATCAATGTTAAAATTTTGGAGATAATGAAACCATGTTTATATTTATAAGACCAAGAAAGAACAAGATAAAATAGACATGAAAAATAAAACAGTTATTACCGGAAACATAACTTTGACACGAAATTGTTAATACAAGGTTTCTGAATGGTAAAAATTAAATAATATATGGTATTATATATTTTAATCTATATCTTTAATAAAATTATAATAAAATTATATTTATTATACAGGTGGTTTGAATGAGTACAACATAAGTTAATACTTAAAGTAAGAGATTTTTCTCTCACTTTTTACATTCATGATACCATGGCATATTTACCATATATTTATTTTATATGGTGTATTTAATAACTATACTATTAATTAAGATTATTTTAATTAAAAATATTTTTTTTTGAAATATACATTTTAATAACTCTCATTCATGGGATTTACAGTTCAAAAGTAAACAAATTTGTAAGATATTTTTATCTCAATTTGTATCTTTGAGCCATACGTTATGTTATGCACCTATATTCATTTACAAGGTGTAAATAATACCCCATTGACATGTAATATCACGAATTTATTAATCATTATGATATTTTGAGTTTCATTATTTGTTAATCCATTAGAGGGGTTATGAATCAATGTTTCCAAAGTGGTAAATATTTCATGATACAATCTCATCATTTATCATGATTATTTACAATTATGTTTCTGATGATAAAATATTAAGATCCATATGTTAGGAATAATAATTAATTTTCTTCTCCTCCAGTTATCCATGATATCTTCACAAAATGTTACTATTTTACATGCTTTATTATCTAATATAATTAGGTAAATGTTTTCAATAAAATAATACATTATTTCTTTATTTGGTTAGAAATTTGTTTTCTTTAAAAACCATGTTTTATAAAATCTTTTCAGAAATATTTTATTATTCAAAAAAAGTTTTTTTAATGAAATTTGTAGCCATGTTTTACTCTTTTTTAAAATATTTTGAATAGAATCCTCATGCCATTTTTTAAAACAATGCCCACTTGGATTTTACCCATAATTATAAAAGGAATCTTTGTTTTATCATTGATGACAAGAACACAATTTTATAACATTATTAAAAATCATTACTTAAAATATTAATTTATATTTTTAAAGGTTATTTTAAATTAAAAAGGTTTTCAATTTTTTTTCATGGAATTCTTTTTAAAAGTTAAAAGGATATTTTCCTCAAGAAATATTTTAGATAATTTACTTTTAATCTTTCCTTATATGTTTTAAATATTAATTCAATGAAAATGATTTTAAAAATGTCTTATATTTTAAAAAGTTCTTATATGACAATGGTTAATTTCCTTAATAAAATTTCCACGTGATATTTATTATACTTCTCCATCTAAGATTACATCCTTTGATATAATTATTTCTTTACCAGGGATATGAACAAAGGATACCATTATTATTTTTTACCTAAATAGATAATGTTTATGATGGGAATATATTTATGAAACCTATTTTTAATCCATGGGTTATACATTGACAATATATTTAGGAAAACTATTTCTCTCCATCAAGTTATAACATCGTAAAATGATTATGAAACATGCTTCTGTATCCATGGGTAATGCTTTAATGAATTTATTATGAAACCTATTTCTTTTCCTTATGTTATAATATAATGAAATGTTTAAGAAATCCTTTTTATTTCATGTGGTATGATATGATTAATTTTTTATGAAATTATGGATCACATATGTATGATTTTCTTTATGTCTTTGTGGTGATGTTATAAATAAGGAATTTGGTTATGTTACAACCGTAGATGGGTGGAATATATATGTCCCTAAAATACATTAGGTAATGATTTATCCCTCATGAGATATTCAGAACTTGAACGGGTAGAGAACATAGTTCATTATGACATAACATGAATGTGTAGTGATGTAAATTTAGTAAGACATGACTAGAATGGGTTGTGAACTCGGTTCAGTAAGAAATTTATGGAATACCTTATGAACTAAGTTTAGTAAGAGTATTTTTTTTCTAAAATGTTTTTTGGAGTCAACCCTAACTACTATGATGGTTTAGAGTGTGAAACAATTCAACTATAATGAAAGGGATTCTACTGGGGTTGTTTCTGTGTCCCTCCCAAGAGGTGTATCCACCTATAGAGTTCCATTTTATGTATTATAAATGTTCCTTGACTACTAAGTAAATTATTTTCTATGCTTGAGTGAATACCACAATTTTATATCTTGTGTTAATATTATTCTTCCATGGCTCATGTTCCTTGATTTCCTTATAATTCATGTCTTATAAAATATAAATATTTATTCCATGACATAATGTTATGGTCATTTATAGGTAGGGTATGATTATAAAATGTTACAATCATGTTCTCAAACCCTTATGTTAATGTTATGTTTATGTATATCCTTTTTTTATCATTACTGAGCATGTAAGCTCACCCATTATAATGTTTTCTTCCCATAGGTTATGATGAAAAATCATATATAGGCTATACCTAATAATATTTTACTTAATAGAAATTTATTTATGCGATATATTTAAGATATTTTACTATGTTAAAAGATAGTATTACATGTTTCCAAAGGTACTAAACTATTATGGTCCTTGGGTACGAGTTTCTATAATGTAATGAATATTCATCTACAAGATATAAGATCTATGTATGTGAATCATAATTTACTATAATTTTTATAAAAGGAAATATTTAGTAATCCTTTGAAAACTAGAATGATAAAAATTTATGGATATCCCTAGATATATTTATAAGGATATGTATAAGTATTTCCCTAATGATATGATTAATGATGAGTCAACATTTGTGAAAATGTCCTGTCATTTTGGTAGAGGATAGAGTGAGTGGTTTCTAAGAAACTACATCCATTTATAGATACTACAAGTAAATGTGGCTTTAGAATAGCTATTCCTTGAGATAACAACCTTGAAAACACTATATTTAACTAGAGTCGATTGGGAATTGGTGCTTGAAAATGGGCCTTATAGGACACCTGGTTTGAAACTCTTGAGTAATATGCTTTGTAACATTATCAAACCCATTATGAACCATCATGATGTATTAAAATATATGATGACTATGAATGACCTAGGATAAACCTATCATTTCATGTCTTCAATAGTATATTTTTTGATTTAGACCTCCAAAATGATTTTTCAGACCAAGCGATTTTCTTTTGTTATTATCACTTCTCACACTATTCTTTCTAGTTTTGTTAAATTTTGGGAACTAGATGTAATAAAGTTAAAATTGAATATAATTGATAATTTAGGGACTATGGGAAATAAAATTGGATGATGAGTATAGAAAACGATATTGTCATTATGTCAAATCAGTTATCATGAAATAAAATTAACAATGTGAGCTTCAGTGAGATTCCTAACATATTGAATATAAGGAAGATTTTTTTTATAAAAGTTAATTTGGTAATGACCATAAAAGAAATAATACTCATATTACTACATGTTAATAAGGTAGTAATTAAAACCTAAATGAATATATCAATTTGATGAGAAGATGTTATCTGTGTGGGAAAAAGGGTTATAAAGTGACAAATGTTGAAGGAGTTCAATTACTTTTCTACAGAGAACATGGTAATTAGCCAAATAAATACCATTGACAATAATAATTAACATAAAAAAATGATGTAACTATTCCATTAAAATCATTGAACTAGAAGTATTGAAGTATTTATATATTTGGATTTAGAAATTATGAATTATAAAATATATAAGGATGGTTCAGTATATGATTTTTATTAAGGTTTTGAAATAATATGTTAAATGATACTGATGGACTATAAGAGTGATTGAATAGAAAGGTGTTATTATTATCGGAAGGTAACCCTCAACATGTTCTTGATTTGGATAAATTAAATCAGATATTATTGATGACCTCCAGAACAGATAAATGATTTTCGGAAAATGTTGTTTATATTATCCTTGATGGAGTTTATTTAATTTTTGGATTTAAGGAATATATCAATTAATCTATGTATTATGTAAGTAATGGATAATCATGTGTGTTTTCAATATTTTTTATGGAAATTATTTTTATTACCGTGATTCAAGATAATACATGATGAAGTTATTCACAATTTTTTTTATGTAACAATAAAGATATCATTTTTGTTATATGGATTATTAATGTTAAGTTTATTTTTATAAATTTAGTGACCTCATTTATAAATTTTCAATTTTTTAACGGTTACAAGGTTAAACATTTTAGGAATGGTTTATGTTAAACATTATATTAGGTTTTAGAGATTAACATATTATGTCATCATCTAAGGATTTATCGATATTTGATGGCAATTGCTAACCATTTTTTCAAAGATAGAATGAATGACTTATCATAAAATTATTAATTATATTTAGTACTTCATACAAAACATTCTCATATAAGAGAAGTATATGAAGTGGAAATTGATTAAGGCACAACAAAATGATCAAATTATTCCAATAAAATAAAAATATATCATGTATGTACATATTAATATATTCTTAGTTTAGTTGGAAATGTAATTCCAAAAAGTTAGGAAGAAGATAATGAAAAAAATTTATCCTAGTACATTGATTTTTGATGTATCAAATAGTCCCTTAAATCATCATATATTTGTTGTTTTTTGGTAATTAACCTTATTTGGATCACTTATTTTTATGTGGTCAATCAACCTTATAACTCTGTATAGTTATGTATAATTTTCATCCATGTCAGCTTATTTAATTATTATATTTGTCTCCTTTTTATAAACATAGTATGTGTTATTCTATATGACCTTTGAACATCCATTTATCTTTTTCAGTAGGATGTTTTTTTAAACCTTTCTATGTTGTGGGTTTCTAGGAATTCATTTTCAAAAGTTAAAACTATTATGTCATAGATGAATTTCAAGGGAGAAATTCATTTTAAGGGGGGTAGAATGTAGCACCATGAATTATTAATATTATTTTTGTATATATTAAATTTATTTAATTAGTTTCTCTATAAAAACATCATGTTATGGTTTTTTGATATTCAACATTGGATTATCTTGAGTTTCACACAACACAAAGATTTAATAAATCCCTAACATATTATTGGTTTAGTTATTTAAATGTGGCCATTATAACCTAGTCCTTAAACATAGTGATATGAATAGTAATAAATACAATTTAAATATTAATTATAATGTTTTTATATGAATAATTTTTTTAGTTAACGTCTTTATATGTTTCGAATATACTATTTTTCTTAAAAAACCGTTTATTTATATTTTTTGTGAACCATAATAAAATTAATTTCTAGAAATTTTAAAAAATAACATTATAAAAAAACATTATTTCTCATTTCATAATTTTATAAATATCATTGGTTTATTTTGTGGAAATTTTAAAAAATGATTCATTTTTTATGAATATCGAAAAATACTTAATTTTACTTAAAAATTTCCTTATCGTTTAATTTAATTATTAATTTAAATTGTATTTTAAATTGGGTTTAAAGTATAATTAGTTAAATTATAAATATATTAATATAATTTAGTGAAATTTTATTAAATTTATATTGAAATTGGATATATAAAATTTTTAATATTTTGATCATTTTCAATTTAAAAACTCACTTTCTCGTCACGTTTATCAGATGAATTTTAAATTGTTTTCATCAAATTATGTGAATTTATTTGGAAAAAATGGTCTCTATATTTTGAATAATCATAATTTATAATGTATAATAAGTTAAAATTAAATTTTTACCAAAATGAATAGTGATTTTAGTAATGTCAATTACCGCTGTTATGGTAAAAATTGTCACGACCCGTCCTTGGGGCCCGTGCTGTGACTACCCCAAGCCCGCCTTCCATAGGTTAGGGGCTGGCGACTAGCACCAAAGGCGCAAATCCTGATAAAATGGAAGTCATTTCCTTTATATAAGTAATCAAACAAAACAGAGTACGCAAGCTGAAGTAAACACTATGTAAACTGAGTACAAAAGTAAGTGATGGAATGTAAATGGGCCAGAATACAAACCCAACTGAAAGTACAGTACAATAGTAAAAAAGAACAGCTGCAGTAAAGAAAACCAGCAACCACTGTATCATCCTTCGGATATCCCACCTGAAGGGTGGGTATAAATGGTCTCCTTAACTCCTCGGGTCTGGTCGTCCGCTCTGTGTACGTCCCTCCAAGTGGTCCACCTCTAGGTACCATCCCGCTCCATAAGACTCCACCTTGATCAGTGATGTCTGTCATCTGCATCCAACACAACGTAGTGCGAGCATAGCCTGTACAGGGGTGAGTATACAATACTCAGTAGGGACCCTGAGACCCCCTAAGGTCTCCCAGAATCCAAAAAATAAAAACCAAAAAGGAAAGATAAAAACACAAAGTATCAACCAACTCTACTTAGGAATATTCCCATACATATACTTAAGTCATCAATTCCAGTTCGACTCCAACTCACGAGCCCAAGTTCCACCCAGTCCACAAAGGAAAGCAAGAAAATCACATCGATGATAATGATTGAAAGTCAAGACTCAGCTCACACATGTATACTACTCCCGAAGAAGGGTGGAGATGATAGATGTAGCCTCTAAATCATCTCCCCTACCGAACCCATGTAGGATCCAAGTATAGAAGTCGTTTCTGCTGAACTCACGTAGGATCCAAGTACAGTAACCATCACTATCAAACCCACGCAGGATCCAAGTATAGTCATCATCACTGCTGAACCCACAGAGGATCCAAGTACATTCATCCTCGCTGCCGAACCCATATATGATCCAAGTACAGTCATTACCGTCGTCGTAGTCGCAGCTAGCTCTAGGGTACCCACACACAACACGCTCGATTCCGGGAGGTTTCGCTCCATGATCCAAGGGGGTTGATACGTCAAATGTCACGAAGTCTAGAGTTGATGTATCCTGAAATTCTTTCTTGTCAATAGGAACTCAACGCAATAGACGGCTCGTCATTCGGACGCCCGGTCAAGGAGATATTGGCTTTTCCGTCCCAGGATCCTGGTTTGAAATATGCTTGTTTCTAACCCTTCTGATATCCAAATTCATCCGAAACTCAATTAGAGTATCGCAAAAGAACCGTCTCGTCGAAAGGGTACTAGTGCCGCAGACGGCGTGTCGACCGGACACACGATTTTTATGTTATTCCCATTTAAGTGATTAATAGGTCCGGCCCGTTTAGCCCAGTGGGCCGACGGGTCGGGTTGACCCAGTTTGACAGGTCCGACCCTGCAGGGGTGTCGTACCGGTCCGTAGAAATACAAAACTCGGCCCGAATGGGCGCGGCCCGGCCTGGCGTGGCCCAGCTCGGCCCGGCCCGGCGCAGCCCGGCTATGCCCGGCCTGGCGCGACCCGACTGGGCGCGCGACCCGGTTGGGTCGGCCGAAGCCGAGTGGGTTCCAGGGGGGGCCGGTTTTCCGCACTGGCGGGGCTGCCCTTCCCCAAACCATCTGGCTAGACCGGCCAGTCTTCTGCGGACGCGGCCCACATGGGTGGGCTGCTGGTCTTCCAGCGCGACGCCCTCCTGGCGCCGTGGTCCAGCTTCATCCGACTAGCCGATGGGCCGGCCGGTCCTCTAGCTTGGTGCCCTCTTAGCGTCGTGGCTCCTCTTCACCTGGCCGGACGAAGGTCCGGCCAGTTCTTCTGCCGAAGCGGCCCGTGTAGCGGGCTGCGGTTCTTCCCGCACAACCGGCGCAACATCGTCTACCTCCTTTGTCACGTTCCCGGCACGACATGTTGATGTCGTGCCTCCTTTATCGCATTCCCGGCAAGGCGCGATGGCGTCATGACTCCTTTTTCACATTCCTGGCACGGCGCGATGGCGTCGTGCCTCCTCCGCCTTCGATTTCCAATTCTAGAATAATTAAATGAGAACAACGGAGGGTTGTTGGGTCGTGTTCGTTCAGCCCGTACCCTCCACGTAAAATGATAACAATCGGCCATATTTAGGCAAGAATTAACAAATAGTACGGGGTACGTAAACATCCACTTTCAATAGTAAACCCCTACCTCGATAATCGATGTTGAATGTCAGTGTCACGGGATAAGGATTCGTCGATGTCAACAGAGAGCATACGAGGAGGAAGCGGTGTCTCCCCTTTTTATCACGGAGAAAAGAAAACAAGGCGTGGCGTCGTTGGCGAGTTCCTGTGTCGGTGTCTCCTCTGTTGTCGTGAAGGAAGAAGAGGATGGATAATTCAGGGTCACTGAGTCGAAGTTCTTCATTGGAGAGTTGGCATTCTTCAACAAAGGAGATGAAGCATTCTTCAAAATTCAAGAGCTCTCTCTCCAAAATATCAACACAAAAAGCCAACCAAAAATATAATAAGGATTATCCTTATTTTATTAAATCATTCTATGCCTTCTAGTTTACAAAATTTAAATTCCAATTTACTTAATTAATTATACCATTAGTTGTCTAATTAATTATGTGAAAGGTTGGAAAGTTTTAATAGAGTGAGAGAGGGAGAAGAAGAGTCTTCATTAAAGAGGAGTTAACAAGTTTAAAGGGAGAGGTTTAAGGAGTTTTAGGGAATGTGAAGGGTTGGGGATCATGTGGGCCCCACCTCACAAATATCCTCACATGGGTAGTTAGGGGCCCACCCCAACTCCCCCATGTAGTATATAACCACTTAGATATAGAATAAGAATTGTTCCACATTTTTATTCAATTCGTATTTAATCCATAATTTTTAACTTCTTCTCCCGCACAAATGCAACAATAGTAAAGGTCCCCTTAAGTAATTACCAGCATTGCAAATTCATCGGTGCCCTCAGATTTCAATTCCATTTACCAGTTCAAAAGATATAAAACCTACTCGTTCATTTACTGAACGTAACCGAGCTATACTTCGAAAATTGATTCCGAGCACACCAGGCCTCGGAATGAAGTACCGTCAGAAGCCACAAACTTGTAAAATTACAAAGTATATAAGAAAAAAAATTGCTTGAAATTTCCGTGTCTTTACATTACTCCCGCCTTAGGGGTTTACATCCCCGTAATGCTACATCATAAACTAGGGAAACAAATGAGGGTACTGTGCACACATCTGAGCCTCCTGCTCCCATGTTCTCTCCTGGAGGTTCCTGTGCTGCCAACGAATGCACACCAAAGGAATTGACCATCCATGTAGAACCTTCTCCTATCAATCCTCGATCTCCACTGGGACCTCCGCAAAAGTTTCCCCGTCATCGATGTCCATCTCCCCGTGATCAATGATATGAGTCGAGTCGTGCACGTATCTCCTCAACTGAGATACGTGGAAGACGTCGTGCACCCGGTGCAACTGAGGTGGA
Organism: Viscum album; assembly: GCA_963277665.1. NCBI lineage: Eukaryota > Viridiplantae > Streptophyta > Magnoliopsida > Santalales > Viscaceae > Viscum > Viscum album. Next base: position 2,099,626,216 of record OY728150.1, read on the forward strand.
AGAGCTAGGTGATAAGCCACCTTGTCTACCCTACTGAGAACCTGGAATGGTCTGATGAAGCACATAGATAACTTGCCACCCCAGTCAAATCTCCGTAATCCACGTCGAGGTGAGACCCGTAAGAAAACGGGGTCGCCATCCTTCAACTCTAGTGGTCTCCATCTCCTATCAGCATAAGACTTCTGTCTACTCTGTGAAGTCCTCATCTACTCCAGGATGATCTGCACCTTCTCCATCGTATCCTGGAACATCTCTGGTCCTACAAGTGCTAACTCCCTCAGGTTAGTCCAGCACAGAGGTGATCTGCATGGTCGGCCATACAGTGCCTTGTATGGTGCCATCCAGATGGTGGAGTGGTAGGTGTTGTTGTACGCAAACTCCACCAATGGTAGGTGATCTTCCAAATTGCGACCAAAGTTGAGAACACATGCACAGAGCATGTCCTCAAGAGTCTGAATGGTCCTCTCTGTCTGGCCATCTGTCTGAGGATGAAAGGAAGTGCTCAGGCGTAGCTACGTCCCAAAAGCCTCCTGTAACCCCTTCCAAAGCCGAGAAGTAAATCCAGCGTCTTGATCTGAGATGATAGATGATGGAACACCATGAAGCCGTACGATCTCCTGAATGTAGAGGCGTCCCAAGCTCTCCACTGAGCCATGTTCTCTGATAGGTAGGAAGTGGGCCGACTTGGTGAGTCGGTCTACGATCACACAAATGGAGTCGTTTCCTCTGGATGTACGTGGGAGCCCCATCATGAAATCCATGGATATCCCATCCCACTTCCACTCCGGGACCTCTAAGGGCTGCACCAAGCCTACCGGTACCTAGTGCTCCTCCTCCACTTGCTGGCAGGTGAGGCATTGTGAAACGAACTCTACCACATTCTTCTTCATACCCGGCCATCAGTGCTGTCGTCTGAGGTCCTGCTACATCTTCACTACTCTAGGATGTACCACGAGAGGGGAGGTGTGGAACTCCCTTATCACCTCCTCCTGTAGTGTAAATGGTACCATGGTACATCCCCTGAAGAGGATGACGTGCTCCCCACCTTCAGAAAATCCATCGGGTTCCAGCTCAGAGGATATCTGAACACGTCGCGCCTCACAGTCAACGTCCCCACGCTGTGCCTCCCTGACCCACTGAAGTAGTGGAGGAGTGACTGTGAGTGATTGTAGAATGGATGCTCCATCTCTATCCACTAAGGATATATGCATCGCGACTTGCTGCTCTGTCTCCTCTCCAAGTATCTGAATGCCTGATCTCCTGCGGAGAGTATCAACTACTACGTTCCCCTTCCCGGGAGTATAGACTATCTCAAAGTCATAGTATTAGAGGAACTCGATCCATCACCACTGTCTCAGGTTTAGGTCCTTCTTCGAGAAGATATTCCTGAGACTCTAGTGGTCAGAGTAGACTATAAAGCACTCACCCATAAGATAGTGCCAGCACATCTTCAAGGTGAAGACCACTGCTGCTTAGTCCAGGTCATGGGTAGCGTAGTTCTGCTCGTGCTGCCTCAACTGTCGTGAACCATAAGCGATCACTACCCACTCCTGCACCAGGACACACCCAAGTCTGGTCCCTGATTCATCGCAGTAAACTACGTACCCTACACCCTCCTATGGTAGCCTCAAGATGGGAGCAGTGGTCAATATCTGCCTCAGCTTTTGGAATCTCTGTTGAAATATATCTGACCATACGAAGGGTTTCCCCTTCTTTGTCAAAGCTGAATGTGGTGCTTCAACTCTGGAGAATTCTGGAACAAATCTTCAATAGTACCCATCCAGAACTAGGAAACTCTGCACCTCCATCACGCTCCTGGGTGGATCCCAAGCAAATACTTCCTCGATCTTCGTAGGATCCACAACAAATCCCTCCTCAGAGATGACGTGCCCCAAGAAGTGGACCTCTCGAATCCAGAACTGACACCTTGAGAGCTTACCATAAATCTGGTGCTCTCAGAGTGTGCCTAGTACAACCCGCAAGTGGTAGGCGTGCTCTTCCTCAGTAGTCGAGTAAATCAGTATGTCGTCGATGAAGACTACAACAAATCGATCGAGGTAAGGCTGGAATATCCTATTCATGAGACTCATGAACACTGACGGAGCATTGGTTACACTGAAAGGAATAACCAAGAAGTCATAGTGGCCATACCGACACCTGAAGGCCGTCTTCTGCACATCCTCGTCTCGAAATCTGAGTTGATGATAGCCTGACCTGAGGTCTATCTTCGAGAACCATCGTGCTCCCTTGAGCTGATCAAAGAGGTCTTCAATACTCAGGAGTGGATACTTGTTCTTTACGATCACCTGATTCAGGTGACGGTAGTCGACACATAGTCGTAAGCTCCCATCCGCCTTCTTGGTGAATACAATCAAAGAATCCCAGGGTGAAACCCTGGGTCGGATGAATCCTTTGCCCTGCAAGTCCTCCAGCTGTACCTACAGCTCTCAAAGCTCAGTGGGAGCCATCTGATATGATGGAGTAGATATCGGGGATATCTCAGGGTATAGGTCAATATAGAATTCTACCTCTCTGTGAGGAGGTAGTCCTAGAACGTCATCAGGGAAAAAGCCCGCAAACTGATCCACCACAACAGGAAAACTTGAACTCCGCACATCAACCGCTCCGAGAATGAGACTGGCCAATTGATGTGTGATCGGCTTCCCTCTCCTCTGTGTAAGTCCATCCTACGCAGCAAAGTCTCCCTTCTCGCCGTTGAAGGTGAACCAGCTCCCATATGTGCGGACACACCGCACTTTACGCCAAATAAAGTCGATCTGAGCATGAACTGTAGATAACCAATCCATGCCCAAGATGACGTCGTAAGGCCTCGACGCCATTACAAGAAGATCCCATCTGAAGCTCTCACCTCCTAGAGTAAGCTCACACTATTGGCACCAGTGCGTAATCGTCGAGTCTGCTCCTGTAGGAGTCTCTAGCTGTAAGGATCGAGCCAATGTCTCCGTCAGAATTTTCGAGCTCCGAACAAGGGTAGTGGAAATGACATAATGACTCGCTCATGTGTCTATAAGAACTGCATCAAGTGTGTAGTAGACACAGATAGTACCTTGAATCATCTCAGGTCCTCCATGATCGTAGGCCTCGACTTCCTAGAGCTGAGCCTGCCCATGTCTACCAGCTCCCTGTGGTTGGGGTGGTCCTCCTGGTGGTGGTGGGGGTAGAGCCTCGAAGCATCGTACACCACCTGCTGCTCGGCCAGCTCCTCTGCCTCATTCGCCAGCTCCCTGCGGACCACCATGGCCGAACCTCTACCTCTGCCTGGGTGGTCCCTCAACCATCTGATGCTCCCCTACATGGCGGGTCGGGCAGTCACGAGCCATGTGGCCCTGCCCACCGCATGCATAGTACTGTCTGCCTCTCGTATGACTGGAACTGTTGCGTGTCCCCCACACCTCCAAACCAGTATCCTAAGGTCACCCACCTGATGTCTTGGTCCACTTGGACCTCTGTGATATCTGTCTACTGCCGGCTGCAGAAGACTCCCCTACGTGTCACCCTACGGTAGGCCTTGCTGCTGGCGTAGGCTCAGCAAGGAAACTATCCACAAGAAGGGCTCGCTCCAGTACTCTTGCATGCGTCGGAATGCTGAGGGAGACCATAGAATCCCTGATCTCATGCCTCACTCCCTGCTCGAAGGTCCAGGCCTGGAAGAATGGGTCCCGTACCATGTCTGTGGAGTAATGCGAGAGGTCGGTAAACCTCGATGAGTACTGGGCTACTGTCATGCTGCCATGTCGCAGCTGTAGTAACTCCTAGATGCACACCGTACGGAGGGTGGCTGGAACGAACTCCGAGCGTAATAGGCTATCATATTCCTTCCAAATTAGAGATGCCTCCTCGTGCACCTGGATCATCAGGCTTCACCATCTACCTGGTTCTGCGTGCAAGAGACCCGCAGCAAGGATCACCATAAGATCTGCTGGTGTCCCTACCAATCTGAGGACTCGGACGATAGCCTCCTTCCAATCCTCAGCTGCCTGAGGGTCCGTCTCTCCACGGAATGTGGGAAGCCTCTGTCGCTAAAACTCATGCAACGCACTCAAGTGGCGTGCACTCTCTACTGTAGTGGCTAGTGGTATCGGTGGCCCAGCGGGTAGAGGTACCGCTGGTGCCTCCGCTATAATAGGGCCCAGCACCGAGGCCTCATCGCTCGGTGGGCTACCATCTCACACATAGCTTAGAACCCTAGCTGGTTGCATACGTGGGGCTATCGTAAAAAACAACAGGTGCACCACGGTTAATACAGTATACCTAGCGAGCTGACATAAAGCAATCACAAAGAAAACTTTTGAAACACACATGCAATCAATGTTTTTGTGCACTGAGTCAGATATCAGATGTCAGGGTCCTGGTGTATGGATACGTCGGCCGCCGCACCAACACTGGACTCCCTGGACTGATAACCACACTAAATCCCCTTAAAACCATTTCCCCACAGGAAGAAATTATCAGAGTCGTAAGTTCTACGGTAGAACCGACTCCTCTGATACCAATTTGTCATGACCCGTCCTCAGGGCCCGTGCCGTGACTACCCCAAGCCCACATTCCATAGGCTAGGGGCTGGCGACTAGCACCAAAGGCGTAAATCCTGATAAAAGGGAAATCATTGCCTTTATATAAGTAATCAAACACAAAAGAGTTCTAAAGCTAAAGTAAACACTAAGTAAACTGAGTACAAAAGTAAGTGCTGGAAAGTAAATGGGCCAGAATAAAAACCCAACTAAAAGTACAGTACAACAGTAAAGAAAGAACAGTTGTAGTAAAGAAAACCAACAACCACTATGTTGTCCTCCGGATATCCCACCTGAAGGGTGGGTACAAATGGTCTCTTCAGCTCCTCGGGTCCGACCGTCTGCTCCGTGTACGTCTTGCAAAGTGGTCCACCTCCAGGTACCGTCCTGCTCCACAAGACTCCACCTCGATCAGTGCTGTCTGTTTTTTGCATCCAACACAATGTAGTGTGGGCATATCCCATGCAGGGGTGAGTATACGATACTCACTAGGGACCCTGAGACCCCTGAAGGTCTCCCAGAATACACAAAGGAAAAACCACAAAGGAAATATACAAACACAAAGTATCAACCAACTCTACTTAGGTATATGTCCATACATATACCTAAGTCATCAATTCCAGTTCGGCTCCAACTCACGATCCCATGTTCAACCCAGTATACATAGGAAAGAAATACTATCACATCGATGATAATTAATGAAAGTCTAGACTCATCTCACACAGGTATAGTACTCACGAGGAAGGGTGTAGATGATATATGTAGCCTTTGAATCATCTCCCATACCGAACCCATGTAGGATCCAAGTACAAAATTAATCACTGCCAAACCCACGTAGGATCCAAATACAGTAACCATCACTGTTGAACCCATGTAGGATCCAAGTATAGTCATCATCGCTGCCGAACCCACGGAGGATCCATGTACAGTCATCATCGCTGCTGAACCCACGTAGGATCCAAGTACAGTCGTAATCGCAGTCGCAGCCAGCTCTTGGGTTCCCGCACAGAGCACGCTCAATTCCAGGAGGTTCCGCTCCAAGAGGCAAGGGGGTCGATACATCAACTATCACAAAGTCTATAGTTGATGTATCCCGAAGTTCCGTCTCGTAAAGAGGAACATAACATAATAGACGACACGTCATTCAGATGTCCGGTCTGTGAGAATTGGCTTTTCCATCCTAGGGTCCCAGTTAGAAATACGCTCGTTTCTAACCTCGATGATATCAAAATTCATCTGAAACTCACTTAGAGTATTGGAAAAGAACCGTCTCGTCGAAAGGGTCCTAGTTCCGCAGACATCGTGTTGATTGGACGCGCGGTCTTTATGTTATCCCCGTTTAAGTGATTATTAGGTCCGACCCGTTTAACCCAGTGGGCCGATGGGTCGGGTTGACCCAGTTTGACAGGTCCAATCCAGCAGGGGTATTTGACTGGTCCGTAGAAATACACAACTCGGCCCAGCCCGAAGTGGAACGACCTGACCCGAAGTGGCGCGGCTTGGCCTGGCATGGCCCGACTAAGCCTGGCCCAGCGTGGCCGAGCCTGGCGTGACCTGGCTGGGTGCGCGGCCTAGTTGGCTCGGCCGATGCTGAGCGAGTTCCAAGGGGGGGGGGGGGTAGTTTTCCGCACAGGCTGCGCCGCCCTTCCCCAAACCGGCCGGCTAGACCCTCCGGTCTTCTCTGCATGAGGCCCGCATGGGAGGGTCACCGGTCTTCCAGCGCGGCGCTCTACTGGCGTCGTGGTCCAGCTCTGCCCGCCCGGCCGACAGGCCGGGCGGTTCTTCCATTGAAGCAGCCCATGTAGCGGGCCGTGGTTCTTCCTGCACAACCGGCGCGACGGCATTGGCCTCCTTTGTCGCGTTCCCGACACGGCGCGACAACGTCATGCCTCCTTTGTCACATTCCTGGCACGGTGTGACAGTGTCATGCCTCCTCCGCCTTCAATTGCCAATTCTGGAATAATTAAACAAGAACAACAGAGGGTTGTCGGGCCATCTTCGTTCGGCCCGCAGCCTCCACGTAAAATGATAACAATTAGCCATATTAATACAACGATTTCCAACGAGTACGGGGTACATAAACATTCACTTTCGAAAGTAAACCCCTACCTCGATAATCAATGTCGAACGTCGGCGTCGCGGGATAAGGGTTCATAGAAGTCAACATAGAGCGTCTGAGGAGGAAGAGAAATCTCCCCTTTTTATCACGGAGAGAAGAAAACAAGGCGTGACGTCGATGGCAAGTTCCCGCGTCGGTGTCTCCTCTCTTTTCGTGGAGCAAGAAGAGGATGGAGAATTCGGGGTCACCGAGTCGAAGTTCATCGTCGAAGAGTTAGCGTTCTTCAACAAAAGAGATGAAGCGTTCTTCAAAACTCATGAGATCTCTACCCAAAATCTCAACACAACAAGCCAACCAAAAATAAAATAAGGCTTCTCCTTATTTTATTAAATCATGCCATGATTTCAAATTTACAAAATTCAAATTTCAATTCACTTAATTAATTAAACCATGAGTTGTCTAATTAATTGAGTGATAGGTTGGAAAGTTTTAATGGGGTGAGAGAGGGAGATGAAGATTCTTCATTAAAGAGGAGTTAAAATGTTTAAAGTGGGAGGTTTAAGGAGTTTTATGGAATGTGAAGTGTTGGGGCTCGTGTGGGCCCCACCTCACAAATATCCTCACATGGGTAGTTAGGGTCCCACCCCAACTCCCCCATGTAGGATATAACCACTTAGATATAGAATAAAACGTGTTCCACATTTTTATTCACTTCTTATTTAATCCATAATTTTTAACTTCTCCTCCCGCACAAACACAACTACGGTAAAGGTCCCCTTAAGAAATTTCCGGTGTTGCGAATTCATCGTTGCCCTTGGATTTCAATTCCAAGCACCTCTTCAAAAGATAGAAAAACTCGCTCATTCGTTTACTGAATGTACCCGAGCTAAACTTCAAAAATTGATTCTGAGCACACCGGGCCTCGGAATCTAGTGCCGTCAGAATCCACAGACTTGTAAAATTCCAATGTATTTAAGAAAAACAAATTTCCTTGAAATTTCTGGGTCTTTACAAAAATGGATTGACAAAGGATTAAAGTAGAATGATAAAAGTGAAAATGGAATAAAATATTATCCTAATTTTTATTAAATGAGTTTTTTTAGATCTTGGATATCTAATTCTCAAAAATATTCAAATAAATTTCCACTTTAATTTGATTATGACCCATATAGTATGTTTTGCAATGAAAAAGGAAAAAAAAATTCTCTTAATTTTAATAACTATAAAGCCATGGTATATAGATAGAAAAAAAATATGTATTGTTATATATATCACTTATAAATATAAATATTTTCTTATCCTTATTTTATATTTGAAATGATATAATTATTTTAAATGATTTAGAAATTCTGATACAATAATTATTTAGTTAACTATTAAATAAAAAATTTTTACTAAAAATATTAAAGGTGAAGTAATCTGAATGAAATAATGTTTTACATTATTTTTATATCAATATATCATATTAAATATGTATTAAAATAATATATTCTAATTAAATAATTTTATACATTTTTTAAATTCAATTTAAATGAATAATTTTAAAATTTATAATAATATTATTTTATGATAAATTATATTTTATTAAATTTTTTAAAATTATCAATGAAAATATATTCATCTAGGTGATTTATAAAAGAAAACAAATATATACTATGTTTCACTTATGGCCCTTTTTTGTTTAATAATGAGTATATTTACCAATAAAAAATAAAAACTCTCTTAGTGTGGTAACAATTCAAGCTGTGTTTTTACACATTACATGCGTGTCTATTAACATTAATTTCAAAAACTAATTTTATGTTTTTAGTTAGATATTTTAGTTTTAATAATTGGTCCCAAATTTACTAGTATGGGTTATTTTATTTTATTCTTAATGAATAATTAGTTAGGTTAAAAAACAAGTTACAATTAGGAAAAACAAAACTGGTCAAATTTAGAAACATATGAGTTATGGTTTTTTTTTAAAACATGAATTTAATTGTTTTTTGGTAGTTTGGGTATACTGTATCATCCTTATAAAACATTATTTATTAATTTTGGAGCCACTTTAGGTATTATTAACCTTCCCATAGAGAATACTTTTAGGTGTCTTAAAAAATTCAACTCCTCATGAACTGTAAAAGGCCTCCCAAATCCTCACTACATGACAACATAAAACTTCTTTGGTTTGAAAAAATCAATGAAAATAATTTCCAAAAATACTTCCACTAAAAATAGAATCTTTATTTTAGGTTTAAATATTTCCTAGGAAGGATTTATTGAAAACCTAAGGACGATACCCGAAGAAGAGGCAATATTCTTCAACAAACTTCTTTGTTTTATTTCTTTTTCCACCTATTTAAATTTTCATATATCATAGTATATAAAAATATCACTATATTACATATAATTTAATTTCTTATGTATTTTTTATGACCAAAAACCATCTCAGCTTCCATTAAATGTGTAACAAAATCATCATTCCAGTGTTTGAGGGACTACAACCTCACTCACCGATTCCGTTCATTTTCCCATTACCACCTATCTTGGATGGTCATAATTATGGATTTATTATGATATATGTTATATATATGATGTTATTATTACTATTTAATTGTTATATCACACATATAAACATGATTTCCGTTTTTTGGGAAAATGATAACAACGTTCATGTGTACGGTGGACTACCGCCTTGCGAAGTGATGTGATTCGTTCACTCTCTACATGGATTGTATCAAGGATGGGTTTAATATTAATATATGATATTTATCGAATAAAAGTTATTCTTTAATTATAATATATATATCATTTAATTTTCATTCATTCAAATTGATAAGAAAATTAAAAAATTTCATGCATGTGTACGTACGACCTACAGTCTCTATGAATAGAGTATTTCATTTTATATCACTAAATTTTATATATTACTTTAAAGATATATATAAAGAAAATATATCGTATTAATATCATACTTAAATTTTTGGAATTGACGAAACCCCAATCAAATTAATAGGACTAACAAATAGAAAGTTAAAACATACATGAAAAAAATATTTTATTACCCGAAACATAACTTCAACATGGAATTGTAAACAAATGGGTAATAAAATTAAATAATAAAATTAAATATGGTTTAATATGTTTTAATATTGTTGTGTGATATATTTATAATGAACTTATATTTATTATACGGGGAGTTTTAATTAGTACGATGGAAGTCAATACTTTAGTTAACTGATTTCAATATCACTTTTAACTTTCATGAGAAACATGTCATATTAAACACCTATTTATTATGTGTGAAATATATAATTCCCATGAATTTATATTATAATAATTATAATTAAAAATATTTTTATTTACATATCCATTTTATGCTATCTCTTTAATTGGTTTTATGGTTCAAATGTTAATAAATTGGTAATGGATTTTTGTCTCAATTTGAATTCATTGAGACATACATTATGTTCTGCACCGATATAGTTTCATGGGGTGTATGTACATCCCCCATGGTAAGTAATATAATAATTGTTTAGTTATCAAGATATTCTATATTTATTTTTACTTTATTCTTTTACTGGTCTTATGAATGAATGTTTCCAAAGTTGTGAAGATACCTAGTTACAATCTCTTCTTTTATCAGGATTACTTACGCTTTTGTTTCTGATGATAAAATATTATAATCCACCTCTCAATAATACTCATGAATTTCCTTATAAATTTTTTATTCAGTATATCTTCATGTAGTAGTACCATTTTATACTCTTTGATACTTAAAATAATTATAAAAATGATTTTAATAAAATTAGACATTATTTTTCATTTTTATTGGAAATATATTTTCTTCCAAAACCATGTTTTCTAAATCATTTCAAAATTTTAATTATAATAAAATTTATATATTAAATAAAATTTTACCAATTTTTTAATTTTTTTAAAAACTTTTTGAAACTAATATACATATATATTTAGAAAAACAATTCTTACTTTGATTTTACTATAAAAGTGAAAGGATTATTCATTTTAACATATAAAACATGAACACATTTTTTTATATCCGGAATAATCATTTCTATGAAGAATAAATTATATGTTTGAAAGGTTATTTTCAATAAAAAAGATGCTAATTTTTTTTCTTTTAGTAAGTTATTTTCAAAGTGTAAAGAATATTTTCATCAAGAAATATTGTAATTGATTTCCTTTAAATATTCTTTTACAAGTTTCCAATTCTACTTTCAAAGAAAATAATTTATAAAATGTTTTATGTTTTAAAAAGTAGTTTTTAAAGAAAGGTTTTTTTTAAGAAATGTTCCATTTGATATTTAGATATACTTTTCCATTGATGATTTTATCCCATGACCTAATTTTTTAGGGATATTAACAAAGGATACCATTCATATTCTGTCTCTGAATGTTTTATATTTGTGATGAAAATATGTTTATGAAACACATTTGTCTCCTAAAGGATATACCGAGATAAAGTTTTTATGAAACCTATTTCTCTTTCATGGTTTATACCATGATAAAATGCTTATGAAACCATAATCTTTATCTACTGATTATGATTTGATGAAATGATGAAATGATTATAAATCATGTTTCCTTTTCATTGGTTACCAAATGGGGAAGTGTTAATGAAACCCTATTTATTTAATTCCTAATATTAAGATAAATTCTTTATTATCATTTCGAACATATATGTATTATTTTCATTATGTGATGGTGGGTACATTATAACCAATGATAGTGGTTATATTATAACAAAAAACCATGGGACCTACATCTCCCTCCAATGAATTGGGTAATAATTTATATCTCATGGGAATGAGATGACTAGAATGGGTAGTAAAATCAGTTCAATAATCTAGGAAAAGAACAGGTAGTGAACTCAGTTTAGTAAGACATGAATGGAATAGGAAGTGAAATCAGTTCTGTAAGACATGTCTGGAATAATGAGTGAAATTAGTTTAGTAAGAGTATTCTTCTAGAAATTATTGTCATAGGAGTGAACCTTGAATAATATGATGGTTTGGGGAGTTAAATTATTCCACTATAAGGAATGATATTCCATAGTCGATGGTGGAATATCCCAAACAAGAGATACATACAGAAATAGAGATCCCTTATAAGTCTTGTAAATAAGATTTGACTACTGAGGAACCATTTTTATATGCTTACACATATGACACGATTTTATGTCTTTTGGTAATGTTATTATATAATGGTTCATGTGATTTTTTTCTTATTGTTCATGTCTTATAAACTACCAATATTTATTCTATGACTCAATATTATGATCTTTTATATGCATTGTATGATTGTCAAATGTTATGACCATGTTCTCATTACCTTATTGTTATGTAATGCTTATATATCTCCCTTGTTTACCCTCAATAAGAATACGATTTCAAAATTTGTTATGTTTCCTTCCAACAATTTATGAATAAATTTTTTATATAGTGTATACCATTGAATATTACTTAACGGGAATATATTTATTGGATACATTGAAGATCATTCACAAGATTAGAAGATTGTGTTCCGTGTTTCCAATAGCACTAAACTATTATGGTCATTTGGCTAGTGTTTGTGTTGTAAAATTAATATTCGTATAAAAGATTAAATATCCTGGAATGAAATTCTTATGTGTCTATAATGGATGCACATAAATGATATTAGTGTTGGGTATTTTCAATATAAAGTATGACATGGGAATTCAAGGAATTATTTTGGAAACAGGATGGGTATACAAAAATATTATAAAATGGGTTTAATGAGAGGTAAAAATATTTAGTCATCAATAGGTAGTAATTTTTATGGTAAAATATTTATTATAAACACATGGTAGAATAATCATATGGAAATTAAAAGGCTTACAACATGAAAGAGTGATGAGGAAAATCAAGTAGTGACTTTAGAAGTATGAAGAGTATACTAAAGGGATTATAGAATGGGTTTAATTAGTGGGATACAGAGTATCTTATTAATATGGAATTATATTTATAATAAAGGACTGATTAATTACACATAAAATCATAATACCATGTAATTCAAAAGAAAAGTAAGTGTTTGATTTGAAAAGAGGAGGGAGAGAATCAATGAGTGATCTTAGGAGCATGATAACTATAAAAAAGGATTATGAAATTGATTTAATGATGATGAAGGGTAGTATCTCATCAATAATGAATAATTTTTATTTTCAGTGACTGATTATAAATTCATTGAAGAATAATCATATAGAAGTAAAAAGGGATTATCATAAAATCGGTACATGAATCAAAATGAGGAGGAGGAGAACCCTAACCTTTATAAGCAGATTCTTAAATATTATAAGGACTCTTTACAACCTTTAGAAATCCTTGGGTGTTATTTAGAGACCAATTAGTAAGGAAAAATATATATCAATTCTTTTAGGGTAGAGATGGATGATAAAACAGGTGGGAGTGAGCACCTTTTATAGTTGAAAAATGGAATTTTCAATGAAACTAATGTTAGGAAAGTGGTAGGAATGATATCACATGAGGGTTTGGTGGCTTTGGTGAGTTAGGTGAATTGGGTGGGTAAATCATGTGGATATAAGTATTTATGAATTTAATAACTAACAATGGCAGTCAATAAAGTCTATGTGTAAAATTGAATTAGATAAATTTGTGTCACATTAGACTACCCACTTTAACACTTATTAATCATGATTAAATATCAATCATGGTTATTATTTTGTCAATAAAAATATATGACAACCCTTATATTTTTTTTTGAAATATTTAATTTGAAATTGTTCTCAATTAAACTCAATTTAAATTCTATGTATCAGAAAATTAACTTTCAGATTAAAATATATAATGTGTAGAAAACCATTTATGTAAAAAATAGTATTTTATTTGTTATGTGTTATTAATAATATTTAAGATTAATTATAAATAAAATTATTTTTAATTTATTTTCATATATATTCAAAATTAATATTAGAGTATTAATTTAAAATATATCCATTTAAGATATCAATAATATATAATCTTTTGAGAAATATGATTATTTGAAAAATCACCATTCTAATGTAGTAACTAATATTTATCGTGGTAACATAGTTTTATGAAAAAATGAAAATTTCATCAATAAATAATTTAAAATGATAATTATAAATTGGAAATTTTTTATTTTATATAGGATTTAAAAGTGATAAAAGATTAATTTTATTATTATCACATGTATGTGGTAAATACCTGTTTTTAGAAAAAGTTTAATTTTAAACATAAAATTTCTGTGTTTGATAAAATAATCCATGTATTTGATTTTAATGGTATACATTAGTTTATTATAAAATAGTAATACTTTTGTGGGTTTTCATCTAATTCAAAACATGATTTTTGAAATAATAACATTTAATTAATAAAATTTACAAAACATTTTCATTTTTTGGAAAACATTACATAAGTTCATAACATGTTTGTATACATTTTTTAGAATTTAAATAATAGATTTACTCATTAAAAAAATATTTGATTAATTATAATGGTTTTATAAAATTATAAGTATTTATCATATAATAAGAGTTATAATTTTATAAAAAAATAGTACTTTGACTATAAATCTAAAAACTGACTATTTTAGAAAAATACCAAAAAATAATACTAAATTAATTTTTATATTATAAATTCATAAAATTGGTTTATTTTATCTTATTTAAATTATAAAATTTATTAATTTAGTTTTAAGTGATAATTAATAAATGTAAATAAAATCTATATTTTTGGAAAAATATCTATTTTGAATGTTAAGTGTTTTTAATATTATTTTATGTCAATTTATATTTTGAACAATTTAAGTATAATATTTAAAAATAGGTCTATTTAATTTATTATGATAAATCATACAACAATTAAAGGAAAAAAGTACCTTAAAATTTATTTCTTTTATTTAAAAAAAAATTACCATCAAAATTAATTAATTATATTCTAAAATTTTAATTTTTCTAATCCAATGATATAAATTTATTTCTATAAATTTTATTAATATATATTAGCATTTACTAACAATAACAATGTTTTTAATAGCATGTGAAACATATATACTTATATATATATATAATACTTCTAGGCAATACTTTTATTTATTTTATTATTATTTTTGAGTTATATTATTTTAAATGTACAACTGAAATTCCCTAACTTAAATAAACATATTATATACATGTATATTCAATGTTAATATTTAAAGTGAGAGAAATTACATTCATATATATATATATATATCCTTACTATGATCATTCATTCCATTCAGAATTCTTTAGTCACACTTCCCATTTCTAGTGTTTTCATTTTAGATCTCATAATATTCTATCTCCTTTCTTAATTTTAATCCACATTATTGGTTTTCAATAGATTTTGGTTATCCTCATGTGTGAATATAATCACGAACATCTCCTTATGTTGAAGATTTTATTATTTTAAAATTATTATCCCCATCTTATTTATGATCCTTTGAAGTATGTTATATTCTATAGTGAGTAATAATATAAGATGGGAATACTTAGCCTCTTGATATTTTATAGTACAGTTTTACTATGAATGAATATAGTTTTGTTATTTAATTATTGTATTGTTTAAATTATTTCCCAATATATTTCAATTCATTTGATTAAATTGAAAAATAAGTAAGTTTATATTTATAAGTATTTAGTTCATTATAATAATATGTTTATAAAAAAACAAGGGGCATTACACTCTTACTAAACATTATAGTATAAGACAATGCTTGGAAACAGGAGGAACCAAGTTGAAAATTAGTGTGATGGATATTGAAATAACTATCCTAATGAGAAACAAAATGTGATGGGGGATAGTGTAAAACTTCCCTTGGATATGCTCAAAAAACATTATCATTCTACGATAAAAATAAAAAATAATGCAAATTCAAAAACATGCTATGGAAGGACCAAATATATATTGAGTTATTCATGTACAAATTTCCACCGTCATCCAGTGGGGTTTCCAAGCCATAACTATAGAGAAATGGAAAAAAATTAGAAAACATATTCTACTTCTTCTAGTGCTTAGAGTAGTAAAAAAGTGTTTTATCCATTTATCATTTGTATGGTGATGCTAATAAATAGTGGAGTTCTATTTAGAGTATGAGGTAATAGGAATTAATAAACAATATGTATTGTGTGGAGTTTATAAAGGCAATATTCAATAAATACATTTTTTAAAATATTAACAATAAAATATGGAGATAATTCATGGAGTAGAAAAAAAGTAGGATGAATCCATTGGAACCTATAAAGAAACATTTACGAGACATGATCTGTACACTTCTAGGTTTATCAATGACCAAGAAATAAAAATTAGTTTTTCCTTTAGTGTCTTAAAATCAAGTATTCTAATGGCATTGGATATAAGGTAATTTGGTATCTATAAAGAAATAGTTTGATATGCTCTCAATGTGGAAATGAAAACAAGAGACATGGATTATTCTTTTTATTTTGGGGAAAATAAGATAAAACTTCTATTTACGAAAAATAAAATTATAATAAGAGTAAAATAAATATTATTCATCATCCTACATGCAAAATGTATGGGAATAATCATGGGTGAAATTTATACAAAATATACTATGAAATGATTAATGTGTTAGAGAGAAAGACACCATGCAGATGATTAATGAAGGGATACAATGAATGGAAAGAAAAATCAACCAAATACACAAGGAAAACTCCAATTCATCAATTATAATGAGTATAGAATTTATCCACGAAGTAAAACAAACCAGGGGTCAATAATTAAATTCAATTTTAGAAACCTCTAAAAAAGGTGAAATAAATTCATACAGAATCAAAAAATTCTAAAGTGGGTCACAAAAATCATGTCATAAAAGGCCCTATCATTGTCCTCTCAAGAATTGGAAATGTTTTATTTGATTTTAATTCTTTATAAGGTGACCCAAAAATTTCATACATAAAAATTACATCATTTTTTGGGAATATTCAAATCATCTAGAAAAATTATATACTCCATAATAATAAATATTTAGGTCACTTCAAGTATATATACATAAATCAATTATTTAAATGTAATGTTCATTATCTCTAAAATAATTAACTATATAAAGAACCCTTATAAACTCATCATAAATAGTACCCTTCTTTATAAGATGGGGGAAAATTATAACAAAAGGAGGGGTTAGATCAGTTACTCTATAAGTGTAACAACCCGAGATTTTTTGAGAATTATTATTTTTAATTTCATTGATGTCTTGTGTTGTACGCTAAACCAAAATTAGCTTGTGATATACACAACACCATATTAGCTTGTAGTATACGCAACACTATTCTTGGCTCGTGTTACACACAATTTCACGTTCGTTTTGTAGAAATTATTCTACGCAATATTATGTATAGATTTTGTTTAATGTATAAATGAAATAAGTTTTGATTATGTTATATGGAAAAAAGGGAGCTTGCACTACATGCAACCCTGACTTGGCTTGCATTACATGCAATCACGACCTTCCACGATAGCGTGTGTAGTACGCAATACCATGTTTCACTAAACAACTACATGTTATTAAAATATTATATAAACTAGCCGTTATGAATAGTAATACTAAATTTTTGAAATTTTGAAAATTTTATCTTTCAAAATGGACTTCATTCTTGTATTTGGAATATCGAAATTAGCCTATGGTGAATTTTTGGTATTTTTATGAAAACATTCAATTTTTGATGAATAGTTATGACACTCAGTTACTATTTAAAGACCGGCTTTTTATTTAAATAATTATTTATTTTATTTAAATTATTTTAGGTCAAAATTGATACATAATACCTATAAATTTTCAATGTAATTCATTGGATTCATTTTATAATAATTTTAGATATATAAAAAGTTTATTGAACTTTTCACCGTCTTTTACCCACCTCCTAGGAGAATTTGAAAATTTAAATAAAACTTAATTTTACCGCTTTTGTGAGTGGAATTTAGAAAATGTGAGATAGATAGTTAATATAAAAGAGTAAAATTTGGTTCAATAAGATGAAAATAATTTTGGGTGAATAGTAACATTTTACTTTTATTTACCACGGTTAAAAGTAAATAGGGTAATTAAGGGTAAAAATGATATTTTTATTACCCTAAAACATGTCCTAATTCTATTGGATAAGTTTAATTCGACCAAAACAACCTTATGAACAAAATATGACCATTTAGGTCCACTTGGATTAGATTAGGACATTTATTATTATTTTATTTAATGAATAGTTAAAATAGTTAAAATCAATGTTTAATAAATAAAACATTTTTAATATAGAGTTATACATAAGATAAATACTATTATAAATATTCATCATAAAGATAAAAATATTTCATACATAATGGTATTTTATTTATAATTTTTAGACATTAAATAATTTAATTTATTTATGACACATTGATGATGCAGTAATTGCCTTATTAATGAAAAATGAACATAATTGATATTATAAATAACCAAATAAACGTAACTTGAGACTTTTTATGAATTACACTAATGTTATAGGTTAATATAACATGTTAGTATTGATTTAATTAACTTTTTTTAACTAATCATGCTGTTTTGATTTTTACAAAAATAAATTACCAAATAGTGTCAAAATTGACATAAAATAGTTTTTAAAACAAATATTATATTATTTATTGTTATTATATTCCTAAAAATCTACGGTTTGGCCAAATGACTTAGATAAGGTTATATATATTAATAATGAACCACTTGGGTTTCTTTTGGCTTGTTATAGTAAGTTTATTAACCATATAGAGTAAGAAAACAAGAAGACACGGTAAAAGTTAATTATATAACTTAGAGTTAAATCTAAATGATAAGGTTAAAATAGTAACCTAAACTCGTCTAAAACCTATTGGTTGAGATTATTTAGACCCATCACCACTTTATACTCTAAATAAATCAATTTTCAGCTAATATAATCCGAATATTACTATATTATAAAATAATATTTTATGTTTTTCCTAAGGTGCCCCTCTCCTCCCTAATAAAAGGGCACCTCCTCCATCTCTTATTTACACAACTTTGAGCATTCAAGATCGGCCAAAACCTGCCCATTTCTCTATTATACTTCCCTAGAAACATTTTGTAGGTTTTGGTCTTCTCAAAAGACCAACTCTAGTCTCTTAAGAGGAAGCTTAAAGGAGGTGTGTCGAAGAAGAGGTAATCTCTTCTACCGAATCTTTCAAGTTTCTTTCTTCTTCAACTTCTTCTTGTTTAGTTGTTTCATTATAAAGTAATATAATAAGTATCACTAATATAATGATATTTTATTATAAATATAAAACATCCCCATTTCACCTTCTATCCATCCTACGGAAAATGAAATCACCGCGCGTGCATACGTACGGAATACCGTCTCCACGCCGTGGTGTAATCTGTTTTCCACCACCACCTTACTTGGATGGGTATAATAGTGTAAATAAATAACTATATATGATTATTGTAAAGTTATATTGATTCTGAAATATTATACATACACTTAAATACAATTCCACGATCATGGGAATGATATAATTGCCCGTGCGTACGTACGGACTACAGTCTCCACGAATGCGATGAGATTCCTTTTCCACGATTAACTATTCAAGTCTGATTATGAAGTATATATAATAAATAATAATGAAAGATATGACATAATAATGATACTGGATTTATGTACATATATGTTTCATTTACTTAATTCAATTTAATTCAATAAGAAAATGAAAACAACGTTCATACGTACGTATGGCCTACCATCTCCATGAACGGTGTATTTCATTCCATTTATCGATCTATCAGATATATATATATATATATATGTATGCCAAATATATATTATATATAAATCATGTCGTACATTCTGGAATTATGTAAATGAGGATATAAGTAATAATATCAAGAACAACAAGTCGAAACACGTACGATAAATGAAACAATTTTACCCAAAACGCTTCTTTAACATGGAATTTATAAAATAACGGGTAATATAAAGTCATAATTGAACCATATATGATATCAAAAAAATTAATATGATTCTATAATAAGTCAATGACATTATTTAAATCATTATACAGGAGGTTCGGATATGTATGAATCATATCAGACCTAAGGTAAGGGATAATTGTTCCAATCTCATTCTTATCCGTGATTGTTTAATCGTAAGTATTTACTGGGGTTATGTTTGTTATCCATGTCCATATGTTCTCAAAATGTTTTAATAAAATGTTTAATTTTCATCCATGTATGTTTAAAGTCATTTGTACCTTTTTTTTACTTTTACTACATCGTATGGAAGGAATCTTTCGTTTGTTTACCATACGAGGTACTTTTTGACTTTTCTGAAAAATGTACGAGAAGAATGTTTTTTTAACTTATACGACATGGAGTGATTTTTACGGTTTCATAAAGCCTATTTTCATGAATTTTACTCTACAAAGTTTCATGTTTATTTTCAATAAATTCTTTTTATTTTAAAATTGCATGGCATTTTGTGAAAAGAAAATGATTTTGAATAAGAAAGGCTATTTTCCTCATGAATTCTTTTCAAGTGTTTTATCAAAACCACATTCCATATAAGATGAAATTATTTCATATGTGTATATTTCAAGTATAATGTCTCTATGATTTACATGGTTTCACTTTTCTTATGAGGAAATGATATCTATTTGCTTTATATGGATTATGTTATGATAGGATGATGTTTATGAAACCCATTTTATTCTTTGGGTTATGATGAATTATTTATGTTTATTTTGTGGAACAAGTAAGAATGATTTCATTATGAGATTGGTGGGAACTATATCTCCCTCCAATGCATTGGGTAAAGATTTATATCTCTTGAGATAGATATGGCTGGAATGGCAAGTAAATTTAGTTCAGTAATACAGGGCTTGAACGACATGTAAACCTGGTTCAGTAAGGGACATTGTCCACTTAGATGGTCTTGGTAGCAATGCCTTGGCTATTATGGAAATCATATTTTGTGATTAATGATCTTCCACAATTAAAAGTTTTATTCGCATGATATTTTATCATTATTTATGTTCCCTTATGATCTATGCCTTACTACTGCCAAGATTTATTTCACAACTCAAGATTTTGATGTTTAAACATTATGTTCATGTTTTGAAGTTCAAATGTATATGGTTTGTTTTACTTTCACCATGCTTACCCTTAATGAGAATTTGATCTCACCATTTATATGTTTTATTTTCCCCATGATATAGAAGAAAGGTTTTAGGTAAAAAAAGGGAATATATTTATGGGGGATGTTGAAGAACTTTCACCAAGATTAGAAGATTATATTCCAAGTTTTTAAAGACACTAAACTATTACGGTCTTTGTGTGTTGGTTTTTTTATGTATTAAGTATTCCTCACAAGTAATGTAATGTCCATGTATTCCAAGCTTTGGGTCTCTATAGTTAGTTTCAGATGAAAGGTTTAGTCAGCCTTTGGAAACTAGGATGCGAAAACTTTAGTGAAATCCCAAGAGATATTTCTAAGGTATGTCTAGGGATGTATCTATGGATAATTATAAGTAGAGGTTATAGTCCTAGAGTTACAGTAAAAATATTATAATTAAACCTAAGATGTTAGATATTGAAGGTGCCCCCCCTTTATTATGATTTTTTCCTCCCACACTATTTTTTTGGGTTTTAGAAAATGGCTGGAAACTGGAAGATTCACGATAATGAAGGGTATGATGGACAATGGAATGATATTATTCATGAGAAACCAAATGAAATTGGATATGAAGGTCCACATATCATTATTATGTCTAATAAACAATCTCATAATATGATCAAAAATCTCAACATTAGTAAGTTTCCCGACTCAGCTAATAAGAGAAAGATGGAGTTTCATAATGATCATAGAGGAAAGAAAGTTCAATTTACCTCATGTAAATCATGTGGGAAGAGGCATCATGGAGAATGTTTCAAAGGAACTGGAAGATGCTTTGAGTGTGGAAAAGAAGGACACAAATCCAGTAATTTTAAAGGAAAAGGTTCAGTTAACACCATAGACAAGGATAATGGTATTGCTAAGACATCAACAATGGTTAAAGGTTTTAAATGTGGAATGTACGGGCATTATGAAAACCAATGCCCTAAGGGAAAGTATCATGAAGAGAATCAGCATGGTCGTATGGGTAGTGTTAATGTTGATGATGATGAAGAGACTAGAAATGATATGTGATATGAACGAATTGTTCAAGATCGGTCAATGGTTTAAGATGGTAGTGGAATGATTACATGTTTATCAAGAGTAATGTTGTATTAGTAATCTCCTGGAACTATGGAATAAAGAGACATATAATGATTGTTACACTATTGTTTTCCTTATGTTTTTTAAAGAATATGTTGAATGGTACCGATAACCATGAAAGTTTATTCAGATATTTTTGGAAAGCACCTAATATGAGAATAATGAAGGGATAATGAGATAATGAAATGTTTGATAGTATTAATGAGCTCATGACTGATATAAGAACAAAGTGATATCATGGTTTGAGTATATAGTATTTTTGGGATTTCGGTATGTAGAAAGAATTAGCTTTTGATAGCATTCAGGTTTTCACAAAGGTTCAATGGGTATTCATTTTTTCAAGAGAATACATGATTAAGGTATTCACATGTTTTGAATGTGAACAACAACAATATATATCTTATGATATATCAGGGAAAAATGAAGGAATTCACATGCTCGGTAGATGAAATTTATAGTAATCAGACAGAAGTATTTTCGATAATCATAAAGGTTGGAATATACAACATATAGTATTTCTTAAGGCTATATTTTTTTTTTGTGAAATGTTATGATAGTATAGTTTTAGAAAGAGAGAAAACATAAAGGATGGGCGACAACCCGTCACGTCGAATAAGGTTGTGGGAATCGAACCCACAACCAAAGTACAACAGGCCTTTATCACCTAACACAGTCCTATAGTAAGTCCCTGGTTAGTAGAAACTAGTTTTATTTTATTAATATCTATCATAGATGAAGTATAAGTCCATTTGAGAAACCATATATGATTAATCCCATCATATATGGACTTACGTATATTTAATAACTTGTGCTAAACTTTTTGTGATAGAAATAGAGGGAATTATCTATCATTCTATCGCATGATATGCTACCACTTCAAGAATAAAAAATTCAACTTCATTTATTTAAGAGTTGAAGTGGAAATTGTTCAAGGCACGAGAAACAGTTAGATTGTACCAAAATCAAGTAAGTATTTCTTTTAACTCAAAAATTCTTCAATATTTTGGAAAAGATATTGAAAACCAAAACTTTTGTCCTAGTGATCTTATATCTGATGAATAAGATGGTACCTTTGATCATCACAAAATTATGGCTTTGTGATTGTTGGATTTTTCATAGCCATGTTCTCTACCACTCTCCATCAGAACTTTATGGTTAGATTTCTCTTCCATATACATATTTTCACCTATGTTCTCCTATGTGGAAAACCTGTAATGAGTTAATTTGGGTAATTGATATGTTTTATACTTCACTTCTTAAAATTAATTTTTAGTATTCTATTTTATGATGTGGGTTTCTATGAAATAAACTTTCAAGTATTAACCCATTTATAACCCCGACGAATTTCGAGGGTGAAATTAATTTTAAGGGGGGTAGAATGTAACAACCCACGATTTTATGAGAATTATTATTTTTAATTTCATTTATGACTTGTGTTGTAAACTACACCAAAATTAGCTTGTTATATACGCAACACTGTATTAGCTTGCAATATACACTACACTATTCTTGGCTCGTATTACACATAATTTCAAGATTGTTTTGTAGAAATTATTCAACGCAACATTATGTATAGATTTTTTTAATGTATAAATGAAATAAGTTTTGATTATGTTATACGCAACAACAAAGGGAGCTTGAACTACACGCAACCTTGACTTGGCTTGCATTACACGCAATCACGACCTTCCTCGATAGCGTGTGTAGTACGCAATACCAGGTTTCACTAAACAATGATATGTTATTAAAATATTATATAAACTAGATGTTATGAATAGTAATACTAAATTTTTGAAAATTTATAAATTTTAACATTCAAAATGGACTTTATTTTTGGATTCGAAATATCAAAATTAGCCTATGGCGATTTTTTGGTAATTTTCTGAAAACATTCAATTTTTGATGAATAGTGAAAACACTGGGTTTCTATTTAAAAACCAACTTTTTATTTAAATAATTAATTATTTTATTTAAATTATTTTATGTCAAAATTGATACATAATAACTATATAAGTTCAATGCAATTCATTTGAGTCATTTCGTATTAATTTTAGATATACAAAAATTTAATTGAACTTGTCACCGTCTTTTACCCACCTCCTAAAAGAATTTGAAAATTTACATAAAACTTAATTTTACCGCATATTTGAGTGGAATTTCTAAAATCCAAGAGACACGGTTAATATCAAGGAGTAAAATTTGGTTTAATAAGATAAAAATAATTTCTGGTGAGTAGAAACTTTTTTACTTTTATTTACCACGGTTAAAATTAAACAGGGTAATTAAGGGTAAAAATGATATTCTTATTACCCGAACACATATCCTAATTCTATTGGATAAATTTAATTCGACCAAAAACAACATTATGAATAAAATATAACCATTTAGGTCCACTTGTATTAGATTAGGACATTTATTATTATTTTATTTAAAGAATAGTAAAAATAGTTTAAATCAAAGTATAATAACTCAAACATTTTTAATATAAGGTTATACATTAGATAAATTCTACTATAAATATTCATCAGAAAACTAAAAATATTTCCTACATAATGGTATTTTATTTATAATTTTTAGACATTAAATAATTTAATTTATTTATGACACATTGATGATGTAGTAATTACCTTATTAATGAAAAATTAACATAATTGATATTATAAATAACCAAATAAATGTAATATGAGACTTTTTATGAATTAAACTAACTTTATAGCTTAATATTACATGTTAGTATTTATTTAATTAACTTTTTTAGAACTAATCATGCTTTTATGATTTTCACAAAAATCAATTACCAAATAGTTTCAAAATTGACATAAAATAGTTTTTCAAACAAATATTATATTATTAATTGTATTTCTATTCCTAAAAATCTAAGGTTTATCCAAATGACTTATATAAAGTTATATATATTAATAATTAACCTCTTGGTGTTCTTTTGGATTGTTACAATAATTTTATTAACCATATACTGTTAGAAAACAAGAAGACACGGTAGAAGTTAAATTATTTAACTTAGAGTTAAATCTAAATGATAAGGTTACAATAGTAACCTAAACTTGTCTCAAACCTATTGGTTGAGATTATTTCGACCCATACCCACTTTAGTCTCTAAATAAATCAATTTATAGCTATTCTATATCGAATACGTCTTTATTATAAAATAATATTTTATGTTTTTCTTAAGGTGCCCCTCTCCTCCCTTATAAAAGGGAACCTCCTACCTCTCTTATTTACACAACTTTGAGCCTTTAAGCTCGGAAAACCCTGCCCATTTCTATTCTCCACTTCCCTAGAAACATTTTTGAGGTTCTGGTTTTCTTAGAAAACCAACTCTAGTTCCTCAAGAGGAAGCTTAAAGGAGGTGCGTCGAAAAAGAGGTAATCTCTTCTACCGAATCTTTCAAGTTTCTTAATTCTTCAACTTCTTCTTATTTAGTTGAATCCTTATAAAGTAATAACATAAGTATCACTAATATACTTATATTTTATTATAAATATGAAACAACCCCATTTCACCTTCTATCCATCTTACGGAAAATGAAATCACCGCGCGTGCGTACGTACAAAATACCGTCTCCACACCGTGGTGTAATCTGTTTTCCACCACCACTTTACTTGGATGGGTATAATGGTGTAAATAAATAACTATATATGATTATTTTAAAGTGATATTGATTCTGAAATATTATACATACACTTAAATACAATTCCACGATCATGGGAATGATATTATCGCTTGTGTGTACGTACGGACTACCGTCTCCACGAACGTGATGAGATTCCTTTTCCATGATTAACCATTAAAGTATGATAATAAAGTATATATAATAAATAATCATGAAATATATTACATAATAATTATACTGGATTTATTAATATATATCTTTCATTTAATTAATTCCATTTAAATCAATAAGGAAACAAAAACAACGTTCATGCGTACATACGGCCTACCATCTCAATGAACAGTGTATTTCATTCCATTTATCGATCTATCATATATATATATATGTGTATGATGAATATATATTATATATAAATAATTTATTACATTATGGAATTATGTAAATCATGATATAAGTAATAATATCAAGAACAACAAGTCGAAACACGTATGATAAATGAAAGAATTTTACCCAAAACGCTTCTTTAACACGGAATTTACAAAAGAAAAGGTAATATAAAGTCATAATTGAACCATATATGATATAATAACAATGAATATGATTATTTAATAAGTCAATTAAATTATTTAAATCATTATACAGGTGGTTCAGATACTTATGAAGCATATCATACCTAAGTTAAGGGATAATTATTCCAATCTCATTCTTATCCAAGATTTTTTTTCATAAGTATTTACTAGGGTTATTTTGGTTATCTATGTCCATATTTTCTCAAAATGTTTTCATAAAATGTTTACTTTTCATCCATGTATGTTTAAAGTAATTTTTACCCTTTTTTTACCTTTTCCACATCGTATGGAAGGAATCTTTCTTTTGTTTACCATACGAGGTACTTTTTCACTTTTCCGGAAAATGTACGAGAAGAATTTTTTTTTAAATTATACGGTATGAATTGATTTTTACGGTTTCATAACTCCTTATTTTCATGAAGTTTACTCTACAAGATTTCTAGTTATTTTCAATAAAATACTTTTATTTTAATATTGCGTGCATTTTGTGAAAATAAAATGATTTTGAATAAGAAAGGGTATTTTACTCAAGAATTCCTTTCAAGTGTTTGATCAAAATCATTTTCCATATAAGATGACATTATTTAATATGTGTATATTTGAAGTATAATGTCTCTATGATTTACATGGTTTCACTTTTATTATGATGAAATGATATCCATTTTCTTTATTTGGATTATGTTATGATGGGATGACGTTTGTGAAACCCATTTTATTCTTTTGGTTATGATGAATGATTTATGTTTATTTTGTGGCACAAGTAAGAATGATTTAATAATGATATGGGTGGGACCTATATCTCTCTCCAATGCATTGGGTAAAGATTTATATCTCATGACATAGACATGGCTGGAATGACAAGTAAATTTGGTTCTGTAATACAGGGTTGGAACGTCAAGTAAACCTGGTTCAGTAAAGGAATTTGTCCACTAAGATGGTCTTGGAAGCAATGCCTTGGCTATTATGGAAATAATATCATGTGCTTAATGTTTTTCCACAATTAAAAGTTTTATTCCCGTGCTATTTTATCATGATTTATGTTCCCTTATGATCTATGCCTTACTACTGCCAAGATTTATTTCACCACTCAAGATTTTGATGTTTAACCTTTATGTTCATGTTTTGAAGTTCAAATGTATATGGTTTGATTTAATTTCTCCATGCTTACCCTTACTGATCATTTGAGATCACCCTTTATATGTTTTCATTTCCCCAAGATATAAAGGATTTAGGTAAAAAAAGGGAATATCTTTATGGGGGATGTGGAAGATCTTTCACCAAGATTAGAAGATTATATTCCATGTTTCCAAACACACTAAACTGTTACAGTACTTGTGTGTTGGTTTTTGTTATATATTAAGTATTCCGTAATAGTAATGTAATTTCCATGTACGCCATTCTTTGGGTCTCTACAATAAGGGTAAATATGGAAGATAAAAAACAATGATCATATGAAAAAATTTAGTGAGCATAAGGGCATGAAAACAAGATATAATCAATATAAAATCAGACCTAATAATTCATAAATCATAATGAGGAATCCTGGAATATAATATTTTCATTTTACAAGATTAGGGAGTCATAAAAAAATCAATCATGATCAATGACTTCAAATCCTAAGAATGATAACATATCATAAGAGTGTGGCATCATAATAGTCACGGAAACTATATAATATGTAAAGTTTTAATAATGATACCATCATGTAAAAGTGGGAATGGTATCACCACATATTTACCATATTTTATTGACAACATCAACTCATTTCCTATAATTATCTCATGAGATATAAGGATTTTCCCAATTGGGGATCTACAGTAGAATCACCCATCACAATATGAAAACCATACATATGCGTGCTAAATGATTATAAACCATTAATTATTTCAACATATCTTAACCTGTTCAAAATAAACAAGTTTCAACCATATCTTATCAAATCACAATTATTATATAGGAATGTAAACCATTTCATAGAATCATTATCATAAATTATTCAACACATGGGAAAGAAACAGATTTTATAGATCATCATAATCAATATAAATTTCAAAAATGTGTATGGTATCATAATATCATAACCCCAATGAATTATAATAATCCTTAAAATATGATCACATTGACAAAAAATACCCTTAAAAGACTATTCACATATTTATTTTAAAACATGTCAAAATATAATTTTCCTCCAATAAAAATTTTACTAAAAAACACAAAATATTGGTTGAAATATTTTATTTTAAAATATATAAAGAAACATTTATAATAATCTTCAACGAAATTAATGGTGATTAAAATGGCAAGGATTGATCATTCTATATACATTAAAAGAAAAAATTCACTACACAATTTTTTTAAATGTAAAAAAAACATATTTGGAAAATTTTTACAATGATTCCTCATTAAAAGTTTATAAATAAAGATAATGTTAGTGAAAATTAAAATTTTTAATCAATTAACTTACAGAAAAAAATGTTCATAAAACAATTTCAATGGGTATAAAAATGGGATACAATTTTTATTTTTTAAAGAGAAAATAAGGTACGTTTTTTCGTAAAAACATTTTCTCAATAAATTTAATTACCAAATATATAAATATATTTATAATAATTGAAAAATTAAGTAATAAATAGAGGAAAATAATATATAATGTTTAATGTAGAATTAGAATATAATTTTCCTCAATGTAAATTTAGCATAGAAATTCCCAAAAAGAAATGAGATTGTAATATATACCCGTAACAACAGCATCGTCTTGATTCATACACATTCAAAAATACTTTATAAAAAATAGCATCATTATACATATATCCAAAAACTATATTTATTTATATCATTATATATATTACTTCTTTATAACATATAATCAAATTAATATTAACAATTCATTATTTAAATCACCATTTTTGTAGAATGTTGCTTCATTTTTCTTGAATGTTTTGGTTCAATAGTACCATTCCCTGAACATTGATCATATTTCCACCATATAAATAATGAAAAATATTTATTTTGTATCATATTTAATAATTATATATTCATTTTTAACTATTCATATTAAGTGGTGATGAAAAATGATTTACATCACTTTATGGAGATGGTAGTATATACATACATATGAGTGATGATTCAACTTTTCAATGGATGAAAAAAAAGATAAGTAAAAAATAATGAACCTATCTATAACTCTAAGAATATAATAAATGAAACATATATTTATTAAATCCATTATTATTACCATTAATGTGAATTATTGATGACAAATTAAATACATTGCATCTTGGAGGTGGTAGTACACACATATGGATGTGGAAAGTTTTATTTTTCTATAGGATGGAGTAAAGTAATATATTGGTTATTTAATAATCATAAGAACAATTTAGTATGCTAAAATACTAAATTAATTATTTTATCATGGAATACATAGATTTATAGGAGTTAGAAAAGGAAATAAAATTGAAAGTACCTAGTCAAGAGTTCTGCCTCTTCATTGAGAAACCTCCTTTAGATTACACGTTATAGATTAAAAAGATTGTATATTGGAATGGAAAAATATATAGGATGTGGATAAGGAAGATATGGTATTCAGGTTAGTATAGTCTATTATATAATACTCAATCATTGTGAATAAAATATAATATGAGGATCCTATTCATAATTGAGGGAAAGGACACACTTGAAACTACTTAAAAATATAAAATTAAATATTTATCATAACCATGTCAAGTGGAAAAAATAGAAAACATTTTAAAAAGTAGGATATTATAGAGTCTAAATAACAACAACCATTAAAATTTATACATGATTATATTCATTTTAATCCTTATATTTTGATTTAATCCCATTATTAACCCATTTTAACCTTAATAGTGGTAACACATTTTTAGCCATTAAGGGTTAAAAATTTATATGTATTTTCAAAAGTGGATAAAAAATGGTATATGCATGACACCTTAGATCATTTACCACCACAATTATACTCTTTAATGTTATTTTGTTTTACTTTTTCATCATTTAATAAATTATTAGCTAACATAAAATATCAATAAAGTTAATTCATAGGCAATTAATTTAATTTTACTCTAATGGCATTATGAAAAATTAAATCTGAATATAATCACATTTTAAAAATTTTATATTTTATAATTACTTATGAATTTTTTTCATTGAAAAATTCATTGAAAAAACATTAATTTTATTTTTCTTGAAATCATTTACTATGATTTTTCAAGTTCCATCACTAGAATTGTATCGATGTTGTATAAGTTTTTAAGGTAACTACCTCACCACTAAAAATTAAAAATAAATTACCATTATAAAAATAAATATTTATGTTAAAAATTAAAAATTTAAATTATTTTATAACTTCTATTTATACCTATGAAAAAATTTAAGAGAATTTAAAATCAAGAGAGTGACATGATTTTATTTATCATTCTCTTTAAATAATAAAGAGGTCATAAAAATGACATGAAGTTTCTATATTTCTTTATGAAATGTACAAGAATGGTTAAAGTAAACTTATAAAATAGGATATATTCATGTTTTCAAGAGATTTTAAAACCTTATCCCATCGTTTTAAACATGTTTTCCCTATTTTTCCCTAACTAGATTGATAGATATTTACCAAAGTTACTATTCATAATGACCAAAAATAAAATTAGACCATTTACCAAATTTGATCCACATGATTGAAATTATGGAACCCATTTTTCATGATTAAATTTCAATAAGAAGACAAAATATATTTTTAAATAATAATGAAAAACAAAATTAAAATTATTTTTAGAAAAAGTCATTTTGAAGCATAAAATTAGATTAATTATTTTTTCATTCCTAGTAAACACCATTACATGATTTTTATATTTTTTTATTGAATATATAATACATAAGTTTAATTAAAACTTTTCACATATTAAGAATAATTAAATTTATTTAGATAAAAACACATTGTGTGTATATAAATGGGTTTTTTATAAAAACATATCTTTTACTTTCAAATGATTTTTCTGTTTATATTCAATTGATAACAAATTAATTCATTTTAAAAATTCATAAAAGAACTTTTTTTATATTTTTTTTAGTCTTATTCATACCAAAAAATCCAATTCTTAATTAGTAATTATCTTAACAAATTGTAAAATTTCAATAGTATATTTTGGTTCATTTAAACATAGTGTTGTGTGTAAAGAAATACATCAAAGAAATAGAATTTATTTAAGGATAAATATATAATAAAATATTATGGTGATTCACTGTACCACCGTTTTTATAATTACACCTTATAAAATATGTTATTTCGACACGAAAATGTTTGGATACCTCTACCTTATCACATCCCCGGGTTCCCATGTAGCTTCCTCTAATTTTTGGTTTTACCAAATAACATTAACGAAGTGAGTGGTAATATTTTATAAATATTTATTTCTATGATCCCAAAACATAAATCGATTTTTCCTCATAATAGTGATCATTATCCAATTGTAAAAACTATGAGTTTAGAACATGTGAAGGATCAGGTCTGTACCACCATAACAGAGATTGATTAAGCACATCATGAATTAGAGAGATATTCGGTGGATGTTCTGAACAATAAGTTACCATATAGAAAAATTAAATAATTTTAAAAAGACTAATATATCTAATGAATAGCCTTCTGTTGTTTCCAAATATCATAAATTTCTTCAAATGAGTTATTTATAGGAATAACTTTTCACCAACACTGAACTCTAAATATCACTTTCAATTTCTAACATACCTTTTATGTTATCTACAAGATTACCTTTTATTGATGCTCAAAGGATATAAACTTTTATTCCATTTCTATAGGTATATTAGGTTCAAATAACTTTATTTCTCTATGATTAACCATGTCTATTAGAGTTCTACACTTATTACCATATATGTATTTATAAGAATCGATATGAATGATTGATCATAATCTATTGTTGGAAGAAAATTGTAACAAAGGAAGATATTGATCCCAAACACCATTAAAATGCATAAAGACAGTTCTCAAATTTTCATCTAGATATTTAGTGTTCCTACCAGAGTGTCTATATTTATGAGGATTATATGATCTATTGAAACAAAAATATTTATCCAAATACTACTAAATAATTCTCTAGAAATTCATGGTAAACCTCAGACATCGATCAGATATTATTTAGAGTGGTACTCCATAAAAACTCACATATATATTAATGTATGACCTAGTAAGATGATAAATATATAAATACTCTATAATATAAATTAAATGTGCTAATTTCATAACTAAATCGACTATAACCCAACCCTTTAGATGTTTTTGGGTATCCGATGATGAAATCCATGGTAATGTTTTCCCATTTCTATTTTTCTATGTGTAATTTTTATAACATCCACTTATAATAATATCTATTATCTTTAAATTTATTAAATTTTAGGAATAATGATATATAATCTAAAATATCCCTATTCATGTTGTCCCACTAGAAACATTATTTCATATCTCAATACATTTTATTACCTCAAGGATGAATAGAGAATGATGAAAATTATTATTCATATAATTGTACATTATTCAATATTGGTATTGATGGGGAAAATATTCTATTCACAAACTTTATGAGTCAATATTAATCTTGGTGGAACTCATGAACATTCCTCACATTCTTCTATAACTATTCAACTTCTTTATATGCCTCTTTAACCCTCACATGGATGAATAATAGTCCATTTATCTGAGAGAGAATGGACTTGTCCGATTTCCTCAGGATTTAAAGTTATATAATATAGAAATCTATAATTATTGGACATCTTTAAATCCTCATCTTATTTAAACTATCATTTTCAATTTGAATAATATCATTATCCACATTATTTCCCTTTTTAATGAGATATTAAAATAATTATGAAAAAAGTGGGGAATGTGTTCTTAGTGACTGGTTTTTGGAGCATTTTTTGTACAAGGAATAAGAATAAGAATGAGGGGATTCAGTGTTCATAGGTGGATATGATAGAAAGGGCACAAAAAGTGGATTATGAGATTTTATTTTTTATAAAAAACATGGATAAATATCCGTCATTGAGTGTTTTTAACTTTCATATTGTCACCTTCATTGGTTTAGAGTTCAGACTCATATGGTAAATGGGTGAAATGGATTATACCTATGGATAGACTGAATAATATCATGTATGGATCATTATGAAATGGACTCATGGGGATGATGGTGTGGTTCATAGTAATATTTTCTCAATTGATATTTCTTTCAACCCTACTTAGGGATAGGGTGAATCTCAAATAGAGAAAAATAGTGAAATGTTAAGTGGTGTGATTATCTACCTGGATAGAAACCCAGAACTAGATTTTTCAGAAATAGAGTCCTCAAAAATATATCCCCCTTCAAAATACTTCATCTATTTAATGGAGTATCATCCACCCAATTCAAAGAATTAATATTCTATTGAACAATTTGGTGTTGGTTCTTCATAGATGGCAAGAAGGTGACATCGTTACAGATTTTATAGCTTTTTGGAATAGTCAGGTTAGTCAATTTACTTTTCTTTTTATATTGGGTTTCCAACCCCTAGAGTGTGTAGGAATTTTAGATATTATTCTCATGATTTCTATTATTTCTTTCTTCCATGACTATGTATGGGTTTTCATTATCACCATTAATAAGATTACAACTTTTGATGATGATGACCTTCTCTGCTATATATTCAAATATTTCTATGTGAATATATACTTTAAAAATTTATGATCCTTATATATGTCACACTTTTCTCCATAAAGGTAAATCCTCAATATATTTAAAATAAAAAATACTACTTCTAACTACAAATAATGAGTCAAGTAATTTATCTCATGTGTTTTCAATTAGAGAGAGTCATATTCTATCACCATATCTATTTATATAAGGAAAAATCCCAATCCATTATTTTAGGAATAACTATAGATTGAAATAAATTCTCCACTTCGGGGTAGTGTGAGAATATGTGAACTGAAAAACCTTTTATTCAGCTCCATTAAATTCTATTCACATAATCTACCCACAGTAACTTAACCCCCTTCCATGTCAACTTAGTGGGTGTATTAGATAGTTTTGAGAAATCTCCCAAAATGTTTCTATAGTATCCAAAAAATGATCAGAACTATGAATATAGTTTAGAATTATTAGTATATAATTTTCATAAATAATGTCCATAATTTAAGTATCTACTTATATACCCTTAATTGAGATTATATGACCTATGAATGGAACTTTAGGAATCCAAAATTTACACTGGGTAAATTTATTATAAGACATTACTTTCTTTGTTTTATCATCATATTTATCAAATTATATTTATTCTATTCCTTTATCATAGAGTATATGTGAATTATATCTATAAATACTAGCAAACATTGATCAATGTAATTTCTAAATACACTATTTATTAAATCCTTGAAGATATTAAAGTCATTAATAATCCTAAATAACATCATTATAAATTCATATTTCCCATTCCTCATACATAAGTCTGTCTTGGGGATATCATCTTTCATAATCCTCAATTGTTGACATATATAATGAATGTAATTTTTGAAATGTATTGATATCCTCATGATTGATCAAAAAGACATTGATATGGGGTAGATGATACTTGTTCTTGATAATGATCTTGTGAAGTTATTGAAAATCTATGGAAAGGTTCTTTGAACAATTTTATTTTTAACAAAAAGAATAGTATCACCCTAAGGTGATGCACAAAATAGTATG
The DNA here is from genome assembly GCA_963277665.1 of Viscum album. Taxonomy (NCBI): domain Eukaryota; kingdom Viridiplantae; phylum Streptophyta; class Magnoliopsida; order Santalales; family Viscaceae; genus Viscum; species Viscum album. Next base: position 2,099,661,019 of record OY728150.1, read on the forward strand.
AAACCCTTAGCAATATTATCATAGATTTTCTACTTTAATTCCAATAACCCAATCTGGTCTATTATAAATGGCGTGTTTGAAATATATGTAGCATTAGGTATGAGTTCTATTGAAAACTAAACCTCAATATTCAGAGGATGGAAACAAAAATGTTATATAATGACATGAAAAATTCCTTATATAATTGGCATATCCTAAGTATTTAGATTTCCCCAACCATCTGAGAAAAAAACCTTTATGGATAGAATTTAAGAACCCTGAGATTACAGTCATTTCAATTTGATGTTTACATTCATTCTCAAACCGATAAATGATAAAATGTTCATTTAGAATATCAAATGTGACATGCCTTCCACAAAAATTAATAAGGGATCAATATTGAGAATAATAATCTATGGCTAGAATCACATGAAATTCAAGTAGTGGGAGAATCACAAGATTTTTTTGGAAGAAAATCCCCAAAAATATCAATCAGAGAGGAACTATATAATCGAGAAGAAATCATCATACCACTAAGATTTTTATAAGGACCCGACCTTAAAACTGTACAAAATCATGAATTAAATGAATAATTCATATTGAGAATATTATTAGGTTTAGAGTTTTAGATAATTTGGCCATAAATATTACATATCAACATGAAAATTACTTATAGACACTACTACTCAGAATCAATTTTTTTAAAAAAAAATTCTTAAAAAGAAACATGTATAGTTCCATGTTTTAGACAACATGACTTTTCCTTGATCCCATCCATGACCCTATTCCACTTTATGTTTTGTGAAAACCATTTTAAAAAACTTGGATGAGCAAAAAAGATCAGTAAGGGTTATAAAATAAGGAATGAAAACATTATCCCATAAATAAATACAATTCAATGAACCATAAATTTCAATAATAACAAACATCATGAAATCATAAGATTTAGGAATAACAAGCAGAAATTATAAATCCTAAAGGTAACTTGTGACATAAAAAACAAACTTACATTGTAGCTATCAAAACTACATAGGGAGTTACATTGGAATACCCATCACAGTATATTCCATAAATCACTTAAGAGAAACATTAAAATTTACCTCTGTCATGTTACCCAATGCGTTGGAGAGATATCTCGGGCTCAACCGCCCTAGGTTTATCAAGGAACCACCCATATATGTAAACAATGCCCAATAACCATAACATATTCATAACGTATAAAACAAGAATAAAGGAAATACAACCTTACTGCATTGAAATCACAATATATCATTTCAAGATATTAACATAATCAATTCTGTATCCAAACATTTTCAAAACCATTTAAAACATTGAATTAATAGATTTTTTGAATCAAAGTGTCCCATACCACTTTGAAACTTTTTTTGGAATTAACATTTTAAAACATTAATGTTCATATAAATAAATCCTTAAAACCATTTTGAAAACATGGACATTAATGGGAAATATTTAGAAGATTAAATCATTAAACCATTCAAAATGATATTTCAGTTAGAGAGTTTATAACCAAATGAGAGACACTTGAATACAAATAATTGAGGAATAAAATTAATAAAAGATTATAATATCATGAGAATAAAGAGATTCATGATATAATATGTCAAAGGGAAGTATATAAACCATATAAAAGTTAATTGGTGTATAACCAAAAATAAGTCTCAATGGAATGAAAATTGAGAAAAAGTCCCTTGAAAATATCATATCCTTATATTAAAGACAAATCAATGACATAATTAGGTGTGAACAATAATAATACACCCATTATATGTGGATATTATGTTTAAAACAATAATAGGACATTCAAACATATTCATAACACAACATAATCAAGAAGTATATGTTTAACCCAAAGAATTGAAAGTGGGATAAAAAGTTCTCTTACAGAAATTTGACAACCTAACAACGTCACTTTAAAAATAAGAAAATGAGTTGATGAGAGAGAAAAGGGTATCTCATAAATTGGACATAAAATTTATAGCAATAAGGATATATAAGAACATATCCCAACAAAAGAAGATGCAAATTAAAATACATAAGAAAAAAAGTAGTCTTTTAAAAAGACGAGGGTGAAAAGTTCACATACTGATTTGGTAAACCACGAAACATAAAACCCATGAAAGACGAATCACACAATGAATATGTAAATACCCTTAAATTAAAGTATATTACTCAATGTATACAATCATGGACAATATATACACAACACAAAAATTAATAGTGGAAAACATAACATGAATATTATGAGAATAAAAAGTGAGATGAAAACCCCTTACCACGTTGTAATCAATCGAGTCATATGGAAAATGTTAATAACCATCAAATTAATCCTAGAATACCATGAATATATAGGGAATCATGAGAGTATATATCAAACTGATGTTCACAACACACCACATGCAATAAATATCAAACAATGGAAATCTCCCAGAATTAAATGTGAGATAAGAAACCCGTTACCTCTTATCCGACTTGACTCGATCATTCTTTAATATCATGAATAATAAACTAAAGTTAATTTATATTTTATAAAGAAAATTTTCCAATTTTATTATTCCTTTTATATAAATTATTACCTTACTACAACAATTAGTTAATTATTTGAGTTCATATCGGACATTTTGTCGATGTTCGGAACATGAGTGAAAAATGAACTTGTTATAATTAAATTGTCCATGTGGTCGAAATTAAATTATCTCAAGAATAATATTAATGATTTAGATATCATATATATCATAAATATCCTGTATATATATGGATTTATAATTGTACATAACATTTGGATATAAGAAATCAAATGCACCATTCATGGAGACGGTAAGCCGTATGTACGTATGAACGCTATATTCATTTATATTTCACATTTAATGGAATGAAAACTTAATGATACATAAGTATATTATAATTAATGTATAATATAATATGATATATATGTTACATAATTCCATTAACACCGTCCTTTATACGTTCCATGTATGTCATGAACGAATAATATCACCTTGAGGGGGAGGTAGTCCGCACTTCCTCAAATGAAATTATCATATTTACACGTACTATATAGAATAATGGTATGTTTGTAAATAAAAATTACAGAAGAATAAAGAAAACATAAACATAATATATATCTTATATAAATATAGTTCCATCATAACTTTCACCATGAGAGGCAGTAGAAGATAATTGAACAATCATCATTTTGTGAGGCAGTAGTTCGCTGTCCACAGAAACAGTATGTTCTTTAACCATTAGATGAAGGTGTGTGTAAGTGTAGTACAAATATTTCTCATAACTACAACCTGGTTTATTTAGTATAATATTTTTTTTATAAAAGAAATGAATAAAAATATTTTAGTTGGTTGAAGAAGTAAAATAAATGATAAGAACTTAAGAGAAGACTTTACCTTTAAATCGGATAATTCCCTTTGGTTTGAACCAAAAGGTTTACTTGAAGTGCCTTCTACCTAAGGTAAGGCTTCTAGGAGGGGAATAGATAGGTAGGGAGCTTAATTGGGCATATCATTGGAAATCCAAGAGGCTTGAGAAGTGTGTGGAATGGGTTATATTTGAGGGATTTTTATAAGGAGGAGGAGGGGCTCTATAAGAAGTTTTAAACATATTATTTTATTCTATAATGATTTTCGGTTTCTAAAGGTCCAAAACATATTAAAGTCAAATATAATATGACTCATGTTAGAAATAAAATCATCCAATATGAATTTTGTTGGTTTTGGATATTTTTGTAATATTTATAATCTTAATTATTTAAATCATTCATTAATGAAGTAAATACTGCATCATTATTGTGTCATAAATATTTTTTAATTTGATGTCTAAAATTTATAAAATAAATATCATGATGTAGGAAATTATTTTATATTTCAAATAAATATTTATATTATAAGAGATAACTTCTATAACCACATGTTAAAATTGATTTACTAAAAGATATATGTTTATGTCCTTTTTGTCTTTACTTTAAATTAATTAATATAAAGAATCATTATCAATTCCATGTTGCTTCATGGGGTCCCAATATCTACCCAATGATGACCATGGTGGAATATGATTCAACCAATAGGTTTAGGACATATGTTAGGGTAATTTAATATTATTATAATAATATTTTGTTACCCTTATTTACTTGATTTACCCTTTAACTATGGTGAATAAATTTTTACTGAAATAAATATTCATAATGTCTAAAACTAAAAGTTACATATTTACACAACTTGGACATCCTAATTCCAAATATGGAATCTATTTCTCCAAATTCAAAATACATAAGTGGCTGAAATTAATTTAAAATTAATTCTCTATGTCCAAACAAAAAACTTATTTTTACGAAATAATAACTATAAAACAATTGACACTTATTTATGTCCAATTTCGAAGTAAAATTACTTCCAATGACCAAAAATGGATTAAATAGTAAAAAAATAATATAAGTACACTTTCAAAATAAATAAAAATATAATATAACCATATAAATAAATTAGATTAAAAGGAATTTTTGAAATAAAATACAGTATTTTTCACATTTCATTTAAAAAATGAATTTTATTAGAAAAATACCAAAATTTTACCTTAAGTAAATTTTGATGTCCCGATTCTAAATAAAAATTTTATTTTGTCAAATAAAACATATAAAAGTGACCAAAACTATATTTAAATACGGTTCTCCATCAAAATGTGGTAAATCAACATTTTAATAAATATTAGAGTATCTATGTTTAAAATTAGATTCATTCACATTTTAAGCCTATATCTTTTATTGGATAAATGTAAAAACATGTAACAAAACATGTATATTGATATTGTATTTAGTTCTTTTCATTACTTCCAATAGAGGGGATAGGTGTCAACTACCATTTAAAATAATATTATATTATTATTTTTCAGTTTGGCTCAACATTGCATGGAACATAAGATTTCAAAGAAACACGTTATTGCGTATCGGGTACGCCATCGAACATAACATCCCCATTAATGTAAAATTAATATTTATTTAAATTTTTTAATAAATATGAAAATTTTATACTCATTATTTACCTAGGATGTTTCATCATACCCCCCTTTGGGAAATTTCATCTTTGCAATTTTAAAATTGGGATTAGAAACTTCATTGAAAGTCCCACATTGGAATAAGAGTCAATAAAAATATCACATTAAAAGAAAGAAAGTGAAACAGAAAGGTCACCCAAGATAGCCCATACTTGGATTCTATATAGGAAAACAATGATATGGAAGAGAAACAAACCATCAAGGTTTGTTGGAGAGTGGTATAAAACAAGATTATGAGAAAGTTAAAAAATATAAAATCACAAACATGTGATGGGTTAAATGGTCTTTGATTTCCCAGTAAAAAAAGTTGACGGACAATGTTTTGGTTTTAATTTACTTTTAATAAAATTGAGGAATTTATTTAAGATCATGAATAAGAACATAAGGAAATATAAATACTTTTCATGTATACTTTCATCATTTACTTTATTTATAACAAAAACCCATATTTTATCCAATCAATGAGTGTTCAAACAAACTCTGTCACATAAAAAAAACTAGAATCAACTTTTAGAGTATCACATAATCTAAAAAAGAAGAACTATATATTTCCCCTGTCTTTTGACATCAACCAAAAGAAAAAATATTAGTACAAGATCTTATAATCTAGAAAAGGATAATCATTTATAAAAAGAAAACAACCTCTTAATCTCAAAAATTCAACAAACCATACCCAAGGATCAACAAAGACCATTCAATACACAATTGTCCTTAAAATTCATCAAAATAATTCAAACTAATATTGAAACCCAAAACTCATATGAATTTGATCACATAGTCTTCCATGATAAATCTTAACATTTCTCTCCAAATAACATCGAATACTCTTAATGTCTCATACTGAAGTTTAATTAACCGAATCACATATTCTCTATGATAGGTTAATCATTTCAATAAATAACCGTAAATCTTTATATGTTCACAATAAAAACATAGTTTCTTCTAAAATAAAATTTCAACAATTAATCCACAAATGAGATCCCTTAGTATTCTATTTGTCTTATGTATAAAATGTTTCCATAATAGAAATCATATTTAAAATTAAACTTTATCACTTAATCACCAAATCATTTTCCTATATAAAGGATATCCATTAGATAAAATATAAGTTCCCAAAATCAACTTATTCTTGATCCATAAAATCATTTAACTTAAAAACAATAAGTAATACTAACCAGGGAAATCACGTAAGACAGTGGTGGGAAATTCACCCTTATCACACTTCGATTGTGGGTTCGATTTCTTTGCCCTTATCAGACACGACAGGCCATTACCCATCTTATGGGTTGTCCTTTTTATAAAACTAAAAAATAACCCTCACATGTTTTAACCTCAACGGTTTTCATATACAATTCATTTTCATCCCAATGCATTAATACATCAACATCTTATAAATTGTAATTTTTTTCACCTCTATATGATTAAATAAATCTATTCCAAATAGAAAGAACATGAAACGTTGATCATGGTTTCCATATGGTTTGATCATCATCTTGTTCACGTAGGTAGAAGGTCCATGCATTACAAAAAATATTTAGAGATCCTTCAAAATCATTTGCTTCCATCATCAAAATACACCTTGTGTAACTTGGGTCATATGGGTGTTCGCAGAAAAATAGTTTCGGAAAATAATCACGAATGACATATAATTTAAAAACATATGATAATACATGAATTTTATAAAACAGTTGGACCGAATTTGAGTTGAAACATTCAATCAATGGTCCTTTAAAAATACCTTAAGTATGTTCTGAGAGACTATATTGTAAAATCAAATATAAATAGGTTGCAGAATGGTCTCTTTCTTCATAACCTTTTTCAAAATTATAATATGCTTTAAAATATTGTGATAAGGTAAAATATTTGAAAATTCCTTGATAATATTTACCTTTCTTTATAATATGATTTTACTATGAAAATAGGATTTGATTAGATACAACCCATGATCCACGAAGTTATCGAGGTATAGTGTAGGTGTTTGATATCTCACACAACTGCATGCAAGTGAGTTGTCTGCTAGAAAAAGCTTCATAATCATCTGAACATGAATTTGCAATAATTAATGCAAGAATGTCATCACGAAGAGATATGAATGTTGTTTGAGGTCCTCCTTCCATTTGTAACTAACTTTCCCTGATCTGAAAAATTTATAAAACAAAGATTTAACTGAAATAATATGCATTGGGACTAACAATTTGTTTATCGAAAACTAATAATCCCTAATGTTTTCTATACCGACCTTTGATACCAACTATAAGGACCCAACCTGAAAGCATTACATAATCATGAATTTAATGAATAATTCACATTGAGGATCTTTTCAGGTTTAGAGTGTTTGAGAATTAGGCCATTACTATTACATATCAACTTGAAAATTACACGTAGGAACTAAAACTCAGTATCCATTTTTTAAATAAAAACTCTTAAAAATAAACTTGTCTGGTTCCATGTTTTAGACAACACGATTTTTCCTTGATCCCATACATGACACTGTTCTACTTTATGTCGTGTGAATTTTTTTTCAAAAACATGGGATGAGAAAAAATGATCAGTAAGGGTTATAAAATAAGGAAAGAAAATATTATCACATCAATAAATACAATTCAATGAAACCATACTTTTCAATCGTAACATACCTTATGAAATCATAAGAATTATGAATAACACAATGAAATCATAAACCGTAAAGTCAACTTGTGGCATAAAAAACATACTTACATTGTACCTATCATAACTACATAGGGAGTTACATTGGAATACCTATCATAGTACATTCCATAAATCTCTTAGGAGAAACATTAACGTTTATCTTTGTCACATTACCCAATGTATGGGAGAGCTATATCGGGATCACCTACCCTAGGTTTATCACAAAACCACCTATAAACGTAAATAATACCCAATAACAATAATATATTCATAACACATAAAACAAGAATAAAGGAATCATACCACTTCCTCATTGCAATCAAAATATATCATTTCATGATATTAATATTATAAATGCATTATCAAACCATTTTCAAAACCATTGACAACATTTAATAAAGATATTTTTAGAATCAAAGTGTCGCATAACAATTTGAACCATTTAAAGGAATTATCATTTTAGAACATTAATGTATTTATAAAAAAAATCCTTAATAGCATTTTGAAAAACATGGACATTAATGAGAAATATTTAGAAGATTAAATCATTAAAAATTTAAAAATGATATTTTTGTTAAAGAGTTCCTAACCAAATGAGAGACGCTTGAATACAAATAATTGAGGAATAACATTAATAAAATCTTATAATATCATGAAAATAATAAGATTCATAATATAATATGTCAAAGGGTGGTATATACAACATTTAAAAGTGAATTGGTGTATAACAACAAATAAGTCTCAATGGAATTTAAATTGAGACAAAGTCACTTGATAATATCATATCCTTTTATTAATGACCGATCAATGACATAATTATGTGCGAAAATTGAAAATACACCTTATATAATTTGATATTAAGTGTAAAAAAATTACAGGAAATTCACAAATATTCATATCACTACATAATCAAGAAGAATATGTTTAACACAAAGAATTGAGATTGGGTTAAGAAGTTATTTTACAGAAATTTGATAGCCTAACAATGTCACATTAAAATTTAGAAAATGAGATAATGAGAGAGAAAAGGGTATCTCATAACTTGGACATGAAATTTATAGCAATAAGGATATAAAATAACATATCCCAACCCAGGAAGATGAAAATTAAAAGACATAACCAAAAATAAGTCTTTTACAAAGATGAGGGTGAAAGCCCCCCTTACTGATTTAGTAACATACGAAACATACAACCCATGAAAGAAGGATTATACAATGAAGATTTAATATAAGGACCCAGCCTTAAAACATTACATAACCTTGAATTAAATGAATAATTCACATTGAGGATATTTTTAGGATAAGATTTTTTGATAAATAGGTCATAACTATTAAATTACATCTCAAAAGTTACAAAGTATACAATTCTACTTAGTTCCCATTTTTTCGAAAAATAGAAACTTCTAAATCAAGTCTAGTTACATGTTTTAGCCAAAATGAATTTTCATTGATCTTATCCTTGACCCTATTCATCTTTAAGTCCTATGAAATTTTTTTCAAAACATGGGATGAGCATAAAAAGTGCAGTAAGGGTTATAAAACAAAGAAATAAAACATTAGTTCGTCATTACATACATAACATAAGTTCTTTATCATACCTCATGAAGTCATAAGATTTATGAATCAAACATAGAAAACATAAATCATAAAGTTAACTTGTGGAATCCATATCATACTTACATTGTAGCTATCATAGCTACATAGGGAGTTACATTTGGAATACCCATCACAATATATTCCCTAAATTTCTTAGAAGAAACATTCAAGTTTACCTTTGTCACATTAACCAATTCATTGGAGTTCTATCTTGGGCTCACCCTCCCTAGGTTTATCATTGAACCACCCATATATGTAAACAATTCCCTGAACCATAATATATTCATAACACATAAAATAAACACAAATGAAAGATAATGTTTTCGCATTTCAATCAAAATATATCACTTAAATATATTGATCTAATCAATTATTTCTCAAAACCCTTTTTAATACCAAAATATTTAAAAAGGGTATATAATATTTTTTCCATTAAAAAAACACTACGACTTGTTAAGGAAGAAAAACATCTAATAATACTCGTGGTGATGGAAAGGTCGTTGTCACTACCAACATAAAAAAGAAACTTTCTTATTTTTTTAGTAAAACGCTTCATAGAAAAATATTACCTTTGATTGAAATGAAATTTCAAAGGTGTTTATGAAACATATAAATGAAATTCATCTATTAAAACAAAATATGCCTCGAATAAAATAGATTGAGATGAAGTCCCTTACCTTGTGTCTGAATTGACACGTTCGTTCTTTAATATCCTGAATAATAAAATAAAGGTAATTTTGGAATTCTTAATAACCTTTTTCAAGTTTATTACTCCTTTTATATCACATATTACTACGTTATAAACATTATGTAATAATTTAAGTTAATAACAGTCGTTTTGTTGATATTTTGTACTTGAGTCAGAAATGAACTTCTTATATTTATAAGTTGTCCATGTGGTCAAAAGTTCATTATATGCAGAATGATATTAATGATTTAGATATCATATATATATTATATATCTATTTTAAATATGTATTTATAATAGTACATAACATTTAGAGGTATGAAATGAAATGCACCGTTCTTGGAGATGGTAAGCTGTACGTACCCAAGAACGCTACTTTCATTTCCATTTCTTATTTTAATCGAATTAAAATATGCTGATACATTGGTATATTATAATTACAGTATAATTTCATATATAATATCATTAAATACATCCTTTATACATCCAACATATGGCATTAACGAGTCATGTCACTTTGAGAGGGCGGTTATCCGCGCTTCCTAAAATGAACTTATCACGTTTTCCCATAATGGAAACCATAATGGTAAGCTATAAATGAAAAATATAGAAGAATAAAAAGAATATAAATATAATAAATACCATATATATAAATAAAGTACCATCATAATGTCCACCATAAGAGGCGGTAGGAGATAATAGAACAATCATCATTTCGTGAGGTGTTAGTTTTCCATCCACAGAAACAGTAGGTTCTTTACCCATTAGATTGAGGTGTGTGTAAGTGTAGTTATAATCCTTCTCATAACAACATCCTATTATATTGAAGATTATTTTGTTGTTATAAAATAATAAAATTAAAATAGTTTAGGGGTTGGAGAAGTAGAATAAAAGAAAATAATTTAAGAGAAACAGTTACCTTTAAATCGGGTAACTCCCTTTGGTTTGGACCAAAATGGTTTCTCAAAGTGTCTTCTGCCTTAGGTAAGAATTCTTGGTGGGAGAGAGAGATTTTGAGATCTTATTTGGGCATAGGTCAGATGAGACAAGAGGAATGAGAGATGTGAGTAATGGGTTAGAGTTGAGGGATTTTTTATAATGGGGTGGCGGTGCTCTTTAGGAAAGTGTGAAAATATTATTTTATTATATAATTATTTGTGGTTTCTAAAGGTCCAAAACTAATTAAATTAAAAAATATGATGAGTCAAGGTAAAAATAAAATCATCCAATAATATTCGAATAGGTATTGGATATTATTTTAATCTTTATAATATTATTTATTTAAATCATTTATTAATGAGGTAAATAATGCATCATTATTTTTTCATAAATAATTTTATTTATTCGATGTCTAAAAATTAAAAAAAATAAGATTATGTAGGAAATAGTTTTATCATTCCAAATAATATTTATTGTCAAATCAATATCTTATCTAAATATATGTAAAAATAACTTTACTAAAAGATATTTTTTAATGTCATTTTTGCCATAACATTAAGTTAATTAAAACAAAGTGTCATTATCACTTTTAAGTGGCTCCATGCGGTCCCAAAATAGAGCCAATGTAACACCTCGAGATTTTATGAAAAATATTATTTTAATTTCATTAATGTCTTGCGTTGTATTCTACACCAAGATTACCTTGCGCTATACGCAACACCGTATTAGCTTGTAGTATACGCAACACTATTCTTGGACCGTGTTACACACAATTTTGATAATAGTTATTCTACGCAACATTGAGTATATATATATATATATATATATTAAATGTATAAATGAAATATGGTTGGATTCTGTTATACGAAACAACGAAGGATTCTTTCACAACACGCAACCCTGACTTGGCTTGCATTACACGCAATCACGACCTTCCTCGATAGCGTGTGTTGTACGCAATACCGGGTTTTAATAAACAATGTTATATTATTATAATATTGTCATGAACTAGCCGTTATGAATAGTATTAACTAAATTTTGAATTTTATAACATTATTATTCATCTTACACATTTCTAGAACATGGTATAAGAACAAAATAAATTTTTCGGGTAAAATAAGTATTTTTTAAAAAATGCAGTTTTACCGCCTTTTGATGGCGCACCCACTTTAAATATAGTTTTTGACATGTTTATATGTTCAATTTGACAAAATAATATTCTTCTTTTGAATCAGGATGTAAAAATTTACATTAGATAAATTTTTGATATTTTTCCGATAACTTTCATATTTTAATGAATAGTAAAAACACGCTATATTTTAATTAAAAACAACTTTTTTCATCGTAATATCTTATGTGGTTAAATTATAATATTGAATGGTTTTAAAGTATATTTAGAATATATTTTTACCACTTAATATAATGTTGGTCATTGGACACAATTTTTCAATTAAACCGAACATAAACAAGTGTCAATCTTTTGATAGTTATTATCTCTTAAAAACACGCTTTTTGTTTTGACAGCGGGAATTAATTTTAAATTAATTTCTGCAACTTCTGTGTTTTGAATTTAGAAAAATGGATTCCATATTTGGAATCAGGATGTTCAAATTGTGTAAATAGGTAACTTTTATTTTTAGACATTTTGAATAATTACTGCGGTAAATATTTTATTTACCATGGTTAAGGGTAAATCCGGTAAATAAGGGTTAAACAATAATATTATAATAATATTAAATTACCCTAAAACATGTCTTAACCCTATTGTTTGATACATGGTCGACCATGGGCATCTTTGGGTCTATTTTGGGACCCCATTGATCAACTTGTAAGTGATAATGACACTTTATTTTAATTAAGTTAAAATGAATACAAAATTGACACAAGCATATATCTTTTAGAAAAACAATTGTTACATAGGGTTATATATGTTGGATTTTAGATTATAAATATTCATTAGAAAGATAAAAAGATTTACTACATAATGGTATTTTATTTGTAATTTTTAGGCTTTAAATAATTTAATTTATTTATGACACAATGATGATACAGTAATTATCTTATTAATGAAATATTGACATAATTGATGTTATAAACACAAAAATAAATGTAATTTGAGACTTTTTATGAATTACACTAATTTTCTAGGTTACTATGATATATTAATGTTGATTTAATTAACTTTCTTCGAACATTTAATTCTGTTATGACTTTCACAAAAATCATATATCAAATAGTGTCAAAATTGACACAAAATAGTTTTTAAATAAAATATTATATTATTAATTGTTATTTTATTCCTAAAAATCTAAGGTTCGGCCAAATGACTTAGATAAGGATATATATATTAATACTAAACCATTTGGGGTTCGTTTGGCATGTTATAGTAAGTGTATTAACCATATAGTGAAAGAAAACAAAAAGACACGGTAAAAGTTAAATTATTTAACTTGGAGTTAAATCTAATTGATAAGGTTAAAATAATATCCTAAACTTGTCTAAATTCTATTGGTTGATAGGATTTCGACCCATCCCCACCTTAGCTTCGAAATAAGACCCTTTGGAACCATTATAAACCGATTTTGACTTTAATATAAAATAATAATTTGAGATATTCCTAATGTGCCCCTCTCCTCCCTTATAAAAGGACACCTCCTCCCTCTCCTCCTCACACCAATTTGAGCACTAAAGCTCGGACAACCCCTGCCAAAATCCCTTCTCCACTTCCCTAGAAACATCCTAGAGGTTCTGGTCTTCCTCAAAGACCAATTCTAGTGCCCTAAGAGGAGGTCTCAAAGAGGCACTTCAAAGAAGAGGTAATTACCGTTACCAATTCTTTCATCTTTATTTCTTCTTCCACTTCTTCTTCTTAGGTTGTTTCATTATGAAGTAATAACATAAGTATCACTCATATACTGATATGTTATTATATGTATGAAACAACCCTATTTCACCATCTATCCATCCTACGGAAAAAGAAATCACCGCGCGTGCGTACGTACGGAATACCGTCTCCACGCCGTGGTGTAATCTATTTTCCACCACCACCTTACATGGATGGGTATAATGGTGTAAAGAATAACTATACATAGTTATTACAACATCATATTGATTCTGATATATTGTATAATCCACTCCAATTCAATTCAATATATATAGAAATGATATCATCGCTCGTGCGTACGTACGGACTACCGTCTCCACGACGCGATGAGATTCATTCTCCATGTTAACCATTTAAGAATGATTATAATGTATATATAAGAAATAATAATGAAATATATGACATTATAAAGCTACTGGATTTATGTATATATATACATATGTATGTCATCTACTTACTTCCATTTCAAGACAATAAGGAAAGGAAAACAACGTTCATGCGTACGTACGGACTACCGTCTCCATGAACGATGTTTTTCATTTTATTTATCTACCTATTATATATATATATATACTGAATATATATGATATATAAATCATATTTTATATTCTGTAAGTGAGTAAATCATGATATAAGTAATAATGATGTCAAGAACAACAAGTCAAAACACCTACGATAAATGAAACGATTTTACCCAAAACGCTTCTTTAACATGGAATTTACAAAAGAACGGGTAATATAATGTCATAAGTGAACCATATATGATATCATAACAATGAATATGATTCTGTAATAAGTCAATAACATGATTTAAATCATTATACAGGAGGTTCAGACACTTACAAAGCAAGTCGGACATAAGGTAAGGAAAATACCACAATCTCATTTTTATCCGAGATTGTTTATTCGTAAGTATTTACTGGGGTGTATTTTATCATCCACATACATGTTTCATAAATATTTAATATTATTTCCATCCACCTACAATTGTTTAAATCCATTTTTACCCTTCGGTGAGTTTTTAGTAAAAGAAGTGAAAGGAATCTTTTGTCGTTTTCCATACGAGGTACTTTTTGACTTTTCCGACAAAAGTACGAAGAATGTTTTTTTAACTTATACGGCATGAATGGATTTTTAAAACATTGTTTCCAAGAAGCTTCCTTTACAAGTTTTCAAGTTTATTTTTAATCAACTTCTTTTATTTTAAAGTTGTATGACATGTTATGAAAGGAAAAAATGTTTTTGAAGAAGAAAGGATATTTTCCTCAAGAATGGAGTTCAAGTGTTTTATCAAAATTATTTTCCATCTAAGATAATAAAGGGTTCAGTTTTTATCCCTATTATTAAATTGATTTGTTCATGTTGTGATGGAATTATTTTTATGAATTCCTTTATCTTATATGAATTGATTTATGATGTCATGATGTTTCAAGAATCCCATTTTTGTTACATGTGTTATGCGATGATGTATGTTTTATGATTATGTGGCACACATAAGAAAAAATTCATTATAAGATGGGTGGGACCTATATCTCCCTCCAATGCATTGGGTAAAGATTTTATATCTCATGAGATAGACAGGGCTGGAATGGTAGGTTATACCGGTTCAGTGAAACAGGATTGAAACGAGGGTTACTCGATTCAGAAAGGGACTTTGTCCACTAAGATAGTCTTGGCAATTAGTCTTGACTAACAAGAAATGATTCTATATGATTATGTGTGTATGCCACAAAGTTTCATGTTTTAAGTTATGATTATTGGGATTACTTTTTCACTACCATGACTTATCCCATGATTATGAAATTATGCTCTCTTTTGCAGGTTATAATTTCCAAAATGCTATGTTCTTATGAATATGATGTGATTGATATTTATTTTGTTTACCCTTACTGAGCATTTGAGCTCACCCTTTTATGTTTTCTTTTCCCCAGGATATAAAGAAAGGTTTTATGTTAAAAAAAAAGAGGAAGATCTTTATGGGAGATTTTGAAGATCTTTCACCACGATTAGAAGATTATAGTCCGAGTTTCCAAAGACACTAAACTATTACGGTCCTTGTGTGTGTGTTTTTGTAATGTACTAAGTATTCCGCAAAAGTAATGTAATGTCAATGTACGTCAAGATACGGGTCTCTACAGCCAAGGATGCCCATGGTTGGCCATGACTCATAAAATAAGATTAGGACAAGTGTTATGGTAATTTTGTATTATTATGACATTCTTTTATCCTTGAATTACCCTATTTACCTTTAACCGCGGTAAATAAAAGTGAAAAGTTACTATTTACCAGAAATTTATTTAATATTATTGATCCACATTTTAAATAATAATAAAAACCATTTATGTCGGATTATAAAAATTAAATTTAGAGAAGTAGTAAAATCTCATTTAAATGAAAAAGTCAGTTTTTATCTACTACTTAGTGTTTTCACTATTCATCAAAAATTGATGTTTTTTCTGAAAAATACCAAAAATTCAGCATAAGATATATTTAATATTCCAAAATTAAAAATTATGTCTATTTTACGAAATTCAAAACATAGAAGTTTAATTAATGAATTTAAAATTAATTCCCATTTTTAAAATAAAATTCATTATTTATGAAATATTAACTATGAAAAGATTGACACTTGTTTATATCCAATTTCAAAGTGAATATAATTCCAATAAAAACATTAGATTAAATGGTAATAATATAATATACTTACACTTTAAAAATAATTAAAAAGATAATCTAAAAATTTAAATAAATTAGATTAAAAGGCAGTTCTGGATTAAAATGTAG
The DNA here is from genome assembly GCA_963277665.1 of Viscum album. NCBI lineage: Eukaryota > Viridiplantae > Streptophyta > Magnoliopsida > Santalales > Viscaceae > Viscum > Viscum album. The sequence goes on from OY728150.1 coordinate 2,099,677,616, forward strand.
TATTTTCCACTATTCATCAAAACTTGAATTTTATCAGAAAAATACTAAAATTTTACCCAAAATGAATTTTGATATATCGATTCTAAAGAAGAATTTTATTTTTTCAAATAGAACATATAAAAGTGACAGAAAATTAGATTTAATGAGGGTTCCCCATCAAAAGGTGGTAAATCAGCCTTTTAAAGTAAATTATGCTTAAAATTTGATTCATTCACATTTTAAGCCTCTAAATTTTACTATATAAATGTAAAAAAATTTAAGAAACATGTATAATCACATTGTAGTTAGTTCTGTTCATTCTCTCCAATAAAACAACTAGGCATTAACAACCATTTAAAATAATAATATTATATTATTATTGTGCAATGTAAGATTTCTAAGAAACCTGTTGTTGCGTATCGGGTACGCCATCGAACATAGAAACCCATTTAAAGTAAAATTAATATTTAATTTAAAAAATATTAATTAAAATAAAAATTTATTATTTCTTTATTTACCTAGGATGTAACATCCTTCTCCCCTTTTGGAAATTACATTCTCACAATTTTTATTCACTTATCAAATAAGTGGGGGTATTTATCCCTCATAGCATTTTAATATTCCCATGTTGCCTCTTCAACCAAATAGTTTTTCCACAAAACCTTTACCTGGTGAATTAAATTATTCCACAACACTTTATCTCTTCGGTCAAGAATCTAAACAGGTTGTTCCTCATAAGAGAGATTCTCTTCCAACTGAACTGACTCTGGACATAAAACATGAGATGGATATGGCATATAATTTCTCAACATTGAAACATGAAAAACATTGTGTACCTGGGAAAAACATGGAGATAAAGCCACTATGTATGCAACTGATCCAACTTTCTCCTGGATTTCATAAGGTCCAATGAACCTCAGACTCAACTTTCCCTTCTTACTAAAATGCATCACACTTTTCCATGGAGAAACTTTTAGAAAGACATGATCACCCACCTCAAAAAAAGATCCTTCCTCTGATTATCTGCATAACTTTTCTGCCTGCTCTGAGCTATTCTTATGTTCTTTTGAATCAACTGAACATTTTCTTCCATCTCTTCTACCAATTCTGGTCCCATTAGCTTTCATTCACCTACTTCATCTCAAAAAGCTCATGTCCAACAATGCATTCCATATAATGCCTCAAATGGATCCATCTGTATACTGGAATGAAAACAGTTTTTATAAGAAAATTCAACCAAAGAAATGTGTTGGTCCCAACATCCCGGGTAATCTAGTGAACAAGCATGTAGCATATCTTCCAAGGTCTTAATTGTTTTTTCTGACTCCCATATGATTGAGGATGAAAATCTATACTAAAATTTAATTCAGTAACCAATGACTTCCGAAGGCCTTTCCAAAGGTTAGAAGTAAACCTGGGATCACGATTAGATACAATGGAGAGGGGAACACCATTTAACCTGACTATCCCTTTAACATACAACAAAAAATGATGATCTAGAGATAATGTATCTCAAATAGGAAGTCAATGAGTAGATTTATTCAACCGATCAATAATAACCCAGATTGCATTATTACCTTGAGATGACTTCAGTAATCCCACAACGAAGTCCATGGATATATTTTCCCATTTCCACTCCAGCACTGGTAAAGACTAAAGCATCAGTTTCGGTAAATACCACTCCACATAAAACATTTGACATGTCAAACACTTCATATTAAAGTTGGAAATATATATTTTCATTCCATCCCACCAGTAATACTCTCTAAGATCTCTGTACATCTTAGTACTGCTAGGATAAAATGAAAATGAAGAACTATGAGCTTCACATAACAACTCATTCTTCAACTATGAGTCACAAGTCATGCATAATCTCTTCCCAAATCTCAAAAAACAATCATTATCAATGTTAATATTAGGAAACTTACTCTTCTAAAGCAACTATACCTTTTTTCTAAAACTCACTCTCTTCCTTCTACGCTTTCTTTATTCTATCTGATAGAGATGATCTCACTGAATCCTAAAACAAAAAAAAAGTAATTTCCTACACCAACAAATTCTATTCCCAAGTTCATAAAATCAAAAACCAAAGGATCTCATTCCTACCGTAGCATGGTTAATAATGCATTACATTTTCGACTCAAAGAATCAACCACTTTATTTGTTTTTCCCAGATGGTAATGGATCGTGAAATCATAATCCTTGATTAATTACACCCATCTACATTGTCTCCTTTTAAATTCTTTCTAATTGAATATATACATAAAACTTTGGGGGTCACTATATATTTCACATTTTACTCCATACAAATGATGCCTCCAAATTTCGAAACCAATAACAACAATAGCTAATTACAAATTAGGTGTAGGGCAATTTAACTCATGAGGATTCAACAGAAGTGAAGCATAAGAAATTGCCTAATATTTCTGCATAAGGACACAACCAAGTCCTTTAAATGAAGCATCACTATAAATAACAAAATCACAATTTTTGGAATGTAGTGCCAAAACTGGAGCATTTAGCAATCTTATTTTTTATTCCTGAAAATAACCATTACATTCTTTTGTTCAGATGAACTTAACAATTTTTCGAGTTAACATAGTCATTATACTAGATAAACATGCAAAAGTTTCAAAAAACCTCCAGTAATAACCTGCCAAGGCAAGAAATCTATGGATCTCGGTTGTATTTGTGGGTCTTGGACATTCATCAAAAACTTTTTTTAGCAGGATCAACAGTTATGCCATTTTTTGAAACAATGTGACCAAGGAAAGAAATTCGCTGTAACCAAAAATCACATTTTATGATTTTTCCAAATAGTTTCATTTCTTTTAAGGTTTTCATGATAACACTTAAATGACTTTCATGCTCCACGTTATTTTTAGAATACACCAAAATTCCATCAATGGACACAAGCACAAACTTATCCAAGAACTCAGAGAAAATTCTATTAATTTGATCCATGAATATAGCAGGTGCATTGGTTAAACCAAAAGTCATAAATAAAAATTCACAATGGCCATATCAAGTAAGAAACGTGGTCTTTGGAGGATCAAATTCATTTACATTCAACTGATGGTACCCCGACCTCATGTCAATCTTTAAAAAATACTGATCTCCTTGGAGCTGATCAAACAAATCATCGATATGAGGAAAAGTATACTTGTTCTTAATAGTGATGTTATTCAATGCTCTATAATCAATGCAAAGTCCCATTGAAATATCTTTCTTTTTAACAAATTATACCAGAGAACCCCATGGTGATGTGATAGGTCGAATGAAACCTTTATCTAATAACTCATGCAATTTCTTCTTTAACTCTAAAAATTCAATTTGAGCCATTTGTTAAGGGGGTTTTGAAATTGTCTTAGCATTAGGAACTAAGTCAAATGTAAACTAAACTTCTCGATCAGGTATAATACCAAGAAACTCATCAAAAAATCATCAAGGTACTCATTTACCACTGGCATATCATTAATCTGAACAGTTCCTTTGTTTTGAACAATATGTGCAAGGTAACATTTATTTCCATAATTTTCTAGTTTCTCAGCTTCCTAATATGTTATCAAAGTAAGGGCTCATTCTTGTACACAAACTGAAAATATTTCTAAAAAGAAACATTTTCAACTCTGCATTTAATCATATCTGGATAAACAGAAATCCAATCCATACTCGAAATAACATCAAACTCTACTCGAGGCAAAACAATAAGGTTTGTAGGTAGTTTCTTTCTGCATGCAAGGATAAGAAGGTTCTTATAATTTCTTTTTTTTTCAAACTTTTCTCTAGGTGTTTTTACCAGAAGTTCAGGATTCATTTCTTGATATGGAATTCCCAATTTTCCAGAAAACTTCTTAGAAATGAGTGATTTTTTAGACCCCGAATTGGACAACACATTGGAATAATCTAAACAAACAAATAGTACACCTAATACTAATTCATTTAATGGCCCAACATCTGTTGAAGTAGTTGAAAAGGACTTCACTGTCCCTTTATAATTATAGTATGGATGATTTCCGTCACCTGAGTTCTTCATTGGACATTCATTTTCATAATGACCCATTTCATTGCACTTAAAACATTTTACTGATTGTAAATCAGATTTTTTTCTTACCATTACCTTGATCTTTTTCAGTGCAATTATGAGATTTATATCCCATTTTACCACACTGGTTGAACTTAACAGAGTTCAAAATACATTTCCCAGCATGCTTTTTTACAACAATTTACACAAATTGTAAACTTAAGTTTCTTACCATCAAACTCTTTCGAAGAGTTCTTCCCTTTCACCTGCCACCTTGATCTCTTATTCTGTTGTTTTTCAAAGAACACCTGGTCATCAAAAAACTCTATTTCCACCTTCTCCTCATATCAATTTTTTTTCATAATATTTTAACTCATGAGAAGCTAATGCCTTTCGATACTTTGGATTTAATCCTAATTAAAAATGGTTGATTTTACTATCGAGATATCGTATGAAATTTGGAGCTTACCTTTCAGGTTGAGTGAATTTTTCTTCATAAGTAGCCACTGAGTCATCCTCCTGACTCAATTCTAGGAATTGTTTTTCCATCCTAAGATTAACCACCTTAGGAAAATATTTCTCAAGAAACATACCTTTGAATTCTTCCCAATCAAGAACATAAATCACCTCATTATCCCTGATATTTTTCACCATCGACCACCACTGATCAGATTCACCTTCAAAACGGTAAACAACGAGACTAACCTTTTGATGTTCTGAACACCCCATGACATTAAAAATATTCTACAATGATTTAATCCACCCTTAAGCTAACACAAGGTCAGATATCCTCTGAATGATGTGGAATGTTGCCTCATGAAATGCTCCACTACTGACATGTTTCTTTGTGGTTGTTCAATCTGATCTCGTGCATGGATACAACCACCATTTATATCCTGAGTAAACTGTTCCATCACTGTAATAAACTATTCAGTTACGATTCTGACCATATCAGGCTGCTGATTTGTAAGGTTGTCTTCCTCTTGATATCGTCCCAACATAGATGCCATGTTTCCTCTGCAGAAAACCATTCTGAACAAAAAGATATCTTAGTTGAAGCAACATGGTAATATGTAAATGCTATCATTTCAATATTAACATAAATCAATTTATCAATATTTATTTAACAATATTAAAACTCCTAAGGTTTTCTAAACTGACCTCTGATTCCAACTATAAGGACCCACCCTTAAAACATAACATAATATTTAATTAAATGAATAATTCACTTTGAAGATCTTTTCTGCTTTAGAGTTTTAGAGAATTAGGTCATAACTGTAACATTACATCTCAAAATTTAGAAAGTAGACACTCCAACTCAGTTCCCATTTTTTCACAATATAAAAACTCTTAAAATAAGAGTCATGTCTAGTTTCATGTTTTAGACAACATGACTTTTCCTTGATCTCTTCCTTTTCCCTATTCATCTTTATGTCTGGTGATAAACATTTCAAAACATGGGATGAGCATAAAACAACCAGTTAGGGTTATAAAACAAAGAAATGAAACATTAGTTCATCATTACATACATAACATAAGATCTTTACCATACCTCATGAAATCATATGACTTATGAATCACACATAGAAAACATAAACAATAAAAGTAACTTGTGGCATCCATATCAAACTTATATTGTAGCTATCACAGCCACATAGGGAGTTACATTTGGAATGCCCATCACAGTATTTTCTCTAAATATCTTAGAAGAACCATTCATATTTACCTCTGTCATGTTACCAAATGCATTGGAGATCTATCTCAGGCTCACCCACACTAGGTTTATCATGGAACCACCCGTATACATAAACAATTCCCAAAAACCATAACATATTCATAACACCTAAAATAAACACAATGGAAAGATAAGATTTCCACATTTGAATCACAATATATCATTTAAATATATTGAAATAATAAATTCATTCTCAAAACCATTTTCAATACCAAAATACCTTAAAAGGCTACATAGTATTTATTTTCCTTTGAAAAACTATGGCTTGTTAAGGATTCCAAAGATCAAATAATACTCGCGGGGGCGGAAAGGTCATTGTCACCTCTTATGTTAAAAAGAAAGATTCTTTTTTGTCATTTTGTAAAATGATTCATAGAAAAATATTCCCTTTAAATGAAATGAAGAGTCCAAGGTGTTTATACAACATATAAAAGAAAGTTGTGTATTAAAATAAAATATGCCTCAATAAATCGAGATTGAGACGAAGTATCTTACCTTGTGTCTGAGTTGACTCGTTCATTATTTAATCTCCTTAATAATAAAATAAAGTTAATTTCTACATTATTAAGAAATTTTTTCAAGTTTATTACTTATTCTATATTACATATTAACATGTAATAAACATTATGTAGTCATTTAAGTTAATAACGGTCATTTTTTTGATATTTGGTATTTGAGTAAAAAATAAACTTCTTATATTTACAAGTTGTCCATGTGGTAAAATGCTCATTATATCAAGAATTATATTAATGATTTAGATATCATATATATCATATATATACATATTATATATGTATTTATAACAATAATTAAACATTTGGAGGTAAGAAATGAAATGCACCGTTCATGGTGACATTAAGTTGTACGTACGCATGAACACTACTTTCATTTCTATTTATTATTTTAATGGAATTAAAACATAATTATACATAGGTATATTATAATTCAAGTTTAATATCATATATAATATAATTAAATCCATTTTTTATACATCCCACATATGTCATTAATGGGTCATATCACTTTGAGGGGGCGGTAGTCCGCATATCCTAAAATGAAATTATCGCGTTTACCCATAATGGAAACCATAAAAGTATGCTATAAATTAAAAATACAGAAGCATAGAAACAATTTAAATATAATATATATCATATATAAATACAGTTTCATCATAATGGCCACCATGAGAGGAGGTAGGAGATAATTTAACAATCATCATTTCGTGGGGTGTTAGTTTTCCATCCACAGAAACAATATGTTCTTTACCCATTAGATGGATTTGTCTGTAATTTTAGTTCATATACTTCTCATAACAACATGCTAGTATATTTATGATACTAGTTTTATTATAAAATAAATTAATAAAAAGAGTTTAGGGGTTGGAGAGTTAAAATAAAAGAAATAAATTTAAGAGAAACTGTTACCTTTAAATCGGGTAACTCCCTTTGGTTTGAACTAAAATGGTTTCTTGAAGTGCCTCACGCCTAAGGTAAGGATTATAAGAGGAAGATATGGATATTTAGAGCTTATTTGGGTATATTTTGTATGATCCAAGGGGATTGAGAGGTATAAGTAATGGGTTAGAGGTGAGGGATTTTTATAAGGGGGAGGAGTGGCTCTTTAGGAAAGTGTAAAAATATTATATTATTATATAACGATTTTCGATTTTTAAAGGTCCAAAACTAATTAAAGTTGGAGATAAAATGATACATGGTCGAAATAAATTCAAACAATAAGAATTTTACAGGTTTTAGATTTTATTTTAATCATTATAATCTTATTTATTTAAAATATTTGTTAATGAGGTAAACACTGCATCATTATCGTATCTTAAATAATATTATTTATTTGATGTCTAAAAATTATAAAAAATACCCTGAATTAGTAAATATTTATAAATTTACAAATAATATTTATAGTCTAAATGATAACTTATATAACTCTATGTTTACATTAATTTACTAATAGATATTTGTTTATGTCATTTTTGCCTTTTATTTTAAGTTAATTAAAATAATGTGTCATTATCACTCTTAAGTGGATCCAGAGGGTCCCAAAATAGACTAAATGATGCCAATGGTCATCCATGACTCATCATATAAGTTTTGAATATGTGTTAAGGTAATTTTTTATTATTATGATATTCTTTTTACCTTCAATTACACTATTTACCTTTAACCGCGGTAAATAAAATTCAAAAGTTACAATTCACCAAAAATTGTTTAATATTATTGAACCACATTTTAAAAAATAATAAAAAAAATATATTTTGGATTTACTAAATTCAATTCACAGAATCATTAAAATCTCATTTAAATGAAAAAGTCAGTTTTTAACTACTACTTAGTGTTTTCACTATTCATGAGAAATTGATGTTTTTCAGAAAAATTCCAAACATTCAGCCTAAGATATATTTAATATTCAAAATTAAAAAATGATGTCTATTTTACCAAATTCAAAACACAGAAGTTGTATTAATTTATTTAAAACTAATTCCCATTTTGAAGACAAAAAGCGTGTTTTTATGATATATTAACTATCAAAAGATTGACACTTGTTTATGTCCAATTTGAAAGTGAAAATAATTCCAATGACCAAAATTGGATTAAATGGTAACAATATAATATAATTAAACTTTAAAACCAATTAAAAATATAATCTATCCATATAAATAAATTATATTAATAGACTGTTTTGAATTAAAATATTCTATTTTCCCCTATTCGTCAAAAATTGAATTTTATCAGAAAAATACCAAAATTTTACCCAAAGTGAATTTTGATGTCCCGATGGAATAGAATAATTTTATTGGTTAAAATAGAACATATATAAGTGACCAAAAATATATTTAAATATATTTTTCTATGAAAAGGTGGTAAATCAACCTTTTAAAGTAAATTATGTTTAAAATTAGATTCATTCACATTTTAGGCCTCTAACTTTTATTTCATGAATGTAAAATCATTTAACAAACAGGTAAAATCATATTGTAGTATGTTTTGTTTATTCAGGCCAATAAAATGTCTAGGTCTTAACTTCCATTTAAAATAATAATATTATATTATTATTGTGAAACATAAGATTTCATAGAAACCCGTTGTTGCGTATCGGGTACACCATCGAACATAGAAACCCCTTTAAAGTAAAATTAATATTTAATTCACAAAATATTAATTAAAATGAAACTGTATTATTTTGTTATTTACATAGGATCTTACATCTAAATTCCCATAAATTAAAGTATATTAAACAATGAATAGAATCTTGTAAAATACACACACCATAAAAAAAAAAGTGGCAAATATAGCATGGATCTCACGAGAATAAAAAGTGAGATGAAAGCCCCTTACCACGTTTTAATCAATCGAGTCGTACAAAAAATAGTTAATAACCACCAAAATAATCACAAAATACCATGAATATAAATGGAATCATTATATTATATATCAAATGGAATCTCACAATACCCTACATGCAAAAAAAAATTTGCGAATAATGGATATCTCACAGAATTAAAAGTGAGATAAAAACCCCTTACCTGGTGTCCGACTTAACTCGATCATTCTTTAATATCTTAAATAATAAAACAATTTTAATTTATACATTCTTAATAAACTTTTTCAAGTTTATTTTTCCATTTATATCAATTATTACTTTGCTAGAACAGTTAATTAATTATTTGAGTTCATATCTGACATTTTGTCGATGTTCGAAACTTGAATTAAAAATAAACTTGTTATAATTAAATTGACCATGTGGTAGAAATTCCATTATTTCTAGAATTATATTAATTATTTAGATATCATATATATCATATATATCTAGTATATATATGTATTTATAATAGTGTATAACATTTGGAGATAAGAAATAAAATGCATTGTTCATGGAGATGGTAAGCCGTACGTACGCACAAATGCTATTTTAATTTCTATTTTAAATTTAATAGAATGAAAATATAATGATACATAGGTATATTAATATTCTAGTATAATATAGAATGATATATATGTTGGATGATTTAATTAATTCCATACTTTATACGTTCCATGTATGTCATGAACAAATCAAATCATCTTGAGGGGGTGGTAGTCCGCACGTCCTCAAATTGAATTATCATATTTACACATATTGGAATGCATAAAGGTATATTTTTAAATAAAAATTATAGAAGCATATAGAAAACATAAAAATAATATATATCATATATAAATACAGTTCCATCGTAATGGCCACCAAAAGAGGCGGTATTAGATAATTGAACAATCATCATTTCCTGAGGCAGTAGTTCACCATCCCCAGAAACATTAGGTTCTTTAACAATTATATGGAGGTGTGTATAAGTGTAGTTTGAATACTTACCATAAAAACAACCTAATATATTTAGGATACTGGTTTTTTTATAAATGGAAGGAATAAAAAGAGTTTATGTGGTTGGAGAAGTAAAATAAAAGAAAATAACTTAAGAGAAGACGTTACCTTTAAATTAGGAAACTCCCTTTGGTTTGAACTAAAAGGTTTACCTAAAGTGCCTTCTTCCTAAGGAAAGGATTCTAGGAGGAGGAGGGGGATGTAGGGAGCTTAATTGAGTAGAGTTTGGATGAGTTAAGGTGCTTTAGAAGTGTGTGGAATGGGTTAGAAGTGAGGGATTTTTAAAAGGGGGAGGAGGGGCTCTTACGGAATGTTTAAAAATATTATTTTATTATATAATCATTTTCGGTTTCTAAAGGTCCAAAATTTATTAAAGTTTAAGATAAAATGACTCATTTTCGAAATAAAATCTTCAAATAAGAATTGGACAGGTTTTGGATATTTTTTTAATCCTTATAATCGTATTTATTTAAATCATTCATTATTGAGGTAAAAATTGTATAATTATTGTGTCATAAATATTTTTATTAATTTGATATTAAAAAATTATAACAAAAATATCACGATGTAAGAAATATTTTTATATTTAAAATTAATATTTTAAGACTAAGATATAACTTATATAACCCCATGTCCAAATTTATTTATCAAAAATATATATGTTTATGTCATTTTTGTCTTTACTTTATATTAATTAATATAATGTATCATTATCACTCCCAAGCGATCCATGGGTTCCCCAAATCTACCCAAGGATGCCCATGGTCGGAAATGTATCAACCAATAGGATTATGACACATGTTAGTGTAATTTAATATTATGTTAGTAATATTATGTTACCCTTATTTACCAGATTTACCCTTTAACCAAGGTAAATAATTTTTTTATTGAAGTAAATATTCATAATGTATAAAAATAAAAGTTACATATTTACTGAATTCAGACCTCCAGATTCCAAATATTGAATCCATTTTTCCAAATTTAAAATATAGAAGTGGCACAAATTAATTTAAAATTAATTCCTGCTATCCAAACGAAAAGCATGTTTTTAAGAAATAATAACTATCAAAAGATTGACACTTGTTTATGGCCAATTTCAAAGTGAAGTTACTTCCAATGACCAATATTAGATTAAAGAGTAATAACATAATATAATTAAACTTTAAAACCAATTAAAAAGATAATCTAACCTTATAAATAAATTAGATTAAAAGGTTGTTTTGAATTAAAATACAGTATTTTTCACAATTCATTTAAAAATGAATTTTGTGAGAAAAATGCAAAAAATTTACCAAAAGTATATTTTGATGTCCCGATTCTAAAGATGAATTTTATTTTTTCAAATATAACAAATATAATTTACTAAAACTATATTTAAATAGGGTTCACTATCAAATGTCCGTAAATCAAACTTTTAAAGAATATTAGTGTATTTATGCTTAAAATTAGATTCATTCACATTTTATGCATCTAAAATTTATTGGATAAATTTAAAAACATTTAACAAACATGTATATTCATATTGTAGTAAGTTATTTCCATTCCCACCAATACAATGGCAAGGCGTTAACAATCATTTAAAATAATATTATATTATTATTTTTCAGTATGACTCAACATTTTGTGCAACATAAGATTTCAAAGAAACCCATTATTGTGTATCTGGTAATCCATCGAACAAAGAATCCCCTTTAAAGTAAAATTAATATTTAATTCACAGATTTTAATAAATATGAAAATGTTATATTATTTATTTACCTGGGATATTGCATTTTTCACCTCTAACTGAACATTTAAAAATTGAGGTGGAAATGAGATACCCTTATAAAAGTTCTTAGATAACCATGAGTGGGTAGATTCAGAATCAAATAATACATTATCCATTATAGAGTGGATAATAACTAAACTTTCACCACATAATTATCATAACTCAAATATATACTCATGATGGATTGAGATTTAAACTCATATATGGGATTATGAGGTTATTTATAGAAATCAAGGATTTTTATACATGAATATTACACCTATTCGGATAATTATTCATTGAATTTCACAAAAAAACCCATGTATTGTAATAGTTTTGTCACCAACAAAGCTAGAGTGCCATCTAATCATTCTCCTAACCCTATCTATGGCATTTCTCGAAGGGAAATACCAATAACCTTGGGCTGTAAACTAATTCCTGGGTATCAAAAATATATATTGGGAATGATTACAACCATTTATATGGTCATATTAAACCAACAAAAATAAAAAACACAATAACAGATAACTATAACAAAATAAAGTACAACAAGTTTCAGATTCAAAGTACACAACATAAATGAAAACCAAAAGTAGTTAAATAGAATTGGAATAATAAGACTATCCTAGAAACAACCATGAAAGGATATGAACTTAATCCTCAATCCACCACAATCAACACTTATATGAAGTGGAACAATAAAAACAAGATCCACTATCACCACAATGGTACATCTCTCTATTACCCAAGTTATACATAACAAAGTCAACATACACCTAATGGTGTATAAGGGGTTTGTACCAAAGCCTAGTAGGATGGCAAATAATGAAATATTCGATGATATAAAATTAGAGGATAAATAAAAAATCACATTACCATAATAATATTTGAAACATTTATAGTAAAACATTTTATCGAAAACTCTCTCAATAAATACTTTTTAAGAAAAACCTTTTTCATCAAAAAGATTTGTTGAAATATAAATGTACACAAGGTCTAACATATGCCTATGGTTATCATCACATCACATAAGAATCATGTAACTAGGGAGCACCACAGAAAACTACCTATAGGTAACTAGCACAAGTGGGACTCTATGAACCATGTACCTTAGTGATCAAAATCCTCCAACGCAACTACCAATAGTGTTTCCATACACGAGCCATTAAAGGGGATTCCATCCCATGGTCTAATGGTCTCCATATCAAAAACAAAACTACCAAAAAAATTCCCATACATGATCCACTTGAGGGGAATGAATCCCATGATCTAGTGGTATTCGACATGTTCAATTAGAGTTTAAATTATTAATCATTCTAGATAAATATGGGCCTCAGTCACTTCTGAATTTACTAGCATTTTAGTACTAGCTCTCCCACATAGAATACCCAAGATTTCCTTTTTTCTCAAATTCAATTTCACATCTTACATAAATCAATAATTTCATATAAATATTCTATAAATTATAAAGAGATAAAGAAATCAATCCCTTAATATTTCCACATCAACCGAATGATCAAAATCACCATTAAACCACCATATTCTATAAGAAAAACTACTTTCCATTTGACACGCACACCAAAACCAATTTAAAATAAATTTTCATCACTTTCACAATTTTTGAAACCCTTTTGGGGACATAACAAGAAGAAAATATATAGAACACAACCATTTCTATGGTAATTACCCTTTCTAAATCTTTTTCACCACAAGACCATTTTTATATAATGATTCACAATACAAAGACACATTAAAGGTGACCCAAAAATAATTCAACATGAAACAAAACTCATTTAACTTGGTAAATACACTTTCAACATATTTTCACGTTTAAATATATTTTAAAATTATTTTTTGGTCTTTCACACAAGGAATATAACATATTTATGAAACACCACAATGAAGAACACATGAAACATAACCACATTTAACTGACATGGACAAGCTAGATAATTTTACTCCACAATTTTCCAAACCATGTTGAAACCATGCATCCCTAACAATACAAGAAGAAAAATCCACATGTATATCCCACAATGTTTGAAAAACCATACAACCGACTATGTGTTTGCCAATGTAAAAAATGACAATTGTCCATACTCTAACCTAGGGAATGGTGAAAAGATTCGCATAACAGTGCAATAATTGTGAACAACTTGGTGTCAATCCCAAAAGATCCGTTTTTCAAAAAAAATCAAGGGGAAAATATGGGGAAATACAAGACTACAATATAAAAATTAAATACCTATAAATAAAATCAAGGATGTGATAATTCTACCCACCAAGAAAGCCTTCCTCCTCAGAAATTGAACCCAAATCATTATCAGAGAACAAAAACGGATACTCTTCCTCAATTGAAGACTTCCACTCCCACATATCACGAACATAAATTCAATGCATCCAAAGAACTAATAACAACTAAATAGAATTATAACAAAGCACATTCTAATGAGAATCCACAATTAGACTGTACGCTCAAACATAAAAAGATCTAACTCCAAATACAACTCTTACTAATTCAATACTTGGGATAGATTTGGATTATACTCTTTTAGCAGAGAGACATTGAACACATCATGGATTGATGTCAACTGAGATGGAAAAGCTAACCTGTATGAAACTATACCAATATTCATGGGAATCTAAAAAGTTCAAAGATATCTTGGCATTCTCTTCCCTTTCATACCCAAATAACAATGACCCAAGTGAGGTGCCAGTTTCAGGAACACTCGATAACCTACCGAAAACATAAAATATCAGAACCTCTAGTCATTATATGAATTATGAAGACTCTTCACCCTCAATAACAACCTCATAAGAAAATTAACGACATTAGAAGTTTCTGGCATTAGGATTACTCTCAATAGCGAGGTCTCCCTGTAACATCCCCAAATGATAAAGGGTTAAATGACTAAATGATATGACTCATGTCAACAAGGTGCACCTTCCTTTTCGGGAGCCTGTCTGATTAGAACTCTATAGTTAAGCGTGATTGGCCTAGAGTAGTGATCAGGATGGGTGACCTTCTGGGAAGTTACCCAGGGTGTGTGTGAGTGAGGACAAAGAACAATGGAAAAGACATGTGTTGGCCTGCGGGGACTGTCATTAGTCAGATGACCCGTTCGGGCATGTCGGTGGACCCTGGGGAGGGCCCCATGTGTTTACGGGGCAACTGGGGGTACCTGGTAGGCTAGAACCCGACGACCATGTTAAGGCGGGGTGTCTGTGCTGTCACCGGGACCCGGTTGTCACATTTGGTATCAGAGGAGGAACCCAGCCTAAAGTGCGGTGCACTGCCTGGGCGGCCATGTTAAGGCGGGGTGTTTGTGCTTTCACCGGGACCCGGTTGTCACATTTGGTATCAGAGGAGAAACCCAGCCTTAAGTGCGGTGCACGGCCTGGGTTGAGATGTAGGGCCCACAATGAGGGCATTGTGCTCTAAGGGGGGGGGGGGGTGATTGTAAAATCCCCAAATGATAAAGGGTTAAATGACTAAATGATATGATTCATGTCAACAAGGTGAACCTTCCTTTTCGGGAGCATGTCTAATTAGAACTCCACAGTTAAGCGTGCTTGGCTTGGAGTAGTGATCAGGATGGGTGACCTTCTGGGAAGTTTCTCAGGGTGTGTGTGAGTGAGAACAAAGCACACTGGAAAGGACAAGTGTTGGTCTGTGGGGACTGTCATTAGTCAGATGACCCGTTCAGGCATGTGGGTGGACCCTGGGGTGGGCCCCACGTGTCTGCGGGGAAACTGGGGGTACCTGGTAGGCCAGGACCCGACGACCATGTTAAGGCAGGGTGTCTGTGCTGTCACCGGGACCAGGTTGTCACACCCCCCCCCCTCATTCCAACACAATAGAGATAGAAATATCAGACCATAAAGTGCCTCAAAATATTCCTTTCAAATTGATTATAGGTAACTGTTTTTATATGAAAACTCAAAAAATCCTAAATGGCGCTCCCATGTCTGCGGGGCAGCTTGGGATACCTGGTAGGCCAGGACCTGACGGCCATGTTAAGGCGGGGTGTCTGTGCTGTCACCGGGACCCGGTTGTAACACTCCCCCCCTCATTCCAAAACAATAGAGATAAACATATCAGACCATAAAGTGCCTCAAAATATGCCTTTCAAATTGAGTATATATAACTGTTTTTATATGAAAACTCAAAAAATCCCAAATGGCGCTCCCATAAACCTCCAAAATAGAATACACATTCCTGGAGCATGTATTACAAAATAGGATTTGCTCGCTCTATCTGACCATCTTTTTGAGGATGATCTGCCATTATCGACTTGATTTGCATCCCCATTTCCTTCTAAAGGCCTTACTAGAATCATGAGGAAAAAGGGGTCCTTTTTAGGAATAATTGCTGATGGAACACCATAAAGCCTTACTTCTTTCTAAACATACAACTAACCTGACCCATCAACTTTGTCTGAATCCCTGATTGGAATGAAATGGGATGATTTGTCGAGATGATCAATCACTTCCAAAATGGAAAGCCTCCCCTAACATGTATGAGGTAAGATAATGATTACATTCATTGTGTTCTCATTCCACTTTAATATAGTAATGGATAGTGGTATGAGAAAACTAAAAGGGCCATAGTGCTCTGCTTTAACCTACTGACATACATTACACTGTGAAACAATGTCACCTATGTCCCGCCTCATGCATGGACACCAAAGGTTTTGATGCATGTCATAGTATATCTTGGTATCACCAGGATGAACGAACCACTGGGACTTGTGGTTATCCTACATCACTAGATTTCACAATGATAATGACACCAATAAGAAACAGTTAATGCAAAAAACTCTCTTAGGAGATAATAACCATTCATAAGGTATCTCCCCACAAATTAGAAACTGCATAGAACATTGGTACAAATGATCACTCATGTTTTCTTGCCAAATAAACTCTAAGAGAGAAGGTGTAATCTATATTCTAGCTAATAACAACATCCAATATGTTCCTTCATCGTTAGGTTCATAAAAGGGAAACAACCCCTCAATGCCTACTCATCACTAGACATTTTCTATTCTTTGACCGACACATTCTTGCTCAATGAATTTTCCACAACATTACCCTTAACTAGGGTACAAACTATATCAAATTCAAACTACTTAAGACAATCTACCCAACAACACTGCCATAAATTCAGATATTATGGTGGTAAAATGTAGGATATGTTCTTATAATCTGAAAACCCCACAAACTTCTCCCTGAAAATAATTTTACTTTATGACTTCAAGGAATACATCACCTTTTCTAATTTTATGTCATGGGTTGGGAAATTATTTTCATGTGATCATAGTTGACATGACCCAGATTTCACCACATGACCATCCTAGATCAACACACACCCAATAAACATACTAAAGGCATCAAAATAGGCCACATAGCCCATTCCATGTTTTAGTAAGATCAAAATAGGTGTCGTGGTCAACCGCCACTTAAGCTCTTAAAAGGAAGATTGACACCCTAGGATCCTATCAAACTTAACCCACTTCTGGGTGAGCACCATCATGGATAAATATGATGTGAAATTTCTATAACAAACCACAAGTAATACTCTTCCATGCCTAAAAATATTCTGATTTCAAATACATTCTTCGGTTTCTCACATGACATCAATGCACTAATCTTCTTGGGGTCCAATAAAACCCCTTGATCCAAGATCACATGACCAAAAATATTCACCTTCTTATTCTAGAATGTGAATTTAGAAAACCTTTTATTGAGAAGGTGATCTCAAAGGGTGCCCAGAATAATTCTCAAATACCGCTCATGCTCCTCCTCTGTCCCAGAATAGACCAGGACGTCATCCAAAAATATGATGAAAAAGGATTCAAGATACTGAAGGAAGTCCCTATCCATGGGTTCCATAAAGTCTATTAGTGAATGTTTCCACCCCAAAGGCTTGTGAAATACTCAAAATAGACATAATTTCTTTAGAAGGATGTTTTTTTGAACATATTACTCTATAAATCTAACTTGGTGACAACAAGAACACAAATAAATAATGAAAAAACACCTTTCCCCCTTAAGATGATCGTAAAGGTAATAAATATGAGGTAAAGTGTATTTTTTATAGATAATTACCTTATTTATTTTCTAATAATAAATACACAGCTAGAGATATCCATCCTAATTTTTTCCAAAAAGAACTGGGGTGGCCCACGGTGAGATTCTTGCGTGTATTATTCATTTGGATTTCCAATCTTCCTAGTATACCATTAATGACCTCAACATAGTGGGGGATATATACCATGATGTAAGATATATCGACTGTGTTCTCGGTGCCAAATGAATGAAGAACTCCACATCCTGCTCCATAGGAAAACCAAAGAAATCATATGGAAAAACCTTTGGGAACTCCTCCTCCATAAGAAGGTCGGCCACACTTAAGAGCACCATCATCGTACTCTAATGTGAGTGACAAGATATGAAAAACAAGGTTTCCCAATTCTGCAAGTGGTGGTCTAGCACATCCTGAGCAAGGATCCCATTCACCTTGAAAACCCTAGGTACTTACATAAGGTTCCACAAAACTCACTGACCACATATAGAAATCCATTTTCACCTGAAAATGCACAATCTGATACACACCAAGGATCACATCAAAGAGGTTTCACTCTGAAACCCGAAAATCCCATTCCAACTTGACCCCAGACATGGTGAGTACTCAATATGAATATCTGAAACCATAGTATCATTTATTACCATGTGGAGTTACAAAATCCATCACATATGATATAAACTCGTTTTGAAACATTAATACATCCACAAGATGAGAATAAATAAAAGAAACCAAAGAATATTTATAAAAAACAATAGATAAAGATGATGTTATAAAAATGGTAAATTGAACTATCATATTCCCTACATCTGATTCCATTGGTTCTTGATCCACCATATAGAGTTTCCTCATCACAGCCTAACCTTAAGAATAACTATAAGCTTGTGGCTCTGCCCAGAACATAATTTACCACAGAGATGACGCAACCCTACCACCACAGCTCCAAACTGAGTTCCCACTGTCCTAGATGATTCTGGTCGAGCTAAAATCCCTTTAGAACCTACAAATCCTACACCACTCTAATATTGGTTCACCAATTTTAAAAATTTCTGCAAGTGCAACATAACTCCACAATGCTTGCAAGGGTTGGGTGGATATAAGAACACACATCACATGTGACTTACTTTCCCACACTGATGCCACATAACTGAACTAGAATTTGAAGCCACAGATGAAGACAACCAGGAATGATAGCCCGAACTAACACCTCACTTATTCCCATCCTCATCCAACTTCCTCTTCTACTTAGAAGAACTGACACTTCCCTGAACCATTACTGATACAGATATATGGAAACTAAGGTTTACACTATAATTGATCTCAACCATCATCGCATGATCAAGAACCTTAACCTAATTTTTCATCTAGAATAAGAATATTTGATATCAAATCTCTAGCAGCAACCCCATCCTGAATTTCTGAGACTTCAAATTCTCATCAGAAATGATCTAATGTGAGTACTAAACTAACTATAAAAAGTTGTTAGCATACTCCACCATGATTCAGTCACCCAAAATAATATCCAAAAAATCCTAGGACCTAGGGAAAGTCATAATCATAAGGAAATACTACTAATTAAATAAAACCTTGAAATCTTCTTATCCCATCTACTCGTGATTCTAAGCTTACACCACTGAGTCCCCTAACTTCCAAATAGGACTATCCATAAAAAAAAGAATCACTATAACTACCTTAAGAGTAGCATGAAACTAGATCATCCTCTCTATCTTCTCCTGCCACTCCTTTTCTTCCTGAGGTTTTGTGCTACCTTGGAAAGAAATAGGCTTGTTCTTGAGGAACTCCTAAGTCTTGTCTTTTCCAGGACCCAATTCATCCTCTCTAACCTAAGTAGGACCAAAGCCCTATCTTTATCCCAATGATCTGATAGCACAAACCACTAATTCAACTAATCTATGATTTATAGGAGAGGGAGAACTCTCTTAAACCTCTTCCTATGGCTACACAAGAGTTCTCTGGGTAGGCATCCTTCTACAAAAAACAACAACCATAAAGAAAAAAATCAATGAAACATTCATAAAAATTTCATTAAAAAAATATCAAACACTTCCATGTGTTAAATAAAAACATAATCTATAACAATAATAAACCATACATTCCACTCCACCACCAATTTCCATATATAGTCTTTATCATATATGTATCACCTACAGGAGAATTCAAACCAAATCCCAACACCCCCTTGCAACTCGAGTCATGTCATAAGGTGTGTTGTCAAGACACCCACCTGCAGCCACAACCTCAATCTAGAACAATACTAGAATCACTTTATCCAGTATCTTTCCAAAATAAATTTACCCAAAAGGTAATGACCCTATATGATAACATTTTTTCATGATCCAAGACGAATTTCCTTCAAAACTAATGCTTGACCAGGTCTGTGGCATGTCCATAATGGAATTCCTAATTCCCACAGGCTAGAAACCAGTGACTTGGTATCAAAAATATAATTTGGGAAGGATTTCACCCATTTATATGGTTACAAGAAACAAAATAAAGGATAAACATAACAAAACAAGGTAGAAAAAGTTTTAGATTCAATGTTTACAACTTAAACCAAAACCAAATGTACAACCATGGAATATAAACAATAGAGATATCAAAAAAGCCTCTACGAAAAAGAGGAAAATAATGATAAAGGGACCACCATACACACTAGATTGAAGTGGAACAATAGAAACCAAATCCACCATCACCCTATGGTATATCTTTCTGTTACCTAGGTCAAACATAAAAAATTCTACATTCAACCAATGGTGTAAAAAGTTTTTCATCCAAATCCATGTAGGTTACTCCCAAAGAAAATATTGCAAGCTATACTATTATAATAAAAATAAATATTCACATTACCATAAAAATATTTGAAACATTTATTGGAAAACATTTTATAGAAAATTTTACCAAGAAATACTTTTTAAGAATTTTTTTTCACAAATAATATTTCATGAAATAAAAATTTACAAAAGGTCTACTATATACTAATGGATAGAACCACATAATATAAGCATAATTTCATAAGAGATAACCATAGGAAAAAACCTATAGGTAACTATCCCATGTGGGACTTTAAGAACCTCATACCTCAGTTATCAAAATCCTCGAAATCAACTACCAATAGAATTCTTGTGAACAATCCATCAGAGGGGATTCTATATCAGGGTATAATGGTATTCATATCAAAAAATACACTACAAATAGTGTTCCTTTGAATAATACACTGTAGTAGGACACATACCAATGTATTGTGGTCTTTTATCATATCACATGTATCATTAGTGTGGCAATCGTCAATTCTACTAGATGAATTTGGGCCTAAGACACTTCTGAATCAAGTTGAATAGTAGTTCTATCTCTTCCACCAAGAATACTTAGGATTAACTTTGTTCTCAAATTCCATTTAACATATCACATAAATCAAAACATTCACATACACATTCCATGGATCAAAATCACATAATGAAATCACCATTTTCACATTTATATACTGATCTAATGATCAAAAGCCATATGGAAACTACCATTTTCCATTTCACACACACACCAAAACCATTTCGAAACACATTTAGAATCTCTTTCACTATTTATGAAACCCATTTAGAGATATAATAAGAAGAAATCATATAGAACCCATCCTTTTCCATTGTAAAATCCCCTTCAAAATCATTTTCATAAAAACCCCATTTTTATAGCTTCCTTCACAATTTAAATACATATTTAAGGTGAACCAAAAAATATGAAAACATGAAAAAAACCAATTTCACATAGAAAATATAGTTTCAAAACATTTTCACCTTTAAATATCTTTGAAAATACTATTTCACCTTTTATAAAAGGCATAGAACATATACAATAAACACCAAAATGAAGCACACGTGAAACATAACCAAATTTTAATGACATGAACAATTCAAATGGTTTACCTACACAATTTTCCAATACGCATAACAACCACACATCTATCAAAATACATGAAGAAAAATCCAAACACTTATCCCATAGTGTTTAAAAAACTGTGTCGTCTCCACTTTCCAAAATTAAATTTGTCTACACATTTTCTTGGAGTAGTTCCCACGGTATCCACTAACTATGTTCCAAATATAAACCACTTGATGTCTATCCCCAAACATTCTTTTTCCATGAATAACTCAAGGGAAAATTATGGGTTAAATGTAAACATAAAAAAATAAATACCATAAAATAAAATCATGGATGTGACAAGTTTAGAGACAATGGAATGTTGGAACACAATCTTCTAATCTAGTGAAATATCGTCATTTTCCCAGAATGATCAGTTTATTTAGTACTCTTCATAGAAATACCCTTCAAAAAATCTCTATTCATACCCTAGGATTGGAAACATATGAATTGGTAATCTTATATGCTCAGTAAGGGTAATCATAAGAGATATTATTCAGTGATCATATAAAATAATAAGATAGTATAATGGTATGTGATAATGAACATTATTTATGATTTTTATACATTAATAATTAAAGATTATAAACTTGAGTCATGACATAAATATTGGAAATTCATAAGACATCTATCATAATGGAATCGAATATCACGATCAATTAGAGAATAAAATTATAATAAAATGTAGATTTTTAGAATACAAATTCGTTTATAACATCATGAAATTGTATGAATAGAAAAAACCTCACTCGTTATGTTAAGGACATGAAATCATCCCATCACATATATTTATGGACATGAAACCAGGTCCACACATAACTTTATTGACATTAAGGATAGGTCAACACATAATATTGTGAACATGTAATTGGGTTCCTGCATAACATTACAGGCATCCAAGAAAAATCATCACATAATATCATAGTATTCATGTTTTACTGCCAATAACATCATATCAGGTAATGTCCCTTATGGAACTGGTTTAACCCCCATTATATTCATGTATTTCTAATGAGATATAATTATTTACCATGTGTGTTTTAGGGAGATATAAGTCCCACGCCTCTTTGGTTATAACATAACCATCGACCTTGGTTATAACGTAACCACTATCATATAATAAAAATTATACATATATGTGTAAGATGATAATAAAATATTCATCATATAATAAATGAATAAATGAAATATGTTTCATAAAAATTTCTTCATTAAATATCATGTGAAAAATAATTAGTTTCCATAATCATTTCATCATTTCATAAAACCATAAACCGGAGAAAAAGAAGTTGGTTTCATAAGGATTTGATCATGACATAACCCATGGAAGAGAAATGGATTTCATTAACATCATTTCATAAAATATATAAACCATTCATAGTAAAAATTTGAATGTTATCTATGGATTATCTCCCCAGTAAATTATAAGGAACATCAAAGAATGCCATCATAGATGGAAAATAATTTTGAAATACTACTTGTGACATTTCTCGAGGAAAATATATTTTATTTAAAAATAAATTTTCAAAACAAGAAACCTAAGGAAAAAATTTTCTTTTAATATAACCTTGAAAACTTATAAAATAATATTTTAAGAATCCTTTGAAACATTTCTTGATAAAAATATTCTTTCCTCTTTGGAAAACTCATTAAAATTTAAATCACTTTACAAATCCTTTTTTACTTTGAAACAATTTATTCAAAACATAAATCACTACAAATATTAAGTAAATAATTTTCTTTTAAAAGAAACAATTATAATTTTAAAGGAATCATGGAATCATTGAGTAGTCATGATTGTGATAAATAAAGTTCTCTATGCATGTTATAAAAATGATTATTTTCAATTTTTTTGTCAAAGAAAAACACACATTATTTAAAACTGACAGGACGATTACTACCATTTTTATAAAAATTAAAACGTGGGTAAAAACTTCATTTAAAAATAATAATATATTAACAATACATTTTGGAAAACATTTTTAGAAAACATGGTTTTTGATGACAAAAATTCCAAACCTAAGAGAGTAATAAATTCATATAAAAAAATATAATTTAACTAAAAAGGAGTAAAAAAAGATACCAATAAATTATGATATCATTAATAACTTGAAGAGTAGAAATTTTATGAGAATTATTGAGAGTTATATCCTGAGGTTTCAATATTGGAGACTCAATAGAAAATAATCATCATAAATAATGAGATTGTAACATGGAACATTTACCACTGTGGTAACATTGAATCATAATACCTATGAAGGAATTACATATAATGGAACTTAAAATATCTTGATGATGTATAAATTCATTATATAATAGTTAAAAATTGTTTCATATACACCTTGTGAATGACTATAGCTGTATATCATAATGTACATCTGAAATATGAAAAATTGGGACAAAAATCCCTTATCAATTTGGTAAATTTTTAAATATAAACTCTGTGAATGATATATCAAAAAATGGATAGGTAAATATGAATAATTTTATGTATAATAATCATAAAATACATCCATGGGTAGTATATACACCACATAAATGAAATATGTGGTGAATATGGAATTTGTCTTACAAAAAGTAAAAGTGAGATGGAAATCCCTTACCTAAAGTCTCGAATTACATCATAGTCATTAAAACCACATGTAAAACAAATAACAGATTATTTAACATAAAGTAAAGGAAACATTTATTATAGATTTTATGATATGTGCTTTTATTTTTACCATGTTTCTCCATTTTTTAACACTTCCATGTTAAAGTTACATTTCAGGTAATAACCACTTTATTATTTACATATATTCTGATTTGTTATATTTTTTATCCTATTAATTTGACCCTTATTAAAAAATCTATAAAATTATAATCATGATATTAATATCATATATATATATAGATATTATATTTATCTGTAGTAATCCATAACATTTAGTGGTAGAAAATTAAATACATAGTTCCTAGAGACGACGTGTTATATGCCATTTTTTAATTTCATTTTTGGTAGAAAAAAAAATAAATGATATATATTATCATTCCAGACACATTTTTATTCCACATATATAAAATATTTTTATTAACCCTAGTATTAATAAATTTCATGTAAAGAAAGAATGAATCACATCACATAATGAGGAGGTTTCCCGCCGTACATACGAGTGAAATTATCATATTCCAAAAATGGAAATAATAACAGTACACATGACATAAAAATTAAAGATTAATTATAATATAATAAATATATTATATAAAAAATAAATCCATAATTAAGTCCAACATTGATAGGTGGTAATAGAAAAATGAACAACATCGGTTTGTGAGTATGTTGTCCACCGTACATACGAATGGTGATTTCTTAGCCCATTTGACTGAAGTGGGGATGGTTTTAGGTATTTACCATTACATAAAAAAATATAAGTATATAGAGGACACTAAGGTTATTATATAATCATGTTATAACAATAATTTAATGTGATTGGGAATAAATAAAACAAAGTACTCATTGATGAACATTACCACTTCATTGGTTATCCTTCTTATGTTTGAACTAATATACTTACTTGGTTGGATTTCAATACCAAATAAGGATTATTTGATAATGGTTAGAAATTTGATATGTGATTTTGGTATGTATTGGAATATAAAAATATTTTTTAATGTTGGAAAAAAAGAGGAGAGGGTTTGGCCTTTTATAAGTGGGGAAAAGGACACACATGGTATTTTCGAAAAGAAACATGTGTTCCCAAAATAATAATATTTAAAAGTGATCCTAATTAATCCATTATAAATCCTCAGAGTTTTAATGGTTGAAATGTTTTCATAACAAATCTTTTAGAAAATTTTATGGGTTATTTTAACCCTTATCCTTTTATTTTACCCACAGTAAATAGAATTTTACCTTAATCGCGGTAGTTAATATTTATATCATTCACAATTAATTTTTGTTAAAAATTATGTTATACCTATTATATATTATAAATTATTTATATTTAAAAAGATTAATACATTTTACTAAATTCCATTTACATAAGTGAAAATATTTATTTTAAAATTAATCCCGCAAACTCGACGAGAAAGAGGGTTTTTAAGGTGAAAAATTTTAAAAGTATGAAATGTTTTTGTATAAAAATTCAAGATGAAATTGATTTAAATAAAATTAATTGGATTAATTGATAAAAAATTGTGTTAATTTACTTTTAAACTACATGAAAATATAATTTATCATTATAAAAATTTTGGGAAAAACTTCTATTTTCAATTAAAATTTTGTATTTTTCAATATTTATCAGAAAATGAAACTTTTCAGAAAAATACCAAATAATCACAAATGATAATTCTAAAATTATTTTTTAAAAAATAAACATAATTTTTTGAAATTATTTTTTTTAAAATTAACTTTATTATAGGTGCATAAATAGGTGAAAAACTATTTTTTAGAAAAATGTAGTATTTAAGATTAGAATTGGATTAATTTTTATGTATTGTCTAGAAAGATGAATAATATTAGTATTTTAGTTTTTATTTAATATATAATATTTAAATTTAATTAAAATAATTAACCAAATGTGATTTGGTTTAATTATTTATATAAAACACACTTGTGCTCAAAAAATAGTTCTTTAGAGAAAAGATTTATTTTGTTTTCAAAAGTGTTTTATTTTCATTTATAATTAAATAGTCACCAAATAATTCATTTTTTATAAATATGTAAACCATATTTTTATAAATTGGTTAATATTATTTATAACGAGAATTATAAAATCTAGGTGACAAGTATCATATTGAAGAAGAATATTTTATTAAAATATCATGTTTCATTTAATCATAATGTTGCTTGTAATTGAGGCTAAGATCTAAGTTGCATGTAACAAAATCCAAACTTAGCGTTACATGTAAATTATGGAAAAATAGTATTCAATGTAAATACAATATCAAAAAGGGAAAATTAATTGGATAAAAATATTTCATAATATATTAGGGTGTTACATTATACTCCCATTTTAAAGAATTTCTTCCTTGAGATTCATCCCTTTGGTAATAAAAGCTAAGGATAATTATGGACCATTAAATCCTTAGGGTTCTATATAGATTCACCAATCCAGTGGTTATTTGAAAAAAGAGTAACCAGGTTAGTCGCCCTGTCTCGTAGAACTTTCTCTATTCGATCTAGAATCACGACTACTTATTCCCCATAAAAAATATAATTATGTAATGGTATGACCTATAATTATAGAACATGTAATGGATTGGGATACTATAACCAAATCTATTATACATGGAACACATTTTAAACATAAGAGAGTTATCGTGGAATCACTAAATGATAAACTACAGTCTCGATGAGATCAATTTTTTAATGGGTCCGATATACCTAGGGCTTAGTTTTCCCTCATTTAATCGACAGAGAAAATCATATAAAGACCATCTCACCAAATTAAAATTCTAGATCACATTGATTTTTTTTATTATAAAAGATCTATCAACATATTTCTGTCTTTACACATTACTAAATGGATTTAACCTTCTCTTTCATCTCATCACCTTTCCTATGTCTCGATAGATTTCATTCAGTAACATCATTCCTATACGTTTGAGTTCTACAATTCCACTTAAAAACGGATTCATAAAAAACCATGTAGATACTCATGTGAAATCTGTCATTATAAGGAAACTAAACTTGAGGAAGGTGTTGATCCCAACCACTGTTGAAATCTATAGGATAAGATCCTAGAGTATACATGTATCATATGTTCACAAGTAGTAAAGGAATTGTTCCTCAAAAACATTTTCATTAAATATAATACTAAAGGATTTCATTTACATATGTGTCTCTTGAAATATATTTAATATTGATAAACTCCCATCATATAAAACAATAAAAGGGGGTGTGTATAACTTGGAACTTATGATCATCTTTAACCTCAGAAGCACATAATGATATCCATATATAATAATTTAATAATTCTTAAATACATATATACTTGGAAAATATTATTCCCCAATTATTACTAAAATAAGATTTTATCTTATAAAAAATACTTTAATTTGAATATTGGATTTATCCTTATACTGATATAATATCAAATTAAATTATTTTTATTCTTGAATCCATGTAGAGGGATAAAATAACATGAAACATCACTAAAGGGTGAAAAATAATATTTTCATAGGGCACATTCATACAAAATTAAACATAAAATTCCAAAGTAAGGAGGGTAGGATAAGTGTTCCCTAAGTATCATTATTAACTTATGCCATTGTAATTTCATCATATTCCCCTTATTTCTGTTATATTTTATTGTTTATGTGGATTATAATCCATATTAGCATTTGTATTGGTGAATTGAATCAAATAATTCCCAAAATACTTTCACTTGAAACAATGATGTGGGCATGGTTCATTTTTTTAGATCTCTCTAGTTATTTCATTAACTAGACTCTTTGCATCGCTTTTAAATTCATTTTATCAATGGAAAAGCTTCCTATGCTTGAAAAACATCTTGTTCCTTTTAGGTACTCACCTAATTTCGTTTTACCATAGTTTTGGGAAGTATGATATTGGAATATTTTCTTCCCTCCATGTGACATATCATTGGATTTTCCATGTAACCCATTTTTCATAATATTGTAACCATTACCAAGAGTGATTCCATCTTCTAGTTCAACTTTTACTACACATCTAATGATTTCTTTAGAGCATCCAAATTCCCTTATGGATAAAAATCATCAGATATGTGGTTTCAAGAACCCAAACAATTGGAGAACCTTATATTCAGGATGAATTATAATACCTGAGAAGTAACTATAAATCCTTTCAAATTCACCTCATAGACACTAAATGATTCATCATCCTTCTTCTTATGCTCTAAGAATTTCTTCCCCATTTTTTTATGAATTATACACAGAATGCACTTATTGAAGAATAAGATTTTAAACTCATCAAAATTTATGGATTCAATTTATTCCCAATTCTTCATAATACTATTAAGATTACACCACTGATCCCCTACATTTCTTAGATGGTATATATCAAGAGTGAATTTTTCATTCTCTGAAATATAGAGAATTTAAAATTTCTTTTTAGTGGTACAAATCCATTTCTCAGAAAATAATGGATCAGAAGAACCACTAGAAGAAGGTTGGAATTTCTGTTTGATATAATCAACAGAATCCTGTTCCTTCCTTTTCTCATTTAAATTTTCACCATTATTAATAGTTTGAGAAAGTTATGTGAGGAAAAAATAGGTTTTTCATTACATATCACATAATATTCAGTTTATTAGGAGGAAAATATTTTAATTTTCATTTTCATTCCTCAATATAATATTTCCTTTGGGTTCTATCCCTTAACATATACTATACAAAATTATATGAAACACTAATCAAAATGTAAAATAAAAAAGACTAAAAATCATTTTGGAGGAATAAATTAAGATACAATCATTTATATATATGACACATTAGGATTTTTCTAGGTCATTCATATTCATCATCTATTTAAAAACATAATGATAATTCATGAAGACTTTTGGAATTTCCAAAGCATATCCCATAAGAGTGTCAAACTAGGTGTGTAGTAAGGCCCACTTTCATGCACCGGTTCACGGTCGGGTGTATATCAATATGGAATTTTTGGGGTCATCACCCCTAGGTACATATGATCCAAAACCAAATCCACATGTAGTATCCAAAGAGGGCTGTAATTATTTATAATATACTCAATTAATCCTGTAAAGAAATTCTAGTAAAGTTTTTATAAATCAAATCATCATTAGACTTATCCATAGAGACATACATATACATATCCCTGAAATATACTTAGGGATATCACTAAAGTTTTCTCATCCTTATTTCCAAAGGGTGACTAATCCCTAAACTAAATACCATCTATAGAAAAACTGGATGGTCGTACATTGATATTGTAACTTTTTAGATGAATATTATTTACATTGAAAATACACACTCCTATTGACTTTAATAGTTTATTTCTATTGGAAACAATGAAAAAAATATTTTAATATGGTGAAATATCTTCATTGTTTACCATAAAGATATTATTATTTGGTAATTTTCATAGACATAACCTATATAAAACCTTTATTCATAACCGAGGGAATAGAAACATAAGA
Source organism: Viscum album (assembly GCA_963277665.1). Taxonomy (NCBI): domain Eukaryota; kingdom Viridiplantae; phylum Streptophyta; class Magnoliopsida; order Santalales; family Viscaceae; genus Viscum; species Viscum album. The sequence goes on from OY728150.1 coordinate 2,099,707,613, forward strand.
AAGGTTGATCCAAGATACTTAGTAAGGGTAAACATAAGAGATATAAATCTATGATCATATGAAATAATAACATAAGAATAAGGGTATGTGATAATGAAAATAACTTATAATGTTAATGCCCAACCTATCATAGATCATAAAAGTGAGTCATAGCATAATGATTGGTTTTAATAATACATAAATTTTAATGGAATCAAAGAACATGATCCAAGAAATCATTTCATTGGAATAAAATGAAGACATTTTTCATACGCATGATATTATAATACTGTGATCATGTATAAATAGAAAATTGTTCACTCATTATGTTAGAGAAATACAATAAATCCCTTGAAAAAACTTATGAACATACACCTAGATGCACAGAAAGAATTATATTTATGGAAAATAGGTCCATCCATAACATTGTGAAAATGTAATAAGGTTCACTCATAATATTATCAGAATGAAAGATAGGTCCATGCATATAATCAAAGAAGTCAAGGTTTAACGCCAAGAGTATCATAGCGTACAATGTCCCTTATTGAAAAAGGTACACCCTCCATTCTAGTCTCTTCTATCTCAATAGATATAATTCATTAACCAATTCATAGTAGGGAGATATAGGTCCCACTTGCCATTGAATATAACATAACTACCATCTTCGGTTATAACGTAACCATTTTCACAAAATAAAATCATACATATGAGTTCCAAAAGACCATAAATCATTCATCATATTAGAAATCATGAAATTAAATGAGTTTCAAAAATATTTCATCATGACATGACATTTATGAATTGAATAGGTTTTAAAATAATTTCATCATTTCCTCAATGTATCACTCTATGAAAAAGAAGCAGGTTTCGTAAACATTGTATCATGGTATAACCCATGGAAGAGAAACACGAATCATAAAAATATTTACATCATAAATATAAACCATTCAAAGAATTAATAACAATATTATCCTTAGATCGTATACCCATTAAATCATAAGTAACCTCAAATAATGTCATCTTAGACAGAGAATAATTTTGAATGACCAATTGGGAAATTTCATTTGGATAACATATTTTCATTTGAAATATAATTTTAAGACATAAAACGTTATAAAAATCATTTTATTTTAAAATAACCATGAAATATTGTAAATTTATATTTTCAAAATCATATAAAACATTTTTTGAGGAATATAACTTTTTCTCTTTGATTTTTTTTAAAAATCATAAAACAATTTAAAAATAATTTTTACTTAAAAATAGTTTATTTAATATCTAATTATATTAAAATATTAAGGAATTTTTTTTAGAAAATAACATTGACAATTTTTAATGGAATATTAAAAATTTTATGCGGTCATAACAATAAGATTTACTATCCATTCCTTTCATGTTAAAAACACAGATCCTTTTCACAGTTTCTGTAAAATCCAAATATGTATTGTTTGGAAAATTACTTGAAGACATAATTCCAATTTTTTTTAAATTATAAAACATGGATAAAAATTTCATTTCAAAACCATAAGGTAGTAATAAAAAAAATAAAACATTTTTAGAAAAATAGGATTTTGAAGAAAACAGATTCGTGACCAAAGAGAGAAATAAAGTAAATTTTATTATTAATTATTGTAAGTAACAAATAGTGTAAAAGTGTTACCATTTCTTGATGATATCATTAATAAAAATATAATAATAATATTAACATTGGATACTTAATAAAAAAAATCTCGATAAACAATGATATTGTATCAAAAAAATGTTACCATTTTGGTAACATTAAATCATATACCCAATGAAATAATAAAATAATATAAAACCTAAAATAACATGAAGATGAATAAAAAAATTATATCACATTTAAAATGGACTATATATACACCTCATGAAATAAGATAGGTGTATACCATCACATACATCTTACTGAAGGGAAATTGGAAAAAAATCCATTACCAATTTGGTAACTTTTGGAATTTAAACCGAATGAAAGAGATATCCTAAAATGGATATCTAGATATAAATAATTTTATTAATCATCATAAAAAATACATTCATTGTTAGTATATACACCACATAAAGGAAACATTTGATGAATATGACATTTTTCTCATAGAAAGTAAAAGTAGGCGAGAAATATATTTCATTAAGTATTTAATTACATTATACTCGTAAAAAACTCATGTATAATAAAATAAATTAATTATAAATATATTAAAAAAGCATATTAAAATATAAAATACCTTATATAATTTCATTATGGCCTTTTATTACCCGTTTATTAATAATTCCATGTTAAGGTTACTTTTTGGGTAACAACAGCTATTTTATATGCTTTTATTTTTCATAATTTTGGTCCTCTTAAATTTATCATGGTTCAATAATATAAATAATTATAACCACGATATAAATAAAATATATATTCATTATATATTTATTTATAGTAATCCATAAAATTTAGTAATAGAAAATGAAATACATTATTTATGTAGATAGAAAGCCATATATTTGCTCGAGCCATTTTTTTTTCTATTACCATTTTAAAAGAAATAAAATCAAATGATATATATTAACATTACTGAAAAAAATTTATGTTATATAAATAGAATATTTTTACTATAAAAACGTGTGATTTTATGAAGTTTTTTTATCAAAATTGTTTAATATTTTTGATTTTATTTATTTCACACAACATTGAAAAGTGTTTATTTTATATTAAATGTATTTGTGTATCTTGAGTTATATGAAACACAAAGTTAATCTTCCACTACACGCAACATTTTTTTAGGCTTTTCTATATGGAACACTTATATTATATTACATTACATGAAAGACTAACTTTCTTAAATGGCTTGTGTAATAGGCAAGACCGAGTGTTTCAGAAAAATAATATATTATTAATATATTATTATTTAATAAAATATAAAATTACCATTGAAAATTATATTATTAAATAACTAATATATATATATATTTTTTAATTCATTGGTTACATATTAATTATAAATTAAAATAGAAACCAAACGAATATAAAAGGGAATAATTTTATAAAAGTCTATTTTCATGTGAAAAAGATGATTTATCCTAATAAGTTAAATGAATCACTAATAGTGAATTATATTAATTAAAATTAGTGTTATATTTTCAAATAAATATTTTTAAATTCAACAAATTTTTTTTATAAGAATATGATAAGAACAAACCCAATATTACACATAACAACCAATATTTTTAGAAATACAGTTTTACCGCTTTTTAATGGAGAAACTATTTTAAATATAAATTTTAGAAATTTTACAAATATTATATGTCAAAATAAACTTCAAATTTTAAATAAAAACATAAAATTATGATTTGGGGAATTTTTCATATTTCTCTATGAGGATTCATTTTTAATGAATAATGAAAAATACTGAATTTTAATTCAGAACAATTATAGAATCTAATTTATTTATATGGTTAAATTATATTTGTTACATAATTTTAAAATTTAATTAGGTTTTTTTTCATTTAGTAAAATTTAGGTCATTGGAATCAATTTCACTTTGGATTTGAAAAATAAAACATAGACAACTTTTGGACCATTTTACTTTAAAAACTCGCATTGTCATCCCCTATAAGGAATTAAATTTAAATTAATTGATGAAACTTATGTGATTTTAATTTGAAAAAATGGATTCCATTTTTTTAATAATCATGATTTATAATTTCTTATAAGTTTAATTTCATTTTTTCCCAAAAATATTAGTGAATGTAATTTAAATTAATTACAACGATTAATGTAAAATTAAGTTTAATAAGATACTAAACGTTAAACTTAAGATGGAAAATAAACTATCCACTTATAAAAAACACTTTATTTAAATTATTCATCCATGAAACATACATTATTTATTTTTTTAGTTTTTATGAGTTTTGTTATGTAGAATTGTGTGTACACCTAACTGGTTTTAAAAAATTCCACGTGAGTCCATTTCATCCCCTATAAAAGTCCAAAAAATCTCCACCTTCTTCAATCCTCTCAAATTACTTAGGTTGAAAAAATATATTCCCAATAAAACTAAATAAACCCCTAACTTAATCATTGAATTATCCCTTTGGGAATGATGGAATCAAAGGAATCCCTGTGATGAAAACCAAAAGAAGTAACCCAAATAAGTGGTAACATCTTTTCTCAAGCTCCTTTATATTATTTTCATTATTCACACCCTCCACATTTCTTATTCCATAATTATAAAAAAAAGTATAATAAATATACTTATATGTTGTTATTATAAGGGTTTGACCTACACTTACACACACACCTATCTACATGGTAAAGAAAATACTGTTTTTGTGTGAGACGAACTATCGTCAATGATTGTTCATTTTTCCCATTACTACCTTTCATGTTTTGGAATTATGATGAGAAAAATATTTATATACTATATATACGATATATATCATACATATTTTTCATATTTAAACTCTTTTACAACCCATATCATTATACTTTTTATTTTATGTAAGCATGATAATGAATGTTGAGGAAGTGTGGACTACTGCCCCCTCGAAACGATGTTATTTATTCAAACACAACATGTAATTTATTGAGGAAGTATTTAGTGAAATTATATGATATATATGAAATAATAATACTAATTTAATTATATAATATACACATATTTCATTTTATTTATTTATTTCAATACGAAAACAAAACAAAAACCACATTCATGCGTAGATATGACGTACAGACATCATGAATGGTGTATTCCATTTTATGATTCTATATTATATAGATAATAATAATAAAAATATACTTAATATAAATGATATTTATATCATGGTTTACATTATTTAAATCATTATATATTTATAAAGACAAAATATATAACAAATGAGGAAAATTGTGAAAAATGTGAATATTTCCCAATGTGTAACCTTAACAAGAAAATATTAACAAGAGAGTCATATATAGTAATAATACAACCATATATGGTATTATATAAAATAATATGGTTTATTTGTATATTTATAATAAAATTATATTTATTATATAGAATTTTTTTATGAGTACGATGAAAGTCAATACACAATGTAAGGGAATTTCATCTCACTTTTCATTTCCATGAGATATATGCTTTATTCACCACCCATTAATCTTGTGTGGTGTTCATACTACTCATGGTTTTATTATATTATACATATACATAAATTTTTGGTTATTTACATATAAATATTATTATAATTCTATCATGGGGTTTATGTTCCAAATGTTTCCAATTCGATAATGTAATTTTGTCCAAATTTTCCTTCTTTGAGACACATGCCATGTTATGCACCAATATTTTTTTGAGAGGTGTATATTCAATGATTTTTTAGATTCTCTATGATTAAAACTCTTTTTATGAAATATTATGATCCATATATTATGAAATCTTATTAAATTTATTATCCTTTGTTTATTCCAGATATATTCATCTATTGGTACCATTTTTCTACTATTTGGTAAATATCATGATCGAGAAAGTGTTTTTAAGAAAGTACGACATTACAAATATCTTTGGTAAAAAATATGCATTCCATCGAAATAATTTTTTCATGAATGTTTCCAAAAATATTCTACAATTATTATATGATCTTTAAAAGGCATTTCTATCTAGGTTTTTCATTTTAAACAATAGGGTTTTTAAAAATAAGTCTTTTTTCATTTTCTAATCTAGACAAATTTGTAAACTTTTTGTAGTAAAAAAAGAATTTTTAGAATATATGGATTTACCTGCCGTCATGACCTAAAATCCCTGGAATATTCCATTAGAAGATAAGAAAGAAATTTTTAAGGATTTTTTTTTCTAATACCCTCGAAATTTTTATTTTTTGAATTATTTGTCAATGAAAAAAGTTTTCAATTTATTAATATTTATGAATTGTTTTTAAATTATTTTCAAATCATTCTTTATAATATTTCAATAGTTTATTTTCAAAGAATATGAATTTTATGATTTTAAAAATCCTTTATAAGATTTTATTTTATTTTCAATGAAAATTGTTTCCAAAATGTTTTCAAACTTCTTTTATATGTTTTCAAGGAAAATGGTTTTCAAAATGTTTTAATGATTCTTTAATAATTTGTCTAGGAAAAATATTTTCAGGTTTTTAAAGATTATTTTATATGATTATAAGGAAAATGGATTTCAAAATGTTTTCAGGATTTATTTATAAATTTTCAAGGAAAATGTTTTTCAAAATGATTTTAATCATTATTATGATGTTTTGAAACTCTTTCCAAGAAAAATGGATTTGAAAAGGTTTTTTTTAAAAAGATGTTCCTAAAAAAGAAAGGTTCCAATCATATTATTTCTTGGAATGAGTTATGATTTTATGTCATGCAATTTATTAAAACTATTTCTCTTAAAAGGTTATATGTTTATGAATCCCATTTATATTTCATAGTTTATATGATTTTGAAACCTGATTCTTTTCATAGTTAATGCATTTGAGAATATGATTATGAAATCTACATCTTTTTTCACCAGTTAGTTTATGAATAAATTTTAATGATACCCATTTAATTTTTTGGGTTATGATATGATTGTTTATGATTTTTAGCACATGTATTTATTATTTTATTACGAGATTGGTGGGGCCAATATCTTACTCTAATGCATTGGGTAAATATTTATATCCCATGAGATAGACTAAGATGGTCATGGGGGTGAACATTGAGAACTAAGAATGACAGGGGAGTGAACCTTGATTAACAATATGGTATAATGTAACACCCTAAACTTCCATGGTACGCTTCTCTTTGAATAATACAATAGATTGCGTTTTACGTAACTTAGAGTTTTAACACACCAGGACCAATCAAACTAGCAATTATGAATAGTAATAACCACTTTTTGAATTTTTTTAATTTTTATATTTTAAAATGGACTTTATTTGGGATTAAAAATATCAAAAGTTTCTTAGTGTGAATTTTTGGTATTTTTATGAAAACTTTCAAAATTTTGATTAATAATGAATAAAACTGCTTTATTGTTTAAAACTGACTTTTTATTGAAATAATAAGTTATTTTATTTAAATTTATCTTATGTAAAAATAGAGACATCATACCTATATATTTTCAATGTAATTCATTGATGTCATTTTATAATAATATTATATATATATATATATAATTTTACTGAACTTTTTACCATCTTTTACCCACCTTCTAGGCACATTTTCAAATTTTCATAATAAGTAATTTTACTACTTCTGTGAATTGAATTTCAAAAATATAAGAGACATAATTGACATCAGTAAGTAAAATTTGGTTCAATAATATGAAAATAATTTTTGGTGAGTACTATCTTTTTACTTTTATTTACCACGATTAAAAGTACATGGGTTATTAAAGGTAAAAAGTGATATTATAATTACCCTTACACTAGTATTAATTCTATTGGATAAGTGTATTTCGACCAGAATAATCCTTAGGAATAAAATATGATCCTTTTGGTATACTTTAATTAGATTAAGACATTTATTATTATTTTATTTAAAGAAGAGTTAAAAGTGTTAAATTCAAAGATTAATAACTAAACCATTTTTAATATAAGGTTATATATAAGATAAATTAAAATATAAATATTAATTAGAAATATAAAAATATTTCCTACATAATGGTTTTTATTTATAATTTTTCTACGTTAAATAATTCAATGTATTTATGATACAAGGATGATGTAGTAATTACCTTATTAATGAATGATTAAAATAATTGTTATTATAAATATCCAAATAAATGTAAATTGAGACTTTTGACAAATTACACTAATTTTCTATGTTAATATGAAATTTTAGGGTTTAATAAATAAATTATTTTCTAAGTTAAAATGTTTTTCTTACTTTCACAAAAACAAAATACCTAATAGTGTCAAAATTGACATAGATGAGTTTTTAAAACAAATACTATATAATTAATTTATATAATATTCCTAAAAATGTGAAGTTTGGAAAAATGAATTTGATAAGGTTATATATATCAACAATTCTCCACTTGGGGTTATCTTGGATTTTTAGAATGATTAATAATGAGTTATTTTAATAATACAAGAATACATAGGAAAAGTTAAACTATTTAACTAAGAGTTAAATATAAAAGATATGGTTAATATGGTAATCTAAACCCATATAAAACCTATTGGTTGAAAAGTTTTTGATCCATACCTACCTTATCATAGAAATAAGTCATTTAGAGCCATTATAAACAGAATATGATTATATAATAAAATAATATTTCATGCTTTTCCTAAAGTGACCCCTACCTCTCTTAAAAAAGGGTTCTTCCCCTTATCTCAAAATAACTCCTCCATAGCCATTTAGATCGCACAATCCCTAATACAATATCCTCCAAAATACCCTCAATTAGACCGATAGGCCTTTATTTGATCATAAAACCAACCTATGGGGCCCTTTTGTTCCACTCGAATGGAAACACCCGAACAAGGGGTAATAATTTCACCACCTCTTTCAATGTTCTTTTCCTCTTCCAGTTCCACATTATTTGTTTTTTCCATACCAAAACAATACCTCATGTACCATATACATACTGTGATGTTATTTTAAATATGGTACAACCATATTCATTATTCTATCCATCATACGAATGAAAAGTCACCATAGGTGCGTACGTACGACTTACCGTCTCCACATCGTGGTGTAGTTTGTTATTCAAACACCTCATTATTTGGATGGGTATAATAATGAGTATAACTTATGTAAATAATAAATATAACTTGTTATGTATTTTTATATATTATATACCATCCAATTACATACGATCTCACCGTCAATAGAATGATATTGTCCCTTGTGAGTACGTACGGATTTCTGTCTCCAAGAACGCTATGAAATTCATTCCCCATCATAACCATTCAGGAATAATTTTCATTTTATGATTAAAAAATGTTAAAGAACATAATATAATTCTGGATATGAATAAAATACATCCAATTGATAAAAAATATGGCTTACTTAACCAATCATATAATGTAAATTGAATCAGTTAACACCCGAAACAATGATGCAACTAAAATATTATTAACAAAGAAATATTAGATGATCATATATGATATCATATTTATGTATATGTTTCATGTATAATTTAATAACAATTATTTAACTATTATACATGAGGTTAACGTACCCTCTATCAATGTAAAGTACAAGGTAAGGGTTAATTCTACAATCTTATCATTATCCAAGGTTGTTTATACGTGAGTATCTACTGGGACCACTTTATCTTCCACATCTGTGTTTCTTAAAAATGTATTTCAAAACATTTTAACTATTTAATATACCAAGGGATAAAGACATTTATACCCTTTTTTGAATTTTTATAAAGTGTATATAAAAAAAATATTTCCATTGTTTTCCCAACAAGGCCCTTCACGACATTTTAAACAAAATTAAGGAAAGAATATATTTTTAACTTATACGGCGAGTGTGACTATTTTACACCATTATAACACCTTCAAAGATTCCCTTGAAATATTATAAGAATATTTTTATAATAAATGTTTTATTTTAAAATTACTTGACTTTTAAATGATTTCAATAAATAAAGAGATATTTATCTCAAATATTTTTGGTTTCATCTATGTCAACATCCTTTTTTGTATTTTACGCTTGTTGGAAGTTGATTTATTAGGATTCACTCTTCCATATTTTATTGCAGGTTTTGTGATATGTTTGACTATATAAGCGATATTTTTATACTATTTATGATTTATGGTTAATGTTTTGAAATCTCATATGCTACATTTAATACGAATATTTATGTTATGTTTCATCCTTTTCATATAAGGAATGAATTGGACTTTTTATGTGACTGGTGGAGCCTGCTATAGATCCTCGATGCATCAGTAGGTCCCATGAGGAAAATTAGTGTCTTGGCACAAGTCCTTGACAAAATTTTATTTGTAGTCTTGGCAGGAGGCCTTGACTATGTGGTTATGATGTCCAACATTAGACATTCTATCATTATGAAATTTTCTATTTATATTAAATGTGATTATTTGACTAATATAAAATCCATGAAAATAAGTAAATAGAATTATTTGATTTATCTTTTCCATATTATGCAGAAGTTTATGTTTAAAAGTATTGTGTTTTAATCTTATAGATTACATTTAATGTTTATGCTTATTTATGAATGTTTCTGCTATATTGTTATCCTTATTGAGCATCTTATATCACCCCTTTCTTATGTTTTATTATTCCCAAGATGTGAAGAAGTATATTACAATTAACTTACAGGAATAGGCTAAAGTATATAAGAGTGTTCAAAGGGGACACATTGTTGTTTTTTTATTTCATGATTTAATGTAAAAACAATTTATGTATCTAGTACTTCCAAGGATACTAAACTGATTTGTCTTTCAGGATATGATATATTGTGATCATGTCAATGTTAGGTAGTAATTCACCAACTCTAGGTAACTAGGTTTGGGGTATTACAGTTGGAATCAGAGGAAGTATAGTACAGTCCATGGAAAGTAGATTTAAAAAAACTCTTTTTAGAGAACATTACCCTAAGATAGACTGTGAGGATTAGTATAGAAGAACATCCTATAATTTTGGTAATGTAGAGATATTACGAGTTTTCCAAGAAATACATCCCAGTCTGGATACGAGCAGGTAGATGCAGCTCTGGCACACATGTATCTATGAGTGAAAACTCTGACAAGGAGTTTCAGTCTTGACCTAGGGTATCCTGGTACATGACAACGGGCCTTGCAGCACTTTTGGTTATGACACTCATCGGGAATATTCTTAAGATAATTCACATTTTCATTACAAATCATTATTCTGGATTTATGAGCATATATCTCCTTAAAGAATTTTTTTATGATTATGGATTATATCCATAAACTGTTCAATTTATGTTAAGTGTTTTAAAAGTTTGGAATTATGTATTGAGATTCATAAACTAATTTAGTGTATGATTTTTTTAGAAAGGGTGCATAGTTGAAGGAATGGAAACAATATCAATGCAAATAATCCATGAAGTGATTTACCTCATACTGAAGATAATTATAGTGGAGCTGGTAATGCAACTGGTGCTGATCAACTTATCACCATACTGCGATAAGTTACTCAAGTTATGAATAATAACCTTACCCATATGGATCACTATGATCCACAATGTGGAGGATCAATGTTAGACCACTTCATGAGGAAAAAACCACCAAAATTAAATGACAGTAAAAATCTATTTGTGATAATCTATGGATATGTTCCTTAGAGAAAATATTTCATTCTTTGGGGAGTAGTGAATGAAAAAAAAGCTGTCATGGAAATTTATCGCCTCACAATAGATGCAGATCAATGGTGGTCATTAATTCAAAACAAAAAAGAAGATGAAAAATTATAAAATATGGAATGGAGGGTGTTTAAAGAGATTATATTAGAAAAATACTTTCCTCATGACTATCAAGTGGATATGGAAAGATAATTTCCGAGTCTGAGGAAAAAAGAGGATGAGAATGTCACAAAGTATGAGGCTAACTTTATACGACTTGAAAGGAATGAAACAGATTATATACGTATCCCAATGAGTATGATTGATCGATTCTTTGATGTGTTAAAACCATTTCTCCGTTGATCATTAGTCTCATAATCCTTCTCATCGTAAAAAAATAATGTCTCATGTGGTATGAAGATAGAAAAGGAATTCTCTATGTATTACGACTTTAAAGCATAGCAAGAGAAGAAGAGACATAGTGAACACTCAATAAATGGAAATAATGGGAATAAGGGAAATGTTCAATTTCCATCCTATGGTAAATTTGGGAAGAAACACCCCAGTACTTTCTTGAAGGGAATGGGAGTCTTTTACAAGTGTGGTGAAAAAGTCCACTAAGCTCGTGATTGTAAGGGAAAGAAAGAAACTATCAATGTTAAATTCAACAATTTTAGAGAAACGGGGAATTATGAAAATAAATTTCCTAAGCACCAACAAAACATACCCCAGAAAAGGCCAAGGGAGAAAATCCAAACTTATGCGCTGACTAATGCTGATGTTGAAGCTCCGAATGGCGTGGTGGCTGGTAATTTAATTGTTTCCTCAAGTTTATCCAATGCTTTATTTGATCTTGGATCATCGCATTGTTTCATATCTTCCCAATTTTCTAAGAAAATTAGATACTTCTAATTTGATTTAACAATGGATTTTTTAGTTAAAACTCTCAAAGGAAGTATCATGGCAATAATGTTTTGTGAATTAATCCCCATTAGGGCATATAAATGATCTTCATATACTGATCTAATCATAATACCCCTAATTTATTGGATACAATCCTTAGTATGGATTAGATTTCAAAGTATAATGGGAAAAGTTATTATAAGAAGAAGGAGGTTATAATTTTGGATGATGATAAAGTGTTCCTTATCTTTAGAGAAGAAACGTCACCATCTGATTTTTATCAAGATCCACCACATGTAGCTCAACAAAATTAAATTATTAGGTAGGAAGATAGTGAAATAACTATGGGTGAGGAAAGGAATGATCAAATAGAGGATGTACCTATTGTGCAAGAATATGATGATGTGTTTTCAGAGGATATACCTGGACATCCTCCAGAATGAGAAATTTAGTTTTCCATTGATTTAATTCCTGGTTCAAGGCCCATATCGAAGACCCCTTATATAATGGCCTCTATGGGATTAGGGGAACTATAGAAACAACTAGATCAATTGAGTAATAAATGATTTATTCACCCTAGTGTCTCTCCATGGGGAACCTCTGTTATTTTTGTTAAGAAGAACGATGGATCTATGCGGTTGTGCATTGACTACAAGGAGATCAATTCTGTAACAATAATGAACAAGTATCACATACCTCATATTGATGATTTATATGATCAACTTCATGAAGCTCAATATTTTTCAAAGATTTACCTTCGATTGGGATATCATTGGTTGTGTGTGAAGAAGGAATACATTCCAAAGTCATCATTTCGTATCAGGTATGAGCCTTACAAGTTTATAGTAATGCCATTTGGATAGACTAATGCACCCTCTATTTTCTTGGATCTAATGAATAATTTTTTAAATGAATATCTAGATGACATTGTAGTGGTTTTTTTGATGATATCTTGGTATACTCAAAAATCTATGATGATCATGAAAATCAGTTGCTCACTATTCTGAAAACCCTAAGAAGAAATGAATTATATGGGAAGTTTTTCAAGTGTGAATTCTGGCTTCAAGAAATTTCTTTTATTGGACATATTGTCTCTAAGGATGGAATCTTGATTGATCCTTCTAAGACAAGAGCAATACGAGAATGGCTAGCACCGATGAGTATAACTAAGGTACATAGTTTTATTGGTTTATCTAGTGATTATTGGCATTTCATCCATAATTTTTCCCGATTGGAAAACTGGTTATCCATCATCACGTGTATTGGGGTTCAATTGGTTTGAAGAAATGAGTGTGAAGAATGTTTTGAAGAACTGAAGAGAAGATTAGTTAATTCTCATATGTTGACTCTACCATTTGGGAATGATGGGTTTTTTATTTATAGTGATTCTTCAAATAAAGGACTTGTTTGTGCCCTTATGAAGAATGATAGGGTTATTGCATATGAATCATGAAAACTAAAAATTCAAGAAAAAAACTATCCCACCCATGATCTTGAGTTAGTACTGTAATCTCATCTTTGAAGATCTAGGGACACTATCTCTATGGTGAAAAATGTGAGATATATACCAATCACCAGACATTGAAGTGTATTTTCTCAGAAAAAGAACTCAACATGAGGCAAAGATGATGGCTTGAACTACTCAAAGATTATTATAGCACTACACACTACCACTCGTGGAAGGAAAATAAGGTGGATTATGATTTATGCATAAAGGATAATGGAGTTTTGAACAAGATGAGAGTTGAAAGGGATCCTATGTTCATGGATCTAGTAAATATGGATATGGGAACAATCATGGAAGATGAAAAATCAATACTTTTTCAAATGGAATCCAATACAACTTTACTCTAAAGGATAAAAAGTTCTGAAACTGATAATGAGGAGTTTAAAACAAAAATTAAAGGTGTGAATGATGGGAGATTGATTGAATTTATATTTGAAGATTGAATTTTCAAATTTGGAAGTAGTCATTGTGTTCCTGATATACCAAATCTAAAAAGGGAATTTTTGGATGATGCTCATAGCTCCAATTTCTCAATACACCCTAGTAGAACTAAGATGTATGGATATTTGAAGTAACATTTTTGGTGGGAAAACATGAAGAGGGAGATTACTGATTATTTGTTAAGATGTCTGGTTTTTCAAAAGGTGAAGTTTGGAAGACAACATCCTAGATGAGTCATGAATCCTCTTCCCATACCTGAGTGGAAATGGTATGATATTGCGATGGACTTTGTCATGGGGATACCAATGAATCCTAGATGTAATGATGAAATATGGGTCATTATTGATTGTCTTACCAAGTAATTACATTTTCTTGCTATAAGATAATATTTAACACTTGATTTTTTAGAAATACTCTATATTAATGATGTTTTAAGACTTCATGGAGTACCCCTATCGAGTTTTTCTAATCATGATCCCCATTTTACATCAAGATTTTGGAAAAGTCTTTAGAAGGCCCAGGATACTGAACTTGATTTCAGCGATGCCTACCACCCTCAAACTGATGGACAATCAGAACAGACTATTCAAACCTTAGAATACATATTGATATCTTTCTCACTTGACTTTCACGGTATGTGCAATCAATATTTACCTATGGTAGAATTTTCCTATAATAATAGCTTCCATTCAAGTATTCAGTTGGCACCATATGAAGCGTCATATGGAAAGAGATGTCACACACCAATTTGTTGGGATGTTGTTGGTGAAATAAAACTAATTGGCCCAAAACATGTTGAGGAAATAATAGAAAAGGTGAAGTTATCCAATCCCACATCAAATTAGCTCAATGTAGGAAAAAGATCTATGTCGATAACTGAAGGAAGAATTTGGAATTTCAAGTAGAAGATCATGTTTTCTTGAAGGTATCTTTATGGATGGGTGTTATACATTTTGGTAAGTAGGGTAAATTATGTCCTAGATACATCATAACTTTTGAAATTCTAGAACAAATTAGAGTTGTAGCGTATCATTTTTCAATGATGCCAAGTCTCTCCAAAGTTCATGATGTGTTCCATGTATCACTTATAAGAAAATACAAGCCTATCCCAACGCATGTACTCACCTATGAAGAAATAGAACTAGAACCCGATTTGTGAAGATCCTGTCACAATTCAAGATACCAGAGAAGAAGATTTGTGAAAACAGACGACACGTCTGGTAAAATTTCTATGGAGAACCCATAAGATGAAAGAGGCAACATGGAAACCCGAGGAACTTATGATGAAGAACCACCTGAATATTTTGTTGTTGTAATATTATATAAATTTCGAGGAAGAATTTTTTTGAAGGGGGGAAGAATGTAACACCCTGAACTTCCACAGTATTCTTCTCTTTGAATAATACAATAGCTTGCAATAACTTCAAGTTTGAAAACACAACAACCAATCAAACTAGCTGTTTTGAATAGTAACACCCACTTTTTAAAATTTTATAAATTTTATTTTTCAAAATGGGCTTCTTCTTTGGATTCATATTATACAGATTATCTTAGGATGAAATTTTGGTATTTTTCTTAAAACATTAATTTTTTTTATGAATAGTGAAAACACTACATTATTGTTTAAAACTGAATTTTTATTTAAATAAATAGTTATTTTATTTAAATTTATTTTAGGTAAAAATAGATAAATAATACCTATATATGTTCAATGCAATTCACTAGAGTCATTTTATAAAAATATTTGAGATATAAAATTTTATTGAACTTTTTACCATCTTTTACCCACCTTCCAGGCGCATTTGAAAATTTTCATAAAATGTAATTTTACCCCCTATAGGAATAGTATTTAAAAAATATAAGAGATACAGTTGACATCAGTAATTAAAATTTGGTTCTATTAGAATAAAATAATATTTGGTGAATAGTATCTTTTCACTTTTATTTACCACAGTTAAAAGTAAATAGTTTAATTAAATGTAAAAAATGAAATTATAATTACCCTAACATGTGTCCTAATTCTATTGGATATATGTATTTTGACCAAAATAAACTTTATGAATAAAATATGTTCCTTTTGGTCCACTTGGATAAGATTAAGAGATTTATTATTGCTTTATTTAAAGAAGATTTTAAAGTGTTAAATTGAATGATAAATAAATAAACCATTTTTAATATTGTGATATAAATAAGATAAATTCGACTATAAATATTCATTATAAATATAAAAATATTTCATATCTAATGGTATTTTATTTATAATTTTTAGACATTAAATAATTAAATTTATTTATGATTTAATGATGATGTAGTAATTACCTTGTTAATGAAAGATTAAAATAATTGATATTATAAATACACCAATAAATGTAAATTGAAACTTCTGATGAATTCCACTAATTTCCTAGATTACTATTACTTGTTATGGTTGATTAAATATATTTTTTTTCTAAGTTATAAAGTCGTTATGACTTCCACAAAAACAAAATACCTAATAGTGTGCAAATTGACAGAAATGAGTTTTTAAAACAAATACTATATTATTAATCGATATAATATTCCTAAAAATACAAGGTTTGGCTCAAGTACTTAGATAAGGTTAGATATATCAATAATGAACCACTTGGGGTTTTCTTGTCTTTTTTTGTAAGTTTACTAACTATTTATTATAATTACACAGGAATATATGGTAAAAGTTAAACAATTTAACTAAGGGTTAAATATAAAAGATATGGTTAATATGGTGAGCTAAACCTATATTAAACCTATTCGTTGATACCTTTTCGACCCATACCCACCTTAACTTAAAAATAATTTATTTTGGAGATATTATAAACTGAATATTATTGAATAATAAAATAATATTTCATGATTTTCCTAAAGTGACAGTCACCTCTCTTATAAACGGGTACTTATCCTTCTCTCCAAATCACATCTCCAACACCATTTGGATCAGCCAAAACCTTCCCAAATATCCTCCCAACCACCCCAAATTCGAACTAGAGGCCTTACTTTGATCAGAAAGCACCCCTAAAGAGCCCTTTAGATTAACTCAATAGTAAACACCTCAAGAAGGGGTAATAATTTCACCACCTCTTTCATTGTTCCTTTCCTCTTCCACTTACTTTTTCTCTGGTGTTCCCATACCAAAATAATAACTCCAATACCTTATACATAATTTGATGTTTTTATAAATAAGGTAAAACCATATTGACTATTCTATAATCCTATGAATGAAAAGTCACCATACGTGCATATGTACGACTTACCGTCCCCACGTCGTGGTATAGATTGTTATTCAAACACTTCATTATTTTGAAGGGTATAATAATGAGTATAAGTAATGTAAATAATAAATATAACAAGTTAAGGATTATTTATATATGATATATGTATCACCCCAAGATTTCATAGTGTGTTATTTCTTCAAAATAATTCAATAACTTGCACTACATGCACCACCGAGTTCAATCACACCATGACTTACCAAAAAAAAGCCACTCAAAAGAGGTTATGAATAGTATTAACTAAATTTTAAACTTTATATAATCCTTATAATTTTAGAATCCATATTATGAATTTCTTAGACATAATGGAAGAACAGATTCATTTTCAGTATTTCACTTTTATCAACTTTTAATAGTGAAACCTTTTTAAATACAATATTTTAAACTTTTTGACTGAATGGGGACATCAAAAAAATCTATAATGAAACATCCCAAGCTTCCATGGTACGCTTTCCATTGAATAATACAGTAGCGTGTGTTGTACGCAACTTCGAGTTCTAACACACCGCAACCAATCAAACTAGACGTTATGAATAGTAATACCTACCTTTTAAAATTTTAGAAATTTTATCTCTCAAAATGGACTTCATTTTTGGATTCGGAGTATCGAATTTAGCCTAAGGTGAAATTTTGGTACTTTTCAGATAACTTTAATATTTTGATGAATAGTGAAAATTACTAAATTTTAATTAAAAACAACTTTTTTAATCAAAATAATTAGTAGTGATAAATTATGAATTTGAGTGGTTTTAAAGTATATTTAGAATACATTTTTACCATTCAATATAATGTTGGTCATTGTACATAATTTCACAATTAAACCGAACATAAACAAGTGTCAATCTTTTGATAGTTATTATCTCTTAAAAACACGCTTTTTGTTTTGAAAACGGGAATTAATTTTAAATTAAATTCTTCCACTTCTGTGTTTTGAATTTAGAAAAATGTATTCCATATTTGGAATTAGGATTTTAAAATTGTGTAAATAGGTAACTTTTATTTTTAGACATTTTGAATAATTACTGCGGAAAATATTTTATTTACCATGGTTAAGGCTAAATCCGGTAAATAAGGGTTAACAAATAATATTATAATAATACTAAATTACCCTAAAACGTGTCCTATCCTTATTTGTTGATACATTTTCGGACATAGGCATATTTTTGTCGATTTTGGGACCCCATGGTGCCACTTGTAGGTGATAGGGACACTTTATTTTAATTAAGTTAAAATGAATACAAAAATGACACAAGCATATATCTTTTAGAAAAACAATTTGTACATAAGGTTATATATGTTGGATTTTAGATTATAAATATTAATTAGAAATATAAAAATATTTCCTACATAATTATATTTTATTTATAATTTTTAGACATTAAATAATTTAATTTATTTATGACACAATGATGATGCAGTAATTACTATAATAGTGGAAAATCAAAATAATTGATATTATAAATACCCAAATAAATATAATATGAAACTTTTAATGAATTAAACTAATTTTATAGGATAATATTATATATTAGGATTGATTTAATGGACTTTTTTCGAAGTAATAAATCTGTTATGAGTTTCACAAAAATCAACTATTGAATAGTGTCAAAATTGACATAAAAGAGTTCTTAAAACAAATATTATATTATTAATTGATATTAAATTCCTAAAAATCAATGGTTCGGCCAAGAGACTTATATCATGATAGGTTCATCATTAATGGGCCACTTGGGGGTCTCTTGGATGTATATAGTATGTTTATTAACCATATAATATAAAAATACAAAGAGACATTGTAAAAGTGAAACTAATTAACTTAGAGTTAATACTTAAAGATAAGGTTAATATAAGTACCCAAACCTATCTAAATGCTATTGTTTGAGTTGTTTTCGAACTATCACAACCTTAACCTTTGAATAATAAACTTTGGAGCCATTATAAACCGAATATGAATTTAATATAAACTAATATTTCTAGCTTTTCCAAAGGTGCCCCTCACCCCTCTTATAAAAGGGCACTCTTCCTTCCCATTTTTTAACACCTTAAAAGCCTTTTGGTTCGGCCAAACTCTGCCCAAATACTCTCCCAACATCCTGCACTACAACCTAGAGGACTTATTTTGATCATAAATCCAACCTAAGGATCCCTTTTGATCAAATCAAAAGGAAGAACCTGAAGAAGAGGTGATGTTTTCACCACCCCTTTTCAAGTTCCTTTCTTCTTCCACTTCTTCTTTCTTTGTTATTACCATTATAAAATAATAACTTCAGTATCTTATATATACTGTGATGTTATTATAAATATGGTACAACCATATTCAGTATTCTATCCACCCTTTGAATAACATGTCACCATACGTGCGTACGTACGGCTTACCGTCTCCACGTCGTGGTGTAATTGTTATTCAACATATTATTATTTGGATGGGTATAATAATGATGTGTAACTCATGTAAATAATAAATATAACATTCTAATGATTCTTTATATATGATATAACATCCATTTTTATATTATTTTAATATCAAAAGAATGATATTGTCGCTCGTGCGTACGTACGGACTACCGTCTCCACGAACGCAATGAGATTCATTCTCCATCGTATCCATTAAAGTATAATTATCATTTGATGATTTAAAAATGATGTTTAAGGACTTGATATCACTATGTATATGAATAAGATACAAACTATAGATAACAAACACGGCTTATGTAACAAAACATATAAAAGAAAATGAGTAAGTTAACACCCGAAACGATGATAATTAAAAGATATTATTAACAAATCAATGTTAAAAGATCATATATGATATCATAGTAATATATATGATTCTTGAATAATTTAATAACAATTATTTCACCATTATACATGAGGTTAAACTACCCCAACCAAGGAAAATTACAAGGTAAGGGGTTTTCATCTCACTCCTTATTCCCGTGAGATTCATGCCATATTTCCCCCATTACCTTTTGTGTGGTGTATGTACTACTCATAATTATATTATTTGTGTAATACACTCTAATTTATGTGTATTTACATATTCATTGTATGATACCTCTTTCATGGGTTGTATGTTTCATAAGTTACCAAATTGGTAAGGGTTATTTCACAATCTCGTCATTATCCGAGGTTGTTTATACATAATAATCTATTGGGATCTCTTTATCATCCACATCCATGTTTCGTACTAATGTATTTCAAAACATTTTTACTATTTACAAGAATATGGGTTAAAGTCATTTATACCCTTATGTGTTTCGGAAGGAATCTTTCCGTCGTTTTCCAAACAAGGCACTTTTAACCTTTTCGACAAATTTAAGGTAAGAATGTTTTTTTAACTTATACGGCGGGTGAGGCTATTTACCGCCGTAATAAAATTGTCAAAGCTTCCCTTACAAGCTTATAAGAATATTTTCAAATTGAATGTATTATTTTATAATTATGTTACTTTTAAAATGATTTAAAAAAAAGAGATATTTCTCTAAAATAGTTTTGATTTCATCTATGTCAACATTCTTTGATGGCTTTTAAGCTAATTTGAAGTTGATTTATTATGATACAAAACATCCATATTTTATTGAAGGTTTTGTGCTATTTTTGATTGTGGATAAGTTATTCTTATGTCACTCATGGATTTTGTTTAGAGTATTGACATTTCATAAGTTATTTATAATCCGAATGTTTATGTTATATTTCAACCTTTCATTCAGATGAATGTGTGAGACAAGTATGTTACGGGTTGGGGACCGGTAAAAGTAAGCCCTCCGGTTTGGTCTCCGGTTATTAGAGGAACTCCGGTTTGGTCTCCGGTTATTAGAGGAACTCTAGTTTGGTCTCCGGTTATTAGAGGCACTCCGGGTTGGTGTCCGGTTATTAGAGGCACTCCGGGTTGGGTTCCGGTTACAGTTAGCCCCTAGGTCTTGGGATGATGCCTTGACAAAGAAATTAAAGTTCAGCATTATGCATTCCATCATTATGAAAGTGATTATTAATATTGCATGTGATTATTCGATTAGTAGAATATCCATGTGAATAATTAAATGGAATTATTTCATTTTACTTTTGCCATAATATGTTGAAGTTCAAGTTTAAAAGGCTTTTGTTTTGGTTATACATTTCCTTAAATGTTTATGCTTAATTTTGAATGTTTATGCTATATTGTTATCCTTACTGGGCATTTTAGCTCACCCCTTTTCTATGTTTTATTTTTCCCAGGATGTGAAGAAGTATGTTATGAATGACCTGCAGGGTTATTATGAGGGGATAATAGTGTGGACTATGGAGACATTATGTTGTCGTAGTAGTTTTTCACTTTATGATGTAATGTAAAACTTATGAATATGTCAATTGTTTCCAATGCTACTAAACCAATCGGTATTTCGAGATTTGATCTTTCTTGTGATCATAACAATGTTATGTAATAATGCACCGACTCTGGGTAACTAGGGTCAGGGCGTTACAGTTGGCATCAGAGGAAGTTTAGTACAAATCTTGGAAGCTAGATTTAGATAAACTGTGATTAGAGCACATAGATTTAAGATGAATTTTCAGGATTAGTATAGAAGAACTTCCTAGAATTTTGGTATTGTAGAGATTTTGTGAGTTTTCCAAGCAATACATCCCTGTCTGGATACGAGCAGGTAGAGGTGGCTCTGGCACAGATGTACCTAGGTGTAAAACCCGAAAACACTGCTTTGAGCTAGACTCGAATGGGAACTGGTGCACGACAACGGGCCTTGCTGCACTCTTGGTTACGACACTCCCGGGGGATATGCTTAGGATAACTCTCAATTTCTTTACAAACAATTATGAAGGGTTTATGAGTATATACTTCCTCAAAGGAGACATTTTTATGATTATGGATTATATCCATAAACTATTTAATTTATGTTATGTGTTTTACAAGTTTGGGATTAGGTATTGTTATTCATAAACTAATCTAATGTATGCCATTGTTTAGAAATGGCGCTCAGTAGAAGGAATGAGGACTCTAGCAATGCACATGATACAAAGAGAAAGAAGGATCATATATGTTATGGTCTTAAGACAGAATTTACAAGAGAAATAGTCTCGCATGTATTATCATCATATGAAGAAATAATATCATGTGTTGATATGATAAGTAAAGAGTTTACTGAGTCCTATGGCTTTGAAGGGAAGCAAGAGAAGAAAAGGATGGAAGAGAGAAATATGGATAAAGGGATGAGGGAAAAGAAGAATTTTCCCATATGTGATAACTGTGGAAAGAAACACCCTGGAACTTGCCTGAAAGGAATGGGAGATTGTTATAAGTGTGGAGAAAAAGGGCACAAAGTACGTGACTGCAAGGGTAAGAAAATGGTTTCAAATGCACAATGTTTCATTTGCAAGGAGTTTGGACACTACGCGAACCTATGTCCCGGTCATCAGACTATGCCGAAAATGATGCTATTGGATAATAATCAAGTTATGATACTACCACAGATGAAGAGGAATGATTAGAGTTCTTATGTTGATTATGTCAATTGAGTGTTGTATCAACAATGTACTTGTTATAATAATTATGGAGTATATAAGGATTTTACTGCAGTACTGTTTCATTAAGGACTTGAGATTGTGTGGAACAAAGAAAAGTGACACAATAGCAGGATAAATTTTTGGAAAATATATGGTTGAGAGAATGATAAACCATAATATAGTTCTGATACCGAGGTAGTGATTTTGGAATAATACATGATTGATTTGGATAAATTATATTGGATATTCTTGAATAACATGGAACTGATTAATGATTTGTATATTCCATCATTGTTGGGGTTTAAAACATTTTTGGATTGATGAAGTATATCCAGCATTCTATATGGAATAAGGGAGCATGAATGTAATCAATAAGGAATATGGTAATTCAGGATGTTTCAGTGTATTAAAAGAATACATGATGAAGGTATTCATATGATAATACGGGGTAAAAAGGATCTACATTATGTTTACCTTCCTTATAAATGTTGGATTGTGAGTTTGGACAGAATTATTTTGGATAGTTCTTGTTTGGATTATTTTGGATTGCCATAAAAGGACAACCCGGAGGTCGGGCGGCAACCCGTCGCGTCCGGCAAGGCTGTGAGACTTGAACCCGCAACTGAAAGGCGACAAGGGTGTATCACCTACCACTGGCCCACGAGATGACCTAGATTAAATAATGTAGTTTTTATTAAAAGATCTTGTAGATGAATTATAAATTCATTTATTTTGGAACCCTATATGAATAGTGTAAATAGAATTTTTTACTTTCTATTATCTTTTAGAGTGAAAGATGAGTTTGTGGTAGAAATTTATTAATGGATAAAACTCTAATTATAGAGTAAGTATATCTCCTTATGATCTTAGCCAATCTCATAAATAAATTCCTCAACATTAAGAAAAGGAACTTAGAAAAAAAAATGTTTTCCTAGATGGTACCTTAAATCATCACTAATTTATGGCTTTGGGATTGTTGGCCTTTTCATAGCCATGTTCTCTACCACTCTCCATCAGATAATTGATGGTTAGATTATTCTTCCATATCCATATTTTCCTACATGGAACCCTATTATGTGTTATTTTTGGTAATCTTCATACTTTCCACTCTTTATTTTAAATAGAGGCCTCATTAATTCATTTTTCGATGTGGGATTTCAATTAAGATATTTTGAAATGTCAAAAATGTGTTATCGTAATACCCTATGATTTGTTGAACCGATGGTATTTCAAATCATCATAGATTGATGAGTTTAAGGACCTCAATTTTATACTTGTTTGTGATTGATGACCTCAATCACTACCTATAAATATTTACGTTTTCTCTCCAATTATATGTCTCTAATTACCACCAATGTTCTCCTAATCGAGATCATAATTTGGTGGCGACCCTTTCATTTCTCTCTTCCTTATATTAAGACTAAATTTTAGTAACCCAATTTCCGATGTGGGTTTTCCCACAAATATATTTTCTATTTTCAACATTTTATTTTCGAAGAACAATTTCAAATTGCGAGGACGCAATTTATTGAAGGAGGGGAGAATGTAACACCCCAAGATTTCATAGTGTGTTATTTCTTCAAAATAATTCAATAACATGAACTACACTCAACACCGAGTTCAATCACACCATGACTTACCAAAAAAAATCCATTCAAAAGAGGTTATGAATAGTATTAACTAAATTTTAAACTTTATATAATCCTTATAATTTTAGAATCCATATTATGAGTTTCTTAGACATAATACAAGAACAGATTCATTTTCAGTATTGCACTTTTATCAACTTTTAATAGTGAAACCATTTTAAATACTGTAGAGACCCGAAGCCTGACGTACATGGACATTACATTACTTTTGCAGAATACTTAGTACATTACAAAAACACACACACAAGGATCGTAATATTTTAGTGTCTTTGGAAACTCGGAATATAATCTTCTAATCCTGGTGAAAGATCTTCAACATCTCCCATAAAGATCTTCCTTTTTTTATACCTAAAACCTTTCTTTATATCCTTTGTAAAAGAAAACATAAAAGGGTGAGCTCAAATGCTCAGTAAGGGTAAACAAAAGAAATATCAATCGCATCATACACATAAGCACATAACTTTTAGAAATCTTAACCTGCAAAAGAGATCATAATTTCATAACATGGGGTAAATTATGGCAGTGAAATGTAATCACAATAGTCATAACTTAAAACATTAAACTTTGTCGCATACACACATAATCATAGAGAATCATATCTTATTAGTCAAGACTCATTGCCAAGACTATCTTAGTGGACAAAGTCCATTTCTGAATCGAGTAACCCTCGTTTCAGTCCTGTTTCACTGAACTGGTATAACCTACCATTTCAGCCATGTCTATCTCATGAGATATAAAATCTTTACCCAATGCATTGGAGGGAGATATAGGTCCCACCAATCTTATAATGAATCCTTTCTTATGTGTGCCACATAATCATAAATCATACATCATCGCATAACACATGTAACAAAAATGGGATTCTTGAAACATCATGACATCATAAAACAAATCATATAAGGTAAATGACTTCATAAAAATAATTTCCTCAAAACATAATCAAATCAATGTAATAATAGGGATAAAAATTGAACCCTATATTATCTTAGATGGAAAATAATTTTGATAAAACATTTGAACTCCATTCTTGAGGAAAATATCCTTTCTACTTCAAAAACACTTTTCTTTTCTTAACATGTCATACAATTATAAACTTAAAGAAGTTGATTAAAGATAAACTTGAAAACTTATAAAGGAATATTCTTGGAAATAATGTTTTAAAAATCCATTCTTGCCGTATATGTAAAAAAAACATTTTTCGTACTTTTGTCGGAAAAGTCAAAAAGTACCTCGTACGAAAAACGACAAAAGATTCCTTTCATATCTTTTACTAAAAAATCAACAAAGGGTAAAATTGGATATAAACTATTGTAGAAGGATGGAAATAATATTACATATTGAGGGAAAATGGATGTGGATGATAAAATATACCCCAGTAATTACCAAAGTAAAAACAATCTCGGATAAAAGTGAGATTGTGATATTTCCCTTACCTTAGGTCTGACTTGCTTTGTAAGTGTCCGAACCTCCTGTATAATGATTTAAATCATGTTATTGACTTATTCCAGAATCATATTCATTGCTATTGTATCATATATGGTCCACTTATGACTTTATATTACCCATGCTTTTGTAAATTCATGTTAAAGTAGCGTTTTGGGTAAAATCGTCTCATTTGTCGTTCGTGTTTTTAACTTGTAATTATTAATATGATTACTTGGAGAATGATTACTTATATCCAGAATGTAAAACATGATTTATATATAATATATATTCAGAATATATATATATATATAATATCGATAAATGGAATGAAATACACCGTTCATGGAGACGGTAGTCCGTACGTACGCATGAACGCTGTTTTCGTTTCCTTATTGTAGTGAATGGAATTAAGTAGATGACCTACATATAAATTTACATAAATCTAGTATCATTATTATGTCATATATTTCATTAGTACTTATTATATATACTTTATAATCATTCATGAATGGTTAATCATTGAGAATGAATCTCATCGCGTCGTGGAGACGGTAGTCCGTACGTACACAAGAGCGATGATATCGTTCCCATGGTCGTGGAATTGTGTTGAAGTGTATGTAGACTATTTTAGTATCAATATCACTTTATAATAATCATATATAGTTACTCATTAGACCATTATACCCATCCTATTAAGGTGGTGGTGGAAAATAGATTACACCACGGCGTGGAGACGGTATTCCGTACGTACACACGCGCGATGATTTCATTTTTCCGTAGGATGGATAGAAGGTGAATTAGGGTTGTTTTATATTTATAATAACATATCAGCGTGTAAGTAATACTGATGTTATTACTTTGTCATGAAACAACTAAAGAAGAAGAAGTTTAAGAAGAATGAAATTGAAAAGATCGGTAATGGATATTACCTCTTCTATGAAACACCTCTTTGAATCCTCCACTTAGAGAACTAAGATTGGACTTTGAAGAAGACCAGGACCTATAGAATTATTCTAGGGAAGTGGATAAGGGATTTTGGCAGGGGTTTTCCGAGCTTGAGTGCTCAAATTGGTGTGAGGAGGAGGGGGAGGAGGTGTCCTTTTATAAGGGAGGAGAGGGGCACCTTAGGAATATCTCAAAATATTATTTTATATTAAACTCAAAATCGGTTTATAATGGTTCCAAAGGGTCTTATTTAGAAGATAAAATGGGTATGGGTCGAAATACTATCAACCAATATGATTTAGACAAGTTTAGGTTATTATTTTAACCTTATCAATTAGATTTAAATCTAAGTTAAATAATTTAACTTTTACCGTGTCTTTTTGTTTTCTTACACTATATGGTTAATACAATTACTATAACATGCCAAACGAACCCCAAATTGTTTATTATTAATATATATATCCTTATATAGGTCATTTGGCCGATCCTTAGATTTTTAGTAATAAAATAACAATTAATAATATAATATTTGATTTAAAAACTATTTTGTGTCAATTTTGAAACTATTTGATATATGATTTTTGTGAAAGTCATAACAGAATTATATGTTCAAAACCAGTTGATTAAATCAACACTAATATATCATAGTAACCTATAAAATTAGTGGAATTCATAAAAAGTCTCAAATTACATTTATTTTGAAGTTTATAACATCAATTATTTCAATATTTCATTAATAAGATAATTACTGCATCATCATTGTGTCATAAATAAATTAAATTATTTAATGTCTAAAAATTACAAATAAAATACCATTATGTAGGAAATTCTTTTATATTTCTAATGAATATTTATAGTCCAATTTATCTTATGTATAACCCCATATTAAAAATGTTTTAGTAAATAAACTTTGATTTTAACTCTTTTAACCCTTCTTTAAATAAATTAATAATAAATGTCCTAATCTAATCCAAGTGGGCCTAAATGGTCATATTTTATTCCTAAGTTTGTTTTTGGTCGAATTAAACTTGTCCAATAGAATTAGGACATGTGTTAGGGTAATAATAATATCATTTCTACCCTTAATTACCCTATTTACTTTTAACCGTCGTAAATAAAACTAAAAAGATACTATTCACAAAAAATTATTTTCATCTCATTGAACCAAATTTTAGTCCTTGATATTAACCGTGTCTCTCGGATTTTAGAAATTCCATTCACAGAAGCGGTAAAATTATGTTTTATGTACAATTTAGTTTTTTTAACTACCACTTAGTGGTTTCACTATTCATCGAAAATTGAAAGTTTTCAGAAAAATACCAAAAATTAGGCCTAAGATATATTTGATATTATGAACTCAAAAATGATGTCTATTTTACCAAATTCAAAACATATCAGTTGCATTAACTAATTTAAAAATTAATTCTCATCGTCAAAACAAATAGCGTGTTTTTAAGAGATAATAACTATCAAAAGATTGACACTAGTTTATAACTGGTTTAAATGTGAAATTACATCAAATGACCAACATTGTATTAAATTGTAAAAATATATTCTAAATATACTTTAAAACCACTCAAATTAATAATTTATCACTATTAGTTATTTATATTAAAAAAGTTGTTTTTAATTAAAATTTAGTAATTTTCACTATACATCAGAATATGAAAGTTATCTGAAAAGTACCAAAATTTCACCCTAAGCTAATTTAGATATTCCGAATCCAAAAATGAAGTCCATTTTGAAAAATAGAATTTACAAAATTTCAAAAAGTGGTTATTACTATTCATAATGGCTAGTTTTAATAATATTTTAATAGCATATTGTTGTTTAGTGAAACTCGTTATTGCGTACTACACACGCTATCGAGGAAGGTCGCGATTTCCTGTAATGCAAGGCATATCAAGGATGCGTTTTGTGAAATCTCCTTTTGGTGTAGCGTACAACACAAGAAATTAGTGAAATTAAAAAGAATATTTTTCATAAAATCTCGGGGTGTTACATTCTACCCCCCTTAAAATGAATTTGGCCCTCGAAATTCGTCGGAGTTATAAATGGTTTACTATTAGAAAGTTTCTTTAATAGAAACCCACATCATAAAAAGGAATACCAAAACCAATCTTTAAAAACGAAAGTATGAAACATAACGGTTAACCAAATAAACTAATCACTGGGTTTCCACATAGGTGAAAATATGGATATGGAAGAAAAATCTAACCATCATGTTCTGATGGAGAGTGGTAGAGAACATGGCTATGGAAAAGCCAACAATCACAAATCCATAAATTTGTGACGAACTAAGGTACCATCTGATTAATCAGATATAAGAGCACTAGGACGACATTTTTGGTTTTCAAGATCATTTCCCTAAAGTTGATGAAATTGGAATTAGAAGAAATACTTTCGTGATTTCGGTATAGTCTCACCGTTGGTCGTTCTTTGGACAATTTCCACTTCATCTCTTAATGAAATGAAGTTGAATTTGTCATTCGTGATGTGTTATCAGATCATGTAATAGAATGATGGGTCATTCCATCTGTCTCAAACAAAAGTTTTGAAAAGTTATAAGTTCATCTTATGGTTAGATTAATCGTATATGGTTCCAAAAATGAACTTATACTTCATATATCATACGGATTAATAAAATAAAACTAGTTTCTACTAAACAGGGACTTCATGTAGGCCAGTGGTAGACGATAAAGGCCAGTCGCATTTCGGTTGTGGGTTCGATTCCCACAGCCTTGTCCGACGCGATGGGCTTTCGCCCGTCCTGCAGGTTGTCCTTTTTCTAAAACTATATTACTATAACATCCCAACAATAATATCGAAAATCTTCTATCCTTAAACAATACTAACTTATGTCCAACATAATCCATTCTAATCTTTAGGCTTATCCATAATACTGTAGTCCACTCTCATAATATAGTGAAAACGATTACCAGAGATTTAATACTGTCGTTGATCCCCATATATCATAAGATATGTCTTGTTGGTCACATTCCAAACATTCAAATGCCTTAATCACATATTCTCTTGAATACCCATTGAACATTAGTGAAAACATGAATGTAGTTAAAAGTTAACTATTTCCACATACCAAAATCCAAAAATTATATATACTCAAACCATGATATAACTTTCTCCTTATATCAGTCATGAGCTCATGAATACAATCAAATACCTCATTATCTTATTATTCCTTCATTATGCGCATATCATCTACTTTCCAAAAAATATCTGAATAACATTTCATGGATACTAGTACCATTAATCATACACTTTAAATACTTAGGAAAGACAATAGTGTAACAATCCTTAGATGTCTCTTTATTCCATAGTACCATGAGATTACTTATACGACATTACACTTGATAAACATGTAATCATTCCACTACCTTCTCAAACCATTGACCGAGCTTCATCAATTCTTTCATCTCACATATCATTTGTAGTCTTTTCATCATCATCAACATAAATACTTACCATATGACCATATTGATTCTCTTCATGAGACTTTCCCTTAGGGCATTGGTTTGCATAATGCCTGTACATTCCACATTTAAAACATTTAACCATTGTTGATGTCATAGCAATACCATTATCCTCATCCATGGTGTTAACTGAACCTTTTCCTTTGCACTTACTTGATTTGTGTCCTTCTTTTCCACACCCAAAGCATCTTCCAGTTCCTTTGAAACATTCTCCTTGATGCCTCTTCCCACATGATTTACATAGGGAAAATTGAACTTTCTTTCCTCTGTGATCATCATGAAACTCCATCTTTCTCTTATTAGCCGAGTCAGGAAACTTACCAAATTTTACTTTATTGATCATATTATGAGATTGCTGATTCGGCATAATAATGATGTTTGGACTTCCAAATCCCATTTCATTATGAATAATATCATTCCATTGTCCATCATATTCTCCATTATCGTGAATCATCTTGTCTCCAGCCATTTTCTAAAACCCAAAAAGAATAGTGTGAGAGGCAAAAATCATGCTAGGGAAAACAACATAATAAAGGGGGAGTACCTTCAATATCTAACATCTTAGGTTTAATTCTATGATCGTTAGCTTAATTCTAGTACTATAACATATACGTATAATTAACCTTAGGGACATACCTAGACATACCTTAGAAATATCTCTAAGGATATCACTAACGTTTTCGCATCCTAGTTTCCAAAGGTTGACTAAACCTTTCCTCTGATACCAACTATAGAGACCTGAAGCCTGACGTACATGGACATTACATTACTTTTGCGGAATACTTAGTACATTACAAAAACACACACACAAGGATCGTAATAGTTTAGTGTCTTTGGAAACTCGGAATATAATCTTCTAATCCTGGTGAAAGATCTTCAATATGTCCCATAAAGATCTTCCTTTTTTTATACCTAAAACCTTTCTTTATATCCTGGGTAAAAGAAACCATAAAAGGGTGAGCTCAAATGCTCAGTATGGGTAAACAAAAGAAATATCAATCTCATCATATACATAAGCACATAACTTTTAGAAATCTTAACCTGCAAAAGAGATCATAATTTCATAACATGGGGTAAATCATGGCAGTGAAATGTAATCACAATAATCATAACTTAAAACATTAAACTTTGTGGCATACACACATAATCATGGAGAATCATATCTTATTAGTAAAGACTCATTGCCAAGACTATCTTAGTGGAAAAAGTCCATTTCTGAATCGAGTAACCCTCGTTTCAGTCCTGTTTCACTGAACCGGTATAACCTACCATTTCAGCCATGTCTATCTCATGAGATATAAAATCATTACCCAATGGATTGGAGGTAGATATAGGTCCCACCCATCTTATAATTAATCCTTTCTTATGTGTGCCACATAATCATAAATCATACATCATCGCATAACATATGTAACAAAAATGGGATTCTTGAAACATCATGACATCATAAAACAAATCATATAAGGTAAATGACTTCATAAAAATAATTTCCTCAAAGCATAATCAAATCAATGTAATAATAGGGATAAAAACAGAACCCTATATTATCTTAGATGGAAAATAATTTTGATAAAACATTTGAACTCCATTCTTGAGGAAAATATCCTTTCTACTTCAAAAACACATTTCTTTTCTTAACATGTCATACAATTATAAACTAAAAGAAGTTGATTAAAAATAAACTTGAAAACTTATAAAGGAAGATTCTTGGAAATAATGTTTTAAAAATCCATTCTTTCCGTATAAGTTAAAAAAACATTCTTCGTACTTTTGTCGGAAAAGTCAAAAAGTACCTCGTACGAAAAACGACAAAAGATTTCTTTCATATCTTTTACAAAAAACTCAACGAAGGGTAAATTTGGATATAAAATATTGTAGAAGGATGGAAATAATATTACATATTGAGGGAACATGGATGTGGATGATAAAATACACCCCAGTAATTACCAAAGTAAAAACAATCTCGGATAAAAGTGAGATTGTGATATTTCCCTTACCTTAGGTCCGACTTGCTTTATAAGTGTCCGAACCTCCTGTATAATGATTTAAATCATGTTATTTACTTATTCCAGAATCATATTCATTGTTATTATATCATATATGGTCCACTTATGACTTTATATTACCCATGCTTTTGTAAATTCATGTTAAAGTATCGTTTTGGGTAAAATCGTCTCATTTGTCGTTCGTGTTTTTAACTTGTAATTATTAATATGATTACTTGGATCATGATTACTTATATCCAGAATGTAAAACATGATTTATATATAATATATATTCAGAATATATATATATATATATAATATCGATAAATGGAATGAAATACACCGTTCATCGAGATGGTAGTCCGTACGTACGCATGAACGCTGTTTTCGTTTCCTTATTGAAGTGAATGGAATTAAGTAGATGACATACATATAAATTTACATAAATCAAGTATCATTATTATGTCATATATTTCATTATTACTTATTATATATACTTTATAATCATTCATGAATGGTTAATCATTGAGAATGAATCTCATCGCGTCGTGGAGACGGTAGTCCGTACGTACGCACGAGCGATGATATCGTTCCCATGGTCTTGGAATTGTGTTGAAGTGTATGTAGACTATTTCAGTATCAATATAACTTTATAATAATCATATATAGTTACTCATTACACCATTATACCCATCCTATTAAGGTGGTGGTGGAAAATAGATTACACCACGGTGTGGAGACGGTATTCCGTACGTACGCACGCGCGGTGATTTCATTTTTCCGTAGGATGGATAGAAGGTGAATTAGGGTTGTTTCATATTTATAATAACATATCAGTATGTAAGTAATACTTATGTTATTACTTTGTCATGAAACAACTAAATAAGAAGAATTTTAAGAAGAAAGAAATTGAAAACATCGGTAATGGATATTACCTCTTCTTTGAAACGCCTCTTTGAATCCTCCACTTAGGGAACTAAGATTGGTCTTTGAAGAAAACCAGGACCTCTAGGATTATTCTAGGAAAGTGGAGAAGGGATTTTGGCAGGGGTTGTCCGAGCTTGAGTGCTCAAATTGGTGTGAGGAGGAGGGGGAGGAGGTGTCCTTTTATAAGGGAGGAGAGGGGCCCCTTAGGAATATCTCAAAATATTATTTTATATTAAATCCAAAATCGGTTTATAATGGTTCCAAAGGGTCTTATTTCGAAGCTAAAGTGGGGATGGGTCGAAATCCTATCAAATAATAGGATTTATACAAGTTTAGGTTATTATTTTAACCTTATCAATTAGATTTAACTCTAAGTTAAACAATTTAACTTTTACCGTGTCTTTTTGTTTTCTTACACTATATGCTTAATACCCTTACTATAACATGCCAAACGAACCCCAAATTGTTTATTATTAATATATATATCCTTATCTAAGTCATTTGGCCGAACCTTAGATTTTTAGGAATAAAATAACAATTAATAATATAATATATTATTTAAAAACTATTTTGTGTCAATTTTGACACTATTTGATATATGATTTTTGTGAAAGTCATAACAGAATTATATGTTCTAACCAAGTTGATTAAATCAACACTAATATATCATATTAATCTAGAAAATTAGTGTAATTCATAAAAAGGCTCAAATTACATTTATTTTGGAGTTTATAACATCAATTATGTCAATATTTCATTAATAAGATAATTACTGCATCATCATTGTGTCATAAATATATTAAATTATTTAATGTCTAAAAATTACAAATAAAATACCATTATGTATAAAATATTTTTAGCTTTCTAATGAATATTGATAGTCGAATTTATCTTATGTATAACCCCATATTAAAAATGTTTTAGTAATCACACTTTGATTTTAACTCTTTTAACCCTTCTTTATATAAATTAATAATAAATGTCCTAATCTAATCCAAGTGGGCCTAAATGGTGATATTGTATTCCTAAGTTTGTTTTTGGTCGAATTAAACTTGTCCAATAGAATTAGGACATGTGTTAGGGTAATAATAATATCATTTCCACCCTTAATTACCCTATTTACTTTTAACCGTGGTAAATAAAACTAAAAAGTTACTATTCACCAAAAATTATTTTCATCTCATTGAACCAAATTTTAGTCCTTGATATTAACCATGTCTCTCGCATTTTCGAAATTCCACTCACAGAAGCGGTAAAATTAAATTTTATGAACAATTCAGTTTTTTAACTACCACTTAGTGGTTTCACTATTCATCGAAAATTGAAAGTTTTCAGAAAAAATACCAAAAATTAGGCCTAAGCTATATTTGATATTATGAACTCAAAAATGATGTCTATTTTACCAAATTCAAAACATATCAGTTGCATTAACTAATTTAAAAATTAATTCTCATCGTCAAAACAAATAGCGTGTTTTTAAGAGATAATAACTATCGAAAGATTGACACTAGTTTATAACTGGTTTAAATGTGAAATTACATCCAATGACCAACATTGTATTAAATTGTAAAAATATATTCTAAATATACTTTAAAACCACTCAAATTAATAATTTATCACTATTAATTATTTCTATTAAAAAAGTTGTTTTTAATTAAAATTTAGTAATTTTCACTATTCATCAGAATATGAAAGTTATCCGAAAAGTACCAAAATTTCACCCTAAGCTAATTTCGATATTCCGAATCCAAAAATGAAGTCCATTTTGAAAAATAGAATTTACAAAATTTCAAAAAGTGGTTATTACTATTCATAACGGCTAGTTTTAATAACATTTTAATAGCATATTGTTGTTTAGTGAAACTTGTTATTGCGTACTACACACGCTATCGAGGAAGGTCGTGATTGCGTGTACTGCAAGGCAAATCAAGGATTCGTGTTGTGAAAGCCTCTTTTGGTGTAGCGTACAACACACGACATTAGTGAAATTAAAAAGAATATTTTTCATAAAATCTCGGGGTGTTACAAATACAATATTTCAAACTTTTTTTCTAAATGGGGACATCAAAAAAATCTAAAATAAAACATCCCAAGCTTCCACGGTATGCTTTTCTTTGAATAATACAGTAGCGTGTGTTGTACGCAACTTCGAGTTCTAACACACCACAACTAATCAAACTAGCCGTTATGAATAGTAATACCTACCTTTTAAAATTTTAGAAATTTTTTCACTTAAAATGGACATCAATTTTGGATTCGGAGTATCGAATTTATCCTAAGGTGAAATTTTGGTACTTTTCGGATAACTTTAATATTTTGATGAATAGTGCAAATTACTAAATTTTAATTAAAACCAACTTTTTTAATCAAAATAATTAATAGTGATAAATTATAAATTTTAGTGGTTTTAAAGTATATTTAGAATATATTTTTACCATTTAATATAATTTTGTTCATTGGACATAATTTTACAATTAAACCGAACATAAACAAGTGTCAATCTTTTGATAGTTATTATCTCTTAAAAACACACTTTTTGTTTTGACAGCGGGAATTAATTTTAAATTAATTTATGCAACTTCTGTGTTTTGAATTTAGAAAAATGGATTCCATATTTGGAATCAGGATGTTCTAATTGTGTAAATAGGTAACTTTTATTTTTAGACATTTTGAATAATTTCTGCGGTAAATATTTTATTTACCATGGTTAAGGGTAAATCCGGTAAATAATGGTTAACAAATAATATTATAATAATACTAAATTACCCTAAAACGTGTCCTAGCCTTATTGGTTTATACATGTTTGGACATAGGCATATTTGGGTCGATTTTGGGACCCCATGGTTCCACTTGTAGGTGATAGGGACACTTTATTTTAATTAAGTTAAAATGAATACAAAAATGACACAAGCATATATCTTTTAGAAAAACAATTTGTAAATAGGGTTATATATGTTGGATTTTAGATTATAAATATTCATTAGAAAGATAAAACGATTTACTACATAATGATATTTTATTTATAATTTTTAGACATTAAATAAGGTAATTTATTTATGACACAATGATGAAGCAGTAATTACTATAATAGTGAAAAATCAAAATAATTGATATTATAAATACCTAAATAAATATAATATGAAACTTTTAATGAATTAAACTAATTTTCTAGGATAATATAATATATTAGGATTGATTTAATTGACTTTTTTCGAAGTAATAAATCTGTTATGGGTTTCACAAAAATCAACTATTGAATAGTGTCAAAATTGACATAAAAGAGTTCTTAAAACAAATATTATATTATTAATTGATATTAAATTCCTAAAAATCTACGGTTCGGCCAAGAGACTTATATCATGACAGGTTCATAAATAATGGACCACTTGGGGGTATCTTGTTTGTATATAGTATGTTTATTAACCATATAATATAAAAATACAAAGAGACATTGTAAAAGTGAAACTAATTAACTTAGAGTTAATACTTAAAGATAAGGTTAATATAAGTACCCAAACCAGTATAAATTCTATTTGTTGAGTTTTTTTCGACCTATACCCCCCTTAAACATTGAATAATAAACTTTTGAGACATTATAAACCGAATATGAATTTAATATAAACAAATATTTCTAGCTTTTCCAAAGGTGCCCCTCACCCCTCTTATAAAAGGGAACTCTTCCTTCCCATTTCTTCACACCTTAAAATCCTTTTGGTTCGGCAAAAATCTGCCCAAATACTCTCCCAAAATCCCTAAATACAACCTAGGGGCCTTAGTTTTATCATAAAGCCAACCAATGGAGCCCTTTTGTTCAAATCAAAAGGAAGAACCTGAAGAAGAGGTAATGTTTTCACCACCCCTTTTCAAGTTCCTTTCTTCTTCCACTTCTTCTTTCTTTGTTATTACCATTCTAAAATAATAACTCTAGTATATTATATATACTGTGATGTTATTATAAATATGGTACAACCATATTCAGTATTCTATCCACCCTTTTAATAACATGTCACCATACGTGCGTACGTACGGCTTACCGTCTCCACGTCGTGGTGTAATTGTTATTCAATATATTATTATTTGGATGGGTATAATAATGATGTGTAACTCATGTAAATAATAAATATAACATGCTAATGATTATGTATATATGATATACCATCCATTTATATATTATTTTAATATCAAAAAATGATATTGTCGCTCGTGCGTACGCACGGACTACCGTCTCCACGAACACGATGAGATTCATTCTCCATCGTATCCATTAAAGTATAATTATCATTTGATGATTTAAAAATGATGTTTAAGGACTTGATATCATTCTGGATATGAATAAGATATAACCT
Source organism: Viscum album (assembly GCA_963277665.1). NCBI lineage: Eukaryota > Viridiplantae > Streptophyta > Magnoliopsida > Santalales > Viscaceae > Viscum > Viscum album. The sequence goes on from OY728150.1 coordinate 2,099,745,264, forward strand.
ATAGATAAAAAACACGGCTTATGTAACAAAACATATAAAATCAAATGAGTAAGTTAACACCCGAAACGACGATAATTAAAAGATATTATTAACAAATCAATGTTAAAAGATCATATATGATATCATATTAATATATATGATTCTTGAATAATTTAATAACAATTATTTCACCATTATACAGGAGGTTAACCTACCCCAACCAAGGAAAAGTACAAGGTAAGGGGTTTTCATCTCACTCCTTATTCCCGAGAGATTCATGCCATATTGCCACCATTACCTTTTGTGTGGCGTATGTACTGCCCATAATTATATTCTTTGTGTAATAAAATCTAATTTATGTATATTTACATATTCATTGTCTGATACCTCTTTCATGGGTTGTATGTTTCATAAGTTACCAAATTGGTAAGGGTTATTTCACAATCTCTTCATTATCCGAGGTTATTTATACGTAATAATCTACTGGGATCTCTTTATCATCCACATCCATGTTTCTTACTAATGTATTTCAAACCATTTTTACTATTTACAAGAATATGGGTTAAAGTCATTTATACCCTTATGTGTTTGAAAATGAATCTTTCCGTCGTTTTCCAAACAAGGCACTTTTAACCATTTCGACAAATTTAAGGTAAGAATGTTTTTTTAACTTATACGGCGGGTGCAGCTATTTAACGCCATTATAAAATCGTCAAAGCTTCCCTTACAAGCTTATAAGAATATTTTCAAATTGAATGTATTATTTTATAATTATGTTAATTTTAAAATGATGTAAAAAAAAGAGATATTTCTCTAAAATAGTTTTGATTTCATCTATGTCAACATTCTTTGATGGCTTTTAAGCTTATTTGAAGTTGATTTATTATGATACAAAAAATCTATATTTTATTGAAGGTTTTGTGCTATTTTTGACTGTGGATAAGTTATTCTTATGTCACTCATGGTTTTTGTTTAAATTATTGACATTTCATAAGTTATTTGTAATCCGAATGTTTATGTTATATTTGAACCTTTCATTCAAATGAATGTGTTAGAAAAGTATGTTCCGGGTTGCAGACCGGTAAAAGTAAGCCCTCCGGTTTGGTCTCCGGTTATTAGTGGAACTCCGGTTTGGTCTCTGGTTATTAGAGGAACTCCGGTTTGGTCTCCGGTTATTAGAGGCACTTCGGGTTGGGGTCCTGTTATTAGAGGCACTCCGGGTTGGGTTCCGGTTATAGTTAGCCCCTTGGTCTTGGGACGAGGCCTTGAAAAAGAAATTAAAGTTCAGCATTATGCATTCTATCATTATGAAAGTGGTTATTGATATTTCATGTGATTATTCGATTAGTAGAATATCCATGTGAATAAGTAAATGGAATTATTTCATTTTACTTTTTCCATAATATGTTGAAGTTCAAGTTTAAAAGGCTTTTGTTTTGGTTATACATTTCCTTAAATGTTTATGCTTAATTTTGAAAGTTTCCGCTGTATTGTTATCCTTACTGGGCATTTGAGCTCACCGCTTTTCTATGTTTTACTTTTCCCATGATGTGAAGAAGTATGTTATGAATGACCTGCAGGGATATTATGAGGGGATAATAGTGTGGACTATGGAGACATTATGTTGTCGTAGTAGTTTTTCACTTTATGATGTAGTGTAAAACTTATGAATATATCTAGTGTTTCCGAGGATACTAAACCAATCGGTCTTTCGAGATTTGATCTTTCTTGTGATCATGCCAATGTTATGTAATAATGCACCGACTCTGGGTAACTAGGGTCGGGGCGTTATAATATACCATCCAAATATATACGATTCTCCATCAATATAATGATGTGGTCGTTCATGCGTACGTACGGATTACCGTCTCCACGAATGTGATGAAATTCATTCCCCATCACAATCATTCAAAAATAATTTTCATTTTACGATTAAGATAAATGTTTACAAAATTAATAAAATTCAGGATATGAATGAAATACATCCTATCCATAACAAACATGTCTTACAAACCAATCATATAAAAGAAAATGGATCAGCTAACAACTGAAATGATGATACTACTAAAATAATATTAACAAAAAAAGATTATAAGATCATATATGATATTATAGTTATGCATGTGGTTCATGTATAATTTAATAACAATGATTTAACTATTATAAAGCAGGTTAACACCCCCTCGATCAAGAAAAAGTATATTGTAAGCTTTAATTCTTCAATCTCTTCATTATCCGAGGTTGTTTATATTTGAGTAGCTAATGGGACCTCTTTATAATCCCCATCCTTGTTTCTTAAAACTGTATTTGAACACATTTTTACTATTTACTAGACTTTGGGTTAAATTCATTAATACCGTTGTTTGAATTTTTATAAATAATTTATAAAGTAATCTTTTTGTCGTTTTCCAAATAAGGTCCTTCAATACCTTTTCAAAAAAATTAAGGAATGCTTTTTTTAAACTTATACAGCATGTACGGCTATTTTCTGCCATTATAACACATTAGAAGGATCCCTTACAAGAATATAAGAATATTTTCAAAATAAATGTTTTCTTTTAAAATTACATGACTTTTAAATGATTTCAAAATATAATGTAATATTTCTCTCAAACAGTTTTGATTTCATCTATGTCAACACCCGTTGTTGGATTTTACACGTCTTTGATGTTTATTTATTATGATACAATCTTCCAATTTGTATTGAAAGTTTTGTGACATGTTGGACTATGGATGTGATATTTTTATACCATTCATGGTTTATGGTTAATGTATTGACATTTTGTATGCTAGTTTTAATACGAATGTTTATGTTATGTTTCATCCTTTTCATATGAGTAATGCATTGGACTCAGTAAGTGATGGGTGGAGCCTTATATAGTTTTTCAAGGCATCAGTAGGTCTCATGAGACAAACTAGTGTCTTGGAACAAGGCCTTGAAAAAATCTTATTTGTAGTCTTGGCACAAGGCTTTGACTATGTGGTTATGATGTCTGACATTAGACATTCCATCATTATAAAATTGGCTATTGATATTACATGTGATTATTTGACTAGTAGAATATCCATGTGAGTAAGTAAATGTAATTATTTGATTTATCTTGCCCATATTTTTCTAAAGTTTATATTTAAAAAGCTTTTGTTTTACTTTTATACATTGCCTTAAATGTTTATGCTTATTTATGAATGTTTCTGCTATATTGTTATCCTTACTGAGCATCTGAGCTCACCCCTTTCTTATATTTAATTTTTCCCATGATTCTAAGAATTATATTACAATTAACATACAATAATAAGCTAAGGGATATAAGAATGTTCAAAGGGAACACAATGTTTTTATATTTAATTTCATGATGTAATGTAAAACTTATGTATATATCTAGTACTTCCAAGGATACTAAACTGATGGATCTCTTGGAATTGGACCCTTTTTTATCATGATAATGTTATTTAATAATGCACATACTCTGGGTAAATAGGGTCATGGCATTACATATGAGGAGTGAACTCATGCAAATAAGATGGCCATGAGAGTGAGCCATGACTTCTAAGATGGTATGAGTAGTTAAATAATGACACTAAGATGGCCATGAAAGTGAACCATGACTACCAATATGGTATAATAGGTGAACACATGCTTCTAATATGGCCATTGGAGTGAACCATGACTGTAAAGATGACATGGGGTGTAAGAACCCAGGTTTTTGAAACAGGTTAAAATTTCTGACCCTGTTTGAATTTTTAGCTTTTCTATAAAAATTTTGGCTGATTTTTTAGAGGTCTGGAAAATCTGTGATGTTTCTGGAAATTTCCAGACTACATGTCATGTACTTTAAGTACATGCCATATAGATGTTAAGCGACTCACCGGCCGTGTGCTCATCAAGTACATGTCGCGTGATGACCGTGTAGAAGTTTCTTACTACACGGAGTGTAGTTATAGACATTCCGTGTACCCTTAATCATACGAGGCCAAGTACATGTCATGTGGTGCCCAGGTATAAATTTCCATCTACATGGCGTGTAGTCTTCCTTGACACGCTAGGTACACTTCGTTCCATATAATGGCCGAGTCCCAGGATGTGTGTTGATCGTGTACACAGTCCAAGCCGTGTGCTGGACTCCACTTAAGTCAGAGTACGAAAAATCTATCTACAAAGCATGAACTTTTAAAATACATGCAGTGTACTTTTTTTTATTTGTGCGAGTGGGAGGCCATCACATCTTATTTCCAGAACGTCCTTCTTCTGCTCCTCTGGATGAAAAGGTCATCCGAAAAACTCTTAAAAACTCAAACCCTCCCAAGAATCATCATACGTTGTCCATTCTTCGATCCTTCAGTGGCAGCAGGACCGTATCAGAAAGGCTAACCCCACGCACCATTCTTCGTCTTTGGTTCCTCGCCTGTTTCTCCGCAAATTCCATCCAAGCGGAATTGCTGGGATTTGACGGAAATGCAGATCTACCACAATTCAGACTTATTCAGAGGCTGATATCAAATGAGTGTCATCATACGAGTATGATGTGGGTGGTGCATACCTTCTTTCATGTTTTTGTAAAAAATTTGGGGTTTCGACTTTCGAGCACAACGTTGGGTATTTAGTGAAACCCTTGTTTATTTATCATTATAGTTTATATGCATTGTGGGATGCCTCTGGTAATTCTTTGATCCTTGTTGTGCTTGAGCGAGGCTGGGTTAGAGTCCATTTCTCGTTTGGGGGCATTTCGATCAGGGGTGCCGAAATGGGTATAAAGTAAATTGTTTGTTAAACTTCTGAGTTTATACTGCTTTTGATGCCGTGGGATTAAACTGCTGAGTTTGATTTGTTAAAGCATGTTATTAATTTGTTTAAGGCATTTAAGACCTTAGGTGCTGGTTTGGGATAGCACAAGTTAGTGCAATTTGACTATTTAGTAATTGCCTGTTTAAAGTGATGCTTTGAAGTATGAATATGCAATGTGTGATATTTCCTATGTTGAAATATTTTTTGTGTTGGGTGTGGGCCAGATATATATTGTTGAGTGATGGGGATCATAGGTTGGGGCTTTTTCTCGGGTTACTCTGGGTGGTTTCTACCATGGGATTGGGCGTCATGTTCGTCGGCTTGAGGCAGTTGGACTGTCAGGTTTGGCCTGGCCCGGGTTACATGGATGGGAAGACCATAAAACTTGAGCGACAGGTTTACAGGGACACAAGGTGTCAGAGATGTTGTGGCTTGGGAACTTATTAAGGTGATTAACGCTCACCGAGTACTTTTGAGTAGTGTGAACACAGATAGAGTCCGAGATGAGGTAGTATGGTAACTCACTGGGTAGAGTCCCTCGGTAGATACAGTTAGGTATTTTTGGTTTGGGGGTGCTTTCCAAAGGAATCCATGTGGGAGGTGATAAGCCTTCGCGAGACAACATTGAGGCGGTCAGGTTGGGGGCAGAGGATCGCTGTTTTTTGAGGGCAGACATCGTTGTCCCTCCGGTTATCATTTGAGGAAAGGTATCTTTGTTCCTCCGGATGTTGTGCCATGGGATGGATGAGATTCTGGGCTACGTTACGATTGATGGGCATGCCTTTGGGATGTCGGTACTTGAGACACATGGTGTCAGGTGGCACGAGGAGCCGGGCTACAGAACAAAGATTCTGGTGTTGGCCGAAGCACTTGACACTTCCTGGTGGCTACTGAGCACTAGTGAAGTTTGTGTTTACTTTTGGGCTTTCATTGTTTACTATTTTTCTTATATAATCATGTTTGCCGAAACACTCATATTAGGTACGCACCCTTGGGTGGTATCCTACTCAGACTTGTCTCACACCCACACGGGCCCTTCGGGACGCTGGTACACTTTATGAAATTGCATGCAGGTGGAGGGTCAGCCTCAAGAGTTGGACCTTAGTGTTGTTATCATGGAGACTAGTATGGACCTTGAGGTCGTACCTTGCTGGAGTTACTTTGTTTAGTTTTTTTTCCTTTTCGTATCAGAATGCAGACTTTATTTTGTAGCTACTACTGGTTTTCCATTGGTGTCGTTATATGTTGATCTGTATGACCTGTTTTAGATGCATGCCATGTTTTGTTATAGTAGTAGTTGCTTGTATTCTTCAGCATGTTTTTCTGTTTACTTTTCGTTGCTGTGGTTTCTATATTGCTTCCGCTGGTTTATTATTATTGGATATGCTTCCACTCTGCGAGTCTGGTTCGAGTATGTTGATTCATTTATTTCAGCTTCACATTTTAGTATTATACTCGTACTAGTACCATTTTATTCCTCCAAGAGGGTATAGCCTCCCCAATATACTTATTAAGACCCTCACTTCTAGTCGGTAGCCTTTGGTGTTCCGGGGAGGTGCACCTAAGGTAGTAACACCCGACCCGTTTGGCACTGTTTGGGTGGCTAGCCAGGTCTGGGTTTTTACAAAGTGGTATTAGAGGATTTCATGATAGGGATTTAGTAGCAGTGTTTTGCTAACTACTAATGAGATAAGGATTCTCTTTTATTTTATGCTATTTTTTCTATTTGGGCTTTGGTAGACAGGAGATAAATTGTTACTGGAACTGGGTTCCTAGTTTGTTCTTGGGTGCCTGCATCCCTAGGTACGAGGGATGGACTTAGTTTCCATGGGTGGGAATTTCTGTTTTCTTTTGCTCAGATTACAGTTTATATGATTTCCACCTCGGTGGCTCACTTGATGTGTGATGTTATTGATTATGATATGTGACCCTTGACCCGGTGTGGTAATGGGTAATTGAACCTTATCTCGGTATGGAAAGGCTTGTTAGTTTGGTTTTTGATAGTCACATTTTAGGGTATTTCAATTTAATAATTGCACGTATGCTTTGTGAAGTTATAATGCCATGTGGCTAAAAAGAAAAAAATATAAATTTTCATGCTTTATATGTTTGAAATGTGAATTGGTGAAATTACTGATAGAATTTCTAGTTGTGCAATGTGTGTACCCTGATTTATATTTTGTAGAATGGAATGTTACAGGATATTTGGTTCTATCTCTTATGAGAGCAGGAAGGAACTATGGTTGAGGCAGTGTAATTGTCATGATTTGGTGACTCGGTCGTCGGTTTGAGGCAATGTGGGTTTTCAGGATGGGCATGGCCCAAGGTACTTTTGATAATTGGCACTATTTAGGGCGGGAAAGGAGGCCCTGAGGTCGGGATGCCAAGGGCATGGTTTGCAATATTGGAGAGTAAGGGTAGTTTTTTTACACTGTCTCTTTATTGCTTTCCTTATCTGTGTAGAATATATTGTTATATATATATGGGATGTATGACCATTTACGGTATTCAGAGGGTTACTCCTTCATGAATCGATGGAGCATCAGGAAGGAGAGGGTGCAGTGTCGCAGGATCAGGTTCAGAATCCTATGCAGGTAGAGTATGAGCCGCAGGTACAGGCTCAGGGACAGGATCAGGTTCAGGATCCAGTGTAGGCAGGGCATCAGCTGGGTTTGGGAGCGTTCGGACCATGGTTTGATGAGCCAATCTGAGATAGCCTAGTACGTGTCTTGCATGGGATTGATAGAGTCATGTAGGGTACAGATACTTCTATGGAATATTTGATGCGAGAGTTCCAGTCGCAGCACCCGCTTCTTTTTCAGGGTGAGGGTGGTCCACAGGCATCAGAGAACTGGATAGAGAGTATGCAGATGATCTTCGAGAAGCTCGAGACGCCTCCAGGGCCGAGGGTCAAGCTGGCGATGTACATATTGAGAGGCCTGGAGAAGCGTTGGTGGGATATACTGGTACAGGCTCGTAGGAACGAGGGACTGGCATGGAAGGACTTCGAGGACAGGTTCTTCGAGAAATTTTATCCAAATACACTGAGGGCAGAGGGAGATCGGAAGTTCTTGAGTCTTCAGCAGGGAGATATGTCCGTCATGGACTATGCAGCTACCTTCACAGATTTTTATCTCTATACACCATGTATGGTAAGCGATGAAGCAGCTAGGGTGAGGCGCATCGAGGATGGATTACGACACGCCATTTGGGTCCAGGTGAACATCTTTAGGCTGGGTTCCTTCTTCTAGGTGGTGAACCAGGAACTTATAACTGAGGTAAACTAGAGGGATAAGCCTCATATTGGCAGGGTGGCAACTTCAGGTGATGGTTTGGACAACAGGAAGCGAGGTAGACATGAGTTCCAGTAGGTCGGGCATGCCAATAACTCAGCTAGGCCACCTCATTGCAGTTCAGTGGTGGTTTTCTTTCAGTGTGGACAACCGATACATGTTTGGGCTCAGTGCAATAGGCCTCCGAAGGAGTGCCGGGCGTGTGGACAGGTCTGACATCTGGAGAGGTTTTTCAAGCAGCCTTCTCAGACAGTCGGTAGACAGGGATCGAGATAGACTATGGCGTCAGGTGTTGGTTCAGGTTTGTTACTAGGAGAGGGTAGTCAATTTTCAGCGGTGCGCAGAGGACGTGACAGAGATGGTGGGACCTAGCTGAGGGGTCAGTGGATAATGACTGGAGTATCACCTCAGGGAGGTCAGGCCTCAGGCAGCCGTGCTTCAGGCCAGGTGCACGTTGTGGAGCTGCCAGGGACTGAGCAGGCTCAAGAGCCGACGACGGTGGCAGGTACACCGCGGGTGTGGCCATGATTTTCTTGGCTTTCTTTTGGCACGGCCTCTTGAGGCATGTCTGGTTGAGGGCACGGGCTACAGAAGATACTTGTGGACTGACTAGATTCTAGTTAGTGGGATTGACATCATTTCAGATGCGTTATATATTTAATTTATACATTGAGATGCGTAGCATCAGAAGCAACAAGGATGCAGGTTACGTGAGGTGCCATGGGCATTGAGGCAGCATGGATGTAGGGTTACTCAAGGTGCAAGGCACCAGGTTTGATTGGAGAATATATGAGATGCATGACTTCATTGAGGCGGACACCGATGCAGTGAGGGTTACTTTGGGTGTCGGAAGCGACGCATGAGCTCTGAGGAGGTGCAGGGGTGACGATGCGTCACGGGAGGAACATGGGTCCGGGAAATAGGTTATTGGACCCTGTCTATTTATTTTTATTGCTTGAGCTTTGTTTCAGGTTTAGACAGAGTAGGCAATTCCTAATGTGGGGAGCCCCTTGAGGAATTTAGCCAGAACCTTGAGACCGGGGCAGTCTAGGTTGTTTGACCCGAATGGGCGTGTTCGGTACCATCTCTGGGTTTCATTCGGTAGCTCGGGGATGAGCTACGTTATGGTGGGGCGTTTGTAAGAACCATTGTTTTTCAAACGGGTTAAAATTTCCGACCCTGTTTGAATTTTACACTTTTCTGTAAAATTTTTGGCTGATTTTTTAGAGGTTTGGAAAATCTGGGATGTTTTTGGAAATTTCTAGACTACAGGCCGTGTACATTAAGTACAAGCCGTGTTTATGTTAAGTGAGTTACCGGTCATGTGATCACCTAGTACATGTCGTGTGAGTACCGTGTAGAATTTTCTTACTACACAGTGTGTAGTTATAGACATTCCGTGTACCCTTAATCGTGCGAGGCCAAGTACATGTCGTGTGGTGACTAGGTATAAATTTCTATCTACACGGAGTGTAGTGTTCCTTGACATACCTTGTACTCTTTGTTCCATGTAATGGATGATTCCATGGCCGTGTGTTGACCGTGTACACGGTCCAAGCCCTGTGCTGGACTCTGCTTAAGTCAGAGTACGGAAAATCCATCTACACGGCGTGTACTTTTAAAATACATGCCACATACTTGATTTTATTTGTGCAAGCGGGAGGCCATCAAGTCTTATTTCCAGAACGCCCTTCTTCTTCTCCTATAGATGAAAATATCATCCAAAAACCTCCAACGAACTCAAACCCTCCCAGAATTGTCATACGTTGTCCGTTCTTCGATCCGTCGGTGGCAGCGGGACCGCATTGGAAAGGCTAACCCCATGCACCCTTCTTCGTCCTTGATTCCTCTCCTATTTCTCTGCAGATTCCATCTGAATGGAATTTCTCGGATTTGATGGAAATGCATATCTAATGCAATGTAGACAGATTCAGAGGCTGATATCAAAGGAGTGTCATCATACAAGTACGAGGTGGGCAGTTCATACCTTATATCGTGTTTTCGTAGACAATTGGGGGTTGTGACCTTCGAGTGCAACATTGGGTATTGAGTGAAACCCTTGTTTATTTATTTTAATAGTTTATATACATTTTGGGATGCCTCTAGGTATTCCTTGATCCTTTTTGTGCTTGATCAAGGTCGGGTTAGAGGCCATTGCTCGTTTGGGGGCATCTCGGCTGGGGGTGCAGAAATGGGTATAAAGTGAATTTTTTGTTAAACTGCTGAGTTTAGACTTCTTTTGATGCTGTGGGATTAAACTTCTATGTTTTATTTGTTAATGTATGTTATTAATTTGTTTAATTCATTTAAGACATTAGGTGCTTGTTTGGGATAACACAAGTTAGTGCAATTTGACTGTTTAGTAATTTCCTATTTAAAGTGATGCTTTCAAGTATGAATATGAAATGTGTGATATTGTCTATGTTGAACTATTTTTTGTGTTGGGCATGGGCCATATATATATTGTTGAGTGATGGGAATCATAGGTTGGGGATTTTTCTCGGGTTACATTGGGTGGTTGCTACCATGGAATTGGGCGTCATGGACGTCGTCTTGAGGCAGTTGGACTATTAGGTTGGGCTTGGCCCGGGTTACTTCAATGGCGAGGCCATCATACTTGAGCGAAAGGTTCGTAGGGACATGAGGTGTCAGAGATATTGTGTCTTGGGAACTTATTTAGGTGATTACCTCTCACCGGGTACTTTTGAGTAGTGTGCACACAGATAGACTCCAAGATGAGGTGGTATGGCCACTCGCTGGGTAGAGGCCCCCGGTAGATGCGGTTAGGTATTTTTGGTTTGGGGGTTCTTTCCATAGGAATCCATGTGGGAGGTGAGGAGCCTCCAGGAGACAACATTGAGGTGGTCAGGTTGGGGGCAGAGGCTTGCCGTTATTTGAGGGCAGACATCGTTGTCCCTCTGATTATCATTTGAGGACAGGTATCATTGTTCCTCCAGATGTTGTTCTGTGGGTAGTTTGAGCTTCCGGGATGGGTTACGATTGTTGGGTGTGCTTTCGGGACGTCGGTACCTGAGACACAGGGTGTCAAGTGTCTCGAGGTGTCGGGCTAAAGACCAGAGATTTCGGCATTGGCCAAAGAAGGTGACACTTATTGGTGGCTACTGAGCACCAGTGAAGTTTGTGTTTACTTTCGGGATTGTACTGTTTACTATTTTTCTTATATAAGCATGTTTGCCAGAACACTCATATTAGGTACGCACCCTTGGGTGGTAACCTACTGAGACTTTTCTCACACCCCACACGGGCCCTTCGGGACGCGTGTAGACTTTATGAAATTGCATGCAAGTGGAGGGTCAGCCTTAGGAGATGGACTTTAGTGCTATTGGCATGAAGACTAGTATAGACCTTGAGGTCGTACCTTGCTGGAGTTACGTTGTTTAGTTTTTTTCCTTTTTTTTCAGCATGCTGACATTATTTTTTAGCTACTGATGGTTAGCCATTGAAGCTATTATATGTTGATCTGTATGACTTGCTTTAGATGCAAGCCTTGTTTGGTTATAGTAGTAGTTTCTTGTATTCTTCAGAATGTTGTTCTGTTTACTTTCGGCTGTTGTTGTTTCTATATTTCTTTCACTGGTTTATTGTTATTGGATATGCTTCCGCTCTGCGGGTCTGGTTCGAGTCTACTGAGTTATTTATTTCTGTTGTACAATTTTGTATTATACACAGAGTAGTACAATTTTATTCCTTTGAGAGGTTATAGCCTCCCCACTATACCTATTCAGACCCTCACTGCTAGTCGGCAGCCTTTGGCATTCAGGGGAGGTGCGCCCAAAGTAGTAACACCCAACACGTTTGGCACTATTCGGGTGGCAGACCGGGTCCGGGTTGTTACATGGGGAGTGAAACCACATATAAATATGACCTTGATAGAAATTAAATCACTACTATGGAAATAATTTTATATTATTATGAGTTAGTCGCAATTCCATGTCTTATCACTATATTTTTCTTTCATGTATTATGTTGTTTATTATCTGATGATTAATGTCTTATAAACTACCAAGAATTGTTCTTTGATTCACAATTATTATCTTTGATATGTATGCTATGTTCTTCTAATGTTATGATCATCTTCTCATACACCTATGCTCATGTTTATGATTACATGTCTCTCTTTATTACCCTTACTAAGTATTTGATCTCATCATTTTTTATGTTTCCTTCGATGGGTTATAATGATATTTATTATGTTTGATATGTATAAGAAGGGTGATAGTCCAATAGAACTTAATGAGAAATAATGTAACTAACTTATGTACCAAAATTTTTGTTTCCGTGTTTATAAAGCTACTAGACTAGTTTGGTCTTTAGGCCCCTACTTGTATAATGTTATAATTATTACACAAAAGTTATGTATTGTTAATGTTTATTAAGAGAGGGCCCAATACTGGAAATGTTTCGTATATCCATGGTTTGAAACTGTGGGTATAGGATATACCCACAGTTTGATGAACTTTGGGAACTCGAGGCATTGGGATTGCTCGATAGCCAAGGTTTCTACAAAACTGTGGGTATATCCCACTAAAATTTCATATTACCCACGGTTCTGGTAAAAAGTGGGTATGCATCAATACCCACAGTTTAAATAACAATGGGTGCACTTTTTTCACCACAAATTAGATACCAAGGGTTACGTAAACCGTGGGTATAAATAGTTTTCTTCATATCACACATACCCATGGTTCAAAAATACATGGGTATCGATAGTTTCATAACAGTATATATACCCATGGTTTGAAGAACCAGGGGTATAAATGGTTTTATGAGAAATAGTCATTTCCCACCTTGGTTTTGACTTGCTCTTGCAAACCAGAATGGAATTCACTATGAAACCACACCCCCTCCCACCTTGCACACCCCCACACTCACCCTGGGCACCCCCACTGGACACCCTCACATACCCTGTATCCCCTCGCTTCCCCCTAGAAAGAACCCCCAACACATCACCTTCCCTAGGAACACCCCCACCCTCCCTCGAGACAAAACCCCCTTCCACCCTTCAGGACACCCCCTTGGACACCAACACTCTCCCTGAAGCCCCTCCTTTCTCCCTAGACACCCCCACCAGACGCCCAAGTCCCCTACATCCCCTTGGAAAGACCCCCAACACACCCCCCTTTCACACCCCCACTCTCCCCCTAGACAAACCCCCCTTTCACCCCCAGACACCCCCACTCCCCTGAGAGCCCCACCCTTCCCCCATAAACACCCCCACTGGACACCCCGACTCCCCCAACAACCCCTCCCTCCACCCTAGACACCCACAATACCTCTATAGCCCATTAATTTCCTTGGGAAAGACCCCCAAGCCCCCCTTCACACCCACACTCTCTAACTAGACAAAACCCCATTGCACCCCCTGGACACCTCCACTCCCACTAAAGCCCCTCCCTCCCCCCATAGACACCCCCTAGACTCCCCACTCCCCCTCCAGCCACTCCCTTCAACCTAGACACCCCCACTGGACCCCCCAATCCCTCTACATCCACTCCCTTCCCCGTAGACATTCCCCCAGCACACCCCTTCCCCTTTCATACCCCCACTCTCCCCTAGACATAACCCCCTTTCACCCCACCGGACACCCCCCCCAATCCTCTTGCAACCCCTCCCTACCCCCTGGACACTACCACTGGACATCCCCACTCCCCATACAGCCCCTCTGTTCCCCATAGAGAGACCCCCATCACACCCATACCCTTTGCGCACCCCCACTCTCCCCCATGACAGAACCCGTTTTCACCCCCATAGACACCTCCACTAGACACCCCCACTCTCCCTGTATCCCCTTCCTCCCCCTAGACACCCCTACTAGACACCCTCCACTCCCCCTGTAGCCCCTCCCTTCCCCCCTAGACCCACCCCACAGCGCAACCCCCTCCCCCCTTGCAGACCCCCACTATCCCCTGGACAAAACCCCCTATCACCCCCTGGACACCCCCACTCCCCCTGTAGCCACTCCCTCTAAGGTCCCAGCCTTAAACCTTACTTAATCTTGAGTTATTACAAGATTACACATTGAGGATCTTTTCAGGTTTAGAGTTTTAGAGAATTAGATCATGAAACTTGCATTACATTCCACATTTAAACAAAGTGGTTACATAAAAGACAGTATTCATTTTTCCCATCAACGGAAACATATTTAAAATAAAACATGGATTCTTTCTTGACACATCCTTGACACTATCATCACATCATGTACCCTTCCCTTGACCTGTGAAAAACATTTCAAAAAACATGGGATGAGCATAAAAATCTCAGTAAGAGTTATAAAAAATATGGAAAGGAAACATGAGTTCATATATACATAAGAATGAAATCATACTTTACCCATAAAACATAGGCACTTTATCATACCTCATAAAATCATGAACAAATCATAGAAATCATAAGACATAAAGATAACTTGAGGCATTCATAACATTCTTACGTAGGGAGTAACCCTATTGGTTACGTTTGGAATACCCATCACAGTATATTCCCTAAATCTCTTTGGAGAAACCTTAACGTTTCACTCCTTCGCGTTACCCAATGCATTGGAGAGCTATATCGGGCTCACCCGCCCTTAGTTTATCACGGAACCACCCATTTTCATAACAATGCCCAAGAACCATAACATAAATGTGTCACATAAAACATTCATAAAGGAAACATAACATTTCCACATTTCAATCACAATATAACATTTTAGTATATTGAAATAATGAATCCATTCAAAAAGAAACCATTTCCAAAACCATTTAAAACATTTAATAAAGAGATTTTTGAATCAAAGTGTCCCATACCACCTTGAAGCTTAAAATTTTAAACCATTAATATACATATAAATAAATCCTTAAAACCATTTTGAAAACATGGATATTAATAAGAACAAATAATTAAAACATTTAAAATGATATTTTGGTTAAAGGGGTTTTACCAAAATTAGAGACACTTGAATACAATAATTGAGGAATAACATTTATTCAGAACATTATAATATCATGAGAATAAATGGATTCATGATATAATACTCCAAAGGACAGTATATACACTATACAAGAGTGAATTGGTGCATAACAACAATGAACCCTCAATAGAAATGTCAAATGTGATGAAATCCCTTATAAAGAAGGTATCCTTAAATTAAGGACAAATCAATCTCAAAAATATGTGTGACAAATATAAATACACCCAATATAAGTATATATTATGTGTAAAACAATAAAAGTTCATTCACACATATTCAATGGATGACATATTCAATGACTACATGTTGAACCCAAAGAAATCGAAATTGGGTTAAAAAGTTCCCTTGACAGCCTAACGGCATCACATCAAAATGAGTTGATGAGAGATAAAAAGTTTATCTCATCACTTGGAAATAAAATTTACATCAATAAGGATATATGAGAACATATCCCAACATAACAATATGTAAATTAAAATACCCAACAAAAGAAGTCTTTTAAAAAAGAGGAGGGTGAAAGGTTCCCTTACCAACTTGGGTATCTTTCAAAACATACACCCCATGAAATAAAGACAATAGATCATTGATGTAAATACTCATAAACGAAAGTATATTACACAAAAATTAGAATAATGGGCAGTACATACACCACTCAATGTAATTTGTGGCAAATGTATCATAAATCTCACGAGAATAAAAGTGAGATGAAAAATCCCTTACGAAAACTCGGCAGCCTAACGACGCCACATAAAACTTCCGAATATGGATTGATGAGATAAAATAGGGTATCTCATTACAATAAAATGTACAGCAAGAGGAATATAAAAGAACATCCCCAACATTACAAAGAGGATCTTAAAAGAAGTGACATAAAGGAGATTACTTAAAAAGAAAGAGAGAGGTTAGATCTCTTACGAAAGTTCGGCAGCCTAACGGCCCCACTCAAAACTTCCAAAATGGATTGATGAGAGAGAATAGGGTCTCTCATCACATGAACATAAAAATTATAGTAAGTGTAATATAAAATATCATCCCAATAACAAGAAATATGAGCTTTAAAAGGAATGACATAAAAGTGTGTACTTAAAAAGAAAGAGAGGAGTAGGATCCCTTACCTCGGGTCCGACTTGACTCGATCATTCTTTAATCTCCTGAATAATAAACTTGAGTTAATTTATACTTCCTTAAGAACCTTTTTCAAGTTCATTATTAATTTTATACCACTTATTACCATGTCATAAACATTATGTAATCATTTAAGTTAATAATATTTGTTTTGTCGATATTTGGTTCTTAAGTTGAAAGTGGACTTCTTACAATTACATGTTGTTCGTGTGGCCAAATGTTTATTATATCCAGAATTGTATTCATGATGTAGATATCATATATGTCATATATATCCAGTAAATGAATGCATTTATAACATTACATAATCATTTAGAGGTAAGAAATGAAATGCACCGTTCATGGAGACGGTAAGCCGTACGTACGCATGAACGCTACTTTCATTTCCTTGTCATATAAATCGAATTAAAACTAAATGAGAGGTATGTATATTTTAATTAAATAATTATATTCATCATTTATATTTATCATTCATAATATATATCCATTATATACATGTACTTATAATAGTACATTACATTTGGGGATAAGAAATGAAATGCACCGTTCATGGAGACGGTAAGCCGTACGTACGCATGAACGCTACTTTCATTTCTATCTCATACTTTAATGGAAAAAACTAATAATGATATAGAGGTATATAATAATTCCAGTATAACATCATATATAATAACATTAAATCCATCTTTTATACGTCCCACGTATGGCATTAACGAATCACATCACTTTGAGGGGGCGGTAGTCCGCACTTCCTAAAATGAAGATATCGCGTATACCCATAATGGAAGCCATAAAGGTAAGACACAAATGAAAAATACAGAAGCATAAGTAAAACATAAAAATATTATATATCATATATAAAAATAGTGACATCATAATGGCCACCTTTGAAGGTGTTAAATGAGTATTGAACAATCATCGTTTCGGGAGGCAGAATTTCGCCATCCACGGAAACCGTATGTTCTTTAACCATTTGATGTAGTTGTGTGAGAGTGTAGCTCGAATAAATGTTATAAAAACATCCTAGTATATTTAAGATACTGGTGTTGTTACAAAAGAAATAAATAAATAGAGTTTAGGGGGTTTGAGAAGCAAAATAAAACAAATGAACGTGAGAGAATGAGTTACCTTTAAAAGTGTAACTCCTTTTGATTTGAGCCTAAAGGCTTCCTTTGAAAAGCTTCTTCCCAAAGGGAATCCTCTAGGATGAGGAGAGGGATGTGGAGAGAGTAAATGGTCAGGGGTTGGCCGAGCCAAAGTCTTGAGGAGTGTGTGAAATGAGGTAGAGGTGGGGGCCTTTTATAAGAGGAGAGGAGGGGCACTTTTGGAAAGTAAGAAATATTACTTTATTTGAAAATGTGTTTCGCTTTTAAAAGGTCCAAAATTGATATAATTCGTGGATAAGGTGATAAGGGCTCGAAATCCACCCATCCAATATGTTTTGGACATGTGTAGTTCATAGATTTTACATTATCTTTCCATTTAATTTAAATCGTCAAATAATGATGTCATCGCTGCATCATTATTATGTCATATATAATTTAATTTATTTAATGTCTAAAATTTATAAACAAAATACTATGATGTAGGAAATCTTTTTAGCTTTCCAATTACTATTTATAATAAAAAAATCTGACTTTTATAACCTCACTTAAAAATTATTTTACTAAAACATATCATGTTTGCGTCGTTTTTACTTTTACATTAAATAAAAAGTTATTTATGTCATTTCCCAACCAAAGTGGCTCCATGGGGTCCCCAAGTTGACCCATGGCTTGTCGTGGTCGGCCATTACACATCCAATGAGGTTAGGACATGTTTCAAGTTCATTTCATATTATTAAAACATTATTTTTACCTTAAACTACACTAATTACCTCTAATCGCGATTAAAAACTTAATAAGTTACTATTCACCAAAAAATTATTTTTATCCCATTGAACCACATTTTACTTCTTAATGAAAACCATGTATGTCGGATTTTTGAAATTCAAAACACAAAGATGGCAAAATTTCATTTAAACGGAAAAATCAGTTTTTATAAGTATCACTTAGTGGTTTCACTATTCATCAAAAATTGAAGTTTTTCAGAAAAATCCCAAAAATTCACCATAAGCTATATTTGATATTCCGAATTCAAAAACGAAGTCTATTTTACAAAATTAAAAACATATAAGTCAGATTAATTAATTTAATAATTAATTTCCGCTGTCAGAGCAAATAGCGTGTTTTTATGAAACAATAAGTATCAAAAGATTGACACTGGTTTAAGTCTGATTTCAAAGTGAAATTAATTCCAACGACCACTATTGGATTTAATGGTAAAAATATATTCTAATTTCACTTTTAAACCAATTAAAAAAATAATATAATCATATAAATAAATTAGATTAAAAAGAGGTTTTGAATTAAAATACAACATTTTACACTATTCATTAAAAAAAACTTTATCGGAAAGATACCAAAAATTTACACAAAGTAAATTTTGATGTCCCGATTCTTAATAAGAGTTTTATTTGGTCCAAAAGAATGTTTAAGAGTGAACAAAACTATATTTAATGATGGTTCAACATCAAAAGGTGATAAGTGAACCTTTAGTGAAAACTAGGGCATATATGCCTAAAATTGAATTCTTTCCGTATTTTAAGCCTCTATCCTTTATTGGATAAATGTAAAAACATTTTAAAACATATATAATCATATTTTAGTTATTTCTATCCATTCCCGCCATTACAACGGCTACATGTTAACTACCATTTAAAATAATATTATTTTATTATTAGAGTGCAACGTAAGATTCCCAAGAAACTCGTTGTTGCGTGTTGGGTACGCCATCGAGCATTGCATCCCCTTTAAAGTAATATTAATATTTTATTCACAAATATGGATAAATATGAAAATGTCATATTTTTTATTTACCTGGGGTGTTACATCCTTCCCCCCTTTTGGGAATTGCGTCCTCGCAATTTTTTTAAAATTGAGCTTGGAAACATCCTTGAAAGTCCCACATCGGAACAAGAGTCGGTAAAAAAATCACTTTAAAATAAAGAAATATAAGCACAGAGGTCACCCGAGTTAACCCATACTAGGATTCCAAGTATGAAAATATGGACATGGAGGAGAAAAAATAGGGTCATGTTCTAATGGAGAGTGATAGAAAACATGTTCAGGAGAAAGTTAAAAATAAGAAAATCACAAACTTGTGGTGGGTTAAACGGTGTTGGGTTCCCCAGTAGGAAAAGTTAATAGACAACATTTTTGTTTTAAGTTACTTTTTATTGAGGAATTTATTCATAAGGAAGCATAATCACTTATCATGTTGACTTTCAACTTTTACTAGATTCCTTAGTCAAACTCATATTTTTTCCAAAAGACGAGTATTTAGGGAGACTTGTTCGCATTAAGAGTACTATAATCAACTTCTAGAGAATCACCTAATCCACAAAAGAGAACTATACACTTCCCATATCTTTAGACCTTAACTATAACCAAATCCAAAAAGGTTAGTACAAGGTTAGATAATCCAGAAAAGGATAACCATTTATAAAAAGAAAATCTATTCTTAATCTCCAAAATTTGTCAAACAAAACCCAAAGTTCAACAAGGATCATCTGATAAACAATTTGTCCATAAAATTATTAAAATTAAACCAATATAAGATTGAAACCCAAATATTTGAAGGATTTAGTCACATTGTCTTCCAAGTTAAATCATAACATTTATCTCCAAACAACATCAGTTGCCCCTAATGTCTCGTATTGAAAAGTAATTAACCTAATCACATATCCTCCATGATAGGTTAATCATTTTCATAAATAACCCAAAATCAACTTACTCTTAATTCATAAAATCATATAACTAGAAAGAATCAGTCAAACTAACCAGGGACTTCACGTAGTCCAGTGGTAGGCGATAAATACCAGTCGCACTTTGGTTGTGGGTTCAATTCCCGCAGCTTTGTCCGACGCGACGGGTAGTCACACGGTCTGCGTGTTTTCCTTTTTCCAAAACTATATAATTCTTAAAACATTCCCTAAAATGAGATAAAATCTTCAAAAATAATCATAACATATTTTAACCTCAAGTTTATCTCATTCCTTTCATTTTCCATCATATCATAGAGTAACCCATAATTACCTAAAAAGTAAGGATCAAATAAACACTAATGGTTACCTTAATAACTATTACCTGAATTTCCACACCGAGTTGGACATCTAGTTCATGATGCATTAGGGAACTCACCAAGTTTTAAGTGGTTGATCATGACTCCTTGATAGTTGGTTTGGAATAACTATGAGATTCCTCATTGAATCCCCCATCTCATCCAGTATCTTAATCAGAGAACCACCACAGTTTCCTTCAAACCCATTGTCACTTTGGTGCCTGCTAGATCCAGCCATTTACTAAAACCAAAAAGGTCAGTGTGAGTATATCAACATAACCATCATGTACTAATGAGGAAGATAAACACTAATATATACTTACTCATTCACTTTATCTAAAACTAGGACTCTTTCTGAAATCCTAACCATTATGGTAATGTCACTTATGCTTAGAGAATACCCTAACCTCTAAAGTTATCTAAACCGACCTTTGATACCAACTATAAGGACCCAGCCTTAAACCTTACTTAATCTTGAGTTATTACAAGATTACACATTGAGGATCTTTTCAGGTTTAGAGTTTTAGAGAATTAGATCATGAAACTTGCATTGCATTCCACATTTAAACAAAGTGGTTACATAAAAGACAGTATTCATTCTTCCCATCAATGGAAACATATTTAAAATAAAACATGGATTCTTTCTTGACACATCCTTGACACTATAATCACATCATGTACCCTTCCCTTGACCTGTGAAAAACATTTCAAAAAACTTGGGATGAGCATAAAAAGCTCAGTAAGAGTTATAAAAAATATGGAAAGGAAACATGAGTTCATATATACATAAGAATGAAATCATACTTTACCCATAAAACATAGGCACTTTATCATACCTCATAAAATCATGAAAAAATCATAGAAATCATAAGACATAAAGGTAACTTGAGGCATTCATAACATTCTTACGTAGGGAGTAACCCTCTTGGTTACGTTTGGAATACCCATCACAGTATATTCCCTAAATCTCTTCGGAGAAACCTTAACGTTTCACTCCTTCGCGTTACCCAATGCATTGGAGAGCTATATCGGGCTCACCTGCCCTTAGTTTATCACGGAACCACCCGTTTTCATAAAAATGACCAAGAACCATAACATAAATGTGTCACATAAAAAATGAATAAAGTAAACATAACATTTCCACATTTCAATCACAATATAACATTTTATTATATTGAAATAATGAATCCATTCAAAAAGAAACCATTTCCAAAACCATTTAAAACATTTAATAAAGAGATTTTTGAATCAAAGTGTCCCATACCAAATTGAAGCTTAAAATTTTAAACCATTAATATACATATAAATAAATCCTTAAAACCATTTTGAAAACAAGTATATTAATAAGAACAAATAATTAAAACATTTAAAACGATATTTTGGTTAAAGGGGTTTTACCAAAATTAGAGACACTTGAATACAATAATTGAGGAATAACATTTATTCAGAACTTTATATTATCATGAGAATAAATGTATTCATGATATAATACTCCAAAGGACAGTATATACACCATATAAGAGTGAATTGGTGCATAACAACAATGAACCCTCAATAGAAATGTCAAATGTGATGAAATCCCTTATAAAGAAGGTATCCTTAAATTAAGGACAAATAAATCTCAAAAATATGTGTGACAAATATAAATACACCCAATATAAGTGGATATTAAGTGTAAAACAATATAATGTCATTCACACATATTCAATGGATGTCATATTCAATGACTACATGTTGAACCCAAAGAAATCGAAATTGGGTTAAAAAGTTCCCTTGACAGCCTAACGGCATCACATCAAAATGAGTTGATGAGAGATAAAAAGTGTATCTCATCACTTAGACATAAAATTTACATCAATAAGGATATATGAGAACATATCCCAACATAACAATATGTAAATTAAAATACCCACCAAAAGAAGTCTTTTAAAAAAGAGGAGGGTGAAAGGTTCCCTTACCGACTTGGGTATCTTTCAAAACATACACCCCATGAAAGAAGGACAATAGATAATTGATGTAAATACTCATAAACGAAAGTATATTACACAAAAATTAGAATAATGGGCAGTACATACACCACTCAATTTAATTTGTGGCAAATGTAGCATAAATCTCATGGGAATAAAAGTGAGATGAAAAATCCGTTACAAAAACTCGGCAGCCTAACGACGCCACATAAAACTTCTGAATATGGATTGATGAGATAAAATAGGGTATCTCATTACAATAAAATGTACAGAAATAGGAATATAAAAGAACATCCCCCAACATTACAAAGAGGAGCTTAAAAGAAGTGACATAAAGGAGATTACTTAAAAAAAGAGAGATGTTAGATCTCTTACGAAAGTTCGGCAGCCTAACGACGCCACTCAAAACATCCAAAATGGATTGATGAGAGAGAATAGGGTCTCTCAGAACATGAACATAAAAATTAGAGTAAGTGTAATATAAAAGATCATCCCAATAACAATAAAGATGAGCTTTAAAAGGAATGACATAAAAGTGTGTACTTAAAAAGAAAGAGAGGAGTAGGATCCCTTACCTCGGGTCCGACTTGACTCGATCGTTCTTTAATCTCCTGAATAATAAACTTGAGTTAATTTATACTTCCTTAAGAACCTTTTTCAAGTTCATTATTACTTTTATATAACTTATTACCATGTCATAAACATTATGTAATCATTTAAGTTAATAATATTTGTTTTTTCGATATTTGGTTCTTAAGTCGAAAGTGGACTTCTTACAATTACATGTTGTTCGTGTGGCCCAATGTTTATTATATCCAGAATTGTATTCATGATGTAGATATCATATATGTCATATATATCCAGTACTGGCATGAATTTATAACATTACATAATCATTTAGAGGTAAGAAATTAAATGCACCGTTCATGGAGACGGTAAGCCGTACGTACGCATGAACGCTACTTTCATTTCTTTGTCATATTAATGGAATTAAAACTAAATGAGAGGTATGTATATTTTAATTAAAGAATTATATTCATCATTTAGATGTATCATTCATCATATATATCCATTATATACATGTACTTATAATAGTACATTACATTTGGGGATAAGAAATGAAATGCACCGTTCATGGAGACGGTAAGCCGTACGTACGCATGAACGCTACTTTCATTTCTATCTCATACTTTAATGGAAAAAATAATAATGATATAGAGGTATATAATAATTCCAGTATAAAATCATATATAATAACATTAAATCCATCTTTTATATGTCCCACGCATGGCATTAACGAATCACATCACTTTGAGGGGGCGGTAGTCCGCACTTCCTAAAATGAAGATATCGCGTATACCCATAATGGAATCCATAAAGGTAAGACATAAATGAAAAATACAGAAGCATAAGTAAAACATAAACATATTATATATCATATATAAAAATAGTGACATCATAATGGCCACCTTTGAAGGTGTTAAATGAGTATTGAACAATCATCGTTTCGGGAGGCAGAATTTCGCCATCCACGGAAACCGTATATTCTTTAACCATTTGATGTAGTTGTGTGAGAGTGTATCTCGAATAAATCTTATAACAACATCCTATTATATTGAAGATACTGGTGTTGTTACAAATGAAAAAAATAAAAAGAGTTTAGGGGGTTGGAGAAGCAAAATAAAACAAATGAACATGAGAGAATGAATTACCTTTAAAAGTGTAACTCCTTTTGATTTGAGCCTAAAGGCTTCCTTTAAAAGGATTATTCCCAAAGGGAATCCTCTAGTATTAGGAGAGGGATGTGGAGAGAGTAAATGGTCAGGGGTTGGCCGAGCCAAAGGCTTGAGGAGTGTGTGAAATGAGGTAGAGGTGGGGGCCTTTTATAAGAGGAGAGGAGGGGCACTTTTGGAAAGTAAGAAATATTACTTTATTTGAAAATGTGTTTCGGTTTTAAAAGGTCCCAAATTGATATAATTCGTGGATAAGGTGATAAGGGTTCTAAATCCACCCATCTAATAAGTTTTGGATATGTGTAGTTCATAGATTTTACATTATCTTTCCATTTTATTTAAATCGTCAAATAATGATGTCATCACTGCATCATTATTATGTCATATATAATTTAATTTATTTAATGTCTAAAAATTATAAAAAAAATACTATGATGTAGGAAATATTTTTATCTTTCCAATTACTATTTATAATAAAACATCTGACTTGTATAACCCCACTTAAAGTTTTTTTTAGTAAAACATATCATGTTTGTGTCATTTTTACTTTTACATGAAATAAAAAGTTATTTATGTCATTTCCCAACCAATGTGGCTCCATGGGGTCCCCAAGTTGACCCATGGCTTGTCTTGGTCGGCCATTACACATCCAATGAGTTTAGGACATGTGTCAAGTTCATTTCATATTATTAAAACATTATTTTTACCTTAAACTACACTAATTACCTCTAATCGCGATTAAAAACTTAATAAGTTACTATTCACCAAAAAATTATTTTTATCCCATTGAACCACATTTTACTTCTTAATGAAAACCATGTATGACGGATTTTTGAAATTAAAAACACAAAGATGGCAAAATTTCATTTAAACAGAAAAATCAGTTTTTATAAGTATCACTTAGTGGTTTCACTATTCATCAAAAATTGAAGGTTTTCAGAAAAATCCCAAAAATTCACCATAAGATATATTTGATTTTCCGAATTCAAAAATAAAGTCTATTTTAAAAAATTAAAAACATATAAGTCAGATTAATTAATTTAATAATTAATTCCCGCTGTCAGAGCAAATAGCGTGTTTTTATGAAACAATAAGTATCAAAAGATTGACACTGGTTAAAGTCTGATTTCAAAGTGAAATTAATTCCAACGACCACTATTGGATTTAATGTCAAAAATATATTCTAATTTCACTTTTAAACCAATTCAAAAGATAATCTAATCATATAAATAAAGTAGATTAAAAAGAGGTTTTGAATTAAAATACAACATTTTACACTATTCATTAAAAAAATAAACTTTATCGGAAAGATACCAAAAATTTACACAAATTAAATTTTGATGTCCCAATTCTTAATAAGAGTTTTATTTGGTCCAAAAGAATGTTTAAGAGTGAAAAAAACTATATTTAATGATGGTTCAACATCAAAAGGTGATAAGTGAACCTTTAGTGAAAACTAGGGCATATACGCCTAAAATTGAATTCTTTCCGTATTTTAAGCCTCTATCCATTATTGGATAAATGTAAAAACATTTAAAAACATATATAATCATATTTTAGTTATTTATATCCATTCCCGCCATTACAACGGCTACATGTTAACTACCATTTAAAATAATATTATTTTATTATTAGAGTGCAACGTAAGATTCCCAAGAAACTCGTTGTTGCGTGTTGGGTACGCCATCGAGCATTGCATCCCCTTTAATGTAATATTAATATTTTATTCAAAAATATGGATAAATATGAAAATTTCATATTCTTTATTTACCTGGGGTGTTACACTCTCTCCCCCTGGACACCCCCACTCCCCCTATAGCCCCTCCCTACTGCCTGGACACCCCCACTGCCCCTGCAGCCCCTCCCTTCCCCCTGGACAGACCCCACAACACACCCCCTCCCCCTTTTCACACCCCCAGTCTCCCCTTGGAGAGAACCCCTTTCTCCCCCACTGACAGACCCCCCAGCACACCCCTCCCGCTTGCACACAATCCCTCTCCCCTAAACATAACACCCTTTCACCTTTTGGACATCCCAACTCCACCTGTAGCCCCTCCCTTCCCCTTGGACACCACCATGTGTAAATATATGTGCAAACATGCATACTAAGTAAAAAAAATAATAAAAAGAAAAAAAGGAAAACTATAAACTAAGAGAATGTATAAACTAATTTTTCTAAAAAAATATAATGGTACAGGTTTCAAAAGTGCATACATGGGGATCATCTATCAAACCATGACACAGAGAAATGTCAAGAAGATCGAATATTTCACACTCATGAGTAAACTTGAAATCATTAATTCGGTAAGCATGGTGTATGCCAAGTCAATTTGATTGAAAACACAAGAAATGGTTACTAATGTCTTGAAAAAATGGTATAAAATATCCATTACCCAATGAATTTTATATTCATGTCAATCCCAATTGCAACTGTGGAAGCGAATCAATTGAAAAACATGGTATTAAATAACCATTACCCCCTGCACACTGCCCCCTCTTAGAAAACCCCCTCCCTCTACCCCACCCCCTGCCCCCTGTGTACTTCCCCCTAGACATCGCCCCCCCAGGACAACCCCCTCACCCTGCACCCCCACACCCCCTCCCCTCCCTACTCCCTTACACACTTCCCTCATCCCTGTTCACCCCCTCCTTGCCCCTGCACACTCCTAGAAACCCCCCTCCCTCCCCCTTGCACACTCCTGGACATCCCCCTGCACACTTCTAAATAGCCCCTCCATACCCCCTACACACTCCTCGACAGACCCCCTCCCCCTCCCCCACACTCCTGGATAACCCCCTCCCCCAGAACACTCATGGACACCCCCTCCACCTACACCCCTCCCCCCTCACCCCGCACACCCCTCCCCTGCACAAACCCCTTCCCTCTTCCCCAACACTTTCCCCCTCCACTACACATCCCTACCCTCTTCTCCATCACTATCCCCCCTGAATACTAGTAGAAATACCTCCCTCACCCTACACACCCCCACTTCCCCCTTCCCACTGCACACCCCTCCCCCCCTACACACCCCTCACCATATACACAACCCCCCCCCATGCACACACCCCTACCCTCTTTCCCAACACCGGCCTCCCTCACCTTCCCTCTTCCCCATCAACACCTCCCGCTCTCTTTAGAGTTCATTATAGTTGTCTATATCTATAAATCACTTCAATTATAATGGAAACTCACATTCAATTCCCCTCCCCTACTCTCTACAACAATTCTGGTTGTCTATATCAGTGAATAATTTCAATTATAAGGCTAACCTTATGGTAGCTGATTTGAATCATATACCAACAAATAATATTTAATGAGTATTAAAACCAATCACATGATTGAAATATCCTTTAGGTAGTTAATTTTAATCCTCTATCAACAAAAAACATTGAATGATTAATAAAACCAAGCTGACATGTTCCAAACAGAGCTTAAAAAAGATGCAAGTCATGGATAAACATTAACCTCCTTCAATATACTTTAAATGCACCCAATGTTTTGGAAACCAATAAAAAAATCAATTACGTAAACATAATAGTAAGGATGTATTTAAAAAATTCTAATCACATAATTAACATACCATCCCAAGTAGATTGTAATGTTCTTTTAAAAAATTACAAACTGTAAAACTAAAAATATTGTAATTGGAATACTTACAGGTAAAGAAACCCGAAATTATCTACAACAAGGAAAAGACATTTATCCAAGTTAACATCCAAACAATATTTCATATTCCAACATCTTGGGCCCTACAAAAAAGCATCTATAAGTCATAATTGAAAATTTATATGACCATAACTCTTGACGGTCAATTAAGAGGTTTTCTGAAACCATATAATGAATTAGAAGTTTATAATAAGTCATACAATGGAACAAAATTTGTGACCAATTAGAAAACACTACCTTCCATACATTGGGGTTAAGGTCTATGAAAGATGTCTCCAATCATGTTTCCATGTCAGTGCACAAAATAATTCTATATGAGGATGTTCTATATATAGATCCATCATTTTTCCAATTAAACCTACCACAAATTGTGCAACCAGTTTTTAAAAATCATATGCACAGTTGGTGTGGGGGGAATATCATTAAGGATCTGTTTGACAACACTACTTATAACACTTATCAATGATCCTTTTTGGTAAAGTGTTAAAAAATAAGTGGTGTTTGTTCTGCTATATGTGCAATTCTGTTAATGTGTGTGTGTGAGCACACACATGATTCTTCCTAAGCAGAAAAATAAATATTCATCTTATAAAGAGAAATAAAGGTGGAACATCTATACCAATAAACCCATATCTCACTTCATATTATTGAGTTTATAGCTATATATGTTTTTTTACACCATATTTTCATAAACCGTATTGTAATCCCAATCACCAAGATGTACATTAATTTAAATAGAACCAAGGAAACAAAAAATATATAAATGAATAACCAAAAATTCATACATATAATAATATATACCTCAAAAAGAAAATTAAATAACAAACCTTATCCCCAGATAGTAGAGTGGCATTATTTGTGGGATGGAATTCCATGAATGTCACTCAAATGTTGTGATAACTTAAGACTCCACAGGTTGCTTCAATAGGGATCAAAAATGAAAGTTTAATATGCACAAAAATATCATTACATATAACCCTTGAAATAAACTGTCAAAGTCAATTTCAAACCTCTAACTGTTGAAGCCAATTTGTTCTAGATTTTATCTTTTACTTGCTGAATGCAAGATTAATTTCATTTCCACATTCATCGTTGACCCACAAAAATTCCTTCTTCTTCTTTTAGAGCTCACTGAAGTATTATTTTTCTTCCTTGGATGTGCTGGTACCCAACACCTAGTACACTGAAAAATAAATTTCAGAAAAAAAACAATTAAATACAAGGCCATATTGTGTTATTATAGAAATGAATATAGATTATATAACACTTTTTTGAATAGAATCCAAGTCAGATAATTCCTAAAACATGAAAACTCTTTCCACAACTCTTTACCCTATTTATTATGGCCACACATTTTTACTCGAACATATATTTCTATTTCCCAATTATAAAGAGCTTGGAACCAAAAAGGGCATATTTTCATAGAAACAATTGCAGTTACATATCAACTATTAAACTAATTTATTGAAGTTCATATATTTTCAAATAATTCCATGACATTGATGTTTCATGCTATAAAAAAATAGTTAGAGGTGTGCCTGAATAGGTTCACCTATAAAAGAAATTTAAAATATAGACAATTGAAGGGGATAAACTAATAGTAGAAAGAGTAAATAATCATCAAAAAATTGAAAATTTAACTACATACCATAAGAGATGCCCCAGAGGAGATATAGGGGTCACCTCAGAGCTGCATCAGCGAGGAGGTATGATGGTCACATTAAAGAGAATAAAATTAAATATAATAATAATAATAAAAGTTAACTAATATATAAACAAACATAAATCATAATACAATAATTCAATATATGTAGAAATATATAGAAAAACCACAATACAATTCAATATTCCAATAATCAAACTACACTACATATTAAAATTTCCAATATTAACAATTAAAAGAATATAATTTACATCAATAATGTGTCTCAATATCATTATCATCAGAATCCTCATAACCCTAATCCACACCTCCTATAGAAACACTATCACCACCTGTCACACCACCAACATCAACATCGACATCAGAATCGGTAACGACACCGGAATTGGGTCTAGCTCTGGCCCCTACACACTTCCTCCAACCCAATCACCCCACTACCCCCTCCACACTACCCCCACCCCATGACCCACACCACACTACCACCTCTCCCAATCTTCACCCCCACTGACCCCACTGCACCCATTTCCCCCCATCCTGCCCCCTTCCCCCTACACCCAGCCCCCCTGCCCCAGGCACCCAGCCTCCCCTCCCCCTGCAACCAGCCCCACCCCACTATTCCCAGTCCCTCCCCCCTACACCCATCCCCACCCCCTACACCCATCCCCTCTCCCCTGCACCCATACCCACCCCATGCACCCAAACCCGCCCCTTGAACCCACCCATAAAATTAGAAACTCGCTGTCAAAGAATAACCATTCCAGAAAAATATTAACCAGGCAAGAAAAACAAAAAGAAGGGGATGATGGAAAAATATTAATGACTCAAAGTTAAAATAAACAATGAATAAATTAACCATGAATCGATAGTCAGAAAAATATATCAAGATAAAATAAAAGCGGATGCTCAACCTAAACAATGAATCAATAAAATGAATAGAAGAATCAATCAACCATGGCAGAAAAATCAAACTAAATAATGAACCAAACTAAACAATGAATCAAAAAAAATCAAACCATGATAGAAAAACTATCGGGTGAGGGAAAGCTCAAACTAAAAAAATAATATCAACTCAAACTAAAGAAAAAAATAACAACTATGGAATATATTTCTTTTTTACATTCATTAATTTAGACTTTTTAATTCAGTAATTTATGAATAACGAAGAGATAATAAATGGAATCCAATTTTACTATATGGGATATCATGTAGAGCTATGTATTCTATTGTAGTAAAGGAATACCTTACCCATATGCCTAACTAAGTATTCTAATGTTACGTTTATGTAAATGAATCCAAAAATTTAGGCATAACTTTACCGAAGAAAATAAATTATCCACTCTCATCCATACAAAAAATCAATTCTTGTTCTTAAAGTACATACATATGTATACCTACTAAGTCAAAAAAATTTGGGACTAATATCCCCCCATCAACAACATCCCCCATGTCTATGCCCATCATCATCAACATCATCATCATCATCATCAAAAAAATCATCAACAACCTCATCACAAATAGATGCATCAACAACATCCTCTCCACCAACAGATCTATCTCCACCACCTTCATTACCAAAACGACCCTCATTAGAATCACCTGTCACATCATTTAATGATCTCATTAACACCATATATTATTCAAATTTAGCAACAGCCTCTAAAGGAAGCGACTGACTCAAAACTTCCATAGAATTAATGAAATGTTTGGTCATTTGCTTACCTCTTTCAGGCTCCACTAAATCTATTTTCCTTTTCTCATATGCTTCAGCATGAGCAATTTCTAGCACAGAGATCTAGGAGTCTTGAGAGGAGAATGATGATGACCAGTACCTAGAGGGTATGGTGTTTTTCCCAAGTCGACGCTGTACTCTCCCTGGGTTCTCCTAGCCTAATACCTGACTTAAATGATCATGTGTCCTTATGTTTTCATCTTTTTTACCATTGAGGGCCTCGAAGGTAGATTTTGGAAATTATAAACATATTAAATTATGATTTTTTTATAAATATTTAAAATATAAATAAATAAAATTACAATTTTATCTTGTGTCTCGGAATTTACTGCACTTCAATCCTTTTTCTTTCTACTGGAGAAAAATAATTTGGCATGAGGTAGGAGACCATCAAAGCCCAATGTAGCCTGCTAAAAATGAGAAATGAAAAAATATAGATTAGAAAAATATATGATAAATGTAGAAATATGTCTTATGTCTATTCAATAATATTTTCATTAGAACATCTAGTATAACATCACAATACCCAGGTAACTTACCTGGTGCTTTTCATGATCGGGCCTTGTAGTTCCCCCCAATGTTTGAAAATGTGTCATTGAATCCTTATTCATTATGTTTTCTCTGAAAATTCCTAAATAATTCTAATACAAATAATAAGAATTAAATTTTATATGCCAACCATTAAATATTGATATTACCTTAAACTTAACAGTCTTCAAATGTGCAATAATAATTTCATATTTACTTTTTGGACAGTCGGGGAATATGGGTACCCTCTCTATGTCAGTACTAACCCTGATATTTAAACCAACATACAACTAATTATTGTATGAGTTCCAAAAATCCTCAACATCCATCAACCTTCCATTCTTAGCAGCTTCTTCATCGAGAAAGTTAAACCAAATCTGTAGAGAACATGTTATTTCATTTAAATACACCATTAATATAGACATTCCTTTATAAAAATTTTTACACATATTTTCTCAAAATCTATGTCCTTAATCACTTTACTGATACATTTCCATATCACCGGTTCTATTGGAATGATATCGGGATACTTTTCCAATGTGGCCTTGAAACATCTATACTACATTTCATTTTTACCTACCATATGATTTTGTCGATTGTTATCCACCATTAGCTGTGTCTGGTGATTCAAATCTTCTTTCATCTGAGTGCACCCACATAACCTAGTAGAAGATACCACTGAATAAGAAAAATAGGGGGGAAATAATAATTATGTCACAGTAAAACACGACAAAAACAATGAGATATAATTTTAAATAGTTATAATAAAAAAACCGTCTGGAGGTTTCTCAATAGTCTGTGATGGATCTGTGGGTTGTCCTGACTTAGCAGCCTCTAAAGGAACTGTCTGTTCCAGTGCATGCTCTGGGTGAACATCATGCACTGGAGTAGAAGCTAATGGAAAAAAATCATTAGATGTTGGCTTGACTGTAAGAATTGGAGGTGGTGTAGACATAGAAACATATTGGTAGTTGGAAGGGGGATACATCAACATATATGGTTATGGTAGACGTGGAAACATATTTGGAGGTAGTGTAGTCATCGTATGGGAAGAATAAGAAAAATGAGATGATAAAGGTATCAGTGGGAACTTCCCTAAAGGCGCAAATGACATGGCATGTGAATAAGAGGGTAGCTGAGATGATGATTGAGGCATGGATAATAACATCCCCAAAGACTCAAGAGGAGGATGGAAAGGTGTGGTGGAAGGGGTGTCTGATGGTAGGTTAGGGTGGAAATGGTTATGAAAGGTGCTTCTTCAAGGTCTAGGAGAATCCCCACTCATACCCATGATAACCAGATTATGAGT
Source organism: Viscum album (assembly GCA_963277665.1). Classification (NCBI taxonomy): domain Eukaryota; kingdom Viridiplantae; phylum Streptophyta; class Magnoliopsida; order Santalales; family Viscaceae; genus Viscum; species Viscum album. Next base: position 2,099,778,171 of record OY728150.1, read on the forward strand.
CAAATCTAGAGGAACTGAATGTCACTAAAAAAAATTATAAAGAATATTAACATGAAATTATATGTAATGCAGAAGAAAAACATTACAATTATAATACTCACTGATGGAAGCAAAGGAAACACACACTCATGCCCCGGTCGATTGAGAACAAATAGTCGCTTCCTTCGGCCTTCTGTAGCATTTTTAATAATCTACAAAAGAATGAAATCTAATGTTTTTAGAAATTCTTTTTACAAATCATGCAAACAACACAAATCTATTATCAATTCATGAGAGAACCGATTTGTCTTCCTTTAATTATTAATTGTACAAATTATTTAAAGGAAATGAGTAATTTTTTTTTAAATTACATTACCATGTTATATATTTTCAAAAAACAAGATTTAAAACAGGTTGTGTACATTAAAATAAATCTGATTTAATGAAATGACACTTGAAAATACAAAAAAAAAACATATCATTCCAAACAGAAACATAATTAATGTAATTACAGTAATACTTACTTGAGAAACTCATGTTAATGAAAAATGAATAAATAGTGAACATATATGGTTGCATTTATATATTTCCAACCACTATATCAGGTTCAACATCAACTCTCATAGTGGGGCAATTTGATTCATCAAATGTAATATTTTGGTCAAAACCAATGAGGACGACAATTATGAAAATTTCATCACCAACATCATGAAAAATATGTCTGGGGATTACATCAATAATTACATGATAATCGGGTCTCAGATGATCTTCCACATAAAACACTTGTTTATCCATTGATTCAAAAAGGTACAGTTCATCAGTATGCAAGAATTGACTCAAATAAATAACTATGAATCCACAATCATCGATAAAGGTACCCCATCGTCTCATTGAATCTAACCATTAACAGTTCATCATAGTGACTCTAACTTGAGATTGGTAATCCAATAACAATATTTTATCAACAAGTCTACAAAAATACACATCTTCATATTGAGGCTAACTATCTGATACATTGGCATAACAATCCATTATAATGGTTGACATAATTCCATCATGTTGTGTTCACATTTTTAGCACTTGATCCGTTGTAACAAGTCTATACCGATAGATTATTAATGATTTGCATTCAAGAACCAATGAATTAGGACCAAAAACCATGTCTCTCAATTTTTGAGGAAATGATTCAATAGGAAAACTCGACACCTAAAATATATATGAATAATACAATTAAATGGTTATCTATTTTTTAAACTAATTAAAGTTATAGTTATACGTTAGCTTTCAACCAAGAATGAAACTCTATGCTCTATAAAGCCTCTTTCCTTCTCAAAGACAAATATCAATGAACTATTCTTATTATTTGTTTATGTTACCTACAAAAAATGATTATAATATTATAAGGTATGTGCGAAATTTCACAATATGAGATAACATATAACTATCCAAATTACTTACTTTATATAATCATTAAACAAACCACAGTTAAAAAAGACTATGCGATGTTCCATCTCCCGCTCTTCAAGTCTCAATTTAGAAAATGTATAAGGTCCAAAAATTCCCCCAATTTGGGGAAGAGATAGAAATGAGGGCTCAATTTCCACATACTTGTCATCTTCATTTCTCATTGGCTGGTTATGTCTTGGGGTGACATCATAAAAATACATTGAAAAAAAATACAAACATTCTTCAGCCAGATAACCCCTCATAATCAAAATTTTAGGATAATTATTGTTTCAGACATATGATTTCATTGTACACAAAATTCTTTCAGTACTATACATCCAATGAAAAAAAACTGGTCTCCCAAGAATTAGTTCAGTTGGAAGATGAACCGTTAAATGAAACATGCAATTGAAAAAGCTTGAAAGAAAAAATATTTTCCACCTAACATTAAATTAATGGCGCCTCCTACTGTATTTTTATCAAGAATGACTTGGATATCCATTTATCACAAAAGGTCTCTAAAAATGGAATGATCAAATCACTCTCACCCATACATTATTGGATATAAAATTTCCGAATTACTATTGGAATCAATTCATGATGAAGGATGTGATAATAATGAATTTTTAGAGATTTTAGTTTCACATATCTTATGTTGACTCATTTAGATATTTTACTTGAATATCCATGAAGAAACTTGATATTCTGTAATACTTCCAGAAATTGATCTTTCTTTGATAGTTTCATCACATAATAAGCACAAGGAACTTTCCCTTTGTTTTCACCGATACACAGAAGATGCAATTATTGTCAAATACCCCAATCCAAATAGTCCCGAATAAATCATAATTCATAATTGTTCTTCCCCTTGATATTCAGAAGAATTGAAAGCAACATTTAACATATATTTTTTTCAATATGCATTACATCTAAACAATGGGGTATCAAATTGGTAGACCAATATGGAAATTAAAAAAAATACTTCTATTTTTCCAATTGTATGTGGTTTTAATGTCAACATTATTCATAATTTTAGATTTTAAATGAACTTTACCTAATGAAAAATGGAAATATTTCAATTCTTTAAGCACATAACTTCCTGAAATATGTTTTTGTGGTTGTTTAGTATCACCGATATAATTAAACTTTTGACTATTCATCCTGTATTGAAGATCCATTGGCAAGAATCATCGGTGCCCCATGAAACTGAAACTATGATGATATTTAAGCCTTCTCTATAACACCCCGACCCTAGATTCCCAGAGTCGATGCATTATTAGATAAAATTGGCATGATCGCAAGGAAATCATGTCTCGAAAGACTGATTAGTTTAGTATTATTGGAAACTAGATTCATACGGAAGTTCAAATTTACAACTTGAAAAGAAATACAACACAAATTTATTCCATTAGAAACATCCAAGCCTCCTCTATCATTCCTGTAATTCACTCATAACTAACATCTTCATATCCTGGGAAAATGAAACATAAGATAGGTGTGAGATCAAATGCTCAGTAAGGGTAATCAATACATCGGAAGATAACATAAATATTATGCATGGAGAATAATTGAAACCACATGCCTTTACCAATAATAAACATGAATAATTTTATGGTAGGAATATGAGCTGAGTAAATAATTCCATAGTGAAACATAATCATGGGTATTCTACTAGTCAAATGACAACATGAACCATTAATATTATTTTCATAATGAGGGAATGTATAATGCCGGACATTATGAAGCATTTTTACAAGGTCTTGGCCAAGAAGTCTAAAAATGATTAAGGCCTCGCCAAAACCGTATATCAAATTGGGAAAGGCCTCAACCAATTCCACATCTAGTTGTCTCAGGAGACCTACCGATGCATCGTGGAGCTATAGTGTGCTCCACCCATCACTTACTACGTCCAATACATTTCTCATATGAAAAGGTTGAAATATAACATAAAAATTCGTATTAAAACTAGATTAAGAAATGTCAATACATTAACCATAAATCATGAATAGTCAAAAAATAGAACATCCACAATCAAACATATCACAAAACCTTCAACACAATATAGAAGTTTTGTATCATAATAAATCAACTTCAAATAAACATAAAATCTATTAAATGATGTTGACATAGATGAAATAAAAATCATTTTTAGAGAAATATATCTTTATATTTTGAAATCATTTAACAGTCACATAATTATAAATAAAACATTTATTTTTAAAATATTTTTATAAGCTTGTAAGGGAAGCTTCGACGTTGTTATAACGGTGTAAAATAGCCGCACACGCCGTATAAGTTAAAAAAACATTCTTACCTTAATTTTGTCGAAAAGGTCATAAAGTACCATGTTTGGAAAATGAAGAAAAGATTCATTTAAAAAAATATAAGGTCAAATAAGTGTATAAATTACTTTACCCAATTTTCTATTAAACAATGTTTTGAAATACATTTTTACGAAACATTTATGTGGATGATAAAGAGGTCTCGGTAGATACTTACGTAAAAAAAACCTCGGATAATAAAGAGATTGTAGAATTAACCATTACCTTGTAATTTTCCTTGATCGAGGGTAGGTTAAACTCTTGTATAATGGAGAAATAATTTTTTTTAAATTATACAAGAATCATACACATTAATATGATATCATATATACTCTTTTAACATTTCTTTGTTAACAATATCTTAGTATTATCATCGTTTCAGGTGTTAACTGATACGTTTTCATTTATATGATTTGTTACGTAAGTAATGTATGTTATGAGTATAATGTATCTTATAAATATTCAGAATTATATTAAGTCTTTAAATATTATTTTTAATCATATAATGAAAATTAGTCTTGAATGGATTTGATGGGGAATTAATCTCCTCACGTTCGTGGAGATGATAATCCGTACGTAAGTACGAGCGACAATATCATTATTTTGATATTAAAATAATATATAATTGGATGTTATATCATATATACAGAATAATTATCATGTTATATTTATTATTTACATCAATTACACGTAATTATTATACACATCCATATAATAATGTATTGAATAACAATTACACCCCAACGTGGAGATGGTAAGCCGTATGTACGCATGTATGGTGAAATGTCATTCAAAGGATGAATAGAATAAGGAATATGGATGTAACATATTTATAATAACATCATCTTATATATAAGATACATTATTTATTATTTTATAATGGAAACAACAAATAAAGAGGAAGAGGAAGAAGAAAGGAACTTGAAAGAGGTGATGAAATATTTACCTCTTCTTCGGGTTCTTCATTTTGATTTGATCAAAAGGTATCATAGGATGGATTTATGACTAATGTATGTCCTCTAGGATAAAGGGAGGATAGTTGAGAGGGTATTTGGTCAGGAGTTGGCCGATCCAAATGGCTTTGATGGTGAAAATTAGAGAGAAGGGGAAGTGCCCTTTTATGAGAGGGGTGAGCGGCACCTTATGAAAAGCTATGAATATTATTTTATACTAAAATAATTTTCAGTTTATAATGGCTAAAAAATGGATTATTTAAATTATAAGGTGAGGATGGGTCGATAACCACTCAACCAATAGGTTTTAGATAGGTTTGGGTCACTGTATTAACTTTATCATTTAGATTTAACTCTTAGTTAAATAGTTTGACATTTACCATGTCTCATTATATATTTTTATTATATGGTCACTAAACACACTATATACTTCAAAGAGAACCCAGAGTGGTTAATTAATGATACAACTATCATTATATAAGTATTTTGGCCAAACTATATATTTTTAGGAATAGAATATCAATTAATAATATAATATTTGTTTTAAAAACTCTTTTATGTCGATTTTGACACTATTTGGTATTTTGTTCTTTATAAATTGATAACAGCATTATTAATTCAAAAAAATTTCATCTACCAAACCCTAATATGTCATAATAACCTATAAAATTAGTTTAATTCATAAAAAGTGTAAAATTACATTTATTTGTATATTTATAATGTCAATTATTTTAATATTTTATTAATTAGGTAAATACTACATCATCATTGTGTCATAAATAAATTAAAATATTTAATGACTAAAAAATATAAATAAAATACCATTATGTAGGAAATATTTTTAAATTTATAATTGATATTTATATTAGAATTTATCTTATGTGTAACCCAATATTAAAAATTCATTAGTTATTAAACTTTGATTTTAACTCTTTTAACTCTTCTTTGAATTAAATAATAATAAATGTCCTAATCTAATCCAAGTGGACCAAGGAATTTCATGTTTTATTATAAAGTATTTTTGTCGAATTATAGTTATCTAATAGAATTAGGACATGTTTTATGGTAATAATACTATCATTTTTACCCTTAATTAACCTATTTACTTTTAACCATGGTAAATAAAAGTAAAAATTTTCTATTCACCATAACTCATTTTCAACGTTTTGAACCACATTTTACTTACTGATATCAACCATGTCTCTCAAATTTTTTAAATTCAACTCATAGAAGAGGTAAAATTATGTTTTATGTAAACTTGTAAATGCTCCAAGGAGATGGGTAAAAGACGGTAAAAGGTTCAATAAAATTTATATATATATATAATTATTATAAACTAACTCCAATGAATTACATTGAACTTATATGGGTATTATGTATCTATTTTGACCTAAAAATAAATTTAAATAAAATAAATAATTATTTAAATAAAAATTCGGTTTTAAACTATAACTCGGTGTCCTTCACTATTCATCAAAAATTGAAAGTTTTTCGAAAAATACCAAAAATTCACTCTAAGATAATTTCAATATTTTGAATCCTATTATGAAGTCCATTTTGAATGATAAAATTTATAAAATTTCACAAAGTGGGTATTACTATTCATAACGGCTAGTTTGATTGGTTGTGGTGTGTTAGAACTCGAAGTGTCGTACAACACACACTATTGTATTATTCAAAGAGAAGCGTACCATGGAAGATTGAGGTGTTACATTCTCCCCTCCATCAAATAATTTATCCCTTGAAATTTCTAGAGTATTACTGATTAAAAAGACTTGGGTTGTTCTTCATCATATGTTCCTCGGGTTCCCACGTTGCCTCTTCCATCTTACGGTTTCTCCATAGAACTTTTACCAGACGAGTCCTCCAATTTTTCAGCACTTGTTCTTTTATATCAAGAACCATGACAGACTCTTTGCAATGAGATAGATCGGGTTCCATCTCTAATTCCACATAGGTGAGTACATGCGTTGGGTCAGACATGTACTTTATCAACAGTGATATGCGGAACACATCAAGAACATAGGAGCAACTTGGCGGCATTTCCAACTGATAAGCTACATCCCCAATTTGTTCTAGAATTTCAAAAGGTTCGATGTACCTGGGACTTAATTTTTTCTTTTTACCTAAATGTATAACACCCTTCCATGGATATACCTTCATGAAAACATGGTCTCCTACCTAAAATTCCAAATCCTTCCTTTGGTTATCGGCATAGCTCTTCTACCTACTTTGTGCTGCTTTGATGTGGGTTTGAATTACCATCACCTTTTCCATCATTTCATCCACAAGTTCTGGGACTAAATGTTTTCTTTCACCAAAATCATCCCAACAGGTTGGTGTGCGACATCTCTTTCCATATAACGCTTCATATGGTGCCATCTGAATACTTGAATAGAAGCTATTATTATGGAAATTTCTACCAGAGGTAAATATTGATCCCGCAAACCTTGAAAGTCAAGTGAGCATGATCTCAACATGTCTTTAAATGTATTAATAGTCCGTTCAAATTGTCCATCAGTTTGGGAATGGTAGGCAGTGCTCAAGTGAAGTTCAGTATCCATGAATTTCTGAAGACTTTTCCAGAATCATCATGTAAAACATGGATCAAAATCAGAAACAATCAATATGGGTACTCCATGAAATATCACAACATCATTAATATATTATCTTGCTAGACGTTCAAGTAGTAACTCTTCTCTTATAGCAATAAAGTGTGCTGACTTGGTAAGACAATCAATAATGACCCATATTTTATCTTTCCATCTATGAATATTTGGTAGACCCATGACAACATCCATCATAATATTATCACATTTAAACTCAGGTATGGGTAGAGTTTTCATAACTCCTCAAGGCTATTTCCTTGCAGCTTTCATTTGTTGACAAACCATACATCATGACCCAAAATCAGAAATATCCCTCTTCATGTTGTCCCACCAAAAATTTCCTTCAAATATCTATACATTTGGGTGGTATTAGGGTGTATAGAGAAATTGGAGCTATGAACATCATCAAACAATTCTATTTTTAGATTAGGTATATCGGGAACACCAAGTCTCTTACCAAATTTCAAAATTCCATCTTGATACACAAAGTCACTCAATCTCCCATCACTCGGATCTTTAATATTCTTTTGAAACTCTTCATCATTGGTATGAGAAATCTTTATCCTTTATAGTAATGATGGTTTGACAACCATTTGAAAAATTATTGATGTTTCACCTTCCACGGTGATTCCCATATCCATCTTTACTAGATCCATGTATATAAGATACTTTTCAACTCTCATCTTGTTCAAAACTCCATGATCCTTTCTTCTCAAAGAATCTGCCCCCTTATTTTCCTTCCCTGGGTGGTAGTGTATCATTAAATCATAATCCTTGAGTTGTTCAAGCCATCATAATTTCCTCATGTTGAGTTCATTCTGTGAGAAAATATATTTCAAACACTTGTGATCATTATACATCTCCCATTTTCACCAGAGAGATAATGTCTCCATATCTTCAAAGAAAAGATTATATCTACTAACTCAAGATCAGAGGTAGTATAGTTTTGCTCATGAATTTTTAGTTACCATGATGCATAGGCAATAACCCTATCAATCTTCATAAGGACACAACCAAGCCTTTTCATTGATGAATCACTATAAATAACAAACCCATCATTATCTGATGGTAACGTCAATATAGGATCATTGACTAATATTCTCTTCAATTATTCAAAACATTCTTCCCATTCATTTTTCCAAACAAATTTTCCCCCTTTACGTGTGAGCTTGGTTAATGGGTTAGAAAATCAGGAAAAATTCTAGATGAAATACTGATAATAACCTACTAAACCAATAAAACTGTATACCTCAGTTATACAAGTTGATGCTGGCCATTCTTGGTTTGATCTTGTATTATAAGGATCAATAGAGATTCCATCCATGGAGACAATATGGCCATGAAAAGAAATCTACTAAATCCAGAATTCACACTTTCAAAGCATCCTATATAATTCATGTGTTCTCAGAGTCTTCAAGATAATGAACACATGGTTTTCATAATCTTCATGGATTTTGTAGTATACCAAGATATCATTAATAAATACCACTACAAAGTCATCATGATATTATTTGAAAACTCGACTCATTATATCCATGAAGACAAAGGGTGCATTAGTCAATCTGAAAGGCATTACTGTAAACTAATAATGCATGTACCTGGTTTGAAATGCTGTTTTCAGAATGTCTTCCTTCTTCACACACAACTTTTGATATCAAGATCGAAGTTCAATTTTTGAAAATTATTGAGCTCCATGAAGTTGGTCGAATAAATCATCAATGTGAAGTAGGGGACAATTTTTCTTTATTATTATAGCATTGATCTCCCTGTAGTCAATGAACAACCTCATAGATCCATATTTATTCTTAACAAAAAGGACAGGGGCTCCCCATGGAGAAAAACTAGGGAGAATAAATACCGTATGACTCAATTCATCTAGTTATTTCATTAGTTCGAATAATTACACAGTGTCCATTCTACAAGGGGTCTTTGATATAGGCCTTGAACCAGGAATTAAATCAATGGAAAATGAATTTCTCATTCTGGAGGATGTCCAAGTAAATCCTCTGGAAATACATCAACATACTCTTTCACAATAGGTACATCCTCTATTTGACCATTCTTTTCCTCACCCACAGTTATTTCATTCTCTTACTCCCAAATAATTGAATTTAGTTGATCTACTAGGGGAGGATCTAATTAAGAATTAGGTGGTGACGATTCTGCTCTAATATTAAGGTTTTCTTTATCATCGTCATAGAAAATAGTAACCTCCTTCTTCTTACAATAAATATTTGCATCATGGTCCGAAAGCCAACCCATATCGAGGAATATATCAAATTCAATCATGGGTATGATAATGAGATCAGCAGATAAGAAACATTTATATGACCTAATGGGAACTGATTTACAAATCATTGTAACAATGATACTTCTCTTAGGATTTTTGACTAAATACTCCCTTGTTAAATCAAATTTGAAATAAATAAATTTTTTAGCAAATTGGGAAGATATGAAATAATGCGATAATCCAGAATGAAATAAAGCATTGGCTAAACTAGAGAAACCATTAAATTACTTGCCACCATGTCTTTTGGGGATTCATCCTCAGCAGTAGTGATCGGATAAACATAGCATTGATCCCTTGGCCTTTTCTAAGGTATGTTTCCCTAACGCTTAAGAAATTCATTTTAAGAATGTCCCATATCCCTATAATTGTATCATTGAACATTGGTACAATCTTTTTCCCTTACAATGACCAGCATGATGGCTTTTCTGTCCACATTTTTATCATACTCCTTTTCCTTTTAGACTGGGACCAGGGTGCTTTCTTCCACAATTATCACAGGGTGGAAATTCAATTCTTCCCTTCTTCCCTATTTCATTATTTCCTTTCCCATAGTGTTCATTAGATCTTATCTTCTATTTCATTGCTTTAAAGTCATAAGACTTATAGAATTCCTTTTATGTCTTGATAGCACACGAGACAATATCTTTGTATGATGAGAAGAATTATGATACTAATGCTTGATGGAGAAATGGTTTTAACCCATCAAAAATAAATGATCAATCTTACTTATTGCGTTATGTATATAATTTGTAGCATGCCTCGCCAACCTTGTAAATTTAGCTTCATACTTTGTGACATTCCCATATTCCTTTGGCCTCAGACTCAGAAATTTTCTTCCCATATCCACTCGATGGTCATGAGGAAAGTATTTTTCTAAGAAAATTTCTTTAAACTCCCTCCATTCACTATTTGATACTTCATCATATTCCTTTGTGTTTTGAATCAATGACCACCATTGATCGACATCTCCAGTGAGGCGGTAAACTACCATGACAATGTTTTCCCTTTCGCTACCCCCAAGGCATGGGATATTTTCTTTAAGGAATTGATCCATTTATCATCTACTAATGGATTTGTACCCCTATTGAATGTTTTTGGTTGTTTCCTCATGAATCATTCTAACATTGATCGTCTGCATTGTGGATCAGGGAGCTCCATACTGGTAAGTATATTATTCATAACCTGTGTGAGTTGTCCCAGTATAGTGATAAGCTAATCGACACCAGTTGTATCACCAACGCCACTATAATTATCTTGAGTTAGGGGGAAATCCCTAAATGGAGTGCGTGCATTGACATAGTTACCATTCCTTCCACTAGGCACCATTTCTAAACAATGGAATACACTAGATTAGTTTATAAATAACAATACATAAATACAAAATATTAGAATACTTAACATAAATTTAACAGTTTATGGATATAATCTATAATCATAAAAATGTTTTATTTGAGAAAGTATATACTCATAAACCCATCATAATGGTTTGTAAAAAAATGAGAATTATCCTAAGCATATCCCCTGGGAGTTTCGTAACCAAGAGTGCAGCAAGGCCCATTATCGTGCACTAGTTCCCATTCAAGTCTAGCTCAAAGCGGTGTTTTCGGGGTTTACCCCAAGGTACATCTGTTCTAGAGCCTCCACTACCTGATCGTATCCAGACATGGATGTATTCCTTGGAAAACTCATAAAATCTCTACATTACCAAAATTCTAGGATGTTCTTCTATACAAATCCTCAATGTTTATTTTAGGGTAATGTGCTCTAATTAGAGTTTATCTAAATCCAGTTTCCATGGTTTGTAATAAACTTACTCTGATTCCAACTGTAACGCCTCGACCCTAGTTACCCAGAGTCGGTGCATTATTACATATCCTTGGCATGATCACAAGGAAATCATGTCTCAAAAGACCAATCAATTTAGTATTATTGGAAACAAGATCCACACATAAGTTCAACTTTACAACTTGAAAAAAAAATACAACACGAATTTATTCCATTAGAAACATCTAAGACTCTTAGAATATGCCTAAAAGTAACTAATAACTAACTTCTTCATATCTTGGGAAAATGAAACATAATAAAGGGGTGAGCTCAAACGCTCAGTAAGGGTAATCAATACAGTGGAAGATAAAAAAAATATTAATCATGGTGAATAATTTAAACCACATGCCTTTACAAATAATAACCATGAATACTTTTATGGAAGGAATACTAGATGAGTAAAAAATGACATAATGAAACACAATCATGGGTATTCTACTTGTCAAATGACAACATGAACCGTCAATATTATTTTCAAAATGAGGGAATGTATAATGTCAGACATTCTGAAACATTTTGTCATGGCCATGACCAAGATGTCTAAAAATGATTAAGGCCTCAGCCAAAACCGTATATCAAATTGGGAAATGCCTCAGCGAATTCCACGTCTAGTTGTCTCCCGAGACCTACTGATGCATCGAGGAGCTATAGTGGGCTCCCCGCATCACTTATTATGTCCAATACATTCCTCATATGAAAAGGTTGAAATATAACATAAACATTTGTATTAATACTAGCATTAAAAATGTAAATACTTTAATAATAAACCTTGGATGGTATAAAAATATTACATCCCCAATCAAACATATCACCAAACCTTTAATACAATATGGAAGTTTTGTATCATATTGAATCAAAATTACATAAACATAAAATCCATCAAAGGATGTTGACATAGGTGAAATCAAAACATTTTTTAGAGAAATATCTCTTTATATTTTGAAATCATTTAAGAGTCACATAATTATAAGGAAAATATTTATTTTGAAAATATTCTTATAATATTTTAAGGTAATCATAGATGATGTTATAATGGTGTAAAATAGCCACACCCGTCATATAGGTTAAAAAAACATTCTTACCTTAATTTTGTCGAAAAGTTTATAAAGTTACTTGTTTGCAAAACGGAGGAATGATTCCTTTCAAAACATATAAGGTAAAAGAAGGGTATAAATTACATTACCCCATTTTCTAGTAAAGAATGTTTTTGAATACATTTTTAAGAAACATGGATGTGGATGATAAATAGGTCCCAGTAGATACTTACGTAAAAACAACCTCGGATAATAATGAGATTGTAGAATAAACCCTTAAATTATAATTTTTCTTTGGTCGAGGGTAAGTTAACCTCCTGTATAATGGATAAATAATTTCTATTAAATTATACAAGATTCATATACATTAATATGATATCATATATGATCTTTTAACATTTCTTTGTTAATAATATCTTGGTATTATCATCGTTTTGGGTGTTAATTGATTCGTTTTCTTTTATATGCTTTGTTATATAAGTAATGTTAGTTATGGATAAGATGTATCTTATTCATATTTATAATAATATTATATCTTTAAACATTATTTCTAATCTTGTAATGAAAATTATTCTTGAATGGATACGATGGGGAATAAATCTCATCGCGTTCGTGGAGACGGTAATCCGTACGTATGAATGAGCGACAATATCATTATTTTGATATTAAAATAATATATAATTGGATGGTATATCATATATTATGAATCATTATCATGTTATATTTATTATTTACATCAATTTTACATCATTATTATACCCATCCAAATAATAATGTATTGAATAACAATTACACCATGACGTGGAGACGGTAAGCCGTACGTACGCACATATAGTGACATGTCATTCAAAGGATGGGTAGAATAATGAATATGGTTGTACCATATTTATAATAACATCATAGAATATAGAAGATACTGGAGTTAATATTTTATAATGGAAATAACAAATAAAGAGGAAGTGGAAGAAGAAAGGAATTTGAAAGAGGTGATGAAACATTTACCTCTTCTTCAGGTTCTTCCTTTTTATTTGATCAAAAGGGATCCATAGGTTGGATTTATGACTAATGGAAGGACTATATGATGAATTTAGGATAGGTGAGAGGGTATTTGGGCAGGGTTTGGCCGATCCAAATGGCTTTGAAGGTGTGAATTAGAGAGAAGGGGGGTGCCCTTTTATAAGAGGGGTGAGGGGCACCTTAGGAAAGTCTTTAAATATTATTTTATAATAAAATAATTTTCTATTTATAATTGCACATAAATAAATTATTTAAAGGATAAGGAAGGGATGGGTCTAAAACCACTCAACTAATAAGTTTTAGAAAGGTTTGGGTAACTATATTAACTTTATCATTTAGATTTAACTCTTAGTTAAATAGTTTGACATTTACCATTTCTCTTTGTATTTTTAAATTATATGGTTACTAATCATACTATATACTTCCAAGAGAACCCAAGTGGTTCATTAATGATACACCTATCATTATATAATTCTTTTTTACAATCCTTATATTATTAGGATTAGAATATCAATTAATAATATAATATTTGTTTTAAAAACTCTTTTATGTCAATTTTGACACTATTTGTTATTTTGTTTTTGCTAAATTCATAACAGAATTATTAAATAGAAACAAATTCATCGAACCAACTATACTGTGTCATAGTAACCTTTAAAATTAGTGTAATTTATAAAATGTCTCAAATTACAATTATTTGGATATTTATAATATCAACTATTTTAATATTTCATTAATTAGGTAAATACATCATCATCATTGTGTCAAAAATAAATTAAATTACTTAATGTCTAAAAAATATAAATAAATTACCATTATTTAGGAAATAGTTTTATAATTATAATGAATATTTATAGTCTAATTTATCTTAGGTTCAACCCTATATTAAAAATGTTTTAGTTATTAAACTTTGATTTTAACTCTTTTAACTCTACGTTGAATTAAATAATAATAAATGTCCTAATCTAATCCAAGTGGACCAAAGGGGTTAATATTTTATTCCTAAGGTTCTTTTTGGTTGAATTATACTTATCCAATAGAATTAGGACATGTGTTAGGGTAATAATAATATCATTGTTACCCTCAAAAACCATATTTACATTTAACTGTGGTTAATAAATATAAAAAGTTACTATTCACCAAAAATTATTTTCATCTTATTGATCCACATTTTACTCACTGATATCAGCTGTGTCTCTTAGATTTTTGAAATTCAACACACCGAAGTGGAAAAATTATGTTTTATGTAAATTTGCAAATGCTCCTAGGAGGTGGGTAAAAGACGGTAAAAAGTTCAATTAAATAATTATATATCTAAAATTATTATAAACTGACTCCAATGAGTTACATTGAAATTTTATAGGTATTATTATTTATTTTTACTTAAAATAAATTTAAATAAAATAAATAATTATTTAAATAATAATTTGGTTTTAAACTATAACTCGGTGTTTTTCCACTAATCATCAAAAATTGAATGTTTTTAGAAAAATACCAAAAATTCACCCTAAGATAATTTTGATATTAAAAATCTAAAAATGAAGTCCATTTTGAATGATAAAATTTATAAAATTTCAAAATGTGGGTATTACTATTCATAACGGCTAATTTGATAGAAGGTGGTGTGTTAGAACTCGAAGTTGCGTACAACACACGCTATTGTATTACTCAAAGAGGAGTGTACCGTGGAAGCTTTGGGTGTTACATTCTCAATCATGTAGTCTTTATAAAAATGGTACATGATAGTTTTCCCTTCATCCTCCACCCATACGTCATTTCATAAGC
This sequence comes from Viscum album, assembly GCA_963277665.1. NCBI lineage: Eukaryota > Viridiplantae > Streptophyta > Magnoliopsida > Santalales > Viscaceae > Viscum > Viscum album. The sequence continues at coordinate 2,099,793,429 of OY728150.1, forward strand.
AAGGAAATCATTTACAGTCCATTGAACGGAAGAACGCTTCTTAAACGTATTCTTTAAAGAGGCATATAATGTCCACACACCCAAATACCAATGTTTTTCAACACTCTTATTAAAGGCTGTAGGTAGAAATCTATATCATTATCGAGATGAGAAGTTCCAGATATTATTATTCTCAAGAAAGTGAAAGGTTTTTCCATACACATCTATAGAGGAATAATATAAACATGAATAAAAACTGGCCACATACTGTGAGAAGTAAGCATATGACGAAACAGATTAAAACCATCACAGGATAGACCCAACCTAACATTACACACCTTAGTTGAAAAATTAGGATGTTGTGCATCAAATTTCTTCCATGCTAATCCAACTGTAGGATGAACCAAATCATCATTACCTTCATTTCTCTCAGCATCATGCCATCACATATTGGCTGAGATTTCTGTAGACATGAATAAATTTTGAAGTCTAGGAATTAATGAAATATGCCACATGACTTTCTATGCCACACGAGATGATGTTCCATCTATATTTGTCTTCCATAGAGTTGTACCACATTATTTACAATCATTACTGTGAGCTGTTTCCTCCCAAAATAAAATGAAATATTTCGGACAATCGTGGACTTTATTAGTATCAAATCCAAGATGCTTAATTAACATCCATGCCTTGTAATGGTTTGGGGGAATGCCTGCACCATCAAGAATCAAGTCCTTCAAAAATGTAATAATATAATCAACAGAAGTATTAAAAATTCCATACTTGTTTTTCCCATGATATTACCGCATTAAAAATTCCAACTTGGCCATTTTAGTTCATCCTTGATATACTGGAGTTATGGCATCACCCAATAAATGTTTCACTCTCTCATCATCAACTTCATTATTTTTACCTTGTGTATTGATATAATTGCTTTCTTGCACTGACATACTATCTCTCTCAGGATGATGGACAAATGAAAACCGATCAAATATCAAATTCTTTATGCCACTTCTTTTATTTTGTTCATGAACAGTAGAATATTCACTCATCACTCCATGGTGGTACCTAACATATTAGTTTGTTTGAAATCAAAATTTCATTGTATTGTATCTAACATATTACTGGATTAACCATGATCTTCCAACACATTTATAGCATGTAAACTGTATACAACCTCCATCTGAAGAATTTTCAAACGAAAAATATTAAAAATTCTCCAAATTATTTTGAAATGTGGTTGAAATCCTATAGATATGATACATCCAACTTTTATCCATTCTATAGTAAGAAAAAAAGTTATCTTCTAATAAAAAATATAAACCATAATAAAAAAACAACTATTTACTTTAGAAAATAAAACTATTAGAACATTAAAACTTAATAGTTAGTTTACATTTGTACTGCAAGTGAATTTATATTTATAACCAATTTCAACCCTTTTAGTTTTAGAGATTAAATTCTTACCTCTATCCTATAAAGGGATGATCCAAAATCTAAACCATAATGGGGCATGAAAGGTTTCATGTCTATGATAGGGTGGTATGTGTCATTATAATTGAACTAAGGGAGAGATAAATTAGTTTTTCCTTCCTTAGGTGTAACCTAAAAAAACCAACTTTTAACATTAAAAAACACTATTAAACATGGGTTATTTCATTTAAAAATCATAGGATAGATACAAAAAAATTCACTTATCATCCAAAATAAATAAAATAGAACCCATATTCATTTAATTTCATATTTTCCATGGGCAAAATATTAATTCAAAGAGGGAAAAAAATTAACGAAAACCACTTCATCTCTAAGAATGAAAATCATTTAGATAATTTATATAAAAAAATAATGGGTATAAAATAGTGGTATAAATATTATATAAGATGAATTTAATACCCTAAATCACTTCAATTTTTTTTAAATAAAATAATTACATAGATACACCCACTGCATTCAAGGTGGAACAACAAACAAGAAGACTCTTAAAAAGGAAAAGGTCATTTTGGTAAAATAAATGAATTTAAAATCAATTGAAAATTCAAATAAACATTATTTGATTAATATAAAACACTAAATTTTAGACACACCATGATTAGGGTTTTCATAAGAAATAAAAATTTGTGAAATTAAAGTAAAATGACTAGGGGAATCTCCCATAGGATATAGGTAATGTCATATGTATCAAATATCGTTGAATACAATTTTTTATTCTTAAGGAGTAGCCTCAATTAATTTTGAATGTGGAGTTAACTAGATTAGACTTGATCTATTTGGTTGGAATACCACCATCGTAAGCTATGGGTTATAATACTACCATTATTCTAAATTTCAAGGATGGTTACTTGAGTTTATACTGGAAGAATGGATTATGAATAATTAAAAGGCTCACCCCATTGTATTTTGTATCTATTTTATTGAGATAAAATTCTATATTGATCCATCTGGGTTCTCTAAGATTATTATTCCCTTAGTTTCCATGGTTTTGTACATTTTTACCATTTATGATTTGACATGTACCATGACTATAGGCTCGCCTATGATGCAAAAAGTAGATACAAAATTATGTTGAGAGCCATTGTAGAGATCAAGCATTAGTATTATTTTTATTACAATTTAATGTAAATTATAAATTTTTCAAATATTAACATGATAATCAATAATTGATTATTAAATCACATCTCAATGAAAAAAAATAGAATTTTAATTTTAGGGACACCATATTTTGAGTATTACCGATTCATAATAAAACCTAGAACTTTCTACCATGGAAGTTGGGAACCTTATATGTTATCAATATTATATTTTATATTTAGATTTGGGAAAGCACCTGATGTTTTTGATTTTATGGTTTCTAAGAATAAGCATGGGTGTTGGGTCAATGATGATACTCAATAACATTTTTTATAGTTTTCATAGTTTTATCTTCTCATATTCTAGGTATATTATGGCTACCAGAATTTATTGCATAAAATTAATTAATTATTTCGTGGATTATTTTTATTATTATAGAAACATTTCATTAGGTTATTAAATGTTTTATTTACATATGATTATATTAGTATGTTTATTTATAATGTTTTTTAATTGAATATATGAGTATATTCTCCCACCACACTACTTGACACCCCCACTGTTAGTCAGTATCCTCCATCATATATGGAAGAATTCTTTGGGAATTATATCTACAATGTTGTGAGCACCGATTGGTTGTAGGACCTAGTAAAATGATATTAGATTTTTTTAGTCTTACTATTTTGGAAAGGTACAAAATAAAATATGAATGTGTCAGGGCATGGTATGGATCTTTTCCCTAGGACTAGCCAACCCGCATACGAGGAAAGTCCATGTTATCTTGGACTAAATTTATATTTATACTATACCATAATATAGTTGTTCTAATTTAATTGAAATTTCATTAATCTAAGCCCTTATTGTGTAATTTTGGGATTAATATAAAATTTTAATGTTTAATGAAAATAATTTTGATATATATATATATATATTTGTGACATAGTGGGTAGTAGATGTGAACCCTATGTTTGGGTGGTTGGGGATGTTGAGAGTTCCAGAGATATGTGGTATTCCTATGATGTGGAGAGTCTAAAACTATAGTGAATTTTTATGTAGGTCACAATGTGAGTGATATTTTTTTTGATATTTGTAGTGATTACTTGTGAAACTATTGGTTTATTCTTAAATTGGGAGTGAGTGGGTTGAAATTAATTTAAATGGGTGGTTGAAACATAAAAGTAAGTATTTGGAATGTTAAATTCCCTGTTACCTTGAGATGGGGATAAGTGAAACCCATAATTATGATAACTGTTAAGAATAATGTGTGGAGTAGGATTGAGAGACTGGTTAACTTATTTTACATGATGTCAGGTGAGGAATTTAGTACATTCTGACATTTGAGTGTAACCCATAAAACTAGTTGGACATTTTTAGAAAAAAATAGGTGTTTGAGGACTAAGTAAAATCTTTGGTTTATGATATCAATTCACACAAATTTTAAATTGTATTTATGATATGTGTGTTAGGTGACTTGGGTTCTCTAAGATAAGTATTTATGTGCATGTTCTTTCATCCTTATAGATGGTTTCGAGAAGGGAAGTCTCATTCAGATTCCTGGCCTTGGTGACATTGGTACATGTATGGTAGAACTACTGTATTCATGGTAGATATAATGTTTGGTGCCCATGGGTAATAACACTCTTAGAAAAGTTTGGGTTCTTTCATATGGAGATACCTGTTGTTATTGAGATGAATACACTCTATGAGTTAGCGTTTTGATAGAGTTTACAATTTTCAATGGACAAATGATTATGTGCATGGACCTATAAACTGAGGATAAGCTTTTATAATTGTGGTGAGACTATTAATGGACTCTAGTTGAATTAAAAAATGATGATATAATTATGAGTTTTTATTGACATGGTTTTGACAGGGTGATATGCCTATGGGTTGAAGAAACAATAAGGATGGTCTATGCATGGTGAGATTGGAATATATAATAGGAATGCATAGTTTCTGGGATTTGTGGGGATAATATATATTACATATGGGTCATTATATCTTTGATATAGTCTTCATGATAAGTTTGTGCATGAGGATGTTGCCACTAAGTTTTGATATAATCTTGGAGCCACCCATGTGTGGAGATACAATATATTGTTTGAATTGTGGAGTTGGATTACACTACATCATGAAAACTAGACCATGGAGATGGATTAATCTTCAATCAACCAGAAAGTTAAATATTTCAAGGGTTTTATTGGTGTTGTGGAAGGTATGGGCCCAAATATTTTTCTTTATAGTATTATAAATCCTATATAGTGAAAAGAAAGTAACCACAAGGTAGTTTTAGTAGTCAATTTAGTGGGGGGGGACTCAAATATATATAAATATATAAATATAAATGAGTTTTGTTTTATATCTTGGGGGATTGGAGTAGTTTCTAGGCAATGTTGTCAAAATTCTAGAAGGATTTAATGTCTCGACAAATAAGATGTCCTCGGTGGTGGATAACGTCATGCATCGACACTTGCATTGGAAAAAACTTGTGAAAGAGATGATGTAATTTTATAGGTATTTCATTGGAGTTTCTCGGTTCCGGATGTATAAACTACAACTTGACAATAAAAGGCCATACTTGATTATAGAGTAGTCTCATAAGTGATCAGGTTTAGTTGATGATTACAAGACACTAGAGTCAAATTCAAAATTGGTAATGAATATGGTTGACATTATGTGAGAAATAATTTGAACCTTGAATGAAAGGAGACCTAGATAGTGAATTTTTCTAGAAATAGGAAATAAAAATCAGTCTCCTAATTACCTGTATTGAATGATAGGGCTCAAGAATCTTGGAAATCCATAAAAAAGTTACCTCCACCACTATGAATAATCAGGCTGCAATGAAATAAATTATAGTTCATAAAATAGAGAGGAGCATAAGGGAGAATTATTGGAATGTTTATGTTGGAAGGGAATATAATAAAGGAACTCAACAATATGATCCTAAATTAGTAATGTTTTCGATAATATACAAAGAACAAAATGAAGTGGTATAAAACATTGTAAATGAAAAAGGATGTTTCCATAAAAATGCTTGGAAGTAGAATTTATCTCTATGATGAAAGCTAATATATTAAATAAAAAATTAAAAAGTGAAATCGTGTAGTCAACTTATTAAGGTGGATATCATGATCCTAAATTATTATTTTTTTCAGTTATATTCATAGAACAAAATGATGTGGTATAAAAAATTATAAATGAAAAAGGATGATGCAATAACAATGAAAAGACGTATAATTTACCTCTAAGATGAATGCTTATAGATTAAATAAACAATTAAAAAGTGTAATAATATATTAAAATTATTAAGAATTCTGATATAATAATAATTTATTTGTTTAAAAAGAAAAAAAATGCAAGGTGAATAAATTCCATAACAAGATGTAATGAATCATCTAAAAAGTTTTCTAAGGAGAGGGAGCTGAGAGGGGGGGGGGAGACGTCTCCGAAGCTAGGGGTAGGTAAGTGGAGGCCACTATTTTGATGGTCTTGGAGGTCAAGGTATGGTGGAGAGGTGGAGCTGGGAGGCGGAGCTGGGAGGTGGACTTAGGAGGTTGAGGCCGGGGAGGGGAGGATATGGATGGGAAGCGATGGTCGGATGGCTGAGAGGTGGAGGTTGGCGAAAGAAAAAAAGGACCGAGAGGTAGATGTTGGATGGCCAAGAGGTGGTGGTCCGGGAGGGGATGAGAGAGTAAGGAGGCAGAGGTCAGGGAAGTGAGGGTTCATGCGTGGAGCGTGTTGGATGAGTGAGCCTAATAGAAGAGTGAAGGAGGAGGGGCACGATCGAAGAGTGAAATTGGGAATTGAATTCCCATGTTTTTAATAAACCCATGGGTATATATAATAAAGAAAAACATATCCATACTATTTTTGTAGACCATGGGTATTTATGAATGGAGAAAGACCCAAATTCTAGTAATGGTCATTATATTTTTTATTAGAGAAAATATTTGGTTATCCTTTGAATTCTAGTATGAGTAAAATTTAGTGAGATCCCTAGGTATGTATCTAAGGATATGTATTGGGATGTCACAAAGGATAAGTATTAAGGTGAGTTAACCTTTAGGAAAATTTCATAGAATTTTGGTAATGGATATAGTGATTGGATACCTAGAATTAAATTCCTATATAGATACTAAAAGTCGATGTGGATTTAGAACAAAGGAACCTTGGAGTAATAACTCTAAGAAGGTGTGTCAGGTATGATTCAGTGTAACCCGGTACATGACAACGGGCCTTGTCGGGCACCTGGATTGACACTCATGGGGGATATTATTTGGGAATTAAAAAACTCTTCACAAACCACCATAAAGAGTTTAAGTAGAAGATGTATTTAAATAACCTAGTATAACCATGAGGTTGCACATTTTAAGGAAGTTTTTATAATTTAGACATCCTATATGTAATTGTTTTCCATAATTATGTGGGTTTCCACTTTGATAAGTGTTATTCACAATATTATTTGTAGTTTTAGACAGTGGTGGGAACCCGAAGGATATGGGTTAATGTTGAATGTGATGGAAAATTTGCTGATGAATAGTCAAATGAGATGATCAATGGACTGAAGGATGTTGTGATCAAGCATAGTTTCTTTTTAAAGAAGATAATCAATAGTGTGTTCCTTAACAAACTCTTAGACTCACTAAATAAGAGAAGGAAGTTTTTCATTGAGATTTCAGTTAATACTGACCATTGAGGAGAGGAGATTTAGTTCCCTTTGTGTCTGGAATGTGGAAAGAATCACCCAAATGAATGTATTATAGGAATAACAAGATGATTTGACTGTGAAAAAGGGCACAAAGCATGTGACTGTAAAAGTGAAATGAAGGGTTTAGTTATTGAAATGGATGTGAATATTTTCCCCCTAATACATAATCAAATGTCAAATTATTTATGTGGGGAATGAATAGTCATCATTAAAATTGATGTCTTAAGTTGAAATGTCCTAAAGAGAACCATCAAAGTGGTACGAGTAAGGGTTATATTGGTGATGGTGATGAGTCTACAGATTAAATGTCAATGTAATTAGTTATTATGAAATAATATGAGGTATAATTCTTACAGATTATGGATGAAGTGGAATAATCAAATTTTAAATATATTTCATTTCAATATTTTTGGTATATGAATGGTGAAATATATATGGATTTTTCAGTTTATGTTTTTTACTAAGGATTTAGAATATTATATTGAAGGTTTATGATATACAGGAAAAGTGATTTAATGATATGGTGATATTTTGTCTAAGGGAAGGTAACCCTTAATTATATCCAGATATAGATAAAATTTTGCTTATCTTGGATAAATAAATGATTTTTTTGGATAAAGTAAATTAGATAGTATCAATTAATATAGAAACAATTAAGGATTTTTGAAAAAGTGGTATATGTTATCAGGGTGTAAGTTTATATCTTTTTGAATTTAAAGAATATGTACATTAATATTTTAAATATGGAAAAATTCAGGTTTTATAAAAGGATCTATGGTAATTATAGTTATTACCATGTTTCAAGAGGATTTACGTTGAGTGTATTCAAAATTATGGATGTGAAAATCAAGAGATACTTTATGATATACGGGGGATCAATGACAAGTCAATTTCATGACTTTATTTCTAAAATTTTGGATTTTAATATTTTAGAAGGGTTATAATGTTAATTATTTATGAAAATGTTATGTTAAAATTTAGAGAACGTATTAATTTATTGAGGCTGTATTGAAAACATTAGTCAAAAGGACATTTAGTGATTAACATTATTTCAAGAATTCCCATTATAATTATTTTAGAAATTTTATTATTTGGGTTTTATAAAATGACATCATGTTTGTCAAGTAACAACTAATAAAGTCTAGAAAGGTCATGGGTCTTGAAACAATGATTGAATGATTATAGGGGTTTCACACCTACCACCAACCAAGGTGATTTCTACGTTAATGTTTAATTAGTTTTTATGAATAAATATTATTGATTAAACATTAGTGTTACTTTATTGGTTTATAGATTAATGTACTAATGATATTTATTTTCATTAATATTTAGATACAAATAGTTAGACATTTTTATATTTTATAGGACTTAATATATATTAAAAGTTTATTTTAGTTCTTTAGGTTTCAAGGTTAATTTCTAGACATCTACTTCATGAAGTAATTTATGTATTAGAAAATGATCAAAGAAGAACCAAAGAATAAATTTCTTTTATAGAAATATATTAATAATATTCTCTTATACTATTGGTCAATAAAATAATTACTCAACCTTAGTAAAATTATGAAAAAATGCAGTCTTAATTCCTTAATTTTGTTTGTCGAAGAGATGGCCTTTTAAATCATCAAAGATTTATGACGTTGAGGCCCTCAAATTTTCATTGATAAATCACTTGTTTATGAATTATAACCTCAAGCACTCCCAATAAATATTTACACATTTCATTCAAGTCCATTTCTTCATATTCCACCTATGTTCTCCTATATGGGAATCTGGTTATGTGTTACATTGGATAATCACAATGGATCCAAATATCCAGTTTTAACATATTTTTTGGTGTTCACTTATATGATGTGTTTTTCTATGAAAAGAAATTTTAGGTATCAATCCTTTGATAACCTAGAATAATTTTGAGGTAGAAATATATTTTTAAGGGGGTAGAATGTAACACCCCATGATTTTATTAATTTTTTTGAATTAATTTAATCTTATTTATATTTATCATTTCACACAATCCTAAAGATAATTTATTTTATACTAAAGAACTATTCTTGGATTACATTATACAAAAAAATAATCTAATCATGCACTACACACTACATAAATTTTATCTTTCTCTACCTATAACACTGAGATTTAATTACATTACACAAAATATTGACTTTTATCGATGGCATGCGTAACATGCAAGACCAATTGTTACCGAATAATAATATATTATGAAAATATTATTATTTAATAAGATATAACATAGATGGTAAATTTATGATTATAATATTGAATAACATATGAATTTATATATTTTAATTCACTAGTTTCCTATTAATTAGAGATTAATATAGAAACCAAATGATTATAAAGTGAATGATTTTATAAAAGCCTATTTTTATGTGAAAAAGTTGATTTATAATCATAAGTTAAATTTATTAAAACAAGTGAATTATATTAATTAATATTATATATTATATATTTCAAAAAATATTTTTTATATTAATATAATAGATTTGATAATAACAAGATAAGAACAAACAAAATATTACCCAAAAATCATATATTTTAATAAAAGAATCTTTACAACCTTTTAGTGGATATCATATTTTAAATATAAAATTTGGAACTTTTATAAACATCATATGTAAAAATAAACCTCATCTTGGAAATAGAAACATAAAAATTATCTTAGGGTGAATTTTTTGGTATGTTTATGTGAACATTTTATTTTTTAATGAATAGTAAAAAATAAAGAAATTTAATTCAAAAACAGATTTTCATCTAATTTATTTAATGAGTTAGTATATATTTATAATCTCTTATAATGTTTATTTAGATTAAATTTATATTAATTAATAAAATTTAGGTTATTGGAATCAATTTCACATTGAAATTTAATATAAAATCATAGCAATCTTTTGGAAGTTTTTACTTAAAAAACCTACATTATCATTATATCTACGGTATTAAATTTAAATTAATTTTCTCTTACGAAGTGATATTAATTTGGAAAAATTGCTTACATTTTTTGATTTAGAATAATTTATAATGTCTAATATGGAAAAATTTTATTTTTAACAGAAAAATTAATAAAGGTAACTAAAATTAATTAAAAGGATTAAGGTAAAATTAAGCTTAATATGGGAATAATAATTAACATGTAGGGACCAAATGACTGATCCAATTGTCCAAAAAACAATTTTATGAAAATTATTTGTCCATTTAAATTCCATTATCTAGTTTTTTTGGAAGACTTTTTAATGTAAAATCATCGGTACATGTAAATTGTTTTCAAAAATACAAATTGAGTTTTTTTCCTCCCCTATAAAAGGTCACCACCTACCTCCCCCCTTCTTCATACCTCTCTAACAATTTAGGTTCGAACATGATCTACAAAATACATCCCCAAAAATAGCTAATTTATTCCATGAATTCTCCATTTGGGCTTGAATAAATCCAATGAATCCTTATAGTGAAAACAAAATGGAGTACCCAAAGAAGAGGTAACATCCTTCTTCAAGCTTCTTTATCTTATTTTCAGTATCCACCACTGAAAAATACTTATTCCATGATTATAAAAAACTAAAGTATCCTAAATATAAGGAGATGTTTTTTTGGTAAGGTTTAGACATAAACTAACACACACTACAATATAATGGGTAACAAACATACGATTTAAGTGTACAACCAACTACCTTCTGACGAAATGATGATTGTTCGTTTCTGCTTTACCACCTTTATTGGTTGGTAATAATAGGGGAAATTATATTTATATATGATATATATCTTACTTATTATGTTTTTAATTTTATTAATTTTTTTTACAACTCATATCTTTATATTTTCCAATTTCTATAAATACGATAATGTCAATTGAGGAAGTGCGGACTACAACCCCGTTGAAGGAATGTGATTAATTCTCACACTAAGTGAAATATACTAAGGATGTTTTAGTGAAATTATATGATATATATGACATATTAATTCAAATTAAATTAAATTATATAAATATATTTCATTTTATTTGTTTCATTCTATATGACAATAAAACAAAAACAACATTGATATGTATATACCTCTTATCATCTCCATGAACAGGTTATTACCTTTAGTACTTATTTATTATATAGATTATTAAAATATGAATATAATGAATATTCATGAAATTTATAAATTATTTAACCTTCTATAATTTATTATATATTTATAAGGACCAATGATATAACCAATTAGGACACATACAAAAAACAAAGTGAATATTACCTGAAGCATAACCTTAACAAGAAATTGTTCACATGTGGGTAACATAAAGTATTAATAAAACCATATATTGTATTATATATAATAATATGAATCTTTTATAGATATATAATAAACTTATATTTATTATACATTATGTTTCCTGTGAGTATGATAAGAGTCAAGACACGATGTAAGGGAATTTCATCTCACTTTTTATTCATGTGAGATACATGATTTATTCCCTATCTATTTATTTTTTTGAGGTCTGTATAATAACCACGGATGTATTATAAGATTATTATACTTAAAGTTATTGGTATTTAATTATCCATTATATAATCCTTATTTCATGGGGATTATTTTTAAAATGTTAGCAAATCAGTAAAGTATTTTTTTCTCAAATTTCCTTCTTTGAGACACAAGTCATGTTATGCACCAAATTTTTTTCATGAGGTTTAAATATCAACAATGAAATGTTATATTCTGAATATAAATATTTTCTTGATATTTTTAGCTTAATTTAATTTATTTTTCTTACATGGGGAGTATGGTATACTGTTACCATGTGGTAAGATTTTATTGAAAAAATCTCATCGCTTTTTGAGATTGTTTATGATTACATTTCCATTGATGAAATATTACAATGAATATATTATTATCCATCTTAAATTTTATTCCACTATGGTTATTCATGAGATATTAATGTATTGTTACCATTTTCCCAATATTTGGTACGTAGTATAATTAAGAATGTTTTTTATGAATGTCCATCTTTACCTCTCTATTTAGTCGAAAATCTGTATTGTTTCGAAACAATGTTTTCTAAAAGGTCTGAAAAATATTACACTATTATCCTATGATAACTAAAATAAAATTTTACCCAAAATTTTCCCTTTAAATAATGTGGTTTTACGGAAAGAATATTATTTTTTTTTTGTTTGAGGCACTTTTCCAAAAATTTTACGGTTCCAAATTAATGTTCAGAATGTACAGATTTACCATCTATCATGAAAAAAATTAACATGATGATTCCTTAAAAAGATTAAAAATATACTTTTAAAAATAAAATCTATTATTAATATTCTTTAAATTTATTTCTAATGATTTATTCAATGAAAATGGTGTTAAAAAAAGTTTTATATTTACAATGTTGTTTTAAATGATTTTTAAAAATTTCATTATAATATTTCAAATGGTTGTTTTCAAAGAAAAGTATTTCAATGATTTTTAATTTTCATTATATGTTGTCAATTTAATTTTAATTGTAATTTTTTTCAAAGTTTCTTCATGTTTAATTTATACTTCTTCAAGGAAAATGATTTTCAAAATGTTATCAAGATTCTTTTATAAGATTTCTCGGAAAATAGTTATAAAAATGTTTTCAAGAATCTTTCATATTCTTTTAATGAAAATGGGTTTCAAAATGATTGCACACTTCTCTGATAATTTTTCATTTAATTTTTTTTTCAAAAATATTTCATGAATTATTTATATGTTTTTAATATCTTTTCAATAATATTTTCAATGGATTTATGTTTTAAAAATCATTTCTCAAAGTACAAAGGATATTTTCGTCAATACATGATTTTAAAGGATCATACAAAATTATCTAAGATGAAATAAATTGATGTCAATAATTATTTTCTAGGAAATGATATTAATTTTCTATTCACATTCTCTCTCTTAATGGTTTATATTTTGAGGAACTTATATTTAGGAATCCCATTTCTCATTTAGGGGTTATATATTTATGAAACTCGTTTCTCTATAATGGTTGATATGCTTTCTAAACACACTTATTTTCATGGTTTATGATTTTGATAAGATTATTATGAAAATTATTTATTTTTCAATATGTTATTATGTGATTATGTTTTTATGGATCCCATTTAATTTCATTGTTTATGATAAGATGTTTTACGATTTTTGGGCACATGTATGTACGATTTCATTATGAGATAGGTGGGATATATATCTCCTTCTAATGAATTGGTGGAAGATTTATATCTCATGAAATAAACTAATATGATATTGGGAGTGAAACTTGAATTCTAATATTTACATGGGAGTGAACCATAACTACCATGTTGGTATGAGGAGTGAACTCATGATACTAATATGACCATCCATTACTACCAATATTATAAGACGAGTGAACTCATGCTATTAAGATGGCCATGAGAGTGAACCATGACTACCAAGATTGTATGAGGAGTGAAATCATGCTAATAAAATGGCCATGATAGTGAACTATGTCTATCAAGGTGGTATAAGGAGGGAACCTATGCAGCTAATATGGGTTCAACAACAATGCCTTGACTACTATAGAAATCATTTAGATGCTTGTGTGTGAGCCAAAATTCCATATCTTATTCAAATGTTAATATTTCATGGATTATATTATTTATTACCTTATTTTTCAAGTCTTATGAACTTCTAAGATTTACTCCTTGATTCATGTTTAAGATCTTTGATATGCATGGTATGATATTCGAATGTTATGATCACATTCTCACACCCCTATGATAATGTTTATGCTTAAAAGTCTCCCTTGTTTACCCTTATAGAGCATCTAATCTCACCCCTTTTTTAGGATCTATTCCCCATGTTATGAAGATATTAATTATGTTTGATATATCTAATAAGGTTGTTAGTTTAGAGGAACTTAGTGAGAGATAATAAAGATCACTTATGTACTGGTGTTTATGTTTCCATGTTTCTAAAGGAACTAGACCAGTACGATCTTTGAGAATATATTTGTATAATGTTTTATGATTTCTAAAAAAGTTATCAAATTTTTATTTATGTCACGTGAGGGTCTCTATATTTATTAGCCCCACCCTTAATAAATTTCATGTAAAGAGTGAATGAATCACATCACCTCGCAAGGTGATAGTCTGCTGTACACATAAGCAACATTATCATATTCCCAAAAAATAGAGATCATGATGTTATAAGCTATATAAAAAATTCAATAATCATATTTAAATCATAAATATAGTATATAATCAATTAATCCATCATTATTTTCAACTGTGAAAGGTGGTAATGTAAAAAACGAATGACATCAGTTTGGGATGTGGTAGTCCTCCGTACACACGAATGATGATTTTATAACCTATTTTATGGAAATAGAGATGGTTATAGGACATTAAATTATCATAAAAACATATATTTTTAGGGAATATATTTAGGTTTTTATATAATCATTTAACTATAACAATTAAAAAACGTGGAGGATGAAATAAAACAAAATACTCATTGATGAAGGTTACCTCTTCTTGGGGTATCCTCCTAAGGTTTTCACTAAAATCCTTCCTCAGTTAGATTTATGTACAAAATAAGGATTTTAGGATGAGTGCATCGATTTTTTTAAGTGATTTCATAATGTTTTGTATGAACCCAAGAGGTTTGATGGTGTGAAGAATAGGGGAAAGGTTGTGACCATTTATAAGTTAGGAAGAGGACACACTTGGTTTTTTTTGAAAAGAAATAAGTACTCCCAAATTTTTTATAAGTCACAATGGTAAAAATAGGCTATTGTTAAACCATATAGTCACAATTTTCGAAATATATCTTTCCAATAGTTTTCATACAAGTGTATTGGTCATTTTTACCCTTATCTTTTTTGTTTAACAACCAGTAAAATCATTTTTAACTTAGTCGTGATAGTTAATTTTTACTAAAATTACTATTCATTTTGTTCAAAAATTAATGAGATGTTATTATAAATTATAAATTATGAATATTAAAATTAATGAATAATTTTTAAAAAATTCCATATACATAAGTGAAAATTTTAATTTAATATTAATCAACAGACGTAATGAGAAAGCTCGTTTTTAAAGATAAGAACTTCAGAACTACGAAATGATATTAATTCAAAATTAAATATTAAATTGATTAAAATTATTAAAATTATATTAATGTATATATAATTGAAAACATTTTTCGTTAAAACAAATCAATAATAAAATAACATTGAAAATAATTTTAATTAAAATGCAGTTTGTAAATTATAATTTAGCATTATTACCATTCATCAAAATATAATACTTTTTAGAAAAAAAAAATTTAATATAATATAATTATGAAATAGTGATTTAAAAAATTATTTTTTATTTTCTAAAATTTATTTTCTAAAATTTCAAAATATAAATTTTATTATAAGTGTGCAATAAGGCGAAAAAACACCTTTTTAGAAACAATATTGTCTAAATAATAAAATTAGATTTATTCTTATTTCATATCTTGAAATCATAAAAGGTGAATTTCCAACATTTTGTTGAATAGATAATATATAAATTACATTAATTTAATTAAACAAAATTTATTTGGTTAATTTATTTATATAAAAAATGCTTTTTTGCTTATAAATTGTTTTTTAGAGAAATATTTACTTTTATATTCAAGAATGTTTTATTTTGATTTATAATTAATTTTTCACCTAATAATTAATTTTCTATGAAATTTTATACCATTTTTCATAATATTTTAAATTTTATTTCTAACCTCTATTCCAGCTGCTAGGTGACAACTATCATATTAAATAATAATATTTTAATAATATGTCATGTTTCGTTTAAACATAGTGTGGAGTGTAATGAATGTTAAGATTGGTGTTGTGTATAATGCATGAAAAATAATGAATTATGTGTAACATAATATAAAAGTAGTGTTCTATGTAAATACAAAAAATTAAATGATTAAATTATTTTGAAAAAAATAGTTCATAAAATTATGGTGGCTACATTATTCATGTAGATCATCATCCAAAGCCTCCAGATTCATGCACTAGTTAGCATAATGCACATACCCCGTGAATTTCAATCTTAAGAGTGTGTTTTGTGAATTAGTTTTAAAACTATATTACAACATTGTATGTAACAACCTCTTTATCACGTTTTAACATTTATTGGTTTCATAAATAACCCTTATACATTTAAATAACCCCATGGTTCTATTCAATCAATTCAATTTATGTTTCATTAGATATTTTTGGCATATATGTGACGAGAATGTATTTCATCCATTTGACTTATTTGAGTTTTCACGAGAATAAATCTTCCATTTCATATTATTTTTTTTAAAATATGATGGGGATCCCACTCAATTGAAACAAAAATAATGAAATACACTTTTGAAAAATGGGGTAATATGTAAACCATTACAATAAGAATGGAAGATGCCAATAAACATACACAAAGGATGGACATAGTGATTAACAGAGAGAAGGTGAAAAAAATAAGGAAAGAGTTTCATCTCCCCCTAAAAGACTGTGTGACAATGCTATTGGTCAAAGTGGAGTGTCGCCCCCCACCAAGATGTTGTGCCATGATGGAGGCATAACAAGGAAGTGCATTCCTCCTATACTCATAAAATATGGAGGGAGAACCAGACGATATGCGCCAACACATCTATCTCTCTTTTAATTCCCCCACACGACAATGCTAGTTAAGAAATGACAGTAAGTCACCAGATGCAACACAACTTAAGACCTATAACACGATACAAAATCAAGGAAGGCACCCATAAGATAAACAAGGATAGATGGCTAGATGATGGGTTTCAACACACCCATCACTCTTTTGATGCCACCCTCTAAGTAGTACAAACTTGCACTGTATGTAAATGTGATTAAACAAAATTTCCAACCCTTAATGCCATCAACAATCCATCAACCACACAAAAAAACCAAAGTGAAAAGCCAAAAAATCATTAAAAATTAAATCATACCTTACATGAGAATTCATCAATCCATTTTGACATTGGTCAAATAGTTCCAAGAGGACCAACCATGATTAGTCACAAATATAACTTCCAAGGTTTCTAATGACCACCAGTGCATCTGAAAAGAAACAACATGATATAGATCCACAATCACTAGATGGTGCCATCTACCACTAGGATACCATCTTCATCACCCGAGGGTATTTTTGGGTGAACAGTACAAAATGAATGACCTTCACCCTCATTAGATCGCCGCTGAACCCCCCACATGAGGGTAGATCAATCATTAGATGCCCAGATTAGAACCGGGGAAGTGGAAACCCAACAAAGCTACAATCACAGACCTCTCTACCACACTGCCAACAAGGTCACTAGAAGAGGTCCCCCTGCAACAATCGAACCTAGCCAGAGGAATCTGATTAAAATGACCTGAGAGCGTGGAGGTGCTAGACCCCAAAACTATTGAAGAGAGTAAACGGACACGGTGAAAGGGATATGATGTTCCAAAACAGTGAAGGACGCAGATGTAGAATTCATGGAGACTGAGAGGGATGATGATGAAACATGTGAGAGACATGAAAAAACCAAGCCCTTGAAGATGAAGATGACACATCAGATACCAAAAAAGAGATCCACACCATTCATCATACCATTGCTGTCCGGAGAGTGTAGCACTAGAGACCACCGCATGACCCCAACCATCATCCGAAAACACCGCCGCAAACTACAACATACCACCAGATGAACCGTCATCTCTTGTGAACACAAAAGGTGGTCAAATCAGGTAGAGGGAGCACATATTAAGAAAATATCTAGGAATGTTAATAAGGATAATGTTGAAAAAAATTATAAATCAAGAAAAAACTAATCAGATGGAGGAAACACTAAAGAAAATAGAGAATCCACTGTTAAGGACGATTAGTGTCTCATATCAGTAGAGTAACAAAAAAATTAGCCCAAAACCAAAGAGGATAATTCCTGTTTGTAGAAGAGGAATGACGAGAAACCCAAGTTCTCCTAGAGTGGTCGAATGGTAGTGTGAAAAACTATACTTCTTCTTCAATTTATTATTTAAACCATACGAATGATGGGAATATCTAATTTACATTTCTACATTGACATCACATTGATCAATTTCCCCATAGCTACTATATTAAAATATATTTTACTGTATTCATAGAATTGGTTTTGAGTGACCAATGAATAAACCAATTTTTCTTCCACGGATGATGATTAAACTTGAGGAACACCTTTTAAATCTTTTAAATGTTTACTCATACGTACCGATGGATTCATCATTCATCATTTTAATCTTAAGAAACTCATCATCTATTTTATTATATATTACATGAAGAAAGTTCTTATTAAACAATTTCTTATTAAACTCACCCCATTCCATTAAAATAATTTTTTTCCTATTACATTGTATTATTAATAAGATTCCACCATTAATTTTCTTGACATTATAATTGATAAATGTATAGGACAATTCTTATCAAGTTATATACACTAGAGAACAAAAAATATTTTCCAATTGGTATTAATCCATCTCTAAATGACTAGTTGATTAGAAGGCCAACTAAAAGAAGGTGGATGTTTCCACATGAAAGAATCAATAGTATATTGTTCCCTCCATTAATCATTGAGAAGCTCAATATGATTCATGGACTAAGAAATTCATGTGAGAATCGCAACAAGATTCTCTTTTCAATCTCCATATACATTGAGTTACATAGTAGGACAATAATTGCAATTTTTATCAAATTCAATTTTATCAAGATTCATTATTCTTACAACTATTAAATAAAACAACAAGTTTTACTGAACTAATCATATTACAATATTTAGAGTGAATAATGATATAATAATGAGAAATCATCCACATGATGTCTAAGTCATGATTCCTTTTTTTCAATTTATAGCATATTATTTTAACATAGTTCATACATTGTCATTATATAATCAAATAATTTATAATGGGTGGTACATAAAAATTCAATTGACCCAATCATGTATCATTGGGGTGTCAAACTAGGTGCACAGTAAGTTCCCATTCACCATACACCAGAATGATGGTCATGATATACATGACACACACATTTGAGTTATTTAAACTAGATGTATGTATTTCAAAACCACATCCACTTATAGTATCCACACTTGGATTTATTTATATGAAAACCAAATAATATAAACCTTAAAAAAACTTTTAGATGTTATCCAATACTTAGAATTATCCATAGTAATTTTACTACAATTATCTGATCTCAATATCCATAAATAACCAAACCACATTATGATACAAATTGACCTGACTAAGCCTTTCATACATAAATATTACTTACTTTATAGGAATATCCAACACATATAAAAATATTAAATTCCCCAGAACCGTAATAGTTTAGTTTACTTGGTGAATAGACTGATAAACATCTTATTTTGGTACTATATTCATCATCTCTAACATCACTAGTTACAAAAGGTACCCTTTTATAATAATTTTGCGTATTTAACATATTCATAATGATATAAATGTTAAAACCTAACATGGTTGAGTTTAGATGCCCAATAATGATATACGCGGAAGCTATCAATGAATGATTATATGTGAAAATTTCACGCGTATAAGGTTATGGGAAGATGATATTATAAATTTAAAATCATAGATAGTAATTCAAAGATGATAGTCGTGAGTCATGTAATAAAACATTAGCATGTCACAATGTTGGGAAATTATAAAAAACTAATCTTTATCTATGAGTTCAAATCACAATAATAAAAAATGTCATAAGAGTTTGGAGTTATCAAAGGCATAGAAAATATATCATATATCAAATATCAAAGTTAACTACCAAGACCATTATATCATAGTCAATCAATAATCAACACCTATTTCTCAGATCATAGCTAACTAGACATCACCACTTGTTTCCCATAACATATTGGATCAGTCAACACCACAATTTTCCTATATTATATCGATCACATAAACTTGTTCTCTATAATTATCTCATGAGATATAAGGCCTTACCCAATTTGTTGGAGGTATATAACAAACACGACGTCAGGTAAATAAAAACAAATATAAGTGTGATGAAAGATCAGAAACCAATCAACATTTCATTATATCATAACCTATTAGAAAATATGTTTTATAAATATCTCATAAAAAATTAGTTATCCCATGAGAAAGAAATATGTTTTATAGAATCAACCTCATAATATATTTTACACATGGGAATGAAATCGGTTTCATATAATCATCATCATGATAATCAATATAAATAAATTGAATTGTATCATAATTCCTGAACCAAAAATTAATCATAATAATCAGTAAAGGATGATGGCATAGAAGAAAAAAACCTAAATAGACCATTCAAACATTTCTTTGAAAAAAATGATAAAATATATTTTTTCCTTTGATTTCATATTAACTAAAAGTTTCCAAAACATTGAGAAAATAATTTTATTTTAATATATTCAAGGAAAACTGCAACATAATATTCAAAAAAATCATAATAGTGGAATTTGTTTTCAGTCCATATCCATTGAAAGAAAAAATTCCTTTCACACTTTTGTAAAAATTTAAAAAACTACAGGTTTGGAAAATTTATAGTGGGATTAATTTTTAATCCTTTGATATTAATGTTAAGGGTTGTAAAAATTACCTTTTAAAAATATTTTATTTATAATAAATATAATTTATAAAAAAATTAAAAGGGTGTGGACATGGAAGAAAATGTTCATTGACCAAAGAGGAAATACTGTCAAATTTTCAATAAAATCATTTTTTCAATGAATTTAAGATCCAAATGGAGAAACATGGAATTGATACATTTAAAATCTAGGAATAAATAGAGGAGTAGAAAACATATGGGGTTTAAGGTTTAATAACTATATAATTTCCTTCAATGGAAATTTAGTATAGATAGTCCAAAAACGAAATGAGGTTGTAACATAAATCCTTACCTCAAGTATCATCTTGCATCATAAGAATTGAAAAACCATATATAATAAGTATATATTTATTATATATAAATTCAAGAACCATAATCACATATATAATACAATATATGCTTTAATTATAAAATATCATCACCTGTTTATTAATAATTATTTATTTAAATCCCTATTCTAATTGATATATACTTAATTTTCAAGAATGGGTATGTTTAGAAGACCTAAACCTTATAGTTTTTCCATGTTTCAATCATTTGGAAAATTCAAATCATTTCTATAGTATCATATGTAATCATTATATACACTTTTATTACACTTTATAAAAAGTTGCGATGAAAATTGAGTTACATCAATTTGTGGAGAATGTAATTCATATGTACGTATGAGTGACAATTCCACTTTTTAATGTATGGAAATATAGAAAATTAAATATTAAATAACCTTTATAGAACTATAATAATATAAACAATATTTAATAAATCCATCAATATAACCATAAATGTAAAGTGGTGATAAAAAATGAAACACATCACTTAGTGGAGGTGGTAGTCCACATATATGCACCAGTGATTTTCAATTTTTTAAAAATGATTGGAATTGAGGGAGAAAATAGTTTTTTAGTCATGATAATAATAATTACATATAATGAAGATACTAAATCTATCATGAACTGACATGTACAACCCACTTAAATGGTACTAGAATAAATCCTAACATGGATCAAAGGTAATTCCTATTCCTTATTGGTTATAGACTATTTCCTAGTCACCAAGAAATATCTAGTGGGAATTACTTCACCACAAGGATAACCAATCAAATGAAAATAGAAAGTTGAAACCATAATAAATCCATATTATAGTAAAATTATCAAGAGATAAACTCTATAAGGTAGTTGAAAAAAATCAAACATCTCAACTTAATGAAAACCTCACCGCAATATATTTTTCATATAGGTGTAAGACACACTACACCTATCATGGCCAACTCCCAAGGATCCTTTAATGTCCTGAACCGTGTTCCAAATTTCAGTTACCCATCTGGTTGTTTATGTGAAATCAGGTGTGCCTCCCCATATGCCATAGTATAAGGCACCAGCCTTAAACCTTACTTAATCTTGAGTTATTACAAGATTACACATTGAGGATCTTTTCAGGTTTAGAGTTTTAGAGAATTAGATCATAAAACTTGCATTACATTCAACATTTAAACAAAGTGGTTACATAAAATATAGTATTCATTTTTTCCCATCAACGAAAACATATTTAAAAATAAAACATGGATTCTTTCTTGACACTTCATTGACACTATCATCATATCCTGTACCATTCCATTGACATGTGAAGAACATTTCAAAAAAAAATGTGATGAGCATAAAAAGCTCAGTAAGGGTTATAAAAATATGGAAAAGACACATGAGTTCATATATACATAATAATGAAATCATACTTTAACCATAAAACATAAGCACTTTAACATACCTCATCAAATCATGAATAAATCATAGAAATCATAAGACATAAAGGTAACTTGAGGCATTCATAACATTCTTATGTAGGGAGTAACCCTCTTGGTTACGTTTGGAATACCTATCATAGTATATTCCCTAAATCTCTTCAGAGAAACCTTAACGTTTCACTCCTTCGCGTTACCCAATGCATTGGAGAGCTATATCGGGCTCATCCGCCCTTAGTTTATCACGGAACCACCCGTCTTCATAATAATGCCCAAGAACCTCAACATAATCGTATCACATAAAACATGCATAAAGGAAACATAACATTTCCACCTTTCAATAATAAGATATCAATACAACACATTGATATAAAAACATTATGAAAACCATTTTCAATACCAAATTAAAATAAAAGTAAAACATGGTATTTATTTTTCTTTTAAAAAAAAGGTATGGCTTGGAGAGGAAGCCAAAACTCAAATAATGGTCACGGCGGAGGAGAAGTCGTTGTCGCCGCATAGGTACGACAAAAACATTCCCTTTTGTCGTTTAGTAAACACTTCGTATAAAAAAGATTCCTTTTTAATAAACGTAAAATTCAAAGGGGTTTATACACCGTATAAAAGAAGGTTCTGTATAAAACAAAATATTCTTCAATTAAAGGAGATTGAGACGAAGTCCCATACAAAGACGATATCCTTGGATTAAGGATAAATCAGTTACATAATTATGTGTGACAAACGAATACACCAAATATAAGTGGATATTAAGTGTAAAACAATCATAGGTTATTCACACATATTCATAGAACGACATATTCAAAGAGTAAAAGCTTATTCTAAAGAATCAAATTTGGGTTAAGAAGTCCCCTTTCAAAAATTTGACAGCATTAAGGTGTCACTACAAAATTTAAAAAATGAGTTGATGAGAGATAAAAAGGGTATCTAATCACATGGAAATAAAATTTAAATCAATAATGATATAGAAGAACATATCCCAACATAATATTATGTGAATTAAAAGACATAACAAAAGAAGTCTTTTAAAAAGAGGAGGGTGAAATGTTCCCTTACCGACATGGGTATCTTTCGAAACATACACCCCGTGAAAGAAAGACAAAACATCAATGATGTAAATACTCATAATTGAAAGTATATTACACAATGAGTAAAACAATGGGCAGTACATACACCACTAAAAGGAAATTTTTTCAAATGTAGCATAAATCCCACGGGAATAAAAGTGAGATGAAAAATCCGTTACGAAAACTCAGCAGCCTAATGGGGCCACATAAAACTCCCAAAAATGGATTGATGACATCAAATAGGGTATCTCATAATATTGAAATAAAATGTACAGTAAGAGGAATATAATAGAACACCCCCCAACATAACCAATAGGAGCTTAAACAAAGTGACATAACAAGAGTACTTAAAAATAAAGAGAGAGGTTAGATCTCTTACAAAAATTCGGCAGCCTAGCGACGCTACTCAAAACTTCAAAAATGGATTGATGAGAGAGAATAGGGTCTCTCATCATATGAAAATAAAAATTACAGTAAGAGTAATATAAAATAACATCCCAATATCATGAAATATGAGCTTTAAAAGGAATGACATAAAAGAGTGTACTTAAAAAGAAAGAGAGGAGTAGGATCCCTTTCCTCAAGTCTGACTTCTCTTGTTCGTTTCTTTATATTCCTGAATAATAAACTTTGGTCAATTTATAATTGCCTAAGGACCTCCATTAAAGATTATTATTCAGTTCATATCACATATTATAATGTTATAAGAATTTTTTAATAATGTTAGTTCATATCAGACGTTTTTGCCGATGTTTGGTACATGAGTCAAAAATGAACATGGTTGAAAAATGATTTCCCATGTAGTTATAAGTAAATAATTTCTAGAATATTATTAATGATTAAAATATCATATATATTCAGTACATATTCATCTTATACTATTCCATATCATTTAGAGATAAAAAACGAATAACACCGTTGATGGAGACGGTAGGTCGTACGTACGCATGAACGCTACTTTCATTATTTTTTCATATTAATGGAATTAAAAATAAATGATATATATATATATTATAATTCCAGTATAATATATATGTTATATAGGTCACATATGTTCATTAATTTCATTCTTTAAACATTCCATGTATTGCATGTACAAGTCACATCACTTGAGGTGGCGGTAGTCCACACTTCCTCATATGAAATTATCGTATTTACACAACATGAAAAGAATAAAGGGATGTTTTAAATATAATATAAAGAAGCATATATTAAACATAAATACCATATATATCATATATAAAATACAGTGACATCATAATGGCCACCTTTAAAGTTGTTAAAAGAATATTGAACAATCATCATTTCGTGAGGCAGAAAATCGCCAACCACAGAAACAGTATGTTCTTTAACCATTAGACGAAGGTGTGTGTAAGTGTAGCTCAAATACTTCTTATAACAAAATACTAGTATATTTAAGACACTGGAGTTGTTACAAAAGAAATTATTTATAAGAGTTTAGGGGGTTGGAGAAGCAAAATAATACAAAAGGACTCAAGTGAAGACATTACCTTAAAATCGGGTAACTCCCTTTGGTTAGAGATCAAAGGCTTCCTTGGGAAGAAATATGCCCAAAGTGAGGCTCCAATGAGTTATATAAGGATGTGGAGATAAAAAATGGGCAGGGTGTGGCCGATCCAAAGGGTTTGAAAGTGTGGGTAAGGATGTAGAGGTGGGGGCCTTTTATAAGAGGAGAGGAGGGGCACTCTTGCAAAATAAAGAAATGTTACTTTATTTTAGAATGAGTTTCGGATTTTAATGGTCACACATTGATGTGTTTTGAGGATAAGGTGATAAGGGTTCTAAATCCACCCATCCAATAGGTTTTGGACATGTTTAGGTCTTAGATTTTACATTATCTTTCCATTTTATTTAAATCGTTAAATAATGAGGTCATCGTTGCATCATCATGATGTCATAAATAATTTAATTTATTCAATGTCTAAAAATTATAAAAAAACCACTATGATGTAGGAAATATTCTTATAGTTTCAATGAATATTTATAGTAAAAAATTTGACTTGTATAACCCCATGTAAATATTGTTTTTGTTAAACAACTCATGTTTGTGTCATTTTAATTTTAACATTAAATAAAAAAGAATTTATGTCATTTTCCAACCAAAGTGGCTCCATGGTACCACAAGTTGACCCATGGATTTTATTGGTCGTCCATGACTCATCCAATGAGGGTAGTACATGTGTCTAGGTCATTTCATTTTATTAAATCATTATTCTTACCTTAAACTACACTAATTACCTCTAAACGCAATTAAAAACTTAATAAGTTACTATTCACCAAAAAATTATTTTAATCCCATCGAACCACATTTTACTTCTTAATTACAACCATGTATGTTGGATTTTTGAAATTAAAAACACAATGATGGAAAAATTTCATTTAAATGGAAAATCAGTTTTTATAAGTACCACTTAGTGGTTTCACTATTCATCAAAAATTGAAGTTTTTCAGAA
Source organism: Viscum album (assembly GCA_963277665.1). Classification (NCBI taxonomy): domain Eukaryota; kingdom Viridiplantae; phylum Streptophyta; class Magnoliopsida; order Santalales; family Viscaceae; genus Viscum; species Viscum album. Next base: position 2,099,819,624 of record OY728150.1, read on the forward strand.
AATTACAAAAAATTCACCCTAAGCTATATTTGATATTCCAAATTCAAAAATAATGTCTATTTTAAAAAATTCAAAACACATAAGTTTCATTAATTAATTTAATAATTAATTCCCGCTGTCAAAACAAATAGCGTGTTTTTATGAAACAAAATGTATCAAAAGATTGACACTAGTTTAAGTCCGATTTCAAAGTGAAATTAATTTCAATGACCACTATTGGATTAAATGGTAAAAAATATATTCTAATTTCACTTTAAAATCAATTCAAAATATAATCTATCATATAAATAAATTATATTAAAATGTGGTTTTGAATTGAAATACAACATTTTTCACTATTCATTACAAATTGAACTTTTTTGGAAAAATACCAAAAATTTACACAAAGTAAATTTTGATATCCCGATTCTAAAGAAGAATTTTATTTAGTCAAATATAACACATAAAATTGTCAAAAAGTGGATTTAAAAGAGGTTCGCCATCAAAAGGCGGTTTATCGACCTTTTAAAGAATATTAGAATGTTTACGCTTAAAATTAGATTCAGTCGCATTTTTAATCCTCTAACATTTATTGCAAAAAGTAAAAATATTTGACAAACATTTATAATCATTTTGTTGTTAGTTCTATTCATTCCTTCCATCACAACAGTTAGGTGTTAACTACCATTTAAAATAATATTATTTTATTATTAGAGTGCAACGTAAGATTCCCAAGAAACTCGTTATTGCATATTGGGTACGCCATCAAGCATAGCATCCCCTTGAAAGTAATTTTATTCACAAATATGGATAAATATAAAAATTTCATATTTTTTGTTTACCTGGGGTGTTACATCCTTCCCCACTTTTGGGAATTGTGTCCTCGCAATTTTAAAATTGAGCTTGGAAACATCCTTGAAAGTCCCACATCGGAACAAGAGTTGGTAAAACAATAACTTTAAAATAAAGAAAGATAAGTAAAGAGGTCACCCGAGATAACCCATACTAGGATTCCATGTAGGAAAACATGGACATGGAGGAGAAAACATAGGTTCATGTACTGATGGAGAGTTATAGAAAACATGTTTAGGAGAAAGTTAACCACAAGAAAGTCACAAACTTGTGATGGGTTAAACGGTATTCAATTCCCCAGTAGGAAAAGTTAATAGACAACATTTTTGTTTTATGTTACTTTTTATTGAGGAATTTATTCATAAGGAAACACAATCACTTATCATGTTTACTTTCAACTTTTATTAGATTCCTTACACAAACTCATATTTTCTCCAAAAGACGAGTATTTAGGAAGACTTGTTCACATTAAGAGTACTACAATCAACTTCTAGAGAATCACCTAATCCACAAAAGAGAAATATATGCTTCCCATGTCTTTAGACTTTAACCAAAACCAAAACCAAAAAGGTTGGTACAAGATCAGATAATCCAGAAAAGGATAACCCTTTATAAAAAGAAAATCTATTCTTAATCATTAAAATTTGTCCAACAAAACCCAAAGTTCAACGAGGACCATTCGATAAATAGTTTTTCCATAAAATTCTTCAAAGTAAACCAAACTACGATTGAAACCCCAATATTTGAAGGATTTAGTCACATAGTCTTCCAAGTTAAATCGTAACATTTATCTCCAAACAACATCAGTTTCTCTTAATGTCTCTTATTGAAAAGTAATTAACCTAATCACATATCCTCCATGATAGGTTAATAAATTTCCATAGATAACCCAAAATCAAATTACTCTTAATTAATAAAATCATCTAACTAAAAAGAATCATTCAAACTAACCAGGGACTTCATGTAGTCCAGTGGTAGGCGATAAATACCAGTCGTACTTTGGTTGTGGGTTCGATTCCCACAGATTTGTCCGACGCGACGTGTTATCATACGGTCTGCTTGTTGTACTTTTTATAAAACTCCAAAAATAACCCTAACATGTTTTAACCTCAATATATTCCTTATACCTCTCATTTTCATCCAAATTCGTTACGATCTCAACATCTTAATTCTTGAAGTCTTATTTCACCACCATTAGATAAAATAAAACCATTCCCAAAATGAATAACATCATACCTTGATCATGGGGTCCACTCTGTTTCATCGTCATCTTTCTCACATAGGTAGAAGTCCCATGCACTACAAAAATTATTTAGAGATCTTTCAAAATCATTTTCTTCCTCCATCCAAATACACCTTGTACAACATGGGTCATATGGGTGTTCACAGAAAAACAGTTTTGAAAAATAATCATGTATGACATATAATTCCAAAACATCAGATAAAACATGATTTCTATAAAATAGTCGGACATAATTTGAGTTGAAAATTTCTATTATTGGTCCTTTTAAAATACCATAAGTATGTGCTGAGAGAAAATATTTTAAAATAAAATATAAATAGGTTGCGCAAGGGTCTCCTTCCTCAGCACCATTTTTAAAATCATAATATGCTTCAAATTCTTGTGATAATGTATAATATTTGAAAATACCTTGATAATATTTACCTTTGTTGAAAATATGAGAATATTGTGAATATAGTATTTTTCTAAAAACAACCCATGATCCATGATGATAATGAGGTATAGTGGAGGTGTTTGATATATCAAACAACTTCTTGCAAGTGAGTTGTATTCTAGAAAAAGTTTCACAATCATCCGAACATGACTTTGCAATAATTATTGCAAGCATGTCATCAGGAAGAGATAAGAATGTAGTTTGTGATCCTTATACTTCCATTCGTAACCGACTTTACTTGACCTGAAAAAAGTTATAAAACACGGATTTAACTGAAATAGTAGATATAGGGACTAATCATGTGTCTAACAGAAACTCCTAATCCCTAAAGTTTTCTAAACCTACCTTTGATACAAACTATAAGGCACCAGCCTTAAACCTTACTTAATCTTGAGTTATTATAAGATTACACATTGAGGATCTTTTTAGGTTTAGAGTTTTAGAGAATTAGATCATAAAACTTACATTACATTCCACATTTAAACAAAGTGGCTACATAAAAGATAGTATTCATTTTTTCCCATCAACGGAAACATATTTAAAAATAAAACATGGATTCTTTCTTGACACTTCCTTTACACTATCATCATATCATGTATCATTCCCTTGAGCTGTGAAGAACCTTTCAAAAAAACTTGGGATGAGCATAAAAAGCTCAGTAAGGGTTATAAAAATATGGAAAAGAAACATGAGTTCATATATACATAAGAATGAAATCATACTTTACCCATAAAACATAATCACTTTAACATTCCTAATCAAATCATGAATAAATCATAGAAATCATAAGACATAAAGGTAACTTGAGGCATTCATAACATTCTTACATAGGGAGTAACCCTCTTGGTTACGTTTGGAATACCAATCAGAGTATATTCCCTAAATCTCTTCGGAAAAACTTTAACGTTTCACTCCTTCGCGTTACCCAATGCATTGGAGAGCTATATCGGGCTCACCCACCCTTAGTTTATCACGGAACCACCCGTCTTCATAATAATGTCCAAGAACCTCAACATAATCATATCACATAAAACATGCATAAAAGAAACATAACATTTCCACCTTTCAATCATAAGATATCAATACAACACATTGATATAAAAAAATTATGAAAACCATTTTCAATACCAAAATAAAAGAAAAGTAAAACATGGTATTTATTTTTCTTTTAAAAAAAAGGTATGGCTTGTAGAGGAAGCCGTAACTCAAATAATGGTCACGGTGCCGGAGAAGTCGTTGTCGCCGCATACGTACGAAAAAAACATTCCCTTTTGTCGTTTAGTAAAAAATTCGTATAAAAAAGATTCCTTTTGAATAAACATAAAAGTCAAAGGGGTTTATACACCGTATAAAAGAATGTTCTGTATAAAACAAAATATTCCTCAATGAAAGGAGATTGAGACGAAGACCCATACAAAGACTGTATCCTTTGATTAAGGATAAATCAGTTACATAATTATGTGTCACAAACGAATACACCAAATATAAGTTGATATTAAGTGTAAAACAATCAAAGGTTATTCACACATATTCATAGAATGACATATTCAAGGAGTACAATCTTATCCCAAAGAATCAAATTTAGGTTAAGAAGTTCCCTTGCACAAATTTGATAGCCTAACGTCGTCACTGCAAAATTCAGAAAATGAGTTGATGAGAGATAAAAAGGGTATCTCATCACATGGACATAAAATTTAAATCAATAAGGATATAGAAGAACATATCCCAACATAATATTATGTGAATTAAAAGACATAACAAAAGAATTATTTTAAAAAGAGGAGGGTGAAAGGTTCCCTTACCGACGTGGGTATCTTTCGAAACATACACCCCGTGAAAGAAGGACAATACAACAATGATGTAAATACTCATAAATTAAAGTATATTACAAAATTATTAAAACAATGGGTAGTACATACACCACTCAAAGGAAATTTTTTCAAATGACGCATAAATCTCACGGGAATAAAAGTGAGATGAAAAATCCCTTACAAAAACTCGGCAGCCTAATGGGGCCACATAAAACTCCCAAAAATGGATTGATGAGAACATATAGGGTATCTAATCATATTGAAATAAAATTTACAGCAAGAGAAATATAAAATAACATACCTCAACATAAAAAATAGGAACTTAAACAAAGTGACATAACAAAAGTACTTAAATATAAAAGAGAGGTTAGATCTCTTACAAAAATTCGGCAGCCTAACGGCGCTACTCAAAACTTCCAAAATGGATTGATGAGAGAGAATAGGGTCTCTCATCATATGAACATAAAAATTATAGTAATATTAATATAAAATAACATCCCAATAACAAGAAAGATGAGATTTAAAAGGAATGACATAAAAGAGTGTACTTAAAAAGAAAGAGAGGAATATGATCCCTTACCTCAAGTCCGACTTGTCTTGTTCGTTTCTTTATATTCCTGAATAATAAACATTGGTCAATTTATAATTTCCTAAGGATCTCCTTTAAGGATTATTATTCATTTCATATAACATATTATAACGTTATAATAATTTTTTAATAATGTTAGTTCATATCAGACGTTTTTGCCCATGTTTGGTACATGAGTCAAAAATGAACTTGTTTGAAAAATGATTGCCCATGTAGTTATAAGTAAATAATTTCCAGAATAGTATTAATGATTAAAATATCATATATATTCAGTACATATTCATTTTATACTATTCCATATCATTTGGAGATAAAAAACGAAAAGCACCGTTCATGGAGACGGTAGGCCGTACGTACGCATGAACGCTACTTTCATTTTTTTGTCATATTAATGGAATTAAAAATAAATGATATATATATATATATATATATTATAATTTCAGTATAATATATATGTTATATAGGTAACATATGTTCATTAATTTCATTCTTTATACATTCCATGTATTGCATGTATGAGTCACATCACCTGAGGGGGCGGTAGTCCACACTTCCTCATATGAAATTATCGTATTTACACAACATGAAAAGAATAAAGGTATGTTTTAAATATAAAATACAGAAGCATATAGTAAACATAAATACCATATATATCATATAGAAAATACAGTGACATCATAATGGCCACCTTTAAAGGTGTTAAAAGAATATTGAACAATCATCGTTTCGTGAGGTAGAAAATCGCCAACCACAGAAACAGTATGTTCTTTAACCTTTAGACAAAGGTGTGTGTAAGTGTGGCTGTAATATTTCTTATAAAAACATCCTAGTATATTGAAGATACTGTAGGTGTTACGAAAGAAATTAATAAAAATATTTTAGAGGGTTGGAGAAGAAAAATAAAACAAAAGGACTCAAGTGAAGACATTACCTTAAAATCGGGTAACTCCCCTTGGTTTGAGATCAAAGGATTCTTTGGGAAGACTTCTGCCCAAAGTGAGGCTTCAAGGAGTTATATAGGGATTTGGAGATACAAAATGGGCAGGTTTTGGTCGATCCAAAGGATTTGGAAGTGTGGGTAAGGAGGTAGAGTTGGGGGCCTTTTAAAAGAGGAGAGGAGGGGCACTCTTGGAAAGTAAAGAAATGTTACTTTATTTTAGAATGCGTTTCGTATTTTAATGGTCCCACATTGATTTGTTTGTAGGATAAGGTGATAAGGGTTCTAAATACTCCCATACAATAGGTTTTGGACATGTTTAGGTCTTATATTTTACATTATCTTTCCATTTTATTTAAATCGTAAAATAATGAGGTCATCGGTGCATCATCATGATGTCATAAATAATTTAATTTATTTAATGTATAAAAATTATAAAAAAACTACTATGATGTAGGAAATCTTCTTATATTTCCAATTAATATTTATATTCAAAAATCTGACTTGTATAACCCCATGTAAAAATTGTTTTAGTTAAACAACTCATGTTTGTTTCATTTTAATTTTAACATTAAATAAAAAGGTATTTATGTCATTTTCCAACCAAAGTGGCTCCATGGTACCCCATGTTGACCCATGGATTGTTTTGGTCGGCCATGACTCATCCAATGATGGTTGGACATGTGTCTAGGTAATTTCATTTTATTAAAACATTATTCATTCCTTAAACTACACTAATTACCTCTAAACGCGAATAAAAACATAATAAGTTACTATTCACCAAAAAATTATTTTAATCCCATTGAACCACATTTTACTTCTTAATGACAACCATGTATGTCGGATTTTTCGAAATTCAAAACACAAAGATGGAAAATTTACATTTAAATGGAAAATCAGTTTTTATAAGTACCACTTAGTGGTTTCACTATTCATCAAAAATTGAAGTTTTTCAGAAAATTACCAAAAATTCACCCTAAGCTATATTTGAAATTACGAATTCAAAAATAATGTCTATTTTACAAAATACAAAACATATAAGTTTCATTAATTAAGTTAATAATTAATTCCCGCTGTCAAAACAAATAGCGTGTTTTTATGAAACAAAATGTATCAAAAGATTGACACTAGTTTAAGTCCGATTTCAAAGTGAAATTAATTCCAACGACCACTATTGGATTAAATGGTATAAAATATATTCTAATTTTACTTTAAAACCAATTCAAAATATAATCTAATCATATAAATAAATTATATTAAAAAGAGGTTTTGAATTAAAATACAACATTTTTCACTATTCATTACAAATTGAACTTTTTCGGAAAAATACCAAAAATTAACATAAAGTAAATTTTTATGTCCCGATTCTAAAGAAGAATTTTATTCAGTCAAATATAACACATAAAATTGTCAAAAAGTGGATTTAAAAGAGGTTCTCCATCAAAAGGCGGTTAATCAACCTTTTAAAGAATATTAGAATGTTTACGCTTAAAATTGGATTCAGTCAAATTTTTAATCCTCTAACATTTATTGTAAAAAGTAAAAATATTTGAAAAACCTATATAATCATTTTGTAGTTAGTTCTATTCATTCCTGCCATCACAATAGTTAGGTGTTAATTACCATTTAAAATAATATTATTTTATTATTAGGGTGCAACATAAGATTCCCAAGAAACTCGTTGTTGCGTATTGGGTTTGCCATCGAGCATAGAATCCCCTTGAAAGTAATTTTATTCACAAATATGGATAAATATAAAAATTTCATATTCTTTATTTACCTGAGGTGGTACACATATGATACTCAGTAGTAGTAAGGATATAATATCTATGATTGGGAGACAATACTCTGTTTATCAAAGTAGTAAAATAATAGAAATAAATAAAAAATATCAAACTGAATATCCAAATAGAAATCCATAACCAAAAACAACCAGTATCACATGATGAACCATGACATTAATCAATACCCAAAACTGAAATAGTAGATATTTCATGCCATAAATGTCACATGTTCCAAATGAATAATACAAAAATTATGACACTAGAAACACCTTAGGGGGTCCCTTCAACCCGTTTGGTTCCCTTATACATACTCCATTCCAATTCATCCCTTTATCATTGGTCACTTATCATAATCATATCCTACCAACATAATGTCTATTTGGGTGCCGATCAGGTAGCTCGTGTTGGGTTTGAGTAAAACATAGTAGGACACCATCAACAACATCTTATATAATATTAAGTACATACAATATTATTTAGTTTTATAAATAATAATGTTCAATAATAATTTAATTGTTTTTTCACAATTCATTATTCTCTATATCACCACCTGCATACCCCTAGGGAAATTAAGTCACCAAAACCATCAATATCTTCTTTTGACCATTCAGGAGTCAAAATCATATCACATAGGTAAATTAAAAATCAGTATAACATGATATTTAATTATCCATTTAATTTTATATCCTGATATGACCATTTATTACCACTATACAATGAAAATATCATGTTAGTATAAAATTTTTTCTAGCACCACATGTGTATTTAGAACATGAATACCTATCCCACATGTCATGGGTATTTTGAGCCTCAGTCCCTATCCTATACAATACTCTTCACATGCATATATTTTGTCCTAGAACACTATGGATTGTAGAGCATGGGTATTTGGAGCACCATCCTGTGTCCCACACCCCATTTCTCAATCAATTACATATATCACATAAATCACATTAAACAGGGTTAATAAAAAACTAATACTATACTTAATATTTTACCTCATGATATTCCATTTAAATTATCAAATCAATCATGTTTCTTTACTTTGAACACAAGGAATAATACGAAACATTCATCAGTAAATCATTTACAAACAATTAATCACATAACAAAATAACCCATCAAGGATAATCCAAAAATCCATTTTATTCAATTATCAATCAATTTCATATCTCAAAAATTATCTAATTACACAATCCCATTTAATTGAAAAATTTCACAATCCCTATATCCTATCAATTTCAATGTCACATCATTCCATTAATTAATTAACCAATTAATTAATCAAAATAATGATGCGATTAAAAAACATTGATATTTCGATTTCACAATTCCATTCAAAAAAATATAATCAAGACTATGTGATTTGAAAATTCTACTACCTTCCATAACGACATTGATGAGAATTCACCAACCAAAAATGCCAAAAATGAAACCGAATGATCAAGATCATGAAGAAGAACATGATCTAGAAACAAATCATAGAAAAAATACAAAATAGAGTAAGATCTATTAGAACTTAGATCTAAACCAACTCCAATGGGGTAGTGAACTCCCCTTCATCATGGAAAAGATATCAAAGAAAGACAAAACCACATTTGATGAGATATATTACTGGTAGAGGTGAAAATTTTTGAAGCTCATTCTCGATTCACAAATAATAGAGTTATGACGGTCATAGAATCTATATGGGAGACTCTAAAACCATAGGAAAATGTTTTGGGTCAAAAAGGGATGAATTATGGTGAAACCCAAGGGGATCATTAATTTTAAATAATTTATTGAGGGGTTAATACCCAAATGCATGATTTCTAGGGTTAGAGAATATGGTTATCCCAAATGTTCTCCCTAACCATGTGTCTTACTTAGGGGTTTCATGACTACTAGTAATAGGGAGGGAAATTTTTCAAACCTTGCACCAACCATATAATAACTCTTTATCAATTGTTTCATGGATTTTTGGTGGTAGGAACACGGTTTAGAAAAATCATATGCCAACCATTCACAACCCCTTTTCTATCCGAATTTCTCAATTTTAACTGGAAACAACCCAAAATAAAAACCCACCGATGTTATACCAAAATTTTGGTAACATAGTGCTTATAAAAAGGCTTGGAAAATTTCCAAAAAAAGATGGGATCTTACAATCTCTCCACCTTATAATTGATCATCCTCATTTTTCTCCCAATCAACTCTATGATTACAAGATAAAAAGATTAGGCCATTGATCCCACATATCTGATTCACTATCCCATATTTCATCCTGAACATGCCCATGATGCCACATTACATGAAATGTAAACCAAAACCTTCCTCAGAACACTGTCTCATTATGATCAAACCCACATATCAGATTCTCTTAAAAGGATGCATTGGTCTCAAGATCAATATCATCATCATCGATCACATGATAAGGTTTGAGGTGACACTAATGATGTTTTGACACATGAAATACATCATGCATAGTACTATACATATATGGATGAGCCAATCAGTTTTACACCAGCTCGATTCTCACAACAACATCAAAAAGACCAAAAAATTGGGGTGCCAACATGTCCCACCTGTAAATCCTATGGTGACCCAATCTAGGGGACACAAAAAGGAAAACATGATCACCCTTTGTATACTCTAGGGGTCATCAAAATCTATGAGAATATGAATTCTTCATACTCTGAGTTGAATCCATAAATTTTCAAATCACTTTTACCATCTCGGAAATCTCTTACATGAGACTCAGTTCCACCATCTTTGACTCACCTTCCTCTAACCATCATAGTTGTAATCTATATATCCTACACTAAAGAGCCTCATATGGTTCCACCTGAATAGTTTCTGGATAACTGTTGTTATAGTAAAACACCTTAATTTTTAGGTACTTATCCCAAGACCCAATAAATTCATGAATTCACATTCCCAGAATATCCTAAAAAACATGTATAGTACATTCTGACTTCCTATATGTTAGTTGGTTAAAATCCATACATAGAAATACTAAAGTACCAAGTTCATTCTACAAGACTTTGTAGAAGTGCAGAGTGGAACATGAGTTACCATATGAAACTATACTTCATGGAACATCGTGTAGATGTAATATATCTTGAATATATGATTACTCCAATTCATCAATATAGAAAGTCTCCATAATATAAAATAAATGAACTACTTTCATCATTCAGTCCATAACAACCCAAATAGAGTTGTTTTATGAATTTTCCGTGGGAGAAAACACACAAGATCCCAGTGATATTATCCTACTTCCATTTTAGAATAGGAAATGACTGTAGTAAATCATTGAGTCATTTATGCTTAGAATTCAACTACTGATAGGTTTTTCATCATGTCAAGAACCTTTATATATACATTTTAATTCCAAAACACTAATACTATCGACATAGGTCACAAAACATTTTGGTCGATCGTATATGTGCCGCTCACTTTGAGGCATGAAATTCATGCATTAAATCACCTAGCATACACATATGCAGAACTACCTGGCCCCAGACATAGATGATGGCATCCTCAACTATTGTCCAATTTGAATATTAATCCCTATATTCATGGATTTTAGTCAAGGAAAAATAGTCCAAATCCTAACACCACCTCTCTCGGATCTGAATCAAAAGTGTGCACTCCACTGTCACTGAGATGAGGGTCATCTTCATCTATCCCTCTTGTACCACAACATGAATCGCAGTCAACAATGTTGTCATATTCTCATTAGAACTATACTTGTGAATAGTCTGAGTCTATGTATTTATACTCAAAGAATATAAAATATTATTTCCTCTCCCCAACATATTTTCTAGCTTGAAATAAAATAACATCATATACTCAACCTACATCCTCTACCAAATATTCAAATTTCAGTGGAAAACCACATACATTAAACTCGTATGGTCAGTATACATTTAATGAATTTTTCCAATAGGAAATACCTCCACTAATTAAATTTATAAACAACTACATATAACTCGAGGTCATTCATAGTGTAATTAGATTCAAGTGGCCTCAATATACATGACCCATACATTGATGCCCGATCACCCTGCAACATCAATACTCCAAAACGCAATCCTAAAGCATCAAAGAACAGCATATTATCTTAACTTGGATTGGGTAGGACCATGATCAGTGTCTTAGTCATGTAGTTCTTCAAATACTGGGAAGCATTCTCACATGATCTACACCATACAAACATAACATTGTTCTCAGTCAATCCAGAAAGTGGTTCAACCATGTAGGAAAATTTCTAGATGAAAATTCAATAATAGAATGATAATCGCAAAAATATAGGGATATTAATAACATTTATTGGCTAATCACATGAAACAACTACAATAACATTTTCTGGGACCATTGAGAACCCTTCTTATAAGATGATGTGACTGAGTAAATGTTCTTGATCAATCCATAATTGGAACACAAATATACTCCCTTATATCCAATTCTCACTCAATGTACACATGATGATTTCAATATGTTGGTAATGATCTTCACTAGTCTTTAATTACACCATGCTACCATTCAAAAACAATACCACAAACTGATCTTGTAAGGGGTGAAAGATTATGTTCATCCTGTCTATAAACACTGCTAGTATATTCACCACCTTGAATGACATCATGAAAACATCATGAAGTATATAAAATATTCTAAAATTAGTCTAAGGTATATCATAATGTTGAAATCTTAACTGATTATGACTTGATATCATGTCTATGTTAGAGAAAAAAAATCTATTCTCAGTCGGTCAAAGATATTATCCATATATGGGAGATGATACCAGTTCTTCACAGTCGCCTGGTTCAACATTCAGTAATAAACACAAAAGATCATGATCATTTCATCCTTATTTTAAAAAAGGATTGTAGATAACCAAGGAAATGTACATGGATGAATAAAAACCTTATCCATCAACTCTTACAATTGATTACTAAGCTCTTGATGCTTTTTTGGTACCATTAATTATGGTTGAATCAAAACCAGAATAGTCCCCATCATAATCTCAATGGTAAATACCACACCTCTCTCAAGTGGAATCTCTAAAGATACCTTATGAAAAACATCCTTAATTTATAAACTATGGATGGAAATATATCATTCTTTAGACATCCATAATCTAGAAAAAAAACTAGAATCTTTGGTGGTGAGCTTCCCAAGTTACTGATGATCATGAATTTCATGGCGTATCTGGATATCCCATTATCAATTATGTACATAAACTTCAACTTTATGAGATATAAAAGTCACCCTCCAATAGTAAAAATATATGTGGGATAATTATTCTCCAAACTAGTCCATACCCATAATCAATTCAAAACACGTCATATACAGAATGTAGAGATCCAAATGTTAATGACACCGCCAACCTTAAGAGAATATACCTTACAAAAACCTAGGTCTCTCAATCATACTCCCAATGGTGTATCGATCTTCATAACACCAATTAAAAACTCCACTTCTAGACTCAACCTGTTTACATTTTTTTGACAAAATAAAGTAGCTTGAGGCACCGATATCAAATAACACCCTAGAAAGTGTAGAAGTTACAATTATAGGATCTATGACTATCAATGGTCCATCCTTTCTATCCAAAAGTGTAGAATAAATTGAATCAAACTATCCTACCCCTATTCCCAAAGATGTAGTCTATGTGCCATGGGTCGAACCACTCTATTCATACATGAAATCTTTCCCAAGTGCACCTTGTCTACTTCGTCGACCACCATGACCAGTAGAAATACACCTACCAAACTGATATGGGGATGAAGACCCCCTTTGAGAACTCTGATTCTTCCAAGATCGTACATCATTACCCAAATTTCATGTGTTCCTGAAGAGCCTTTGTTGATGTACCACGCAGCTGTATTCTCAACACGATACAGGTGGACCGAGACAATGCCAAGGAAAGTGACCCATTCTAACACACTGGAATAATAGTACTCAGGTAAGATCATAAGTAACTGATCCTTACCCTTGGCCACACATCTTTCCAAATATATGATAAACATTATCAATGCAAAAATTATTAATCTAAGATGTTGTACAACCAGGTCATCTAGTAGAGACAATTTATCCCGCACTGGAAGCCTCATTCAAGATCCCCTCAGATATGAGATCCAGATCCAATACCCCAAAAAAATTATTTAACCAAAAGATTTTAACCTAGGAGCTAATCGTAGATTTAATACCATCTTGAAAATGTCATGCTATAGATATCTCATCCCCTTCCATCATGGGAGAAAAGCATTACAAGTCGGTAAAGAGGACAACAAAGTCCATCACATATATACTCCCCTTGGACAGCCTCATAGAAAATGATTCCCTCTCCTGTGTCAGTGCCTTTGCATAAACGTTCTCTAAAAGAATCTCTTGGATGTCCTTCCATACCACATTTTTAAGATGCTCACTCTATGCCTGAACATCCCACCACTACTTCGTTGATCATCACTACATATATGCTATCAGTTTGAATCACTTATTAGTAGGAGTTTTTAGGTTGTCAAGGATTGTCTGGATAGAATCAATTTAGAATTTAGCTACCTTAGGTCCAACAAATCTACTGAAATTTAGAGGGTGATTCACCTGAAACTTTCATGTCAAGTTATAAGTACTCTTAAAAACTCACCCCAGTTTTATTTACATAAAGATCATAATGTGAGAACCTTTCACATGGAACATCTCCATATAATCCTGACCTGGAACTATTAGAGCCTCATGTTCAACTATTAGAGGCACATTTTCATTCATGTATTTCTATCGTCCTACCAAAAAGATTTGTCATTGAGGCATATCTCTATAATTTCAAACACATTTCACAGGACACACTACCCAAGATTTCAACATTTACATAGTTTCACATAAATCCATATCAATTAACCTTTCTTACCCCACCACACGATCAAAATCAAGGTACTAACAGTAGCCTTAACCATTATACATCTAGGTCATGGTTAACAAAGGGTTATCACATTATCGTATTTTAGTTTCTTATTAGACAACCATTTTCCAAATTTTTCATCATTTTATTATTTCTAAAATCTCTTTAGGCACATTTTTCATAAAATAATTACTCAGGGAATAAAAACAATTTTATTTAAACAACTTATACCAAAACCCACTTTTCCCAGGCATTCCTAAAATGATGCATGTAATAATAATTCATGAGTTCTTAGAATGATACATAAATACTCAAATCTCATTCAATAATGGGTCGCGAGTAAAATATTTGAAAATTTTAGAAATAATAATAACCCTAGACAAGAAGTGATTTTTTCGAGGTGAAATAATATCCAACTGTAACATCACACATCACTAAAAATAATCCCACCATGGGTACTTGGTGTTTCCACCTCACATGTTTTATATAATCCCATGAATTATCTCATTAAAAATTCCCAAATAATCCCATAATCCTATCAATATTTCCCAAATAGTAATAAAAAATAAAATAAAATAAATCCTCATTTGATACCACCTCGTAACATCCCGACATGGGGGACACATACATGTGCACCAATCTGGTTAGTTATGTGACCTCCATCATGCCTCCCCATGTGCGAGAGGCTTCCAACAAGTAGTGAGGGTCTAATATAGATCATGAGGTGACACTACCCCCTTAATAAAAGAACTAAAACAGTTGAAATAATTAAACAATAAGAAAATGAATATCCAAGCCAAAATTAATGACCAAAACAGTCCATTATCACATTTGGAACATAATAAGCATGAATTACCAAAACTAAATTAGATTTTATGTCATGCCTTACATGTGTCAAGTGTCAAATGAAAAACCCAAAAATAAAGACATTGAAAAGTCCCATGTGGGTCCTTACAGAAATTCCAATTCCCTCATCCAGGATCCATCCTAACTAATACATCAAGAATATAGATATTTCCATTATCCTCTTTTTAAAACATGAATTATATTCTGGTACCGATTAGATAGTCTTAGAAGGGTTTGCGAATAACTTAGTATCCCACCAACAACTGTCTCTAAAAAATTATCTATTTAGAAACATTTTATGTAGTTGTATAATGAATATATTAAAATTTCTAGTAAACCATTTTTCATAATTAATTATTATTTATTTAACCACATGACTACCGTTGGGATCACAATGTCACCCAAACCATAAATACCTACTTTGTCCTGAGATGATTTCTGAATCATTTCTCATAGGTAAATGACAATTCATTATAACATGGGATTTTATTATTTATTTAATTACATTTCCTAATAATTCCATTTGGAAACATAATTCAATACCAATATCATGGGAATATAACATCATGTCTAGCACCCCATGGTTATTTGGAGCATCAGTCTCTATCCCACACCTCATGGGTATTTCGATCATTTTTCCCTATCCCATAAAAAATATTGAAATGTACGAATTTGGGCCTAGAACAATGTGTCCAAAATCCCATGGGTTTTTGGAGCATCAATCCATGTCCCACACCCCATTTTCCAATAAATCACATGTATCACTCATAAAACATATATCAAGGTCAATATATATTAACCATCTAATAAAAATTCCACACCATGATATAACATTTTAGTTTTCAAATCAGTTATGATCCTTTAATTTAATCACATTGAATAATATAAACAATTAATCATTAAACCATTAATCAACATTTATTCATATAACCCATTAATCCTTTAAGGTTTGACAAAACATCTCTTTATTCAAATTATTAATCAATTCCATATGTTAATAATTAGCCAATTAAAAATATCACATTTAATTGACTAATTCCATATTCCAAATATTTCATCAATTTCATAATCACATCATTCCATTAATTAATTTTAAAATTATTTAATCCAATTGAATATGTTATTGAAAAACATGGGAATTGATATTTCACAATTATATACATAGAAATATAATTAATACATGGGGATTTATGATTTGGACCATGTACCTCAAGTTCATAGATAAGTGTTTTCCAAATAGAAATCCCCAAATTGAAATGTAATGATCATGATCCCAACAAGGAATGCGATCTTGAACCAAATCCTAGAAAGAAGTTAAAACAATTAGATATATAATAACCTAGATATAAACCAATGTAAATGTGGGAAAACACTCCCCTCCATCCATGAATAAATATAGGATAAATAGAAATCCACATTGGATGAGATCTATTACCAATAACGGTTATGACTCTTCTATAATGCGCACAATACATAAATAACAGAGTTGCAAAGGCCTTGTAATCCTATAATAGCCTTTAATTTTTTTGGAAAAAATGTTAGGTCCAGAAGGGATGAATGAGGGTGAAAGAATAGGGAATCGAGAATTTTAAAATTTTTTTTAAGTGGATTAAAACTAGCATGCATGGATTCCTGGGCTAGGGTGCATGATTTCTTAAATTTTGTACCATAACAAACCAAAACACTTAAGGGACATATATATACTAATAATATAGTTCATTATTTGAAGAATGGTGCACCAACTGTGCAATACCCCTTTTCTTTCTAAATTTATCTATTTTCACTCAATACACCATGATACAACCAAAGTTATAAAAATATAATGGTAAATGAATATCAATAAACAAGCTTCATAAATTTCTAGAAATGCTAGGATATTATAGTTCCTCTATCAATAACACCCAATTCCTCTAGAAAATTATTTTACCTTCCTCTGACTAAGCATAAGAAAGTCTAAAAATTATTGATTGAAAATGTAGAGTGAGAGAAATAGATACATATGGGATTTTATGGATCATTTATCATGAAATTAAATATCAAATATACCAATTGTTCTTATTTATAAATAAAACATGGCACAAACTTTTTTCACTATTCAAAACTAGGAATTCATGAAGAACCATTTCAATGGATAATAAAAAAATAGGTTTTAAAAGTGAATTTCTATCAAATAAAATAGATATAGAAACCATTTCTAAAATTGGAATGTATTAAACATTTATTTCAAAAAATAAATTTTTTAAAAAATTATTAACATAAATTTTTTTAATCCAGATCAATTATAATAAAAATATGTTGTAGAACCATGGTTAAGAGACCCATGAATAGGTTATGCAGGGATTCTCAAACACATTAGTTGATTACCACTCTCTATGTACACACATTCTTGGAACAAAGATTGGGGAAATATTATTAAGACTAGGAAAATAGGTGAATATCCTTAAAGAAAAATCTCCCCACATTCCACTAGATTAGTTTTAATTTTCATAATGAATCCATTATCTTTTTGATCTAATACATTCCAAGAATGTGTTCTTCCCACCTAACTACCTAGGATCCCATGCTCTTCTTGGAAAATAAACCACATACAAGGGGATATCATTTGTTCAAAAATTATAAAATCATTTCAATAATCATTTCACCCATAATTAATATCATGAACCATTCATTTCAAACACCAATATCAAATGGTTTTTATTAGAAACTCAATCCACTACTTTCATGAATTGACAGAAAATATTTTTATCAAAAAAAGGTGGAAATATCCCATAAAATTAAAAATTATCTCCCCAAAATCACACTAAATTTAAACGTACATTTTCAAAGGGATATGATCACACTCAATATACCATTTAAAATTATAAAAAAAATATAAACCTATAAATAAATCAGAATCCAATTTTATATGAAAAAATTATTAAGATTTTGATCAGATTATAATTTAATTAGGAAATAACCTACCATAATTAAAATACCACAAAAAACAGGTAGAGTGATCCACATGAGGAAATATGGAACGTTCAATTTACAATCATTAAAGGAAAATAATAAAACACCCTCATTTTGGTCACCCAGTAGTTGGAAACCAAAAACTCTAATAACAGGGATCAAAAAATTCAATGTAACTTGTGTTCATGTATTTTTTAAAATACTATAGGCATTCTCATTCCCATAATGAGAAACAAAAAGTAAAAATTATGTAGTTAGATGTTTTCAACTAAATATTGAATTCTAAAGGTTTAAAATCCTTTAATATAAGAGTTATAACCATTATAGGGTGAAAATAATTCAATACGTATTATTTTGAGCTTTTAATTTTATCAAAATGATGTTACAAGTCATTTTAGAAGACAAAGAATGAAAATCTAGTTTGGAAATCATTTTTATATAAAATGGACTTTGTGGAAGGGTAACTTGGAGTACTTTACATATCTTATCTATTCGACATAAGGTAAATGTGTTTTACATGTCTTTAGGTATTATACTAATAAAAATATCTACATTATGGATGAGTACTCTTACCCATCATTTGAAGTCTCTTGCATACCAATACGTAGCATGAATTACCCTTATGAATCTTTTGAGTTACCCTTATTCATTCTTTGAAAACATTAGTTTACCCATATAAAATGCCTAAAAAATGAACTCTACCCATATAAATCCCATATAAAAGAAAATGTACCCTTAATAAGTATATATAATTTCACCCATACCCTTACACAATGGGGTTTTTACCATTAAGTTACGTAACACCCAAATGTTCACCTGTGTTAAGGTAAGAGGTAGTTACTCTTATGAAAACCTAATGCCCCACGTAAAGGATAAAATTAAATTAAAAATTATTTAATTTAAATTTAAAATATTTTATTTAAAAAACCAAAAGTTTTTCTAATGGAATAGAATTCCCCCAACACATCCAAAATAAAAAAGAAAACATCATGGACTAAATAATGTACCTGAAATAGAAGAGGACGATATTACAATTCTCCCAACCATAATGTCTTTTTACCCTTGGAAATATTTTCAAGAACAAAAAATATCAAAGAGATGAGTCCCATATTTAATCATCAGTTCCCCATGTTCCCATATCTCATGTGAATGAAAAATATGTTCCCATAACATCTGAACCAAGGGTATATATTTCCTAGAAATAACCATTATCTAAGAAATAAAAACCTGAACTGACATCTTGGTAAGAGATATATCTAGTTCCACATCAATATCCTCTTAGCTCAGGACATGATACAGAACAATGTGATACTTTTCAAGTATCAATCATGGAATTCATTGCAGGTCAATTCCATATATGGTTGTAAATCCAAACAGTAAGCCACACTGCTAGTCTACTCAATAACCTCATACATTCTAACATATATTGTTGCTAAATTTACCCATTTTCAACCCATCATCATCTGAACTGAGGAAAAAATCTCAAATACACTAGGTCCTCAATACCAACATATAATTTCCATCAATGAAAATCATTATATGATTCATAAGGGCTATACTCCATTAAAATTATATGATGAATCAACTGAATCATTACTATTATCTCATAGAACAAACTAGTTCACATCAGGGATGATTCTCTAATCTCTGACCAAGAAAGCATAGATTTTCATGGTTGTCTATACAAGGAATCAAATGAATCAATATTTATGGATGAATATTAGCTATTATTATAGGAAAACCCAACCTATCCCAAATTTTTATCCCATGTACCACCAAATTATTAGATGAAAATATATACGACATCGCCATTAATTTGAGTAGACGGTTCTATCTAATCATCTCTATATGGATGGTACACTATGATAAACTATACATGGGATCTCATCACCTTTTAATGGAACCTATAAAAATAAAATCATTGAACCAATCATCTTTATCAAGAAAAGATATTAAATAAAACTCTAAAAAAACTGATAAACTCTTAGACATATAGATTTACCATGAACTTAAATTTGAGGGTATAGAAAATCAGAATAAAGTGAGATTATTTGCACAATTAGTCAATAACAACTCATATCACTTCATTAGATCAAGGTGTATTTGGAAATACGACCCTAGAGTCCACTAATATCTTATCCCAATTTGAAGTCATCATTGTAAGGTAATGAAGAAAAACCAAATACATCTAACCTTCAACCTTAAATTATTTTCAGGTATAAAAATATGAAAAAAAAATTAATGTCCCATTTAAAGCGTGGCCACCAGATATATCACCTCATCTAAAAAATCATATATTGGGTTCTTTGGTCTACATACCATAGAAATTATAGAAATTCCCCATCACATAACTCCTCAAAGGTGTAGTAATGACAATACGGATATCCAAAAATATGGTACCCTCCAAAGATAAAGACAACTATTCAATGGTATCCCAACCCAATAAACAATCCTATGTTAAGTTAATAAGGTTTTCCTTATGACTTTTTCCATTCCTTCTTGCTTTAAACATCACAAACACCCTATAATTAATCAAATCTATATTTTACATATATAAAGAAAATTCTCTTCTTCGAGAAATTTATTCTTACCATATTTTCATTGTTAATATTTTGACTAAGTATAAAATTCATATTCATATTTGTATCCTTGGAATCATATAATACTTAGAAATGAAGAATTCTATTTTAGGATCCGAATTCTAGATATGAACTGTAATGAAGTTCCATTCTGAATTCTGAATATGAACTGTAATGAAGTTCTATTCCGAATTATGAATATGAACTGTAATGAAGTTCCACTTTGAATTGTGGATATGAAATTTAATGAAGTTCCACTCCAAATTCTGGATATGAACTGTAATGAAGTTCCACTCCGAATTCTGGATATGGAATGTAATGAAGTTCCACTCCGAATTCTGGATATAAACTGTAATGAAGATCCACTCCGAATTCTGAATAGGAACTGTAATGAAGTTCCACTCTGAATTCTAGATATGAACTCTAATGAAGATCCATTCTGAATTATGGATACGAACTCTCATGAGGTTCGACTCCGAATTATGATTACAGACTTATCTAAGTTCAGAATCCGAGTTCTCTAAACTCAGACTCTGAACTCTTATGAGTTCTGATTCCGAATTCCTATAAACTCTGACTCTGAACTTTGTATGTTTTGGTTCTGAATTCTAGTGAAACCAGACTCCAAATTTCCTTAGAAATTTAGATTCCGGATTTCTACAGAATTTAGGTTCCACATGCCTACAAAACAGAATCCGAATATCTTTTTATTATAGACTCTGAATTCCATTTTGGTTAGATTCTGAACTTTTATTTGATTACAATCTGAACATTAGTTTTACTTATGGTTACACTTGTTTCATTATAAAACAATGTCATGATTTCAGTTATTGACTAACCATTGGTTGAGTGACACGTATACAGGTGCTTCCAAAATTCAAGGAAAAATATGACCGTTGGAGTAGGGAGCCGACCGTTGGAGAATCAATTATAAATAGGAGATCATTTTAAAAGAATCTACAAATTTGACACTGATCTTTGACTATGTTCTATTGAACTGATTTCTAGAGAGAGAGGCTCTTATTAAATCTCAAAGCTTCGTGCAGAAATCTTGAACAACTTGTTCCAACTTTTCCTTGTGCACACTTGCTTCATGCGAATCTGAATGTTGGAGATTAAATTTGAGGGCTTCAAGGGATAGGAAGACAGAGGTGCTGACTACCTTGAAGTTTGAGGGCTTCCTTGCAGTGGAAGATAGAGGTTCCAACTACCTTGAATTTGTGGTCTTGCGGGGATATCAAGACAGAGACTCCAATCATCGTATCAAGGGCTTACCCGAGTGTGGGTAAGACTGAATTTCATGAATGTATAAATCAAGGGACCTTTATCCAAGGTTGTTGGATACCCTCCTCGTTGGGTTAAAAGATTTATATCTTCTTACTTGTTTTTTATACAAGTTTTTCCACTGCATTTTGTATTGTAAGGAAAGTATAACCTTCTTACATTTCCTTATATTTGTACTCTGATTCATTTAGATTCTATATGATTTAAGGTAGAATCTCATATTGTAAACTTTGGTTAAGTTTCAATTTTCGGATCCATATTTCCAGAACCAACTTTCGGGATCCATATTTCGGGAACCGGTTTTTCGGAATCACTTTCCATTTTTAAGAAAGTGTGTTGAACTAAAAGTTTATAACTTCATACCTTGTTCAAATTCTCCAATTGGTGTTAGAGGTGTTGTGAATTTTCACAGTTTAACTTTGTTAAACATAGATCTTTCCTTATTTGAGGAAATTTTTAAAGTGTACAACTCATCCCCCCTCTTGTATATTGAGCATCTACATTGTTATTTTGATCCTACAATTTGTATCAGAGCAGGCCTATGAAATACTTATATTCACATATAAGTTTTTCTTGCTCAGTTTTTCATTGTTCTATATTATTCCTTGCTTAGGAATTTTATCCTTGAATCCAAACTTTTGTTATTAACAAGTTTTTGTGTGGAAAGATTTTAAGCTGGAAAAAATCAATGTTGGTTCCATCGACAAATTAAATCCTACAAGACCACCATATTTTGATGGTAATGATTATGAATATTGGAGAGATCGAATGAAGAAATTCGTTATCAGTACAGGAGTAGTAAGTTTTTTTATGCTTACTGGAGGTTATCAAATTCCTAATAAGGAAGTTAGTACTTTCACAAACCAAGAGAAGCATGATTATCAATTAAACTATAAGGTACACAAAAAATTACATTGTTTAATGACTAGGAATATATATTGTTAAATTTATTCTTGTGAAGCAGCTAACTGTATATGGAAGAAACTTGAAGTTACACATTTTGGTACATCCAAAGTGATTGAGACTAGAAGAGCCATACTTAGAGCAGAGTATCATGGTTTTAACTTTCCTTATGGAGAACCCATTTGTAAGGTACAACAAACGATTATGAATATCGTGAATATCTTACAATCTATGGGAGAGAATGTTCTGGATGATGAAGCTCTTTTTGACATGATCATTGATATTATGCCCAATGAGTGGGAGTCAAAGAGAACTATTATTGATGAGAACAGGAAGGTCAGTAAAATATCCATAGATGTGCATTTTATAACTCTTCTTCAACATGAAACAAGGATGAAGAGAGATGCTGGCAACATCAAAAAGAAGAATGGGAATGGTACTGTTTCTTTTACTACAACATCAAATCACATGAAAGATAAGTCTCCTGAGAGAGTAACTAGATCCAAGTCTAAGAAGGTTATTTTCCAATCAGAATCTAGTGAGAGTGAAGTCTCAAAGAATGAGTTAGAAAATCTTGCTCGAAGGATGAACAAGATAGCTAGACAAAGAAATTTCCAATCCAAATATAAGAAGAAGGAACGAAAAGATAAGAAAGATTCAGAGGTCACATGCTATAAATGAAAGAGAAGTGGACACATACGACCTGATTTCCCTATGATTAATAAGAAAGAAAGAAAAGAAAGGAATTCTGAAAGGAACAAGAAGAAGTATTATAAAGATAAATATAAGAAAGTCTTGAATGCTAATGATACCTGGAGTGCCAGTGGTGGTGACTCTTCAGATCAATCGTTGGATTATGAATCTTCTGGACAGAAGAATCTTGGTCATATAGCAAGATTACCTATTAACAATCATTTATTTATGGCTAAGGTACACAATGCCGAATCATTGACCAATGTTTCTTTGAATGCTAATGATAGTAAATATTATAACACTTCTGATGAAGAATCCTCTTCTGATGAAGAAAATACTTTACCTACCTATGAAGAAGTTTCTAGGTTTTCTGAACTTCTTGAGATTTACAATTCAATACTCAATAAAATGTTTGATAAGGAAAACTCTAGTAATATTATTCTTACTAAGGAAAAATCAGATCTTTCTAAAGATCTTGATAAAAAAATTTCTGATTTTGTAAGTATTTCAAAAAATTTTGAGGAAGTAAATTCTGAGAAGAATAAACATTCAAAAGATCTAGAAGAAGTAATTTCTAGGAAAATTGTTTTCAAGCCTAGCTGTAGTTCCAAATCTAATGATTTTGAAAATAAAAACTTGGTTATAAAACACAAGTCTGAAATATTTTCCTTAAAGAAGTGTTTGTCGAACTTTACCTTAGGTAGAGAAAATTTTGATAAGATGTATTCACAAATACGACCTTAAAGAAACAAATTCGGATTTGGTTAGACCCATGCTAAACCAACTTTTAGTAACAATTATTTTGTTCCCCAAAGTGCCCTAATTTGTAACAAGTGTCAATGTGGTGGTCACTGGGAAATGAATTTTTCTTTAAACAAAACCCAATCTTTAGGCTTTCATAAGGCATATTTTTCTAAGAAAATGTGGGTACCCAAAATTTTGTTATCTGAAAATCTCAGATCCAAACAAGTTTGGATTCTAAAAGTCTAATTCTTTTCTTTTTTTCAGGAAGATAAAGGAAGTAACAACAGAAATACGTGGTACATGGATATTGGATGTTCCCGACATATGACTGGTAACAAAAACTATTTTGATAAGATTATCAAGATGAAAGGAGGAGATATAACTTTCAGAGATAATGCTCAGGGAGAAAATGTTGGTATATGTAACATAGTTCTTCTTGGAAAAACATTGATTTCAAATCTTTTGTTTGTTAAGGGTCTTAAGCACAACCTCATTATCATAAGTTAGTTATGTGATGAAGGATACCTTGTGAATTTTAGGAATGGTAAATTCCTATTTCACAATTCCAATGAAGAGTTGATTCTCTCTGACCATAGGCAAGAGAATTTTTACACATTAAACTTAATAGACCTTAGGAGCCAAGACTTACCTTGACTTAGTGCAATGGAAGATCATTCTTGGGTGTGGTATAGAAGTTTAGGACAGTGTAACCTTATGAACTTATGAAAACTCTCTAAGAAAGATTTAGTTAAGGATCTACCGAATCTTAGATTTGATTCTTCTAAAGATTGTAATCCTTGTCAATATGGAAAGAAACATAAATCTAGTTTTCAATCAATTGGTGAAGTCTCGACAACTAATGCATTACAGTTGGTGCACATGGAACTTTTTGGTCCAACACAAACTAGAAGCATTGGGGGCATGAACTATGTGTTTGTTCTAGCTAATGATTACACTAGATTTACATGGGTCTATTTCCTAGCAAGGAATTCTGATGATTTTTCTTATTTCAAAAGTTTTTTAGACCAAGTTAAAAATGAGAAAAATCTTCCATTGATAACTATTCACAGTGATCATGGAGGATAATTTCAAAATTCTGATTTTCAAAATTTTTGTATTAGAAAAGTTATTACTCACAACTTTTAAGCTCCTAGAACTCCTCAAAAAAATGGTGTAGTTGAAAGAAGAAATATAATTCTTCAAGAGATAACTAGAACCATGTTGAGTGAATATTCTATAGATAGACATTTCTAGGCTGAAGCTCTAAGTACTGCTTGTTATACTATAAATCGTGTTTTGTTTAGACCTTTTCTTAATAAAACTGCTTAGGAGTTATGGAATTGTAGAAAACCTAGACTTTCCTAATTTATGTTTTTTGGTTTCAAAGTATTCATTCCGAATACTAAAGATAACCTACACAAATTTGCACCAAAAAATGATGAAGTAATTTTCTTAGGCTACTCCACAACTTCTAAGGCTTATAGAGTTTTCATGAAAAACACTTGCACTGTTGAAGAAACAGTAAATGTCAAATTTGATAAAACGGATCCCTTTGTTTTCAAACAACCCCAACCTACATATATGGATGTGTTTTCAAAAACTGATTTTCAACCTTTGATGGAAAATCCTTCTGACAAAGAAAATGTTCAAGAAGATACTTTTGGAACATTTACCCCATAAGACTTTCTACCCTATGTTGATGAACATGTTTTACAAAACCCAAACCAGCCATTTCTTAAGAATCATCCAAGTGATATCATCATTTGTGATGTCAATCATCCTATAAGGACTATAAGTTCCTTATGAAATAAAGTATAACACTTAGCATTCCTTTCCCAATTGGAACCAAAAAGCACTGATGAAGTTTTAGGTGATGATGATTGGATAAAATCCATGCAAGATGAACTAAATGAATTTGAAAGGAATAAAATCTAGACCTTGGTTGAAAGACCTAGGGAAACTTCTGTTAATGGAGAAAATGGGTCTTCAGAAATAAGTGTGAAGAAAATGGAGTCATTGTTATAAATAAATCAAGGCTATATGCTAAAGTCTATAATCAACAAGAAGGAATAGACTATGAAGAAACCTATGCTCCAGTAGCTAGACTTGAATCTATTCGTATTCTACTTGCCTTTGAAGAATTCTTCAATTTTAAAATTTTTCAAATGGATGTGAAATGTTCCTTTCATAATGTTTATCTTCAAGAGGAAGTTTTTGTTGAACAACCTCATGGTTTTGAAGACACAAAACATCCTGATCATGTTTTCATACTTAGAAAAGCTTTGTATGGCCTTAAACAATCCCCACGAGCTTGGTATGATAGACTTATATGATTTTTGCTTCAAAATAAATATGTTAAGGGAAATTTGGATCCAAATCTTTTAATAAAGAAAAATAAGAAAAATGTTTTGATTATTAAAATTTATGTTTATGAAATTATATTTGGTTTAACTAAGAAATCTTTAACTGATTCCTTTGCAAATCTAATGAAATATGAGTTTGAAATGAGTATGATGGGTGAGTTAACTTTTTTCCTTGGTTTTCAAATTTCTGAAAAACCAGAAGGAACTTATATATCTCAACATAAGTATATTAATGATCTTCTTAAAAAGTATGGATATGACAACACTAAGAGTATAAGTACTCCTATTGGTACCTCAAACACACTTGATCATGATGAAGCTAGGAAACCATTAGATTAAACTTTTATTAGAGCTATCATAGGAAGCCTACTATACTTGACAACTAGTCATCCAGACATTATGTTTTTACTCTGCTTATGTGCCAGATATCAATCCAATCTTAAGGAATCTCACTTATAGGCAGTGAAAAGAATCTTTCACTACATAAAGGGAACCAATGATCTAGGATTATTCTATACTTCTGGAAATGATTTTGTTTTAAAGAGTTTTTTCAGATACTGACTTTGGTGGATGTAGAATGGATAGAAAGAGTAAATCTAGAACTTGTTGTTTCTTAGGAGATTCATTAGTTTCTTGGTCCTTCATGAAGCAACACTCAGTAGCACTCTCCACTGCTGAAGCTGAATATGCAGCAGCTGGAAGTTGTTGTGCTCAAGTGTTGTGGATGAAACACACACTCACAGACTATGGCTTGAGTTTTACTAAGACTCAAATTTTGTGTGATAACACAAGTTCCATTGCCCTTAGTAGAAACCCTGCACATCACTCTCCTGCAAAGCACATAGATATTAAGAATCACTTTCTTAGGGATCACACACTTATAGGAGATATTATTCTTCAATTTATCAGAATGCAAGATCAACATGCGGATATTTTCAAAAAATATTAACCCTATGATAGATTCGAATACATTAAATAGAAGTTATGAATGATAATCGTAAGGTGATCTTCCTTCGTTAACATCTTATTGAAACAATCTCCTTACAGTAATAAACTCCTTTTCATAGGGGGAGTACATTTTATTGTTAGCATAATCAAAATTTTCGTAGTCAGTTTTTAAAGCTTTTTGTAGTAAAAATTTTCGTAGTTAGTTTTTAATGCTTTTGTAATAAAAAATTTATTATAGTCAGTTTTTCAAACTTTTGTAACTAAAATTTTTCGAAATGAGTTCTTAAAAATTTTCATACTGATAATTTTCGTAATGAAATTCTTGTACTGAGTATTTTCGTAATGATGTTTTCGTACTGATAACATTCATAATGAAATTTTCGTACATGATATTTCGTAATAAAATTTTCGTAATATAACTTTCTTTATAAAATTTTCGTACTGGAATTTTCGTAATGAAATTTTCAAAAGGAGAATTTTCGTAATGAAAATTTTCGTAATGAAATGTTCATACTAGAATTTTCGTAATGAAATTTTCATAGGGATAATTTTCATAAAGAAATTTTTCGTAATGAAATTTTTGTACTGAAAATTTTCATAATGGAAATTTTCTTAATGAGAATTTTTGTTATGAGAATTTTTCATAATGGGAATTTTCGTACTTATACTTTTCGTACTGGAGTTTTGGTACTCAAAGTCATTTCAACATTAAGCTTTTCGTAGTCAGTTTTTCGCAGTCAAATTTTTCTTCAAGAAGAATATTACCTTTACGAACAAACTTCCTAGCCAATACAAAAGGAATCATTCCCTTAATTATGTTTTCGTAGTCATATTTTTCTTGCTGGTATTTTCCTTTGAGTTTTAAAATTTCTCGGATTCTAGTTTTCTTAAATCATAATTTTTCTTCTTAAAACCTCAAAAGATTGGATTCAAGTTTTCCTTGCGGATATGATTTCAACCGTTAGATCATATCAGAGAGTTTTTCAACCATTAGATGGTTTTTGGAAGTTCAAAGGTCACCTCCATCGCCTATATAAAGGGGACCCCTATTTCTATCCCACATTGATTTCAAATCTCTCGCGTGCCGAAGCCTTGCCTCAATTCTTAAAGACCATTCCAAATCTCTCAGATCTCGTCCATTCTGAATGTCTGTAGAAGCAACTTCCCAAGATTTTTCTACCACGAAGCCAATTTCAAAATGTAATGTGTACATAGAATGGTTGGTCCATCCGATCTCTTACAAGTATGATTCCATAATTTCTAAGAATATCAATCTGAATGGCTGGGAAGATGTATGTTTATCTTAGCCTAGTGATCAAGATGTGGTCTATCTAGAGTTACTTGTAGAATTCTATGAATCAGCACGTTTTTATAAAAAAGAGGGAAGAGAAAAGTTTTCTTTCAAGTCTTATGGGAAGACTTACAAACTTACTTACACCAAGGCATCAAGGTTGGTGGGGATAGAATATGATGGAGAGGCTAAATTCTGCTTGCATAAACATTCTGATATTCAGGGTAGTTTTGTTAAGGTGAAGGCCTTGGAGTGCCTTGGGTTTGATGGTGTAATGACAGCCAAAACTGATCACTTTTCCCCTAATAATCAGATATTTCAGCTTTCGGTACAAGGGTTATTGGTTCTGAGAAAGGGTGACAAAGATACCCTGAAGAAAATCGACATATATTTCTTAGACTTCTTGGTGAATCTAAGAAAAATAAATACGATGAGGCATGTTCTTGTGAAAATCAAGAAAATCAAGGAAGGTGATCTGAGAGCTAAAATCATTATGTTCCCTACCTTACTATCAAAGATGATAGTTCAGTGTCTGGATTTATTCAAAATAACATTTATGTATAAGGCTCAAAATTGCAAGGTTATGATTTTTAGTGATGATACCTTGAAGAGGATGAATATGGACTATTCCAACAAAACAGGAGAGTTCATTAGTTTTCCAGAGGAAGAGGCTAAATCCAATATTGAAATCATGTAGAAGGCTGAGATAGTAAAGAAGGTTTCTAAGAAGAGAAAGCTTAAAGAAGTGGTGGCTGATGACAAGAACCCCAAAGCTAAGGAAACCCAATCCGCACCTCCCAAGTCGAAAAAACAAAAATCTCATCCAGATGAGGTGGCTGATAAATGGAGGGATGATAAGGAGAAGAAGAAAGAAGGTGATCCACAGTTCGGATTGGACCCTGCTGAGGCTAAGGCCTTAAGAGAAAAAGCAGTGGATGAGTTAGAAAAACAAGCCAAATAGGAAAAGATGAAGAAGAAGTTGTATGAAATTGAAGTTGAACAATCTCTATTGAGAGATACAGAAGTAGATTCTGAGAAAATTCCAGTTCCGGAATCTTTTGATGTTCAACCATTACCAGAGACTCCTGGTAAAAAATACTTCACTCCATAAATATCCAAAGGGAAAGAGGCTGTTGAAGAAGTAGAGAAAATAACTGGTGAAGAAGTTGAAGAAGAATTTGTTGAAGAAGAAGAAGATGTCGAAGAAGGAAGTGATGATCTGGATGACTTGATCAAACAAGTAGAAGATTATCAAGAAAATCCTAAATCTGCAAAACTTGTCACTCTGGGAAAAGGAGTTGAGAAAGAAGGTAGAAAGGGTGATGATAAGGAAGAAGAATAGAAGGAAAATTCTTTATCTGAAGAAGAATCCTATGAGAATAATTTTCTTGAGGAAGGAGCAGAAAAGGAGAAAATAGATGAATACAAGATTGTTCAACTATCAGAGAGTGAGGAAGAATCTCCAGATGATCAAACCATTCTGTAAACTAATAAAGGTAAGAGAGTGCTCATGGATACACCAATAAAAGATGTTATAACAAAGAAGAAGGTTGGTGGTTCTTCTAGAAGGAATCTGGTTGAAACTCAATAAGAACAATCTCCAAGAAAGTTATCGGATTCAGAGTCATCAGTACAGGGTCAAGACATTGTTGTTGATTCATTGAAAAAATTAGAGGACACCATTCCGATATTACCCACTATATACTCCAGATGCCAGATGCTGCAACACATTCTGAATCAAAAGTCAGAATCCTTATCCATGGTGATGGATAAGTGTGTGAAGATTGAGTCTGATCGTAGAAATTTCATTATCAATTATGATTTTCATAGGAAGTCATGCTGCAAAATCACTTTGTGGTCTAAGAAAATCGGAGAAGACATGGGTGAGTTAGATCATTTTCAGAATGATTTTAATGATGCCTTTGATACCGATGATTCCAAGATTAAGAATCTTGAAGAGGAACTATTCATTGAGCAAAGTTCTCAGAATCAACAAGTGAAGGACTTGAACGGGATGGTTAATTCTCTTGCTCAAAATTTTAAAAGGGATAAAGATCTTCGGATTGAGCTCGAAGAAAAGTTTGTAAAGAAAGATGAGTTACTGAAGATGCAAGAAGAGGCCATGAAGGCTCAGGAAGAAGTATTGAAAGATCAAGATGAAAGGGTAAAAGCTTTGGAGAGGCAAGCTGAGGAGGATCAAAAATATTTGAAGAAGATAAAAACCTTGTTGAAGACGCTAATCCCGAAAGAAAAAGGAATACAAATAGACTCAATCCGATCTTTTGCAGATTTGTCTTTCCTTGTAAAAATTATTTCAATCCTAATGAAAATTTTGGTTGGTTGTATCCTGTGTTTTTATGTACTAATGTTTCAGGTACTTTATTTGTTTTTCATTCCCTTAAATTCTTTTTGAAAAATCACAAAGGGGGAGAAGGAAAAAGAATTACTCAGAAGAGGGAGAATGAAAAATTTCTAAGTCAAGAACTATCCCTAAGCAATTGAGGAGCTTATCTAATAGGGAGTTCTTCATTATAAAGTTTTTCATTTCAAATGATAATGAAAACTCCATTCTGGAAATTCAGAATACAATCCTTAGAGTTCCTAACCCTAATGGGGAGTTAGTTGTATTCACTATCATCCATAAACAAAGGGAGATAATCTTTCATTTCAAACTCAAGAAATTTATTCTAAGATTTTATGTTATTTTTCGTAAGGTTTTTCTGATTTCCAAAAAGGGGGAGATTGTTAATTCAATAATGTTTTCCTTATGAATTTTTCCATTCATTATTGTTTTGAAAATCACAAACACCCTATACTTAAGAAAATCTATATTTTAATTATATAAAGAAAATTTTCATCTCAGAGAAATTTATTCTTACCATATTTTCATTGTTCATATTTTGACTAAGTATATAATTTGGATTCATATTTGAAACCTTGGAATCATATAATACTTATAAATGAATCATTCTGTTTTAGGATCTGAATTCTAGATATGAACTGTAACGAAGTTTCATTCCGAATTCTGAATATGAACTGTAATGAAGTTCCATTCTGAATTCTGAATATGAACTGTAATGAAGTTCCACTCCGAATTCTGGATATGAACTGTAATGAAGTTCCACTCTAAATTCTGGATATGAACTGTAATGAAGTTCCACTCTGAATTCTGTATATGAACAATAATGAGGTTTGTAACACCCCAAGCTTCCACGGTACGTTTCCCTTCGAATAATGCGATAGCGTGTGTTGTACGCAACCTCGAGTTCTAACACACACCACAACTAATTAAACTAGCCGTTGTGAATAGTAATACATACTTTTTGAAATCATATATATTTTATATTTCAAAATGGACTTCATTTTTGGATTCGGAATATCTAATTTATCCTAAGGTGAAATTTTGGCACTTTTCGGATAACTTTCATATTTTGATGAATAGTGAAAATTACTAAATTTTAATTAAAAACAACTTTTTTAATCAAAATAATTAATTGTGATAAATTATTAATTTTAGTAGTTTTAAAGTATATTTAGAATATATTTTTACCATTTAATATAATGTTGGTCATTGGACATAATTTTACAATTAAACCGAACATAAACAAGTGTCAATCTTTTGATAGTTACTATCTCTTAAAAACACGCTTTTTGTTTTGACAGCGGGAATTAATTTTAAATTAATTTCTGCCACTTCTGTGTTTTGAATTTGGAAAAATGGATTAAATATTTTGAATCCGGATGTCCAAATTATGTAAATAGGTAACTTTTATTTTTACACATTTTGAATAATTACTGCGGTAAATATTTTATTTACCATGGTTAAAGGGTAAATCCGGTAAATAAGGGTTAAAAAAATAATATTATAATAATACAAAATTACCCTAAAACGTGTCCTAACCTTATTTGTGGACACATACCCGACTATGGGCATCCTTGTGTCGATTTGGGAACCCCTTAGAGCCACATGTATGTGGTAGGGACACATTATATTAATAAAGTTAAAATAAAAATAAAAATGGTATAAGCTTACATCTTTTAGAAGAACAATTTTTACATAGGGTTATACATGTTGGATTTTCGATTATAAATATTCATTAGAAATCTAAAAAGATTTCCTACATAATTATATTTTATTTATAATTTTTAGACATCAAATAGTTTAAATTATTAATGACACAATAATGATGCAATGTTTACCTCATTAATAAATCATTTAAATAAATAAGATTCTAATGATTAAAATATTATCTAAAACCTGTCAAATTCTTATTGGTTGATGTTATTTAGAAAATGAGTCATCTTATCTTCTACCTCAATGATTTTTGGACCATTATAAACCGAATATAAATATATTATAAAGTAATACTTTCACTCTTTCCTAAAGAGCCCCTCCTCTCCCTTATAAAAGGAGACCACTTATACTCATTCCTCACACCTCTCAAGCCACTTGGCTCGTTCAAACCCTGCCCAAATACTCTCTCAACTTCCCTCAATACTACCTAGAGGCCTTATTTTGATCAGAAATCCAACCTAAGGAGCCCTTTTGATCAAATCAAAAGGAAGAACCCGAAGAAGAGGTAATGTTTCCCCCACCCCTTTTCAAGTTCCTTTCTTCTTCCACTTCTTCTTTCTTTGTTCTTACCATTATAAAATAATAACTCCAGTATCTCACATATACTGTGATGTTATTATAAATATGGTACAACCATATTCAGTATTCTATCCACCCTTTGAATAACATGTCACCATACGTGCGTACGTACGGCTTACCGTCTCCACGTCGTGGTGTAATTGTTATTCAATATAATATTATTTGGATGGGTATAATAATGATGTTTAACTCATGTAAATAATAAATATAACATGTTAATTATTCTGTATATATGATATAACATCCATTTATATATAATTTTAATATCAAAAGAATGATATTGTCGCTCGTGCGTACGTACGGACTACCGTATCCACAAACGCGATAAGATTCATTCTCCATCGTATCCATTCAAGTATAATTATCATTTGATGATTTAAAAATGATGTTTAAGGACTTGATATCATTCTGGATATGAATAATATACAACCTATCCATTACAAACATGGCTTACGTAACAAAACATATAAAATAAAACAAGCAAGTTAACACCCGAAACAACGATAATACTAAGATATTATTATCAAATCAATATTAAAAAATCATATATGATATCAAATTAATGTATATGATTATTTTATAATTTAATAATAATTATTTCACCATTATACAGGAGGTTAACCTACCCCAACCAAGGAAAAGTACAAGGTAAGGGTTTATTTCGCAATCTCTTCATTATCCGAGGTTGTTTATACATAATTATCTACTGGGACCTCGTTATCATCCACATCCATGTTTCATCAAAATGTATTTCAAAACATTTTTTAATATTTAAAAGAATACGGGTTAAAGTCATTTATACCCTTGTTTGACTTTTTATAAGAGGTTTATAAGGGAATCTTTCCGTCGTTTTCCAAACAAGGTGCTTTTTAACCTTTTTGACAGAATTAAGATAAGAATGTTTTTTAACTTATACAGTGGGTGCGGTTATTTTCCGCCGTTATAAAATCGTCAAAGCTTCCCTTACAAGCTTATAAGAATATTTTCAAAGAAAATGTTTTATTTTATATGGATCTTAAATGATTTCAAAATAAAAGGAGATATTTCTTTAAAAATAATTTTGATTTCATCTATGTCAACATCCTTTGATGGATTTTAAGATTATTTGAAGTTGATTTATTATGATACAAAACTTCTATATTGTATTGAACGTTTTGTGATATGTTTGACTATGGATGTGCTATTTTTATACCATTCATAGTTTATGGTGAAAGTATTGACATTTCGTATGCTAGTTTTAATATGAATGTTTATGTTATGTTTATACCTTTTCATATGGGAATGCATTGGACTTAATATGTGACGGGTGGAGCCCGCTATAGCTCCTCGATGCATCAGTAGGTCTCATGAGACAAACTAGTGTCTTGGCACAAGGCCTTGACAAAATCTTATTTGTAGTCTTGGCACGAGGCCTTGGCTATGTGGTTATGATAGTCTGGCATTATGCATTCCAACATTATGAAAGTGGTTATTGATTTTTCCATGTGATTATTCGATTAGTAGAATATCCATGTGAATAAGTAAATTGCATTATTTCATTTTATTTATGCCATACTATGTTGAAAGTTCATGTTTTAAAGGCTTTTGTTTTAGTTAAACATTGCCTTAAATGTTTATTCTAATTTATGAAAGTTTCCTCTATATTGTTGTCCTTACTGGGCATTTGAGCTCACCCCTTTTCTATGTGTTATTTTTCCCAGGAAGTGAAGAAGTAAATTATGAATGACCTGCAGGGATATTGTGTGGGGATATTAGTGTGGATTATGGAGACAATATGTTTTTGTAGTAGTTTTTCACTTTATGATGTAATGTAAGACTTATGAATATATCTAGTGTTTCCAAGGCTACTAAACCAATCGGTCTTTCGAGATTTGATCTTTCTTGTGATCATGCCAATGTTATGTAATTAATGCACCGACTCTGGGTAACTGGGGTCCGGGCGTTACAGTTGGTATCAGAGGAAGTTTAGGAAAAACCTTGGAAGCTAGATTTAGATAAACTCTGATTAGAGCATGTAGACCTAAGATGAACTTTGAGGATTAGTATAGAAGAACATCCTAGAATTTTGGTATTGTAGAGATTTTGTGAGTTTTACAAGAAATACATCCCTGTCTGGATACGAGCAGGTAGAGGCAGCTCTGGCACATATGTACCTAGAGGTAAAACCCAAAAACACCGCTTTGAGCTAGACTCGAGCGGGAACTGGTGCACGACAACGGGCCTTGCTGCACTCTTGGTTACGACACTCCCGGGGGATATGCTTAGGATAACTCTCATTTTCTTTACAAATCATTATGAAGGGTTTATGAGTATATACTTCCTCAAATAAAACATTCTTATGATTATGGATTATATCCATAAATAGTTCAATTTATGTTAAGTGTTTTATAAGTATGGGATTATGTATTTTGATTCATAAACTGATCTAGTTTATGCCATTGTTTAGAAATGGCGCCAAGTGGAAGAAATGGAAACCGTATCAATGCACGCACTCCATGTAGGGATTGCCCTCCTGCTCAAGATAATTATAGTGGGGCTGGTGATGCAACTGGTGCCGATCAGCTAATCACCATACTGGGTCAACTTACTCAGGTTATGAATAATAACCTTACCCGTATGGAGCACCCTGATCCGCAGCGTGGAGGATCAATGATAGATCGATTCATGAGGCAAAAACCACCAACATTAAATGGGAGTACAAATACCTTAATAGCCGAGCAGTGGATAAATTCCCTAGAGAAAATATTTCAGGCTTTGGGGAGCAGTGAAAGGGAAAAAGTTATCATGGCAGTTTACCGCCTCACCGGAGATGCTGATCAATGGTGGTCATTGATTCAAAACATGAAGGAAGATGATGAAGTATCAAATATGGAATGGAGGGAGTTCAAAGATCTGTTTTTAGAAAAATACTTCCCTCGCGACCATCGAGCAGATATGGAAAGGCAATTTCTAAGTCTGAGACAGAAGGAGGATGAGAATGTCGCAAAGTATGAGGATAAAATTACAAGGATAGAAAGGTACTCTGGTGATTATATACGTAACCAAAGAAGTAAGATTGATCGTTTCTTTGATGGGTTAAAACCATTTATCCGTCGAGCATTAGTCTCACAATCCTTTTCATCGTACGAAGACATTGTCTCACGTGCTATCAAGACCGAAAAGGAATTCTCTAAGTCTTATGACTTTAAAGAAAAGCAAGAGAAGAAGAGACTTGCTGAACAATCTGGGAATGGAAATAAGGGGAAGAAGGGAAAGGTTTAATATCCATCCTGTGGTAAATGTGGGAAGAAACACCCTGGTACTTGCTTGAAGGGAATGGGAGTCTGTTACAAGTGTGGTGAAAAAGGCCACCATGCTCGTGATTGCAAGGGGAAGAAGGAAGATACCAACGTTCAGTGCTACAATTGCAGGGAGATGGGGCATTATGCAAATGAATGTCCTAAGCGTCAGGAGAACTTACCTCAGAAAAGGCCAAGGGATCAAGGTCTGGCTTATGCTATCACTACTGCTGAGGTAGAAGATCTGAAAGACGTGGTGGCATGTAATTTAATGGTTTCCTCAAGTTTAGAAAATGCATTATTTGATTCTGGATCATCGCATTGTTTCATATCTTCCCAGTTTGCTAAGAAAATTAGATATTTCCAATTTGATTTAATAAGGGAGTTGTCAGTTAAATCTCCTAAGGGAAGTATCA
This sequence comes from Viscum album, assembly GCA_963277665.1. Taxonomy (NCBI): domain Eukaryota; kingdom Viridiplantae; phylum Streptophyta; class Magnoliopsida; order Santalales; family Viscaceae; genus Viscum; species Viscum album. Next base: position 2,099,857,083 of record OY728150.1, read on the forward strand.
TTACAACAAAGTTTTGTGAATCAGTCCCCATTAGAGCACATAAATTTTCTTTATCTGCTGATCTCATCATCATACCTATGATTGAGTTTGATATAATCCTCAGTATGGACTGGCTTTCGGACTATGATGCGAAGATTTATTGTAAGAAGAAAGAGGTTACGATTCTTGATGATAATGATAAGGAACACCTTATTTTTAGAGAAGAATCTTCACCACCTAATTCTTATTTAGATCCACCCCCAGTAGCTCAACTTATTTCAATTATTGGGGAGGAAGAGAATGAAATAACTGTCGGTGAGGAAAGGAATGTTCAAATAGAGGATGTACCTGTTGTGAAAGAATTTGTAGATGTATTTCCGGAAGATTTACCTGGACATCCTCCAGAACGAGAAGTTGAGTTTTCCATTGATTTGATTCCTGGATCAAGGCCTATATCGAAGACCCCTTATAGAATGGCCACTGTAGAATTAGTCGAACTAAAGAAACAACTAGAGGAATTGAGTAATAAGGGATTTATTCGCCCTAGTGTTTCTCCATGGGGATCCCCTGTTCTTTTTGTTAAAAAGAAAGATGGATCTATGAGGTTATGTATCGACTACAGGGAGATCAATGTTATAACGATAAAGAACAAGTATCCCCTACCTCGTATTGATGATTTATTTGACCAACTGCATGGATCTCAATACTTTTCAAAGATTGACCTTCGATCTGGATACCATCCGTTGTGTTTGAAGAAGGAATACATTCCGAAGACAACATTTCGATCCAGGTACGGGCATTACGAGTTTACTGTAATGCCGTTTGGATTGACTAATGCACCCTCTGTATTCATGGATCTGATGAATAGAGTTTTCATGGAGTATCTCGATGAATTTGTGGTGGTATTTATTGATGATATCTTGGTATACTCCAAAACCTACGAAGATCATGAAAATCACTTGCGCATTATCTTGAAGACTCTGAGGAGGCATGAATTATATGGGAAGTTTAGCAAGTGTGAATTCTGGCTTCAGGATATTTCTTTTCTTGGCCATATTGTCTCTAAAGATGGAATCTCTATTGATACTTCTAAGACCAAGGCAATCCAAGAATGGCCAGCACCTACGAGTATAACTGAGGTACGTAGTTTTATTGGTTTGGCAGGTTATTATCGACGTTTCGTCCAGAATTTTGCCCGATTGGCTAACCCATTAACGAAGCTCACACGTAAAGGGGTTAAATTTGTTTGGACAAAAGAGTTTGAAGAATGTTTCGATGAACTAAAGAGAAGATTAGTCAATGCTCCTATATTGACTCTACCATCGGGGAATGATGGGTTCGTTATTTATAGTGATGCATCAAAGAAAGGACTTGGTTGTGTCCTTATGCAGAATGATAGAGTTATTGCCTATGCATCACGACAGTTGAAAATTCATGAAAAAAACTATCCTACTCATGATCTTGAGTTAGCAGCTGTGATCTTTGCTTTAAAGATATGGAGACACTACCTCTATGGTGAAAAATGTGAGATTTATACTGATCACAAGAGTTTGAAGTATATTTTCTCACAAAAAGAACTCAACATGAGGCAAAGGAGATGGCTTTAATTACTCAAGGATTATGATTGCACGATACACTACCACCCGGGGAAAGCAAACAAGGTGGCAGATGCTTTGAGTAGAAAAGACCATGGAGTTTTGAACAATATGAGAATTGAAAGGGATCCAATTTTCATGGATCTAGTGAAGATGGACATGGGAATAACCAGGGAAGGCGAAACATCATTTCTTTTTCAAATGGTTGCCAAACCATCTTTAATAGAAAGGATTAAGAATACTCAGACCGATGATGAATAATTTCAAAAGAAGATTAAAGCTGTGAATGATGGGAGACTGAGAGACTTTGTTGTATGAAGATGGAATTTTGAAATTTGGGAATAGACTTTGTGTTCCCGATATACCTGATCTAAAAAGGGAATTGATGGATGATGCTCATAGTTCCAATTTCTCTATACACCCTGGGAGCACCAAAATGTATATTGATTTGAAGGAACATTTTTGGTGGGACAACATGAAGAGGGAGATTGCTGATTTTGTGTCAAGATGTATGGTTTGTCAACAAGTGAAAGTTGGAAGGCAACAGCCTGGAGGAGTCATGCAACCTCTTCCCATACCGGAGTGTAAATGGGACAATATTACGATGGGCTTTGTCATGGGGATACCAAAGACTCCTAGAAGTAACGATGCAATATGGGTTATTGTTGATCGTCTTACCAAGTCAGCACATTTTCTTGCTATAAGAGAAGATCTACCCCTGGAACGTCTAGAAAGACTATACATTAATGAAGTTGTGAGACTTCATGGAGTACCCCTATCGATTGTTTCTGATCGTGATCCCCGTTTTACTTCAAGATTTTGGAAAAGTCTTTAGAAATCCCTTGATACTGAACTTCATTTGAGCACTGCTTACCACCCTCAGACAGATGGACAATCAGAACGGACTATTCAAACCCTAGAAGACATGTTGAGATCTTGCTCACTTGACTTTCAGGGTATGTGGGATCAATATCTACCACTGGTAGAATTTTCCTATAACAATAGCTTCCATTCGAGTATTCAGATGGCACCATATGAAGAATTATACGGAAAGAGATGTCATACACCAACCTGTTGGGATGAGGTTGGTGAAAGAAAACTTGTAGGCCCAGAACTGGTGGAGGAAACGGTGGAAAAGGTGAAGGTAATCCAAAATCACATCAAAGCAGCTCAAAGTAGGCAGAAGAGCTATGCCGATAATCGAAGGAAGGATTTGGAATTTCAAGTCGGTGATCATGTTTTCCTGAAGGTATCTCCATGGAAGGGAGTCATACGTTTTGTTAAGAAAGGCAAATTGAGTCCCAGGTACATCGGACCTTTCGAAATTCTAGAACGAATTGGGGCTGTAGCTTACCGATTGGCAATGCCGCCAAGTCTCTCCAAAGTTCATGATGTGTTCCACGTATCTCTGTTGAGAAAATACATGCCTGACCCAACGCATATACTCACCTATGAGGAATTAGAACTGGAACCCGATCTGTCTTATTGTGAAGAGCCTGTCAGGATTCTTGATACAAGAGAACAAGTACTGAGAAACTGGATGACGCGTCTGGTAAAAGTTTTGTGGAGAAATCATAAGATGGAAGAGGCAACGTGGGAACCCGAGGAACTTATGATGAAGAACCACCCGAGTCTTTTTATGCATTAATACCCTAGAAATTTCGAGGACGCAATTATTTGAAGGAGGGGAGAATGTAACACCCCAAGCTTCCACGGTACGTTTCCCTTCGAATAATGCGATAGCGTGTGTTGTACGCAACCTCGAGTTCTAACACACACCACAACTAATTAAACTAGCCATTGTGAATAGTAATACCTACTTTTTGAAATCATATATATTTTATATTTCAAAATGGACTTCATTTTTGGATTCGGAATATCTAATTTATCCTAAGGTGAAATTTTGGTACTTTTCGGATAACTTTCATATTTTGATGAATAGTGAAAATTACTAAATTTTAATTAAAAACAACTTTTTTAATCAAAATAATTAATAGTGATAAATTATGAATTTTAGTAGTTTTAAAGTATATTTAGAATATATTTTTACCATTTAATATAATGTTGGTCATTAGACATAATTTTACAATTAAACCAAACATAAACAAGTGTCAATCTTTTGATAGTTACTATCTCTTAAAAACACGCTTTTTGTTTTGACAGCGGGAATTAATTTTAAATTAATTTATGCCACTTCTGTGTTTTGAATTTGGAAAAATGGATTACATATTTTGAATCAGGATTTCCAAATTATGTAAATATGTAAATTTTATTTATACACATTTTGAATAATTACTGCGGTAAATATTTTATTTACCATGGTTAAAGGGTAAATCCGGTAAATAATGGTTAAAAAATAATATTATAATAATACGAAATTACCCTAAAACATGTCCTAACCTTATTGGTGGACACATACCCGACCATGGGCATCCTTGGGTCGATTTGGGGACCCCTTAGAGCCACTTGTATGTGGTAGGGACACATTATATTAATAAAGTTAAAATAAAAATAAAAATGGCATAAGCTTACATATTTTAGAAGAACAATTTTTACATAGGGTTATACATGTTGGATTTTCGATTATAAATATTCATTAGAACGCTAAAAAAATTTCCTACATAATGATATTTTATTTATAATTTTTAGACATCATATAATTTAAATTATTAATGACACAATAATGATGCAATGTTTACCTCATTAATAAATCATTTAAATAAATAAGATTATAATGATTAAAATATTATCTAAAACCTGTCCAATTCTTATTGGTTGATGTTATTTAGAAAATGAGTCATCTTATCTTCTACCTCAATTATTTTTGGACTATTATAAACCGAATATAAATATATTATAAAGTAATACTTTCACTCTTTCCTAAAGAGCCCCTCCTCTCCCTTATAAAAGGAGACCACTTCTACTCATTCCTCACACCTCTCAAGCCACTTGGATCGTTCAAACCCTGCCCAAATACTCTCCCAACTTCCCTCAATACAACCTAGAGGTCTTAGTTTGATTAGAAATCCAACTTAAGGAGCCCTTTTGATCAAATCAAAAGGAAGAACCCGAAGAAAAGGTAATGTTTCCACCACCCCTTTTCAAGTTCCTTTCTTCTTCCACTTCTTCTTTCTTTGTTCTTACCATTCTAAAATAATAAATCCAGTATCTCACATATACTGTGATGTTATTATAAATATGGTACAACCATATTCAGTATTCTATCCACCCATTGAATAACATGTCACCATACGTGCGTACGTACGGCTTACCGTCTCCACGTCGTGGTGTAATTGTTATTCAATATAATATTATTTGGATGGGTATAATAATGATGTTTAAATCATGTAAATAATAAATATAACATTTTAATGATTCTGTATATATGATATAACATCCATTTATATATTATTTTAATATCAAAAGAATGATATTGTCGCTCGTGCGTACGTACGGACTACCGTCTCCACAAACGCGATAAGATTCATTCTCCATCGTATCCATTCACGTATAATTATCATTTGATGATTTAAAAATGATGTTTAAGGACTTGATATCATTCTGGATATGAATAATATACAAACTATCCATTACAAACATGTCTTATGTAACAAAACATATAAAATAAAACAAGTTAACATCCGAAACAACGATAATACTAAGATATTATTATCAAATCAATATTAAAAGATCATATATGATATCAAATTAATGTATATGATTCTTTTATAATTTAATAACAATTATTTCACCATTATACAGGAGGTTAGCCTACCCCAACCAAGGAAAAGTACAAGGTAAGGGTTTATTTCGCAATCTCTTCATTATCTGAGGTTGTTTATACATAATTATCTACTGGGACCTCGTTATCATCCACATCCATGTTTCTTCAAAATGTATTTCAAAATTTTTTTTAATATTTAAAAGAATATGGGTTAAAGTCATTTATACCCTTGTTTTACTTTTTATGAGAGGTTTACAAGGGAATCTTTCCGTCGTTTTCCAAACAAGGTGCTTTTTAACCTTTTCGACAGAATTAAGATAAGAATGTTTTTTTAACTTATACGGCGGGTGCGGTTATTTTCCACCGTTATAAAATCATCAAATCTTCCCTAACAAGCTTATAAGAATATTTTCAAAGAAAATGTTTTATTTTATATGGATCTTAAATGATTTCAAAATAAATGGAGATATTTCTTTAAAAATAATTTTGATTTCATCTATGTCAACATCCTTTGATGGATTTTAAGATTATTTGAAGTTGATTTATTATGATACAAAACTTCTATACTGTATTGAAGGTTTTGTGATATGTTTGAATGTGGATGTGCTATTTTTATACCATTCATAGTTTATGGTGAAAGTATTGACATTTCGTATGCTAGTTTTAATACGAATGTTTATGTTATGTTTAAACCTTTTCATATGGGAATGCATTGGACTTAATATGTGACGGGTGGAGCCCGCTATAGCTCCTCGATGCATCGGTAGGTCTCATGAGAAAAACTAGTGTCTTGGCACAAGGCCTTGACAAAATCTTATTTGTAGTCTTGGCACGGGGCCTTGGCTATGTGGTTATGATAGTCTGGCATTATGCATTCCAACATTATGAAAGTGGTTATTGATTTTTGCATGTGATTATTCGATTAGTAGAATATCCATGTGAATAAGTAAATGGAATTATTTCATTTTATTTATGCCATACTATGATGAAAGTTCATGTTTGAAAGGCTTTTGTTTTAGTTATACATTGCCTTAAATGTTAATTCTTATTTATGAAAGTTTCCGCTATATTGTTGTCCTTACTGGGCATTTGAGCTCACACCTTTTCTATGTTTTATTTTTCCCAGGAAGTGAAGAAGTAAAATATGAATGACCTGTAGGGATATTATGTGGGGATATGAGTGTGGATTATGGATACAATATGTTGTTGTAGTAGTTTTTCATTTTATGATGTAATGTAAGACTTATGAATATATCTAGTGTTTCCAAGGATACTAAACCAATCGGTCTTTCGAGATTTGATCTTTCTTTTGATCATGCCAATGTTATGTAATTAATGCACGGACTCTAGGTAACTGGGGTCGGGGCGTTACAAAGTTCCACTTCGAATTCTGGATATAAACTATAATGATGTTCCACTCCAAATTCTGGATAGGAACTGTAATGATGTTCCACTCCGAATTTTGGATATGAACTCTAATGAAGTTCCATTCTGAATTATGGATACGCACTCTCATGAAGTTTGACTCTGAATTATGATTATGATCTAATGTACGTTTTGACTCTGAGTTCTCTGAACTCAGACTCCGAACTCTTATGAGTTTTGACTCCGAATTCCTATAAACTCTGACTCCGAACTCTGTAAGTTCTAGTTCCGAATTCTAGTGAAACCAGACTCTGGCTTTCTACAGAATTCAGGTTCTGAATTCCTACAAAATAGAATCTGAATATCTTTTTAATATAGACTCCAAATTCCATTTTTTCTAGACTTAGAACTTTTATTTTCATACGTTCTGAACATTAGTTTTACTTATGCTTACACTTGTTTAATTATAAAATGATGTCATGCTTTCAGTTATTGACTAAATGTTAGTTGAGTGACATGTATACAGGTCCCTCCAATATTCAAGGAAAAATATGACCATTGGATGAGGGAGCCAACCGTTGGAGCTTCACCTATAAATAGGATCTCATTTGAAAAGAAGGTACAACTTTGACACTGATCTTTGAAAAACTTCTGCTGAAGTGATTTCTAGAGAGAGAGACTCTTATTAACTCTCAAAGCTTCGTGCAGAAAGTTTAGACAGCTTTTTCAAACTTTTCCTTGTGTAGACTAGCTTAGTGAGACTCCGAATGTTTGTGATTACATTCGAGGGCTTCAGGGGATAGGAAGACAGAGGTTCCAACTACCTTGAAGTTCGAGGGATTCCTTGCTGAGGAAGATAGAGGTTCCAACTACCAGAAAGTTGAGGGCTTGCGGGGATAGCAAGACAGAGACTCGGATCTTCGTATCGAGGGATTACCTGGGTATGGGTAAGATAGACTTTACTGAATGTATAAATCAAGGGACCTTTATCCAAGGTTGTTGGATACCCTTGTCTTTGGGTAAAAAGATTTATATCCTGTTACTTGTTTTTATTACTAGTTTTTTTGCTGCATTTTGTATTGTAAGGAAAGTATAACTATCTTATATTTCCTTACACTTGTACATTGATTCATTTAGATTCTATACACTTTATGGTAGAATATCATATTGTAAAATTTGGTTAAGTTTCAATTTCCTGATCCATATTTCCGAAACCAACATTCCAGATCAATATTTCCAGAACCGGTTTTTCGGAATCACTTTCCAGTTTCAAGCAAGTGTGTAGAACTAGAATTTTATAACTTCATACCTTGTTCCAATTATCCAATTGGTGTTAGAGGTGTTGTGAATTTTCTTAGTTTATCTTTGTTAAACATAGATCTTTCCTTATTTAATGAAAATTTTAAAGTGTACAATTCACCTCCATCTTGTATATTGAGAATCTACATTATTATTTCGATCCTAGATCCTAAATTCCATGGAAATCATCATTGAACTTTTTACAAGAATAATTGTCTCAATAATTTATGATTTCAAATAAACACCTAGAAAGAAAAGCATAGTGTCATCTTAATGGATACCAAAATTCATATTCGAAAAGTGGGATATCAGATTATACTCCATAGAAGATTACTTCACGACCTGGGAAAAAATTATCATACTCAAAGAATCAGTAATGACATTACCATTAATAGGAGTGAACAAAATGTCTAAATAAAAGGATTGAAGATACTACACCCACCACCATGGCTGATAATTCAATTCACTTTGAGGGAAGATACAACTTATTATTTCATTATGAAAGTAGATGGTAAAACATTCATAAAAAAGATAGTGCTTCTAAATCTTAAATGCATGCACCATAACATTGAGTTTGAGATTATGTATGGGATAGTTCTTCTCATTAGTTATAATTTGATGATAACTATATGCCATGAAATTATTAGCCTGTATACGATTGTAGACCATTATTAAACCTGATCTATAAACGATGAAAACATAGCCCTGCCTAGTTTTTGGAAGATTCAAAATAATAGTTGATGTCTACCAAAGCATTATCTCATATATGAAATCTTGAAATTAAAATCCCATAATGAATTTAGACCCTTTTCAGTAGTAGTGGTTATTAGAGAATCCATCTAATATAAATCCTTTACAAAATGATGATAATATCCTATAATTCGAAGGAATCTCCAAATCACAAAGAAATTTCTTGGCTCCACCAAGTCATAACAGCTATTAACTTCTTAGTATCAATTTAAAAACCTTGTTTTGAAAGAATGTTTACTAATTATTTTAATTCAAAAACCCATAATTTTTATTCATAAATTTTGGCATAATTTTTTTTGATTCATCAACATGTCAATCACTGCTCTTAGATGACGTACATGGTCTTCCTTAGAATAATAGTAAACCAAGAAGTCATCAACAAATAACACCACAAATAAATTTATGTAATCAGGAGAAATTCTATTCATAAAAACCATTAACACTGTAGGATAATTGGTAGATTAAATGGAATAACAAGGATTACAAAATCTCCATACGTTCTCTCGAAGGTAGTATTAGTGATATGATGTACCTGGATCCAAAGTTGGTGATAACATGACAATTGAAAAAACATTGAAAACCAGATACACTCAATGAAATGGTAAAACAAATCATTAATTTGGGACAATTTATATTTTTTATTTATTGTGAATTGATTGAGGTTTATTTAGTCAATACAAATGTGGAGGTTTCTATCAGCCTTTTTGTAAAAAGGCACAGATCTTCCCAATGTGTCAAACTAGGATGAATGATGCCTTTCGAAAACAAATTCTCCAACTGAGTTTTCAACTCCTTTCTTTATCTAGTGTCACACAGTAAGAGGGAATAGAAATAGGTTGGGTCCTATAAAAAATTTGATAGAAATCTCCACCTCCCTTGCCAGTGGTAAATCTGATTATTATAATTGAAACACCTCAGGAAACTCATCAATTACTGGATGAAGATCACTTCTTTAAGATTTTAATTTTAAATCAAAGAAAAATGTGGACATCATCCTATAATAATTATTAATAGAAGGTTAAAATTGAAATGAACTTAGGTCACATTATCACTAAAAGACACGATACACCCTATTGGGGAATGTAATGTAATCCCATCAATGATCAAAGTAGATATTATCCTTACAAGTGATCAAAAAATAAATCTTAAGAAAGACATCCATAAGTTTCATATCTAGAACAAAATGGTTCCAAGTATTCCTGACTTCTAATAAAGAGAAAGTAAAAAAGGGTACTGAAGAAACTGGTATATCTTTGTTATGAGAGGAATATTAATCTCCACAACAAAAGACATGAGATAGATTGAAATATTAAAAAATAACAAAATATAGATAGAGAAATTTTAATTAGAGGAAACTGTATCAAATAAAAAGTCACTAAAAATAATGCAATAGTAACTGTACCTCTCGCTTTCAAAAGGCTTAAATTATCATCCACTGATTACTCATTTATTGTGTGAAGAGGATTCTTCCATAAAACCTATGGATGGAACCCTTTTGTTCATGAATCCTCTAACTATGTTACATATCCCCCCATAATGTCTAGTGTGTACCACTGAGTGGATTAATGAATAAATTGAAAAACATGTACAATTGACCTATGAATATGAATGACATACATATATTATGTGCCTCCATGAAATTACACTTCATGCGACCAATAATTCTAGATTGGATGTAAATAAATTTAATTATGTAGATGCTATAGATGATTTAGAGGTGGTATGTTATTGAGATCCGAAACCATGGTTTCTATCACAAGACACATTTTGATTCCTCTTCCATATAAAGGGGCTAATGAAATGGTCATTAGATGTAAAAAGGTCTCTTGTTATCCCGAATTTTCCTACCATTCCATGATTGTCCATAAAATATCTATCCTAATAATCCTTATACAATGTGATCTTTATTAGGAAAACATAATATCAAATATCTAGTCAATGACTCAGTTCAATCATCTGGGTTTGTTTAATCTCAATCAATAGAAACTCAGGTGAGATGTGAACAATCATGAAAAAATATTTGGCATACTGTGTCATAGTTTAATTTCTTTACTCATTTAATATAAATCAATCTATTTCACCCAAGCTATCGATTATAGGTTGGAGTATACAATGAAAAGATCACTTAATACCTTCCAATCCAAGGACACATTCTTTCCCACTAAAACTATCAACTCCCACAATTATTGACTAAAACCTTACAGTTTAAAGGAATCACATTTCACATTAACAGAATAATGAATCTCTATAAACTCAATGAGTTGATCATATTTCTTGAACCAATAATTTCTTTCATAAGGATCACCAGAACCCTTGAAAGATAGGGTATTTAGTTGAAGAAATTATTGGGGATGATCTCTTCCACTCTTTATTAGATTTACAAACTTTTCATCTTCAGAAGGATTTGGTGATGCTTTTTAAAAAAAAAATTGGCTAAAAAAATGACTACCTAAATAGTGCATTGATCAAATGGAGGGTTCAATTTTTTGGTTTCATTAACAACTCCCACTTGAGGTATTTTTAAATGACCTTTTGGGTCATTATGATACAGAAAATCAACAAATAATAAGGGAAATAACAATTATGAAACATGATTTGATAAAATTTATAAATAATAATTCAACATTGTTAGGAAAAACTCCAATAAATCTTGGGAAAAGTCATGAATCATATCATAAAATTTAATTAGAGAAATATTTACCCAATAAGCCTTGTAAACATAAGGCTCATTACAATAAGAGATTCCAATGAACTCACACATAAAAAAAATTTCTCTTATGAAAATCCAATATACTATCTACCAATACATCCCAAACTGCATAGTAGCATCAATGAAGAGTTTTGATAACCATTTATACCATTTTTTGTGAACCAACACAGATAAACTCAGTAAATGGTATTTGAAGCAATATTGAAAATTCCCAAATGATGATCTTGATCCCCATGGGCTATCCACTAGTGCATGATATTATGGAACAACAAGAAGGAATTATTTCATCATAATAATAATAAATATAATGAAAATAGTAAATAGAAACCACAAAAAGTAAGTTTTCTAGTATAATTATACATTTAAGAACTCAATAAGGTAAAAAATATGAAAACAATCAACTAATGTTATTGAAAATGTTACCACTTGATCTCCTTACAATAGATGGAATTGACACTCTGTATGCCACAAAAATATCACAAGGTTTCTCTATCTAGAAAACACACTACATCCAACTAGATCTTTTACCTTTCATGGAATAAGTATAATAATGTCCAAAAAATGGCCAATTGAAAAGTTAGGGTGTTAGAAACAGATTCTATTAGGATTTTAACAATATTATCTTAATAAATTCCACATTAAATAAACAAATTATTATTAATTTGGAATAAAAAACAAGAAAAAAATATTTTCCTATTTTAAAACCAAACATTCAAGAAGAAATATTTATATTTATAATAATAAAATAGGTTTCACAAGTTCATTTCCATCACATATAATATATAAAAATAAAATAAAAATATATACATGAATAAAAAATTCATACCATAACAGAATTGAGTAATTTCTTTATAACATCATCAAGTTTAAACCACTAAAATAAAAAAAGGAATTATAACACCATAGTTAAGAGAGTAGGGAATATGTTTTATATGGGTATTTTTAAACATCTCAATGAAGTACAAATCTTTGTGTTCACAGGTTCCTTAGGATAATCCTAGAGAAATATTCTAAAGAATTAGGAAATTATAGAAGATATCGATGGACTAATCTTCCTAACATATAGTGGTTTTTGGGTTTTCGTCATCAATATATTTCCAGGTAGAGCTAATATATTCCAAGTATGTGTTTTTACCACCTAACTACCTAGGATCCCATCTTCTTCAAGGAAAATAAACCATTTACAAGGGGTTATCATCTATTCAAACATTATTAAATCAATTCACCAATTAGCTAATCTAACACTAAATTCATGTTTCAAAATAGTCCATTCAATTCAAATACCAACATAAAATGGTTTTTATTGAAAACTAAATCCATTTCACTAAAGAATCCACCTATATGAGTGTTTATCAAAAAATCATTATTGAAACATCCATTCAAAACCCAAATAATTTCCAAGAAATCATAATTAATTTAAAAATCCATTTTAAAGGTATTTAATCAAAGACATGTAGACATGTTATAATTATTTTTCCAAGACTCAAATACATCCATGAAAATAAATCAGAAACCCAATTCAGATTATAAAATAAAAATGGAAAAAAGAGATAAGAATTTCATTAGAAAATCACCTATATTAATAACAGTTTTTTAAAACATGAATTGGGGATACCCCATAAGAAAAATGATATGGTCGATAGACTAATATCAAATGAAATAAACAAAACATACTCCTTTCGATCACCCAATAGTTTGAGGCCCTAAAATTATCTTCAAAGGATCAAAAAAAAATTTTAACATAGGTTCAACTATTTTTAAAAATATCACTGGCATTATATTTCAATGAAAGAAAAAACAAAACTAAAATGTTGTTTAATTTTTTATTTTCAACTAATCTTGAATATGAATAGTTTAAAATCATTTAAAATATGAGTTATAATCATTAATAGTTGAATAGAATTTAATTCCCAATATTTTAAGCTTTTGAAATCATCAATATGGATTTATTAGTTGTTCTGGTAGAAGAAGAATGAAAATAGGTTTTTAAGAAAAGTTTTCACATAAAAAGGGAACTGTGTAAAGGTAACATGGTATACTCTTATAGATATCATAAATTCTACATAGGGTTAAGGGGTTTTACCCTAAAATAGGTCTAAAAACCTAACATTTTGATAATCAATGGTCTCATACCATTACACATCCTTTGATATCTTTGGATTACGCTTCTACAGAATGGACCACCCTTACACAATTCCTGAGGTACCCTAATGAATATCATAAATAAAATTGGTTTACCTTATGTATAATATGTAAAAGGAATATTAACCTCACATACCTCATATAAATTTCACACTTCCCATACACGAAATATTAAATTTCACCCTTACCCTTAGACTGTTGGTGTTTTCCCATTTTGTGACCCTTTAAAAATAGGGCTTACTTTACACAACAACCCTAAATTCACCTTCAAAATGGAAAGTGGCCTTTATCCTTCCATATACCCCTTGATCTATGTATGTGAAAAAATTAAATTAAATATTATTTAATTTAATTTTGAAAGACATTATTAAAAAAATAAAATGGGTTTCTAATGAGTATAAAATTTCACTGAGACATAAGTAAATGAAAGAAAACATCCAGAACTATCGAATATACCTGAATAAAAAGATAAAAATGTTAAATAAATAATTATTATATATTAGACAAAAAATATTTTGAGGAGGTATATGAAGAAATATTATTTAATGTACTCAGTAAACTGTTATATATCTTCTTTGATAAAAATAACTTTTTATTACACTATAATCATTGAAATAGAAATATATTATAAAGACCAAAATTTATAAGAAATGAGTACGGAATTTATGATAGTATTGGGGAAGGTATTGTCTAAGATAGATGACTAAAAAATTATGAATAATGGAGAAAAATATAAACTCTTTAATAATTTAGGGAAAGGAAACACTTGGAATTACTTGAAATAATTAAAAATAATATATATCATAATCTTGTATGGTGGAACAAAATGAAAATACGTTCAAAGGAAATATATGATATGTTCCAAATAACTTTCAAAAAAAGAATTTATACAAATTTAAGTATCCCTTTAAACATTATTTTTGGTTTATCATGCTAATTAAACCTTTTAACCTTAAGTATGGTAACACATTATTATAGCATTTTATGATCATAAATTTACTTCAATGGTGGAAAGTGGCTCAAACATGGTGAAGGGGAATACATTTCAGACCATTTGTCAACACAGTTGTTCTATTTCTTTATTTTTGAGATTTCTAAATCATTTAATAAAATATTAGTTAACATAAAAGATCATTAAAGTTATTTTTGATACTATTTATTTAGAAGAGTAAAATATGTCATTTTGGAAATTGAATTCGAATATGAACACATTTACCAAAATTTGTAAATCACAATTACCTATGAAATTCATGTCATTCCAAAATCAATAGAAAATAATTTATTTTTTATTTTTTAAAATTATTTACATTTATTTTTATACTACCTGTATACGCACTGTATCAGCAATGCATAAGCATTTAAGATAATTATATCACAACTAAAATAAAAAAAATACTATTATAAAAATATTTTTTATCTTCAAAATAATCTTTTATATTCTTTTATAACCTTTTTACATCACCATGACAACACATAAAAGAAATTAATATCAAGAGAGTGATATTTTGGATTTATCCTTTTCATAAAATAATATAATGGTCAGAATCTAATATAAATTAATCCATGTTTCTAGAGTTTAGAAATATATATGATAATGGAAAAAAATCCACTCATTCTATAGAATACTGTAATGTTTTATATATATTTAAAATCCTTATACAAAATTTTTAATCTAGTTTTACCTAATTTATCATTACAATTGTGAAACATATTTTCAACATAAACTATTCATAATGAAAAATTAGAATGAGTGTGTTTAAGAAATTTGACCCAATTATTTATAAATTTCAAATAAAATTATTAATATTAAATTTTGAGATGTGGAATTATTACATTTAAAATAAGTGTTCCAAAAATAATAAAAATTGTTATTTAAAAAATAAGTTATAAGAATAAAATGAGAGGAATTTTTTACACATTCCTAATTAACAACATTATGTGAATGTTAAAACATTTTATTGAATATGTAATTAATAAATTTCATTAAAATAATTCATAAATACTATATAATTTAATATGATAAGGTAAATACATATTACTAACATATATTTTTTAAAAACCTTTCTTTTACATTCTAATGTTTTTCTTTTTTAATTTTTAATCATTTGATAACCAATAAATTCTATTATAAAATCTTCATAAATTATTTTATTTAATTCAGTTAACACAATTCATATCAGCCAATATAAATTATAGTTCATAATTATTACATTAAATAATAATAATTAAATAGTATAATGTTGTTTTTCTCACAAGGTGTTGTGTATTAAGAATGCTATATTTTTTTTAGACAAATAGATATATATCATAAAATATCACGAGGTTATACTACCCAAACATTTATATTTATAAATTTTTCTAATGGAATCAATGTACCATCCCAAAGGATAGATCTTTATATTCTATTAAAAACTCTTAGTCATACGATTACAGCATACCACATCTAAAACAGTTAACACATATAAGATTTCTTTAATATTATTCCTGAAAATCATATTATTCTATGTTTATTATGATTATTTGTTATTTAATTTATGGATTTACTCCTACAAAGATAAAATGTTATTTTTTAAATTATGGGAATTTATATTTTATATCACAAATAAGAATATGATTATTTATTGGGGAAAGGAGAATTATGAATTACATATGAAATTTACATCAATTATATGGGTATTAATACCAATTCATGAGATATAATTATCTGAAATAGACCGTGATTAACTCAATCTAATAGATATTATGATCGTAAATTAATATATTAATGTTTTCCAATGGAGTTTCTTATTTTTCCCCCATATGTTGAGGTTTAGTTTTCCATAGAACTCATAAATTTTGTTATACCAATATCATGGAATCCATATTTAAGAGGTCTAATAGAATTGAAGTAATTGAATAAGTAAATAAAGTAGAGTCTAGATAAGGGTTTTATATGACCATGTTCTTTAGGAGGCAATGCATCAATTTTATTTTTTTAAAAGAAATATAGATCAACATGCCATTGAGGAAGTTCCATTTTATTTGGATAATATTGAGTTTTATTTATTTTAAATTGGTTTTCATTGTGAATTAAGTCAACATGTTCTAAATAATGATGTATTTAGATTCCATAGTATATATGAAGGATAAAAAAACTCATAGTGGGAAAGGAAGTGAAAAGGATGACCATGAATTTGGGTAATTTATGATGATGTTGGTTGCTTGGTGAAAACCCCATTACATCAGATGATTATTGATATTGTTTATATGAAAATTTAAATTTTTTATGTTCGGAGAACTATATATATTATCGTCATTGAGATTGAATATTTAATGGAGGTAATAGCTGTTAAACGTGAGATAGAAGGCTTATATAACATGTATTTAATATGTTTTAATGATGTTCAACTGATTTTAAGATCTAGAAAATGTTTTCAAGAAGCCATAGAAGGTATACTATAAATAAAGGATATTGAATATTGTGATGAATATCACATGGTTATATCTTTAAGATGACTGGCGATTGTATGATGTCATTTTATGTGGCTCAAATTTAATTAAAAGCATTCTAAAATTTATGAGCGTTGATAAATTTGACGAAGACATGTTCCAAAAAGAACATATAACTTATTCCTGGTAAGGATCATCTATGTTTCGGGTAACAATCATCCAGTAATTTATAAAGATATTATCTTGAGTTATATGAGGATCTTACCTTGTATATATAAACATCAATAATAGTTTTCATGCTATGGATAAGCATAAAGCTAGATTATTGAAGCATCGTTCATCTTATATGTAAACATAATCTATGAAAAAAGGTATGAATACATACCTATATAATGATAATACCTCTATATTTACATCAAATATGAAAATTTTAAAAATCATGAAAATCACCTTGAACATCATTTGGAAGGAGACTCCCAAATGCATACTCCTAGATCTGGTATTGAAAACCCAATATCGAAACACTATCATTAATACAAAATTATATGAACCTATTTTTATTTTTAAAAATATCCATATATGAATCATTATAACTCAAAAAATATCTCAAAATCCCAAGAACAGTAGGTTTAGTGTCTTTGAGGACCGACTACATAAGTAAAATAATTTATAATTCTTATGAGCATTATTCCATATTAAAATCCAAATTATATCCACTTATAATCAAATAAGATGTTATTCCAATATTTAAAATGTTGAAAAAGAAAACATAATAAAAGGTTATCTCAAATTCTCAGTAAGGTAAAAAATTATCAACATGTCATCAAGGGTTAGATAATAAGAAAATGAGAAAACATGAGGAGGGGTGAAATTTCTTATGTAAAAGAACCTGAACCAATTTGTTTTCCCCATAATTCATGATAGAATTCCATGTAATGTAATATAAAAAAACATATACCATGTAAGACATGTGGTGAATAATGAGAACTTAAACATGACTCAATAAGTATAATAAAAGGAATATAGAAATATGGAATGTTAATATATAATTTAAAAACAAAAATTGGTATAATCAGATGCATATAAAATCATGATAACAAATATTTACTCATTACATTCACTCAAAAATCTTTGCACAAATCATAATACATTCATTCACATAACTAATTTTAAACCATATTCCTCCATCATATTCACATAATACACTTTTGAACAAAGCTTATGTAATCAAATTCACCCAATATTTCACCATCATATTTAATTTGAAACCTTAACAAATATATTGTGGGGGGGGGGTGATATAGGACCCCAAACATAATCATACATACATATAAGTGCCACATAAATACAAATAATTCATCTTATAAACAACCCATGGAAAGAAAATGGGTTTCATAACTTTGACAAATGGTATCACATAATTGAATCCTGGTAATTTTTTACCAAAAATATGATAAAAAAACAACGAATTTAAAAATAGGTAATATACGGTGATTTATAAACTAAACCGCATTAAAGAAAAATCTTTTGAAAATGGAAAAAAAATATTTTTCTTAAAATCCATTTTTGAATATCATCATAAAAATACGTAATTTATATGTCACCTTTAAAAAAACATTTTTTTAAATTAAAATAAAAGATCATAAAAAATTTCTTGAAAAAATCCAAAAAATGATACTTTTAAATAAAGTAAATAATATGTAAAAATTTCTATAATAATTGAAAAATATCATTGAAAATAAATTCCTTTGATGTGTATAAAAAATATTTTATTGAAAACACACATCATTAAATGGACGAAGAAACATATGTTTTGAAATTAATAAAGGTGAGAAAAAAACAATTTGAGTTAAAAAATTGGATTTTCAATAATGGAAATGAGAACACTGATGTCAAGGCAAAATATGGATATGAAAAAAAGGCATTAAATGAAATGATAATTATTCTGAATGGAAATTTATTTTCACGAAACAATAAAATCCTGCAGGAAAAATAAATTTCCTTGAAACGATATCTCCCTAGAAAATAAGGTTTATAATAGAACATAACATGATCATAAGTTATAATAGATCAATTCATAAAGATAATAATAAAATAGAAGTTATTGTGACCCATGAAATATATTAGAGTCATATAAACCCCTTACAACTTGTGTAGCACTTTAATCAACACACCATGAAAGATAAGGGGTTGAATTTTGAATTCAAATACAAAGAATAAATATAATTCATGATATTACATGATCAATAAGTATTATACACACCATTTTAATTATATTATGTGTATAAAATAAAATGTATCTCAATGAAGAATATTTTGAGATCAAACCTTTAACTTGTTCAACAATCATTTTGGGCATGAACATAAATACTTAAATAATAAAATTATGTTTATTTTAGACCTTATTTGTAACCATAATATTATATATTTAGTTTAATATTTAAAACATATTATTAAATTCTATTTATTTTTATATAGATTTAGTATATGATTGCATGAAAATTGAATTTGTATTGGCATATCTTGGCGATTTTTATGATCAATGATGATATTTTAATAATAATATAAATAAATAATGTAATAATTCCAAAAAAATAATTAATTTCATTGTAACATATAATAATAATATTTATATTCATCTTCCTATAGTCATCCATGAGGGGTTTTATTGCATTATTCAAGTGAAGGTTAAACTGACCAAAAACATGAACAAACCATACCTTGATGGGTGAGTAACATTAATGAAGTGTGTGATATCATTAAAAGAAAAGAATACTGTTATTATTTATATATTTTTATAATATTGAATTATTATTGAAGTGGTTTGGATTTAGAAAAAAAATTAATTTGAAAAATAAAAAAATGTTACTTTGGGGAGGCAGTAGTCCACACAATGCATGATTGATTTTTTTTATAATAGGATTGAAATGAAAAAATAAAGTTTTTTACAATAATATAATAACACATAAGTATAAAAATTATTCCAAAGTTATCATATTTCCATATTTTGGTTTGTTTTTAAAGAGAAAAACTAGTATGAAATTATATGGAGTTTGTAATACTCACATCAATACCATGAAATTTCTCTTGAATGAATCATTGGATATGAAAGTCTTTGTATAAAAATTGTGACTATAGTTTTATGAAATTGAGGGAGAATAATATGAGGATAAAAATGGTATATTTTACGAAATTAATTCCACAAAATTGGTATAGAATGAATGAGTGGAATTGAACCCTTTTATAAGTGAAGAAAATTGTACTTTTGAGAATACCCTTCACTTTTCAATGATATGTTTACAATGTTCTTGGGAAAATGACTAAAAAAGATAGAAACATTATTATTGGTTGATAGTGGATTGATAAATCCTCATAATATTATTTCCAAACATGTTTTAAACATGTTAGAAATTATTTAATTATAGGGTTTTACTTTTTCCTTTATTTAACTTGGTTACTATTTTTTTAACTAAGTAAATTATTTGCTAAAGATATAAAATAAAACCCGTTACCGAATTTGGGTATGATGATACTATATTTAATATCCATTTATTATTATTACACTTATTAATAATATAAAATTATCTTTTAGATTAGAATTTTATACATATAAAAATTGTTTTTTAGAAAAATGTTGTTTTAAACATTATGTGTTGTTGATCTTATTTATAATTAATAACCAATGTTACATGGGTCAATGTTATTATATATTTCATTAAAAAACTTATTTTAATTATAATTTATAGCATGGTAATTTAATTTCTTAGATAAAAGATTCACAATAATAATAATATATTTATTTGAAAAGAACAGATTTACCAGTATCATTATAATTCAATTTAATCTTAGTATTCATTATTTTACGCACAAATTTGAAATTTATATTATTCAATAAAATGACTATTTGGATAAGAAATGTTTTATTCATATAAATATATTTAATTTTTATAAGTGATGAAATTTAATTTTTAATATAATCCAATAAAAATAGTTTGTTTAAATAAAAAATTAATTATGTTTCGAAAATAATATACATGGGTTTTATAGAAACAATATAGTCATTTTTAATGACTTATTTTACACACAAACATAGACACAGACACACACAAACATAAATATATATATTATATATAAAGGTTTCAAAAACATTTTTTTCTTTCTTATATAAAGATAATGTCACAAAATTGATAGTTTTATCAAAATCATTATTTCTTGACTATTCACCAAATAAATAATTATATAAGATATATTACAAATATATCATCATAATAATATATTTTTATTAAAAATTAAAAAAATATGTCAATTTCTCCACATATGAATTATTAAATTTATAATATATATTTTTTAATAAAATCATAAAATATTATTAAAACCCATGTTATTGGAAAACGAAATTCTCAAATATTAACTATCATTATTATTATTTTATATCATTTACCAAATAATTTTTTTAAGGAATTATTAATATAAAACCCATTTTACCACATTAATCACATATTTAAAGAAATTGAAATGCATATCACTTAAATAAAATTTAAAAAATAAAGAAATGATCTTATTAAATATTCCCACCAAACCTTTTTATATCCATTAATATTATTAGTAGAGTATATTTACAAAAAAATGTATACTCCTATTTATTCTAACTAATTAATTGGATAGATTTTAAGGAGTAGAAATGCACATTTATATTTTATCTAAATATATTCTGATTTCTTTTATGGTTAGTGTTGAATGTGTAGAATTCTATGTAACACATATACATATTTGATGGAAATCATATATTAAAATCATAGGATGTTGAATTCTCTCCCACCCAAATAAATTACATCCTAACATTTTTAATTTTAAATCACTAATGAGAGTAGTTTAGGGTATCCTTCACCTATTCACTATTCGAGATATAACCTCTAATATGACATCCTTATCCTATATCATGTTACTTATATTTACTCATACAACATTAATCATTTATATAATCATATACTGAATTATGTATATACCCTAATAAATTATTTTTAATAAAATACATTTCCAAATACCATTTTAATATTTAGGAAATTAATCCAACATGAATCCATATATTCTTGTAAAATTTATCTCTTATCATCAACCAATATTCCATAAAATCACTCATTAGTCAACACATATCATAAGCCTGGAAAATGTGACAAAATTTTCCAAAAATATCATGGATTACTTTTTTATTGAACTAATAATAAATTTCAAGGATATAAATTATATCAAAATTAATTTTATAATTATTACTCAACCCTTTATTACCTCATCATCAAAAATATATTAAACTGAATAGTTATTTATAACTCAATCATGTGTTCTCCCATATAAATTCCCAAAATATAACCAGTTCATAAAACCACTTTTCAATGTTTTTGGTACCAATTAATCACTATTTAAAAAGAATTAATATAAAACTAATAAATAACAATATATTTATTTTTCACACATCCCACAAATATTTATGAATATATTGGAATATCATTGATAAAATTCACTCATAAAAGAAAATAGATAAGAGTATCAAAAATTAATTTCTATTATGATATCAAACTCGACGAATTATTTTATAATAAGAAAATAACAATTTTTATTACAATTGGAATATAAAATAATTCTCAAAAATTTAATTATTCTAGGTTATTTGATTATAATTCATAGTGGTTTTCAAATACACAACATTATCAGCTTCATTTCTATTATCCGGTTTTGTCCAAACACTAAAATAAATTTTTTTTGTCTATAAAATTAGTGTAAACAATAATATGAATATGAAAAATCAGTCTCAATGTGTCTTCTATAATGTAATCATCATTTAATCCTTTATATCTTTGGGTTAAACCATTGATTCTTTTTGTTAAAAACAAGGATATCCAAGGTGATGTGTCTTTCTTTCACACATTCCACATCTATTTTAATAGACACATTAATTTTTCAAGTGATTAAAGTCTTTATTTGAGAAATATTTGGCATTTGATGATCTTTTTCAATGGATTTCACTTTCATTGAAAATTTTATTCAAAATATGTGTTTTTGTGTTTTTAAATTTCTGAAATTATATTGGGACCAATCTTCCAATTTTATTGAGAACAAAAATTTATGTAATAAAATTGAAATTTATAATTTCTAAGGTTTTTTATTTTGAGATATTTTTTTCATTGTATTTCTAAAAAATATTTAAATTTGAGAAATTATTATTTCATAAAATTACAAAATTTCATTTATTAAATTTTTATGGAAATACATATATAGAAATGTTGGGGTTAATTCATCGATTTATAATTTATGGAAATAAATTTAATTCACTATGTGTTTTTAGGTATTGGTCCTACTGCCATTCTAGTGTTCTATGACCACTAATTTACTCTAACTACTATCAACCACTACTACCATTTTCTTCCATCCATAACCACATTTCCGATCTTCCACCTCTCACTGGGATACCATCATAGACCTCTTACAACCACTACCATCTACCATAATACAATAATCACATATGTCTACTATTCCACTCCTATCATCACCTATAGTGCATCCAATCCATGTGGTCTACTACTACACCCCACTTCCCTTCTATTTATTTACCATGCTTAGATGGTACCACAAAAAAACAACCATCCTTATACCATCCTAAATTTCCATCCCTAGACCAACTACAACACCTTTCTACCATCCATGAATCTGTTGACAACCCACCATCTACCTCCACCCAGACCCCCTATTATCATGACCACTATATCTACTGGAAACAACCCCCATAGATCTATCGTGGCCACACGAAAAAAACCAAGCCTCTCAAGAGGATGATATGGATGAATCTGAATCCACCTGATCTAAACACTAAATGTCAAATACATTATTGAGGAGAAATAAAAACATATATTATTTCCTATAAGATGATACCTGGAATTGATATGCACCCTTTCATCACCAAAATCCCTAATTGGGGAAGATGTCTCTGATGATGTGAGAGGATTGAGAAGCCACCCAAAAAAACTATATGAACCCCCCCTAAATGAATCCATTCCATTTGAAACTCAAAGAAGACCACTGATGGAATTTATAGCTAGTGTCATCGCTCAATATAGAATCATTTGTGAAGCCTAAGATCATCGCCCCAATGCCACAATGAAGAATCACACAAAAACATGACATCAAGACCTTGTCGGGGGACGAAGATCACTGGGGCTTGGAATTAATTCAAGTGATAGTCACTGTGAAATGATATATGAATGAAGTACTTCAAAGGATAGATGAAGCGACACAATGGTGGATGAAAATCCCCCAAGCCTGTTGGGAAAGATGAATCAAAAAAGGCTTACAAATAGTTAGAAAGATAAAAACTAATATAATAATATATATAATAATATATAGTATAATATATACAATAATAAATTTATATATATATTTCTTTGATAATAATGATATTCTAATAAATTTGAAAAATAGATAAAATAAAAAGTTTTCTAGTGTCAACTAGTTATGTATGAGCCCGAAAAATGGATTTATGATTTAGTTCCAAGGCAGGATAGTACATGGGCCCAAAAAATGTTTCCACTAGACCACCCCCTAAAATTGGAATTGGGGAAAATAATTACCTAATTTACAAGATCAAACCTTTTATGTGTACTTGAAGTTTTTTGATTCCTTGGTTGAATCTTGTTAGAAGATTGAAACAGAAGAAGATCATAGGAACTGAATCATGTGTGTGAGATTCGGGTGACCTCACTCAATTATCTTGACACTTTTACCTAATATGTGGAGATAATATGATATAGGGATCATGGTTATTGGATGGAATGGAATTTCAAGTATTTTTTCATTCTGTTAGGGATATTATGGATTCGGTCACCACTATGGATGATGGAAATTTAGAATCATTCCTTGTTTAAGCTAAGAAGTTTCATAGGGAGAAGTGGATTTGAGGTTATGGTATGAATTTAGGAGAAACTGATGGATTGATAGAATATTAATAGTCTATAGGACAAGAAAATAAAAAATGAGACACCATATAAACATAAGAATAAGGAAGTGGTAGTATACAAACCCTATATCAGAGAACATAGACATGGGATTTTGAGATATAGGAGATCACTAGGATGAATTGTTGTACGAGGCATGGGATGGAGAAGACTAATATCTATTCCTTTATTCTGTTTTATATTTCCTTCATGAATTTTTCCTTATTATATTCATTTAAATTTTTGTATTGAAATAAAGATATTTAGATAAACACATTTCGGGGAATTGGTTGTGCTGGTTAATTAATTTTAATTTTTTCATGATTTTATTGAGTTGAATGCTTCTCTCAAAAATCATTTTATACTATAATTTATTTTTCAAAACATCATGTATCATTGAAAACTTATCATGATTGAGAGTCTTTTCAAACTATTAGTCAATCTAAGGATTTTATAGAAATTTTAATAAATCTTAAGAGAGCGTAACACACTAATTTCAATTGAAAAATGAACTCTTTGATAACTAATTTGTTCTTATTTAGTGATAGATATATTTAAAAAATTTAAAAAATGTAGGTGCCATTAAAATATTCATTTTACTGATGAAAAATATTCTTTTTCTATTATACTATGTGCCAGGATGTTTTATTAAAATGCATGAATAATCAATAATCATTCAAAAACAAATAATTCCATTAACTTTATTAACTTATTTTTCTCACTATATTCTGATTTTTTATCTAGTTACTTCCTAAAAATAACATTCAATGAAGTATTCATTACCAGTTATGATTCATCACCAGTCTAATTTTCGTCACCTGTGTTTTCTTATTGGTTTTGTTCAAATTTTCATCTCATTTGCACACAAAAAATTTCTATGCGTCATTGCTTATGGATCCACCTCTTCTCATTACTAAACTAGTTTTATGTAGATTTATAATAAATAATTTTCATGTGCCTATGATAAGGATGAAATATGTTCAAAGAAACAAATCTGGGGTATAGAAACCATCAAAATGTCACTTGGAGGGAATATGGTGATCTTAGATTGGTTGCACCCTTGGTTTCCAACGATAACCTTTGTAGCAATCCCAACCCCATCTAGATGACAAATAATATAAAATAAAATAGGATGTAAGGGGAATGTTTTAACCAATAATTAATAGGTTTGATAAAAAATTACAAAATTATTTAGATAAAGAACAAATAGATTTTTGGATGAAAAAAATGGAAATGAAAATATGGATGTTTGGTAGAGACATTGGTTATAAAGACAAGGGTATACTTACAAGAACCACTTAAGTAATACCTTTAAAACATTCAATGGCGTGACATCTCTAAGTGGCCTCTATACCCACCATGAAACTAGTAATGTAACCCAAACTGATTAAAAAAACTAGATGAATATGGAGAATAAAAAATAGAAAATAATGAATATAATATTTCAGACAAAAAATGAAAAAACACAGATCCTACAATAACAATTTAAATAAAAAAATAATATATCATGAAATAAAATAAAATAAAGTGACAAAAAATATTATAGTGGAAGTTTAAAAGTTGACTAAAATTGAGGGGAACTTTTCTGTAATCATCTATTTTCTATTGAGAGTGGAAGAAAACCATGATTCTGGACATTTAAAATATACCAAGATTGATAAGAAATTAATAATTGATATCACATTCAATGAGTGTTTAATTGAAAGCCCATATTACCTAAAATCCATCAAGAGAATATGTTAAAATAAAAAAACATGGAAAAATTTTATACTTAAAATCTCATAGAGTATGTATAGTGATATAATTCCAAATAGGACACCTAAAAAACATCAAGATATATGGAGTATTTCCATTCTTTTCACCTTTGGAAAAAATTAATTTAATTTAATTTTCTATATTATCTTGGTGAATGAAACAGTTAGATTCCATTTTCCATATTTCAATACATTATATTAAGAGACCCACTACCCACCACTGTTGTTTTATAACATAAATATCAATCCATTACCGACCTTGATTGTAGGGAAGAAGAATTGTTAAGGAGAGTCAGGATACTCTTTATTCCTATTCATCTTTTGATACTAGATATGGAATGTGACCTGGAGGTACCTATCATTAATTGAAGCCCCTTTCATGACACTATGTGAGTTTTCATTGATTTGTTAATTGGAAAATTAATTTTTAATCTCGACGAATTGGAATTGGAATTTAATGTTTTAAAAAAATATATATGAACTTATGAAAGGCCAAATATATCCAAATAATGATCATTTAGGGGCTTATGAATTAGTGAATATAGATGAAGCATTGTTTTTGAGGATGTTACAAGAAATTATTAGTGAATCTGAGTTCCCTTTTGAATCCTACATGGACATTTTTTTCATGGAGAAGGATAATTTATATGAGTTTGTGGGGGAATTACAGGAACATATATATAAGTGTTAATTTGAATACATTTTGACCCCAAATAATGAATTATTATATGAAGAAAAATTTTATGGAAATAATATTGATGAATATTTAGGATTCTACACTATATTATTTAAGAAAAAACAGAAGGACCTTGGTTACCCCTAACTATGTATCTTCAATTATCCTAAGAACCACCTAATCTAGTGCTTAATCCCATGATAGATCATTTGAAAAATACTTTTTAAACTATGTGTTCAATGTTACCCATCATTATCTCATCAAAATTAGATGGGATTCAAGAGGATAACCTTCTAGTTGTTTTATAAATGTTTTAGTATGTCATTGTATGGATTATTAGTGATATTAAGGGTATTAGTCCATCATATTTCATTCATTAAATCCCCATAGAACTAATGTGTAAACCAAGAGTGTAATCCTAGATAATTATTAAACAAAACATTTAATAAGTTAGTTGAGAGGAAATGATCTTATTTCTTAATACATAAATAATATATCCCATTATTGATATTCTATTGGGATGTACCATCCAATTATTCCCTAAGAATAATTGAGTGATTGTGATAAAAATGAAAAGAATGAGAAAAATAAAACTAGAACAATGATAAAATTAAGGGTCTATATAGACTATAGAAAAATTAATTATTCCACTAGGAAGGATAATTTCCCAATTCCATTTTGGGCCATATGATATAGAGGTTGGTTGGAAGTGTGTAATGTTTCTTCCCTGATGATTTTTGGCAACAACCTGATTACCATTACTCTTGATGATCAAAATAATTTCACTTTAATATGTTAACTGGGGAAACTTTCTTATCAGAGAATTCTATGTGGATTTAATTTTTATCTAGAAACATTCAAGTGATACATGATGTCAATTTTCCCAAACAAGACTAATATAAAATTTATGTTTTCAAGGATTAATTTTTAGTTTCTAGATATGACTTTAAAAATTACTTTGAAAAACAAGAAATAGTTTTTTAAAGATAACAGGTTACAAATATTATATAAAAATTGGAAAAGTGTCATTTTATTCAAAATGGAAGAATTGTT
Source organism: Viscum album (assembly GCA_963277665.1). NCBI lineage: Eukaryota > Viridiplantae > Streptophyta > Magnoliopsida > Santalales > Viscaceae > Viscum > Viscum album. The sequence goes on from OY728150.1 coordinate 2,099,885,541, forward strand.
TTGGTCAAAAAAATTTTAATAAGGAAGTAGAGGTTTTAAATGCTAATTTTAAGGCTATCTAAATGTTTTACCATCGTATAATGTCAATTGAATTATCAGTTTCATGGGACATGATGTATTTTATAGGAAGTTCCTTAATTATTTTTCCAATATCATAGGTCCTTTATGCTCAATTATTTATAAGGGAACACCATTGTTTTTGTAGGGAAATTGATATAGTAATTTAAATTTATAAATTATGAAATCACTAATTCAATAGTGATCACTTACCAAAACGACAGGTTTCTATTTGCGGTGATTTTTGATGCTAGTGATCTTAACATAGGTGCTTTTTTAGTAAAGATGAAGGCTAAAAGGCCACATTTCTTTTATTAGGATCGAAATTTGTTTTATTATTAATAGAATAATTATTAAACTGAAAAGGAGTTGACTACTACGATGTTTTCTATTGAAAAATATACACCACACATGTTGGGTCAAATATTATTATTATTAGTGATCATTTATCCCTCAAGAACATAATGGATGATAAAGAGACCAAGATAAGTAACAAGAGGTGGACTCTTCAGTTATATGATTTTTATATGTAAATTAATAATAAAAAGGGGGGATGAGATGTTTTTAGAGGACCATTTATATAGGTTTACAAAATCAAATTTAGGAACCAATATAGATAAACACATCTTTTCTAGATGAACAATTTTTTGATTCTTCTATAAAAAAAGAATATTAGTTTTTATATTATGATAATTTTTTGATCTATATTTATAAATCCCATAGAAGTTTTGTAGAAATAATGTAATATGATTATAGATGATTTGAAAAAAAAACTAATGGTATGTCACTCATCTTTTCGAGAGATATACTAATGGAATTATTAGGAGATTTGTGGTTGTGGAGGAAATGATCTCTATTATTGAGAAAACTCATTCATCACCTTGGGGTGGAGACCATGGAGGATATTGAACTTCCCAGAATGTTTTATAGGTTTTATTCTACTATCCAATGTTGTTCAGGTATTCTATAGTTTTGTGATTGGATCTAAAAAGATTCAATGTAATGGAAATGTAAGTAGAAGGCATGAGTTGCAAAAAAGTAATACTATAGGTAAATATTTTTGATATGTAGGGATTGGATTTTATGGGACCTTGACCATCCTATTATAAAAATTAATATATTCTAATGAATGTGGAATATGTGTCTGAATGGGTTGAGGTAGTGGATATTCTTAAAAACATGTGGTTAGTGTGGTAAAATTCATTAAAAAGAACATATTTTCTAGGATTTTTGTTCCCAAAGAATTTATTACAAACAATGAATCCCATTTGAATAATTATAAGTACAATAATATAATGTAGATGTATGGGTGTTCTAAATGAACTATTACAACCTATCAACCACAGTCAAGTGGGAAGGATGAAGTATCCATCAAATAACTTTAATATATTTTAGAAAATAAAGTTTCTATCTAAATATAATATTGTTCTATAAAGTTGGTTAAATCTCTATGGTCTTATAAAAACTTTTATACAAGATTTATAGGGATGTCTCCTTACAAAATCTTCTTTGGAAATACTTTCCATATACCCATGGAACTACATCCATACCCTTTTTTGGTGGTGAAGGATCTAAAATTTTTCATTAGGTTTACCAGTGAGAGGATATTAATAGATATGAGTGATATAAAGGAAATTAGTATGAAATCATTTAAAAATTATTGAATTTAAGAATATATAATAAGAGAAATTCATGAATCAGTCATTTAGAATAAGGATTTCAAGGTTGGTTGGAGGTTTTAGGATCAATATGATAACTATGATAATTAGACACATTATCATAATTAGGAATATATTTATATTTGTAGGTGTATCCTTTTATTGTTAAGGAAATATCAAAGATGGGGAAAATAACATCACATTTTAAAAGATGGTTATTGGAATCAAAATAATATTCATAAGATCAAAATAAAAATGATTAAAAATTTTCATCATATTGGGATGATGATTTCTAGAAGAAATATTTCATTGGACTAACCCCATGTCTGTACTGAAAGGAAAATAATATTTAGAAGATGTATAATATTATACATGAATATGATGTAAATCTGATGATGATTATCTATTTTTCTGTTCAAAAAAACATATGTGTTCTCTAAAACTTTTTATTTCATCCATATGAATTAAAGGAGGAGCACTTCCAATCGTACTAATGCTCAGTAAGATAGAAAATGAAACTAGGAGAATGGGAAGTTACAATTATTTCCATTGTTAGTTAGATGATGCTATGCCGATCATAAATTTTTTCAATATCATGGAAATGTCATGATACAAATAAAACACTATATAGAAGAGTAATTTTGTTTATGTCAAGGATTTTCGATCTCATCTAATTGATTTGAGATCTCTATAGATAGATTTTTTTGATGGCAGAGAAGGTTTATCGGGAATTGAGAAGATTAAGATGCTGGTTTTTTTTTCAAAATAATAATACTTGAGAAAAAATATTCAAGGAAATAATCTTTTAAATTCCAAAATTGTATGTCATAATAAAAAATGTATGTCGTCACTGAAGATAATGATTCTAGCACCAGTTCATCAGATATGATGTGTAAATAATTATCAGTGTTACACTAACACCAATCAACAGATATTGTGATGGTTGTAAAAGGGAATCATTGAATAAATTTTGTCTAGTGGGAAATTTTCAGACTGATGTAAAGATGAAAATTATAGAACAATAAAAAATTATGTTAACCATTTTCCTTATGAAAAAATTGTTGTCTATTTTTAATTAAGTCTACAGAAATGAAATGTATGATTTGTTTTTCAATTCATTCATGTGGAAAATATGTTTTATTTTATAAAAATTACATCAAGAGTCGTCGGGCTATTGCTGGCACAGTTTATTTGAATAAAAAAGAGACAGATCCATCAGACATCGGATTACATCGATACAATTATGTGACACATGATCATCAATCTATAGAAACGATGAAAATAAGAGTTGTTTCAAGATTTAACAAAAGTTTTGTCGTGGGGGTCTCAATGTTTATGAATTTTTTTTTCAAATTTTTTTTAGTCAATGTTGATGTATTGATGTTTCAGTGAAGAAATATTTTCTAATTTTACACTATGTTTATGGAAAAGGAAATTGTGATGGAAGAATAAAAAAATATAGACTATGTTTTTGGAATAATGGTTTCAATGTTTTATTTCATTTAAGATGTTACAGAACATCATAGCAAGTTTTTTTCTTAGTTGGTACAAATAATAAGAACAAATTTTTTGTTTTTCTTAGTATAGTTCATTTGAATGGGAATTTTTTTTATTATGAGAATCATAAAACTATAAATATATATTTTTTCAAATAGTGTGGAGAAACATACTAAATAAAATCAATTTTCAATTGTATTGGGAAAATTTTAATGGAAATTTGAATCAAACTAAAAAATTTAAAGATATCCTGAACTAGATCTAATGGAGTGAGAATGATCGAGAAGGTTTGAAAATAAATGAGAAGAGTAGAGAATAATTGAATAAGTCAAAGAAGTAATTTGACATTCAAGGGGAATTGAAGTTTCAAGAAATATTTTTGAGTAGGAATGTTTTTAGAATCCCATCCAAACCATATTTTGAACACCTATAAAAGAATGAAATATTTTTTACTTTCCTATCACATTTATTGATCAATAGAGTAGTCAGAGCATTGAAATATTTTGATATAATATTCCATATCATGACTTATAGAGTAATTTTCTTAGATATAAGAAGAAAAGGAGAAACGAAAAGATCATGTTTATATAATCATCATATTGAATTGGATCATTAGAATGTGAATCAGATTGGGGTTTTTGAATAGGGGAAGAAGCAATTCAGAATTTTATTAGTGGTATTCTAATAGAGTTATATTATCAGATTGAGTAATTGAACAGGGTAGATCAAACTAGAAAATTAGACTGAGCATCATTACAAAGCCCAAGAAAATCTTATCTGATGATGGGTAGAAAAGTGAAGAATATTTTTGAATATTATAACTATTGGAGTTGACAAGAAAACCCATTAACATGTTTTCAAGGAATTGTTGAATGTTTCTTAACCTATAACAAAAAATATGTTACATCATTTCATGCTACATGTTGCACACACACTATTGAATTGATCGTTGTGATACACGAGTGTAAGAGAATCTCATACGAGTTGTATCCACACGAATTTATTTTTTTCTAGTTGATTGTGAGGAATTGGAATGTTCCAAAACCATACTGTAGACATAACCACTCTTGCGGAGTATTGAACCTTTTAAATTTTTGTGTTCATGTGGATGTGTGATTAGTTTCAATTTTAGTAAAGTAATAACTCATTAATATAAGGAGACAATTTATTCAAAATAAAGGAATCATAAAATAAAAATATTAAAAAAATCACCCCTACCCCACTTAGTGATAAATTGATCCTATTGGTTATTCTCAGACTGGGTTTTCTATTCAAATAATGAAGGATGATTTTTCTAGGTAAACTGAAAAAAATTCTCGAACCCTTCCCATTTTATGGGTTCTTATTAATAGTGTTTTTGAGTATTATTGAGATGTGAAAATTCCATTTATGGTCAATTTCTAGAGAATGAAACACTACTTTGTAGGGGATTCAAAGGGATGGTATGCCATCTTCTTACTTGAGTGATGATTGTGTCTCAAGTACAATAGACAATTGCTAATTTAGTGTTTTATGGGATCTCTCCAATTGTTCTTGTATTTTTTTATCAATATATTTCAATAAATATATCCTATGTTGTGGAATATTCCGAACGTAATCCATTCAATTCATGCGCCAAGTGATCAAATCAGTACTGAAGTGTGAAAACTTTTAATTATTCATCAAGAAAAACTGGAGCAATACACTGCATTAACTTGATAAAATAATCCATAATTGAAACATTGGATGTATTTAACTTTTATCATTAAATCATGAATTTTAATGTTCAACCATTAAAATTCTTAAGAACCATAATTGAGAAAAGAGATAACATATAGACAAAGAAAAATTTGGACTACAGGTTCCTCGATTTTAATAAATGCGAAGCTTCCACATTGAGGGGATTACTTTTATCATTTCTAAAATTATAAACTATGAATTTTCACACTACATGTGGTATGGAATTATGTTTTTGGTAATAACCCTTTTTGTTTTAAGTTAAAATTTTGAATCTTATTTCGTAAATGAGTGTATAGATTTCTAATATCTAGAAAACAGAAAACTAAGTTTAGATACATTCCCAACTTGGCTAGTTCCTCCCAAAAAATTTCTTTCTTATTCCTCATTGGTTATTATGTTTATTTTTGTGCTAAATGGAAAATATTTTGTCTGTCGATAAAAATTAAAATCATGAACCTAACAAAAAATAATGATTATTAAAATTGATTGGACATGTGACAATTATATATTTTATATCATTAGTCCCTCCATTGAAATAATCTTAAAACTACTTAATTGAAAATTTATATTGAATAAATTTTTTCTCAAACTGTATGATTCAACGTTAAGGACAATGTAGAGGTTCATTTGTGGGTGGGATATAGATTTCTCTTTAACTTAGAAATTATTCAATTTCATACACATAAAGATTCCCATTTTTTTAAAATTCCATCTTCTTAAGTGTTAAATATAGATTTATCTAAATATAATATTGTTTTATCTATCAATAATAGTTGTTGTATGACTCTAGGTTTGAGAAAATAATATCCCAATGTGTCTTTCCTAGTAGATAATTTAATATCCAGATATTGGTTTTTCCCCGAGCCTCAGGCTGATAGAATTAGTTGGTTTTTAGTGATGTTTTCAACTAATTCTTTAAACTACTATTTGAAAATTAGATTAGTTAAGTGTGATAGGTTATATTACGATCTAATTGGAATTTTAAATTGAGGAAACATAAATTTGAACCAGAATATAGTAAATTATCATTTGAGAAAATTGAACACCTTAGGGATACAACTCAATAAAGGGTAATATAATTTCTTGGAATTTGGTGTAAAATGGGAAGATGGGATCCCACGGTGAGTCTCTATGATTAGTGAACTGGGTGTGTTTCTATAAATAAATTCATTTTCAAACTCAGCATATTCTTGGAAAAGATTATTGCCCAAACTCATGGTTGGAAAAATTCAAATAAAGGGCATTTTTAAAAATGATCTCATTAAGGTGAGGGGAATTTTGAATACAAATGAACAAGGATAAAAATGAATTATAAGAATATATTTTGAGTTTTTTCAATATGGTGGAATGTGAAACCTAGCTTCGGAAACCTAGGAGAGGGTAAATGCTAGTAGTTATTATTGTTATAGATTTAATTCTACATGAATCTCATTCTTAATCAATCTATAAACATTTATTTGACTATAATTGATGTAGGGTTGTGTGAATAATTCACATAGCAGGCATAAACAATTTTAGAAATGAAAGAAGTTTTTTTTCCAGAAATTTTCATGAGGATTAGATCTTTTGAATGATAATTGTTTATTATTCTTTTTATGCTATTTTTTTAAATAAATAAAATTCATTTTAATTTCCAATGAGTAAAATTGATTAAGTGTGGGAGAGTTTGGTGTGGCTATTTTTGAGTCACTTTTCTATATAATTTTTAATGGAATCATTGAACTTTTTATGTGAATATGAGCTTCCTTGGGAAAATATTTGATAGTAGATGATTCTATTACTAGAATCCACTTTAATTGAAAATATTAACTAAAATAGGTGTTATGGTGGTTTTAAATAGATAAAATGTTATTGAGAAAAATAATAATATTTTATTAATGTAAAAAAATTTATGAAATCAACTTGATATTTGGAATTTCATAGGTTTTTTGCTTTTGAGATACATTTTTAGATGTGTTTTTCTAAAAAAATATCTAAATAGTAGAAAGAATTATTTTATAAAATTATTTGATATTATTTAATAATTTTTCGTAACTAGATACTTTGATAGTAGGGGTGAATTCATTGATTTATGTTTGATAGAATTCAATTTTTTTCAAATTTCACAATGATTTTTTCGGTACTAGTTTGTCTACTGTTCCAATGATATACCATCACTACTTCCCTCCTTATACCATTAACCTCTACTACCTCTAGTTTCCATCCACTACCGCATTACTTATCTTCCTCCACTACCATTATAAAATCATTACCGTCCTACCACCCCCACTATCTACTATCGCCTCTACCATCCCACAGAAGCCACCTACCAACTCCTAGAATCACTATAGTGCTACTATTCCATGTAATCTATCACTACACCTAGATTCCATAATACCTCTCTACGAGACTGAAATGATACTGGACAAAATATCTCCCTCTTTATACTATCCCCATATTTCATCCTTGTACCTACCACCACACCTTTCTACCATCCCCAAATCCACATAAAACCCACCATATTGTTTAACCCTTCCCCATGTCACTACGATCATAGAATCCAACAGTTTCAATAACTACATAAATCAACATTGGACACTCCAAAAAATATGATCCTTTCTAGTTGAAGCTACATATGAACCACAATATTCTATATAAAAATCTAAACATTGAATTCACTATTGAGGAGGAAGTATAACCCATCATTTTTCAAATTTGATGATCCGTAGAACCAAGATGTACCTATTGATCAAAGAAATCTTAGAGTGACACCAATGTTTCCATTGCTGTCTAAAGACAGAGAATCCAGTCAACTGATATGCATGTTCCTCGCCTGGATGAAGCTACACCATTAGATGATGGAAGGAAAACACTAGAATATACCATGACCAGAGTCACCAGATATTAGAGAATCTAATGTGAAACTCAAAATCTTAACCATTGTTCTAAAAGGATAAAAACCACAAAAGCATGACACTGAGCCCATGTTGATGGAAAATGATCACATTGGATGAAAACACATATTAATGATTATTAATATGACATACTAGAAGAACCAAGATCTAGAAATCATAGACAAATCTGCACCATTGTGGATGAAGGCCACCAGAGCCTGTTAGGGAAGATGAATCATAGAAGGCATGTAGGGGAGGGAGCATCGTTACCCTTTGGAAGAATGGGGTACCCTATTCAGCCTTTCTCAAATCCTGATTTCCTGCCTCCTTTCCCGAAGGTTTTGTTGAGCCCTAGGGTGTTAGAGTGCTATGATGGCCTTCCTAATCTGCAGATCTTGACATCAGAATTCATGAAAACCTCCGTGCTGTTGAATCTCATGTTGGTCGCTCGGTTCAAGCAGAGGAGACCTTCGGTGGATGCTTTCGACAGGTTGGTCTTTTGTGAATGGGTTCTCCATGAGAGGGAGACATTTGGATTGCTCGACAGTCAGCACATCCTGATTTGGTTTGAATCGGAGTCAGATCTTATCAAATCATGGTCGATCACGCCGCGTAGCGTCATTGGGTTTCGATTTTTTCTATTCTGTTGGCCCTTTGAATTTCATATGAACAACGACTTGCCGGCTTCTGCGGTTTGGGTAAGCTTTCCCAACCTGCCTTTGTCGTTCAATAATCCCTCTGTTATTAGACTTCTAGGTAATCTTATTTGTAGGTTCTTGTGTTCGGATAGCTGTACTGTGGCAGTTTGTCACTCGGTGAACCCATGGGTTTGTGTGGAAATGGATGTGTCTCGTACGCCTTTTGACCATGTTTGGATCATGATCAGGGAGGATTATAGGAGTAAGCAGTGAGTAGTTTATGAGAATTAGAAAAATTTCTTCTTTTCATGCCATAGATTGGGACACTCTTCGGAGGTTTTCTGGAAGGGGCGTTCACATCACCTGAAGGGGGTTCGTCATCGATGAACCTTGCTAGCGGCAAAGAAAGAGAATAACCATGTTGGGAAACCTCATGAGGCTTGTGTGGAACTTGTATGGGGAAGATGACGATTGGTGTTGATGGCCATGGTAGGGATCAGTCATTGACGGCTGATGAGGTACTTGCTGATGCTGGGTCGCTGAAGAAGGATGTGGAGCATCAGGATAGCCTGAATGTGTCTATAGCACATAGCGGGTTGAGGCAGGTCTCGGAGGAGTCATGTGATCTCAGTGTGAGGAAGGGGGGTGATTTTTTCCAGCAGAGGGAGTATGGGTCGATACACATTTTGTTTGGGTGTATGTCCTGTAGGGACGGGAATGATGGAGGCTTGGATGATGAGGTCGAATCCTTGTTGCAGTCGAGTAACAGGGTTGGAAACCTTCCGGAGGAGAGGCAGAATTCTGTTTGTGTGGAAGCAGTTGCTGCTGATGGGGTGTATGTGAACGATCGAAATCCAATGGTTGTTGCAGTCCTTAATTGGCTGAGGAGTGATCTTCATGTGGGGGTTGAATTGAAGCAGGCTGAAAACCATGTTTCTAGTGTTGGGGGTGAGTTGGCTGGAAATAGTAGGGCTGTGGGGCATCAATCTTCCCCTACAATGCTTGATGGTCCGATTGCGGGGGTCTTGGAAGCAGGTATTTTTGGGGGATGTGGTCGGGATGATGATGATAGAGGGGTTCTGACTACAGTTCATTCATGTAACCGTTTTCAGATTCTGGAACATGAGGATGTGGATGTATTCTCTTCCGAGAACAATGGTGGCAATGTGTAGGTTGGGTCTCAGGAGGATGATGTTGGAAATGAACAAATGAAGATAGTACCTCATGAAAATCTTGAAATTATGGAGCACCCACAATGCTTAGTAATGATCGAACCTAATACTCAGTGAGTGTTTCATCAAGACGTGGTTATCCCTGGAAAGTGGGGGGATATTTCCGAGAGTGATAATGAAAATGGTGTCTTGGTTATGCCCTCTTATAGTAGCATTGTCCTGGGAGGGAAGGTAAAAATTTCTGAGAATCAGGAAGAGATGACTGCCTGAACGCAATGAAGGCCATGGAAATATTACTCCTTTTTTCCAAAGTCGATGTCTAATCGGTCATCTGTAATAAGGTAAGGCGGGGAAAGAGTGAATAAGAGCATAATATCTTCTAATGAGTTTATTTCCTTTGAGCGATTAAATCTCAATAGGAAGTATACCAAAGTCTTGAAACATTCTGAGAGCTCGGAATGTGAGTCATCCACTGCAGAGGAAGCATTCTACCATGGAGGTGGTGACAGGTATAGTTCTTATGATTTCTAGTTGTTGTATTTTGAGCTTGTGTGCTTGTCCCTGAACTTTTATTTTATTTTAATAAATGGTTGGAGGCTAGCATCTGACTGACTTTCTGGGTAAAAAACACAATAACAATAATAGTATTTAAGTAAATAATAATAATTATTATTATATATAGATATATTTATTTATTTCATACCAATAGTAATACAATAAAAAAAAAAATCTTGACATGCACTGGTGATATCTAAGCCCAATAAAATGATTTATGATGATGTCCCAATGTGTGACCCTTCATGATCTTGATAAATTGTTCAAACTACCCCTGACTATAAAATTGGAATAGGGGAAAAGATTTTCGAAAATTGGGCATACTCACCTCTGAAGTGAATTTCAAATTTTTATGATTATTTCATTGAATCATGTAATAATATTGTATGTGAATGAGATCATGGGATTGAATCAAGTATCAGATATATAAGTACAATCACATAGTAATCACAACCGTTTACCCTTCCATATAAATAGCATCTATGTTTGGGATCTTGGTTTCTACACTGTACTAAACTTCAAGAATTTTTTTCATTCTACTATATGTATCATTTATTTCATCAGATATAAGGATAAGGGACATGGATATTAATTCCATGATGAATCTAGGAATTTTCTTACTTAATAGTGATAGTAACATTTAAGAAGGTATTGGTGGGGATCTAATATATTTAATGAATTAGAAGAGTCTTGAAGGGAAGAAAACAAAAATGTATGCACACCCTAGATAAAATAATAATGAAGAGGCCTAAAATAATACCAGATTATTGAATAAATATTTGGGTTCGGGAGATACAGAATATCATCAGATAGAATTTTAGTAGTAGCTATGGGATAGAGAAGACTCATCTTGTCACAACCCGTCCTCGGGGCCCGTGTCGTGACTACCCCAAGCCCTCCTTCCATAGGCTAGCGGCTGGCGACTAGCACCAAGGCGTAAATCCCAATAAAAAGGGAAGGCATTGCCTTTGTAATGTAAACAAGCACCACAGAGTAAGCAAGCGGAAGAAGTAAACAATAAGTAAAAGCGGGTACAATAGTAAGTGAGGAAGCAAGTGGGCCAGAATAAAAACCCAAATTGAAAGTAAAGTACAACTCGAAAGGGAAAACAACAACTGAAAGTGTAGCCGCAACGTCGAGCTGTCCACTAGATGTCCCACCTAAAGGGTGGGTACAGATAGACTCCACTGCTCCTCGGGTCCAGCTGACTGCTCTGAGTACGTCCCACCCAGTGGTCCATCTCCAGGTACCGTCCTGCTCCGCAAGCCTCCACCACGGTCAGCGCTGTCCGTCGTCTGCAACCAACACAACGTAGTGCAGGCATAGCCCGTGCAGGGGTGAGTATAAGCTACTCAGTAGGGAACTCGAGACCCCCGAAGGTTTCCCAGAATCCACAGAGGATAATACACAAAGGAAATATACAATCATGAAGTAACATCTGACACTGCTTAGGTATATTCCCATACATATACCTAAGTCACCAATTTCCGTTCGGCTCCAACATTCGAGCCCATGTACAACCCAGTCCACACAGGAAAGCAAAACGTAAATCCACACAGGATAGCACAACACAATCCACAAAGGAAAGAAAAACGTAAATCCACACAGGATAGCACAACACAATCCACAAAGGAAAGAAAAACGTAAATCCACACCGGATAGCACAACACAATCCACAAAGGAAAGAAAAATAGGGTTTCAGCTCAAACAGGTATACTTCTTCGAATGACGATAGAGATGATCACTGATCTATCTAAGTCATCGGACCCAGAAAGGATCGATAGGTACTAACCCCCGCAATGACCCAAAAAGGATCTGACCCAAAAAGGATCGATAGGTAACTAACCCCCGCAATGACCCACAAAGGATATGACCCACAAAGGATTGATAGGTAACTAACCCCTGCAAAGACCCACACAAGATCGGACCCACACAGGATCTGTAGGCGCTGGCCCACAAAAGACCGCTGAGCGCTGACCCATACAGGATCGGACCCACACAGGATCGGTGGCACTGACCCACAAAGGATCGCTGAGTGCTGTAGTCGTCACCGTCGAATCCACTGAGGATCTCTGCACAGTCGTCGTCGTCACAGTAGCATTCGCAGCCAGCTCTAGGGTTCCCGCACATAGAAAGCTCGTTTGGGAGGGTCCGCTCCACGAGCCGAGAGGCTGATACATCAACTGACACATTGTCCAGAGTTGATGTATCCAAAAGTTCCGTATCACCAATAGGAACTCAACGTCGTAGATGGCGCGTTAATCAGACTCCCGGTCTGAGAGTTATTTTCCTTTTCGTCCCTGGGGCCTGATTGATTTTTAAGGAAAAACCAACACGACCGTACTCCACCTGCGTCAAAACCTCAGGCAGAGTAAGTCAAAAGATCCATCTCACTTATAGGAAATCAACAAAGTCAATGGCACGTCAATCGGACGTACGAAGCTCAAGATACGAGCGTTTCCGCTCCGAGGGCCCGGTTGGTTTCGTGTACGAACCAACCCGGACGAACCCAAAGTATTCTGAAACCTTGAATGTGATATATCGAAACGACCGTCTCGATCCAAGGATCGCATTGCCGCGGATGGTGAGTCGTTCGGAGGTTCGTAGCTCAAATTATGAGCAAAAGACAAAAGGTCCGGAAACGGGGGGTCTGGGCCCGGACAGACCCCCCCCCCCCCCCGGGTCGGCCCGACCCGGGTCAACCCGACCTGGGTCCGGGTTCGACCCGGTTGGGCACAACCCGGCCCGTCCTGGGCGTGACCCGGCCGAGCGGGTCGGCTCGGCCGAGCGGCCGAGCAAGGGAAGCCGCGGGGCAGTCTGTCCCCGCGGGAAGAGGAGCCGCGGCCCCGTGTGGGGCTGCGCTTGGCCAACGGACGCGGCAAAGCCGCGTCCCGTGTCTCGCCGGACCCGCACGGTCGTGGGTCTGGTTGGCCGCTGCCATCGCGGCTTCAGCCGCGGCGGCTCCATCCGGTGGTGCGCCGGCGACCCGCGCCGCCGGTGGAGTCCGCGGGCCACCGGAGTTGCTCTGGTTGTCCGATTCCATTTCCGTCTGTGTCGTAGCTCCTCCCAGGTCCCGTTCTTCCCTGCAGAATTAACAAATCATCTTCGCGACCTGTTTTGTGATCGTACGCCGTTCCGCACACCATGAACAAAGGGTGGTGGGTTCGGACTTGTTCGTTGGTCCACACCCACCGCGTTAGCGGTTTGAAACAACACCATAAAATCCCAGCAATTGATGAACCACGTCCCACAATAATAATCCGCGGACCAACTTGTTAATTGGTTGGTCCGCGTTCTTGCCTTGGAGGGAAAAAAACATGGGTAAAACATTTTCAAAATGACCCCTACCTCGTAGCTTTTGTCGGATGAGTGTGAGTACATCGCGGAATTGACCGTCGTGGTAGGAGGTGATCGTCGCGTCGCGGAAGGGTGTCGCATCGTCGCGGAAGGGCGTCGCGTCGACGATCATCGAGGGTTAAAGAAACACATATATTTAATTATAACAATTAAATCCATGTTGAGGATAAAAACCACAAAGGAATTAAAAGGACCGCAATCTCTTACCTCAATGGATGATCGAAGATTTGTCGCGGAAGAAGCGTCACGGAGGGAGAATCGTCGGCGTCAAATTGTCGATCTCCAAGGGGCTTGGCGTTCTTCGTCGTCCTTCGTCGGAGGCCGGCGTTCTTCATGTTCTTCACATTTTTCGCGTTCTTCACGTTCTTCGCGTTCTCCACGTTCTTCGCGAAGGAGGAGGAAGATGTTTAGAGATTCTCCAAAGGTTTAACACAACAATCAAGAAGAAGGTGTGTTGGACTTATTTTATTAACATGCCAACAAATTGAAAACGTGTTAAGAAACGAACAAAATTAATTCATAGAATTAATTTCAACAAATAAACCACACAATTAATAGGAGCGTTTAAGAGTTTAAGTAAAAGCCCCAGTTGACTTTCATTTAAGAGGGGGGTTGTGCGTGCGGTACTTAGGGGAAAAGAAACAGTGGGGATCATACGGGCCCCACCTCACAAATATCCTACCAAGAGGGTAGGATATTTTAAATTTTACCCTATCCGCTTTAACTCAGCTTAAGAAGCTTTAAGTGGCTTTAAGCGGCTTTAAGTGAAATAAAATAAAGTTTGTCGTACCACATTATTTTATTTCTTAACTTAAAGCCCAAAAATTACAAACCACACCCGAGCAAACACAACTCCGGAAGAGGCATTTCTATGAAATTACCAGCGCTGCGATTCCATCGGTGCCCTCAGAATTCAATTCCGAGCACCGGTTAAAAAGTTAGAAAATCCCGCTCATTCGTTCACTGAACGTACCCGAGCCAAACTTCGGAACATGATTCTGGGCACATCGGGCCTCAGAATCAGGTGCTTTCAGAAACTGCGCTCTTGTAAAATTCCAACGCAAATTAAGAAAAAAAAATTCCTTGAAATTTATGGGTCTTTACATCACTCCCACCTTAGGGCTTTACATCCCCGTAAAGATACATCATAAGCTAGGGAAACAAATTTGGGTTCTGAGCACGCATCTGAGCCTCCCGCTCCCAAGTTCTCTCTTGGAGGGTCCCATGCTGCCATCTGATGCGCACTAGAGGAATCGACCGTCCACGTAGGACCCGCTCCTGTCGATCCTCGATCTCCACCGAGACCTCTGCAAAAGTATCCCCATCATCAACGTCAGGATCCCCATGGTAAATGATGTGCGTCGGGTCGTTCACGTATCCCCCCAGCGAGGATACGCGGAAGACGTCGGGCACCCGGTGCAACTGAGGTGGTAGAGCCAGATGATAATCCACCTCGCCAATCTTGCTGAGGACCTGGAATGGTCCAATGAAGTGTGGAGACAACTTGCCGCCTCAGCCAAATATCCGTAATCCACGTCGAGGTGAGACATGCAAGAAGGCGTGGTCGCCATCCTCAAACTCTAGTGGCCTACGCCTTTTGTCAGCATAAGACTTCTGTCGGCTCTGAGCTATCCTCATCTGCTCCTGGATGACCTGGACCTTCTTTGTCGTGGCCCAGACCATCTCTGGTCCCACAAGTGCTGACTCCCCAAGGTCTGTCTAGCACAAAGGAGATCTGCAAGGTCTGCCGTACAACGCCTCGTATGGTTCCATCCCAATGGGGGAGTGGTAGCTGTTGTTGTACACAAACTCCACCAAGGGTAGGTGGTCCTCCCAGCTGCGACCAAAGTTGAGGACACATGCGCAGAGCATGTCCTCGAGAGTCTGAATGGTCCTCTCCATCTGACCATCCGTCTGAGGGTGAAAGGCGGTGCTCAGAGGTAGCCGCGTCCCGAACGCCTCCAGCAGCCCCTTCCAAAGACGGGAAGTAAAGAGAGCATCTTGATCAGAGACGATAGATGATTGCACACCATGAACTCTTACAATATCCTGAACGTAGAGACGTCCCATGCTCTCCACTGAGCCCTGCTCTCTGATGGGTATGAAGTGAGCCGACTTGGTGAGTCGGTCGACAATCACCCAAATGGAGTCATGACCTCTGGAAGTGCGTGGAAGTCCAGTCACGAAGTCTATAGATATCCCATCCCACTTCCACACTGGGAACTCAAAAGGCTGTACCAAGCCTGCTTGTACCTGATGCTCTGCCTTCACTTGCTGGCAGGTGAGGCATCGAGAAACGAACTCAGCCACAGCTTTCTTCATGCCCATCCACCAATTCTGTCGTCTGAGGTCCTAGTACATCTACGCCACTCCAGGATGTACCGCCAAAGGAGAAGTGTGAAAATCTCTCAGCAACTCCTCTCGTAAAGTGACTTGTACCATGGTACATCCTCAGAAAAGGATGTTGTGCTCTGATCCAAAGGAGAAGCCATCAGGTGCCTGTCCTGAGGATATCTGTGCATGCCGCGTCTCACAGTCAGCATCCCCATGCTGTGCCTCTCTAACCTGCTGTAGTAGCGGGGGGGTGACTATGAGAGACTGAAGGAAGGATGCTTCATATCTATCCATGAAGGATATCCGCAAGGCGGATAACTGCTCTGTCGCCTCCTCGAGTAGCTGAATGCCCGTCCTCCTACTGAGAGCATCGGCTACCACATTCCCCTTCCCAAGAGTATAGACTATCTCAAATTCATAGTCCTGGAGTAACTCGAGCCATCGCCGATGTCTCAAGTTCAGGTCTTTCTGAGAGAAGATGTACCTGAGACTCTGATGGTCAGAAAAGACTATAAAGCGCTCGCCCATCAGATAGTGTCAACATGACTTCAGAGTGAAGACCACTACTGCTAACTCCAGGTCATGGGTAGCATAGTTCTGCTCATGTGGCCTCAACTGACGTGATCCATAGGCAATCAATTACCACTCCTGCATCAGGACACATCCAAGTCCGGTCCCTGATGCATCGTAGTAGACTACGTACCCTGCTCCCTCCTCAGGCAACCTCAAGATAGGTGCGTTGGTCAATCTCAGTCTCAGCTCCTAGAAGCTCTGCTAACATCCGTCTGACGAC
This sequence comes from Viscum album, assembly GCA_963277665.1. Taxonomy (NCBI): domain Eukaryota; kingdom Viridiplantae; phylum Streptophyta; class Magnoliopsida; order Santalales; family Viscaceae; genus Viscum; species Viscum album. The sequence continues at coordinate 2,099,902,194 of OY728150.1, forward strand.
ACAAAGGGTTTCCCCTTCTTCGTAAGATCTGAGAGTGGTGCCGCAAATCTGTAGAAGTCTGGCACAAATCTTCGATAGTATCTAGCTAGTCCCAAGAAACTTTGTACCTCTGTCATGCTCTTGGGTGGCTCCCAAGCTAGCACTGCCTCGATCTTCACAGGATCCACTACAACCCCCGTCTCAGAGATGACATGTCCCATGAAGTGGACCTCATGTATCCAGAATTGACACTTCGAGAGTTTTCCATAAAGCTGGTGCTCTCGGAATGTGTCCTGTACAACCCGTAAGTGGTAGGCGTGCTCCTCCTCAGTCATCGAGTAAATCAAAATGTCGTCGATGAAGACCACGACAAATCGATCGAGGTATGGCTGAAGGATCCTGGTCATGAGGCCCATGAACACTGCTGTAGAATTGGTTACTCCGAATGGCATAACCAAGAACTCATAGTGGCCATACCGACATCTGAAGGCCGTCTTCTGCACGTCCTCGTCCCGAACACTGAGCTGATGATATCCTGACATGAGGTCTATCCTCCAGAACCACCGTTCTCCCTTGAGCTGATCAAAGAGGTCATCAATCCTCGGTAGCGGATACTTGTTCCTCACTGTCACCTAGTTCATGCGACGATAGTCGACACACAGTCACAATCTCCCATCCGCGTTCTTGGCGAACAATATCGGGGAAGCCTAGGGTGAAACACTGGGTCGGATGAATCCCTTGCCCTGAAAGTCCCCCAACTATACCTGTAGCTCTCGAAGCTCAGCGGGGGCCATCTGATATGCTGGAGTGGATATCGGGGCTGTCCCGGGGTATAGATCAATATAAAAGTCTACCTCTCTGCGAGGAGGTAACCCTAGAACGTCGTCGGGAAAGACGTCCACATATTGATCCACCACTGCAGGAAAACTAGGACTCTGCACATCAACAGCTCCTAGGATGAGGCTAGCCAACTGATGAGTGATGGGTTGTCCTCTCCTCTGCGGAAGTCCATCCTGTGTTGTGAAGGCTCCCTTCTCGCCGGTGAAGGTGGACCTGCTCCTGTCGGTGCGTACACATCGCACCTTGCGCCTAAAACAGTCGATCTGAGCATGGACTGTAGATAACCAATCCATTCCCAAGATGACATCGTAAGGCCTCGACGCCACTACAAGAAGATCCCAGTCGAAGCTCTCTCTTCCTAGAGTAAGCTCACACTGCCAGAACCAGTGCGTAATCGTCGATTCTTCTCCCGTAGGAGTCTCTAGCCGTAAGGATCGAGCCAACGGCTCTGTCGGAATATCTGAGCTCCGAACAATGGCAGTGGCTATAAAAGAGTGAATCACTCCTGTGTCTATAAGAACTACAGAAAGGGTGGAATAGACATAGATCGTACCTCGAATCATCTCGGGCGCGCCGTGGTTGTAGGCCTCCGCTGCCTGGAGCTGTGCCTGTCTCGTCCCGCCAGCTCCCAGTGGTCGGGGTGGACCTCCTAGTGGTGGTAGTGGTAGAGCCTCAAAGCGTCACCCACCACCAGCTACTCGGCCAACTCCTCTGCCTCGTCCACCTCCTCCCTGCAGACCTCCACGTTCGACCCTCTTCCTCTGACTGGGTGGCCCCTCAACCGTCTGCTGCTCCTTGGCATGGTGGGTCGGGCAGTCACGAGCCATGTGACCCTGTCCGCCGCATGTGTAGCACTGCCTGCCTCTCGAAAGACTGGCTCCACGCTGTGTGCCCCGCACTGTTGATCCAGTGTCCTGAGGCCGTCTACGTGAGGGTCTGGTCTTCCTGGACCCCTGATTCATCCGTCGACTGCCTGCCGTAGAATACTCTGCTACGTGCCGCCCCGCGGCAGGTCTCGGCGCTGAAGTACACTAAACAAGAAAGCTCTCGATCAGAAGGGCTTACTCTGGTACTCCTGCCTAGGTCGGAATGCTGAGGGAGATCAGCGATGCCCTGATCTCGTGTCTAAATCCCTGCTCAAAGGTCCAGGCCCTGAAGAATGGGTCCCGTACCATGTCGGTCGAGTAACGAGAGAGATCTGTAAACCTCACCGAGTACTGGGCGACCGTCAAGCTGCACTTCCGCAGCTGAAGAAGCTCCTGGATGCGCACCACACGGAGGGTGGCCGGGACGAACTCCGAGCAGAAGAGGCTCTCAAAGTCCGTCCAGAGAAGAGATGCCTCATCGTGCACCTGGAGCATCAAGCTCCACCATCGGCCCACTACTGCGTGCAGTAGGCTCGCTGCGAGGATCACCATGAGGTTTTCTGGTGTCCTCACTAGCCTGAAAACTTGTACAACTGCCTCCAGCCAGTCCCCGGCTGCCTGGGGGTCCGTCTCCCCGCGGAACCTGGGCGGTCGCTGGTGATGGAACTCATGCAGTGCACTGAGGCGACGTGCATCGTCAGAGGCTAGGGCTCGGAGCATCGGTGGGTCGGCGGGTAAAGGCACCGCCGGTGCCTCCGCTGTCAAAGGGACCTGCACCGAGGCCTCATCGCTGGGCGGGCTGTCGTCACGCTCAACTCTCGGAACCCTAGCTGGCTGCCGTCGTGGGGCCATCCTGAAAAGAAATTGGTGCAGCACGGTCAGAACATTATACCTGGTGAGCTGACATAAAGAAATCATAAAGAAAACTTGTAACACACATGAAATCAATGTCTTCGTGCATTAAGTCGGAAATCAGAAGTCAGTGTCCTGGTGTATGGATACGTCGGCCGCCGCACCAACACTGGACTCCCTGGACTGATAACCACACCCAGTACACATAACACTATTGCTTCACATAGAAGAAAGATCAGAGTCTACGGTAGAACCAAACTCCTTTGATACCAATTTGTCACGACCCGTCCTCGGGGCCCGTGTCGTGACTACCCCATGCTCGGATTCTATAGGCTAGGGGTGGGCGACTACCACCAAGGTGTAAATCCTTGTAAAAAGGGAAGGCATTTCCTTTGTAAAGTAAACAAGCACCACAGAGTAAGCAAGAAGAAGAAGTAAACACTAAGTAAAAGTCGGTACAACAGTAAGTGCGGAAGCAATTGGGCCAGAATACAAACCCAAACTGAAAGCAAAGTACAACTCGAAAGGGAAAACAACAACTAAAAGTGAAGCCACAACGTCGATCCGTCCACTGGAAGTCCCACCTGAAGGGTGGGTACAGATAGCCTCCACTGCTCCTCGGGTCCAGCCGACTGCTCCGAGTACGTCCCACCCAGTGGTCCACCTCCAGGTACCGTCTTGCTCTGCAAGCCTCCACCACGGTCAACGTTGTCCGTCGTCTGCAACCAACACAACGTAGTGCGGGCATAGCCCGTGTAGGGGTGAGTATAAGCTACTCATTAGGGACCTCGAGACCCCCGAAGGTATCCCAGAATCCACAAAGGATAATCCACAAAGGAAAGATAAAATCCTGAAGTAACATCCAACACTGATTAGGTATATTCCCATACATATACCTAAGTCAACAATTTCCGTTCAGCTCCAACATCTGAGCCCAAGTACAATCCAGTCCACACTGGAAGGCAAAACGTAAATCCACACAGGATAGCACAACACAATACACAAAGGAAAGAAAAACGTAAATCCACACAAGATAGCACAACACAATCCACAAAGGAAAGAAAAACATAAATCCACACAGGATAGCACAACAAAATCCACAAAGGAAAGAAAAACAGGGTTTCAGCTCACACAGGTATACTTTTCGAATGACGATATAGATGATCACTGATCCATCTAAGTCGTCGGACCCAAAAAGGATCGATACGTACTAACCCCTGCAATGACCCACAAATGATCTGACCCACAAAGGATCTATAGGTAACTAACCACCACAATGACCCACAAAGGATATGATCCACAAAGGATCGATAGGTAACTAACCCCTGCAAAGACCCACATAGGATCGGACCCACACAGGATCTGTAAGCGCTGGCTCACATAGGACCGCTGAGCGCTGACCCACACAGGACCGCTGAGCGCTGACCCACACAGGATCAGACCCACATAGGATTGGTAGCACTGACCCACAAAGGATCGCTGAGTGCTGTAGTCGTCGCCGTCGAATCCACTGAGGATCTCTGCAAAGTCGTCGTCATCACAGTAGCAGTCACAACCAGCTCTAGGGTTCCCGCACACAACAAGGTCATTCGGGAGGGTCCGCTCCATGAGCCGAGATGCTGATACATCAACTGACACATAGTCCATAGTTGATGTATCCAAAAGTTCCGTATCGCCAACAGGAACACAACGTCGCAGACGGCGCGTCAATCAGACGCCTGGTCTGAGAGTTATTGGCCTTTTCGTCCCTGGGGCCTAGTTGATTTTTAAGGAAAAACCAACCCGACCGTACTCCACCTGCATCCAAACCTCGGGCGGAGTAAACCAAAAGATCCGTCTCACTTAGAGGAAATCAACAAAGTCAACGGCACGTCAATCAGACGTGCGAAGCTCATGATATGAGTGTTTCCGCTCCGAGGGCCCGATTGGTTTCATGTACGAACCAACCCGGCTGAACCCAAAGTATTCCGAAACCTTGAGTGTGATATAAAAAAATGACCGTCTTGATCCAAGGATCGGATTTCCGCTGACGGCACGTCGTTCGAAGGCCCGTAGCTCAAGTTATGAGAAAACGACCAAAAAGGTTCGGAAACGGGGGGTCTGGGCCCGGGCCGACCCGGGCCGACCCCCCGGGTCCGACCCGGTTGGGCGCGACCCGGCCCGGCCTGGGCGGGACCCGGCCGGCGGCTCGGCTCGGCCGAGCGGCCGAGCAAGGGAAGCCACGGGGCGTGCTGTCCCCGCAGGATGAGGAGCCGCGGCCCCGCGTGGGGCCGCGCTTGGTCAGTGGATGCGGCAAAGCTGCATCCTGTGTCTCGCCGGACCCGCGCGGTCACGGGTCTAGTCGGCGGCCGCCGCCGTGGCTTAAGCCGCGTCGGCTCCATCTGGCAGTGCGCCGGTGACCCACGCCGCCGGTGGAGTCCGCGGCCCACCGGAGTTGCTCTGGTGGTCCGATTCCATTTTCGTCTGCGCCGTAGCTCCTCCCGGGTCTCGTTCTTCACTGCGGAATTAAAAAATCATCTCTGCGACCCGTTTTGTCATCGTCTGCCGTTCCACACACCATGAACAAAGGGCGGTGGGTTCGGACTTGTTCGTTGGTCCGCACCCACCGCGTTAGCGGTTTGAAACAACACCATAAAATCCCAGCAATTGATGAACCACGTCCCGCAATAATAATCCGCGGACCAACTTGTTAATTGGTTGGTCCGCGTTCTTGCCTTGGAGGAAAACAAACATGGGTAAAACATTTTCAAAATGACCCCTACCTCGTAGCTGTCGTTGGACGAGTGCGAGTACGTCGCGGAATTGACCTTCGTGGTAGGAGGTGATCGTCACATCACGAAAGGGCGTTGCGTCATCGCGATAGGGCATCGCGTCGATGATCTTAGAGGGTTAAAGAAACACACGAATTTAATTATAACAATTAAATCCATGTTGAGGATAAAAACAACAAATGAATTAAAAGGACCGCAATATCTTACATCAACGGACGATCAAAGATTTGTCACGGAAGAAGAGTCGCGGAGGGAGAATCATCGGCGTCACATCGTCGATATTCGGGGGGCCTGGCATTCTTCATCGCCCTTCGTCGGAGGCTGGCGTTCTTCACGTTCATCACGTTCTTCGCGTTCTTCGCATTCTTCGCAAAGGAGGAGGAAGAGATTTAGAGATTCTCTAAAGGTTTAACAAAATATTCAAGAAGAAGGTGTGTTGGCCTTATTTTATTAACATGCCAACAAATTGAAAGTGTGTTAAGAAATGAACAAAATTAATTCATAGAATTAATTTCAACGAATAAACCGCCAAATTAATAAGATCGTTTAAGAGTTTAAGGAAACGCCCTAGTTGACTTTCATTTAAGAGGGGGGTTACGGGTGCTTTACTTAGGGGAAAAGAAACGGTGGGGCTCGTGCAGGCCCCACTTCACAAATATCCTACCAAGAGGGTAGGATAATTTTAATTTCACCATATCCGCTTTAACTCAGCTTAAGCATCTCTATGTGGCTTTAAGAAGTTTTAAGTGAAATAAAATAAAGTTTGTCGTACCACATTATTTTATTTCGTAACTTAAATCCCAAAAATTAAAAACCACACCTGAGCAAACGCAACTCTGGAAGAGGCGTTTCTAAGCAATTACCGGCACTGCGATTCCATCGGTGCCCTCGAAATTCAATTCTGAGCACCGGTTCAAAAGTTAGAAAAACCCGCTCTTTCGTTCACTGAACGTACACGAGCCAAACATCAGAACATGATTCCCGGCACATCGGGCCTCGGAATCAGGTGCCGTCAGAAACTGCACTCTTGTAAAATTCCAAAGAAAATTAAGAAAAAAAAATTCCCTTGAAATTTACGGGTCTTTACACATCTCTCTTCCATTTTTTTATTTACTGTGTGAATTCATATGTAATTAATTCATTGAAAATAAAAAATTAGATAATATTATTTAGATAAACAATCGAGGGGGAATAAGTTTTATTGGTTAATTAGTTTTAAATAATTCATGTCTTTATCTTATAGAATTATTCTCTCAACTGATTTTAGACAGTTAGTTTTTTGAAATATGTCATGTATCTCTGAAAATTGATCTTGACCTATCTTCATTTAAAATAGTTCTTCAATCTGAGGATTTTTGTAAAAATTTAATCCAAATCACGTGAGAATATAAAATTTATTACAACAATAATATTGAACTTAGTGATAATTTATTTTTTTTCATTCAGTGATCGATTTATTGCTTCTGTTGAAAAGCTATATGAGACATTCATTCACTGGTTTACATAATTATAAATCAAGTTAGAAACATAAAGAAGAGAATTCTTGATTGGAGTCTACTAGGTATTGGAGGAAAGGGTGAACTGTACAGATTATGTAAATGTATCCCTTGGATAAGGATAATTCTACTATGCAAAGAGGCTATAAACAATCAATCAACTTCTCTCACCTAGAACTAGATGACTGGTAGTGTTTTATTAATTAATTTTTTTTACCTTGTTACATTATTCTTTGATGTTTAAATTATATAAAAGAGAAACTCCTATACCTATATTATCCAATAATAATTTATCATTAATGAATTAAATCACATTTTTACCTAATAATAATTAATTGTTTGCGATCATTTTAGATTTTATTATTTATTTAAGATAACCTTTTCCACTCATAAAAGAAAATATCAAGGTGACATAATCCCAAATAAAAACAAAATGTGAAATGGATTAAGTTAATCATGGTCTCCTAAATATTTTATTCAAATTGATTTACACATGTGCATTAAATCATGGATATGTATAAGTAAGAAAACTATCATCACAATATTAATGTACAACCCACGGAAATATGAATGATTTATAAAGAAACATGTGCTTATGGATAGTTACTGGCATGTTAATCATCACCATAACACTAGAGTTGTGATATTACGATATTGATATGGATGGAAAAATGTGATAAGGATCCTAAAATAGGATTCGACAAGGATGAATCCACTTTCGAAACTACCCATACACATAAAACTGCATCTTTAGGTTTTTTAAATGGATTTTTTGAACAATGTATGGGAGGAAGAACAAGGATAAATAATTTTCTTCTAGGATGAGGAAAAAATAAATAAAAACTATAATTTTTATATGATCATATATAATAACCAATTGTATATGTTTCATTTCATTTTTATTCACCTTAACATTTTCTTAAGTCTTGTACGAGGGAGGAAATGTGGGACAGAATGTAGTTTCTTATTTGGAAAACATTTATAGATTTTCATAATGATAATTGTTATTATTTTTCAATTACAAAAAAAATAATATTCCTATATAAAGTGTGGTATATATCCCTTCCATGGATATATTAATTTTTTATAGACTTCCCTTAATATATTTTCAACATGGTCGGTGTTATGCCTCTTTCCTTGGGAAATTTATGTTTTTGAATGTGAAACTAACGTAGCTACTATTAAAGGTTCAACATATTTGAATGAAAGGTAAGTATTTCCTTAAAAAATGTGTGAATATATCCTAGTGTGAGTGGAGAGTCCAATAAAATGAATAAAAATAGAATCATGGTCATGCACAATGATTTTAAAGGCATGATTCTTTGAACAACATTTCATGTAGTTTAGGGTCATGTATTGAGGACTAAAAAAGTTTAAAAATTAAATTTCACAATATTACCTAGAAGATGGGTATGACGCCCAACTGTGTAATATTGAGGTTATTTAAATCCCAATGAATTTATATATTTTTAGTTGGGTAAATCATTACTCAAGTCATATGAATAATGTTATGATGAGATGAGATAGTTATATGAGGGACGACCACTAAACACATTTTAAAGATGGGTTTCATTCTATTTCTGTTATGGTGTACATATAATTGGGAATTTTTTTCATAGGATTGAGATGAATTTAGTTATTATGGATGAATGTGGAGTCATTTATGATCATTATTAATAAGATGTCCCCCTTCGAGGTGGATACACAAATTGCATAAAGTGATTGATGTTTTATGACGACTCAAATACTTATAAAACAGATTATACTTACAGAGAGACCTTTATTTTAAATGGTTTTTTTGGAAAAATAAAGTTTATTCCAAGATGTATTTATAATAAATTTATAGTGAAGATAAATAATATAAAATATATATTAATTTTACCAAGTCCAGTAGGTTCAATAAGAAGAAATAATATTTCTCGAGGGCCATACGGTGGGGCCCAAAATTTTTGTGCCTATTCTACCTTGCACTATTACTGTTATCATACGTCTAGAAATAGGATGAATGAATAAGTTGAGACCTCATATTTTATCATTATTTCATAAGGGGTTCCCTTATAAATGTTTTAAATAAATTTTTATTTACTATTTAATAATGAATTGTAGACCATTGGGGCTAGAGTTTAATGTTGTATGATTTTTACCAAGTATGGATGGGGTTTAAACTCACTCACCATTTACATGAAAGTGAGATATAGTTTATCTAACAAGGGTGTGATGAAATGTTTAGTCACTTAGAAGCCGAATAATGGCATAAAACATCTTAAAAGGGGATTCACATAGTTTATGGTCAGATATCTTGGACCAATTTAGAATTGAGTTGGATTACATAGCCAGGGATAGTTTAATCCCGATGTGAATGGTAGAGCCCATGGGTACAATGAATTTCATTGAAGAACATGTAGGAAATTGAAGGTCAGTATTTTTGGACCAATAATTGAAGTTGGGATATGATAACCCAGATGAGGATAAAAAAAAGAATTCTAACAAATATTGAATAGGACATAGTAAATATGTAAATCACGAATTGAGGATCATGAATGAGAAAGGCGGGATAGGAATAATATGTAAAGTATTAAAAATAGAAATATTTAAATGATGGGTTCTATGATAATTTTTAAAGGGTGTAGGATGATTAGATGACCATTTTCTTGGGATAAGTTTCATCTAGTTTGGTTGGCTAGATAAGGGTACACTGAGGATCATTACCAAACAAATGAGTACACTGGATCTATATGTACTAGTTATAAATAGAATTTAACTTTTTATGTTCATTAAAACAATTGATTAATGATGAATGATATATGGAAAAAAGAGTCCATAAGATGGATGTAACATCTCCATCATGAACTAGTTTATATTAGGTTGTTTATGTATGATGATGTAATTGAGATGAATGATGGATTGTAGATTTATATAAAATATATAGTTGATACATCACTATATATCCTTAAATTATACAAATCCATTGGCACATTGTTCTTATAAATTCATTTCAAGGAACAAATCCTTGTAAAATAAAGGGGTATTTTATACAATTTTTGGTTCGAACTAAAAGGTATTTCATGGTTCATCTTGGGAAATGACATAACATATAGCCAAATATAAATATTTAATTCCCAAACACTAGTAATTTCAACAAAAATTGGAAATTTTAACCTTGTATAGGTCCCATATGTCATTAATCCATACATATAACTTTATCCCTTGTAATAAAGGAGCTCCAAATTGTATGGACCACTCTAAGAAGAAAATGGTTATAGAGGATTCACCTAATATTTTTTGTTTATTTTGATCCATCAAGGACTAAATTGTTTTTCAATTTAAATTTATATAATGAGAAACAATACCATGCCCATAAATTTCAGGTACTATAAATTTTTTTAATCTTTTATAAGTTTATAGGAACATTAATTTTGGGGAATGTTTCATACTATAGCATAGATGAACAAAAAAATATATAAAAGAAAATGTGACTATATATATAGTGTATTTATATAATAAAGGATTTTATTAATGGATTAATTTTATATATCATAATATGAAATGATAAATAACTATATACCATGAGATAATATGAAGATATGGATCCTACATAAGATATGTGGGACAATAATATTCTCTATATAGAAGTAGATATGGATTTATCTATTGGTGGAGATCATGAATAAATAAAAATCATATACTAGATATTAGACAATATGTGTAGGACAATCTATAAAATTTAAGGACATTTATAATGGATCATATATCGTGCAGTTTACCAACATGCGAAACATAATATGTTCTATAATATTTAAATTATTTCAACATGGAATTGGATGTTGTGATGTTTATGGTATTCTGACTAAGTCATGAAAAATTTGGTAATTTTGAAATAGGTATAGGTTTATAGATATATAACTATATTCGAGAGGTATCATGTAAATATAGATCATGTGTAGAATAATATGGATTATGAGAGATTCCAACAAAAAAGATGAATCTAGGGTTTCATTGAGACTCATAGTAACGTCTATAAGTAGTAATCCAAGTGTCACACTCTATCTTTCTGTCGTAGGAATGAATACATAAAATATTCTGATATTTTTGGTTGTTTTGTTCGAGTATTGAGCCTAACCCAAAAGAGAATTTATTTAAATAGGGACACCATACACCATGAGTCAATATGATATTGGTTAATTTGTTAATATACTAAGGAAAAGCGATCTAGGAATCACTACATATCCCGAATCATTCATAATCAATCCAAACATAGTTCCGATATGTGTGGTGACTTTTATCTGAGTTAAAATTATTAAAAACAATTAAAATTATTACATAGATATGGTTCTCATTAAAGAAGATTATGTCACACTAATTAACCATCCAAGATAGTTTTGGGATTTCATTTATGGTGAAATTATATGTTATACAATTTATTATGATGCAATGAGGACAATGCTGGTTGGGGTATTTCACTTTTTGTAAAAATAACAGAGATAGAAGGATTATGAATCTAGTGTTCTAATATGGTCATATCTATCATTTATTGAGAAGGGGATAGAAGATGGTGAAATCATATGGCTTGAAATAGGGTAAGAGATCCAAATATCACTTAGTATTCCATAGAAATAACTGGCATGCCACACATAGTTATGTTGTATAAATAGGAATTTTATTCTCAATTAAAACCAAAGAAAAAAGTAAAATAATGAAATAATATATCCTATAATAATATTGATATTTTTTACTGGAAATATGACATGTAGAATGGGATTATCTTATTAGTTTAGCGTTTTATAGGTTGGGTCACATTTCAAATAGTTTAATATCATTCCACAAGGAAAGGGGTAAAAAATAGTTTATAGTCTTGCCACTCAAAAATCTATACTGTTACATCAAAATATTTATCCAATATTGAATTTAATTCAAAAAATAAAACACAATAATTAGGATAAAAATTGGATATGTTTAAACATTACATTTATTTACATATATATATCCATATCCTAAAGGAGGAATCATTCATAGATTTGGATCATATAGGACAATGATTTTTTAAATGGGTTATTCCTGGTAGTATATAGGGATGTAGAGTGGACCATGGTATAATTTTTTTTATTTATATGACCCATGTAAATAATGTATACATTTTCCACAATACTACATCAATGGAGGAAAACTAGATCTGAGTCAAGAGATCTAATCATTAAGATGATGTAAGGGGATTTGGTAAATTTTTTTGGCTGGGACTAAGATTGTAGACCCAAGTGTCACTATATATCTTTTATTAATAGTAATCAACCTACACATAGTTATTTTTAATAGTTTATCTCTATATATATTTTTATCATGCATAGGGGAAGAGGGGTGAAATATATGCCCTGGTGAATGAAGAATAATCTCCACTCGATGTGAATTGACAAGGGTCTCATGAATGGGGAATAATCACTATGTGTAGAATTTTTTCCCATGCCTTGGAAAGGAGATATATAATTCTATATGTATCATAATGTAATAGGAATCAATCAAATTATTGTTCTAATATATGGGAGAAATTAGGGTTACCATTTCTTAGTGTTGAGTAAGGAGGGAACCAGTTATTAATCAGGGTCTCCAACACGAAAAAAATGTGAGGGGTTTGATTGTTATTTTAATTTTATCTTGTCTTGATAGTTCAAAGATGAATACATATCCTATGAATATAGAAATCAATCCACACATAGTTTATATGATAAATCAATTTCGTCTTAGTTTTATCCAACAAATGAATAATTGAAATTCACATTAATAACACTTAAATGGGTCTGGATCCCATGTACGAAAAACATATCACATATACCTTCCAAAATTGTTTGAGAGGGTTTGTATCAAAAAACATTTATCTTTCATTTTAATGTCATAGGATAGTGAATGAGTTTAATACTTTGGGAAATTTTGTATCTTAATCATCTAATCAGAGAAATTTTCCAGGAATTCTAAGATCACATGAGTCATGCTCAGTGTGAGAAATAAGTGGTGATTGGAATATTACTCGTAATTCCCTAGAGAACATATCAAGGGAATTTAAAACAAACATTATTAAGTTATATATCATGTAAAAAAATCATATGTTCTATGTAGTTTATAGACATACATCAAATAAATTATCCATACTATTTAACATGATATAGTGAGGATGTTTTTATATAGATAACACCATGTGACTAGGGCATAGTTCCATACATATTAGTGTCATGTGTCCATAACATGAACCTTATATAGTTTCAAATCATTAACATATGATGAATTTTAACCAATGTAAATATAAGTGAATTATTTTTTGAGAAACCTTTCATTGTGGAAATGTTTGATGCACTCTCCACCCATTATGACCAGAGAACTAGATCCTTCAGAATATAAAACCTATAATGAATAATTCCCCTATGATTTTGCTTAAATATTTGATGGTTTATTACCTCTAATAATAAATTTTTTTATTGATATAACTTGTTCCCCTTAGAGGAATGAGATGTGATGAATAATCATATTGAATACCTATACAAATCACTTTTGATGGATTCTTGAGACATGAAACTTGTGAAAACTTTTCTCATCATGTTTCTATAAATTTTACAATAATTTTGATGAAAATTTTATCATCATATAAATGATTATTGATAGTGATATGTAGTGATGGCAGTTAAACCATGATAGATAGGATTTCATCGATCCCATATACAAGAATATATTGGGAAAAAGGAGTAGTTGTAATAGTATTGGTTTGAAAATATCCCAAAAAAATAAAATGTTTTTTTCAGGTTTATAAATATAGTTAATTCCAATAATTTTCTAGGTTATATTAGATCTAGTATTGTTTAAATCCTCTATTTACCCATTTTACACTACATGTAAGTAAGATACATGTTTGGAAGGAATATTGTATGGATTATATTTTATTTTCAATTTAGAAAAAATAAAATTTGGGTCCATTAACAGTTAATATCATGTGAGGGCGATCAAATATATTTATTATGTTTAAAGTTATGATATTTTGGGTAGAATTCATTTTTACTTCCTTGAGGGATATAACCAAAATACATATATAGAAATATTCAGTGGTTATTAATGATATAATTTAATATCATGGATGTAGCTGGGGATATTTCCCTGTGAAATATATTACCTAGATAAAAAATAACCCAGAATATTTATCATAATGAGAAAAATAAAGGGTTTTATGGATTAAATTGGAATATATCTTCAATGACTAAAATTTTATCATAAATGCAATGAATTGTTATTTCATTGTCTGGTAGAACTATGCAATACTCCTGATTTAATGGGAAAGAATGCCTCTTGATTGATGAGGATCACCAGTTCCTATAATAACATTGTACAATATAATAATAGTTTCACCTCCTTTAAAAACTAGGGTTAAATATGTAAAATCATCATTTATTGAGTACTTTATTATAGTTTAGTCCATTATAGAGGATCAAATTTTATATCATACATTGAATATTTTCTCTCTTGGATCGATCTGATGGATGATTTTTTTTTTGAAAACATAAATTATGGTGTAAAAATCATAATAGTGATATCATTTTGTGAGTATTTGGGATTAACTTACTATAATGTAGTTCTTAACTCATTGGTTTATTCTATGAAATTCCAAATGAATATATTAACCACCATATGGTGTGCAATGTTTATAACAAATTTATTTTGGTATGGACTTTATATGGTTTTAGTTGAATTAAAAATTAAATCATCGTAAGTGTTTTCAATCCCGAGATGTGTGATAACACCAATTTAGATAGAAAAGTTTCAATTAACTATCATAAATAATGATGCAAGGGAATTAATTATTTCTTTATGTTAAAATATTTGAAATTAATGTACTTAAATACCAATAAAAATATTCCCTTGATAATCAATCGTGATACTACTATTTTAAAAGATAGATCCATATCTATAACAAAAAATATATTCTACATCATTGTTTGTGAAACCATTATAGTGTTGGATGGAATATGGAATAACTCACTTCATGAGAGAAACGATGACAAATTCCAAGAAAACAATGTTATGTCATTGATTTTACATCATTATTTTTAGTATTATTGAAACACCATAAAATTATATCTCTAATATTTTATTATTATCATGTATAGAAAAAACCACTTCATAATATTGTTCTATAATCAGTTGCGTGATGTCTATGGTAGCATCTATTTCCAATAAGTCATCAAATTCTTTCCCTTTATTAGCCTTCTGTGACATAAACCAAATATCAAACTACTATTATAGGATGAACACTGACCATAAAATATCTGAATTTAGTATATGATTAATGGGGATTTATTTATGTTAGTAAAGTTGGAATACCATGTTAATATTGTGATTATAGAGGCAGTGTCTCATCTTCTACACTATGACGATTAATGCAAATAAATTATTCTTTATTTAAGAGTAGTGGGTCTCAGTATCCAAACTCATTATGCTAAGATAATCGATATAGCATTTATTACATGTATCATTCTTCTACATAAAAATGGAAACAAGTTATTATCCCAAGGTCTCTATATAAAATAAAATTATTTTTCCATATATTATTAGAATCAATAATTGGGAGCTCAAAAAATATTTCATTATATTTTCAATGTATCTCTAAAAATATAAATCCCATAATCAAGTGGTTTTATTATTTATCATATTCATGAAGGGTAAAAAATGTTTCAAATAGTTAATTATGAATTATCTAATGTAGGAATAGTATACCTAAATCCCTCTCAACTACTAGAGGTTTTGAGGAGTTTTCATGTTAAGGATTTCCTTAGAATTCTTGGGTATGACATAAATTTCATAGTGTTTCACAATGAAGATGATGAATTTCCTTGATGTCACATGATAATTTCATTTCAATGTATTCATATTTAGGATATGTGATCATTGTTTGTTGAAGACAATTTCCTGATTCGAAGTATGACTTTATAAATATAGATATTTTACAACAAAACCTCTATTCTAGCATTATTTTGTGTTCTACAAGATTTGATTGAATATATAGAGCCTGAATTCCTAATATATAGAACTGGAATTCTATAAATAGAATGGAATTACTTGATATCAAATTAGTTATTTTTATAATATATATATCTCATTTAATTCATTGATTTTATGTTTTTTAATTTAATTAATTAAAATAGTGAAAGGTTATTCAAATCCAAATAGTGTTTAGAAAAAATCCATTTTAATTCAATGAATAAACTTATAAAAAATCCCGAATAAATATAATTAAAATGTAATTAATTATATTAAATATAACTACATAATACTTATGTTAATTTTTAAATCAAAATGTTAATATAATTTTACATTTAAATTCCTTAATTTATCACATATAAATCAGAAAATTTCACCAAAATTAAATTTTTATATAATGTTTTAAAAAATATATCTTCATTTTTTAAAATAACACTTCTAAAACTTTTAAAAATTAAATACAATATTTAATCTAAAAAATAAATATTTTTTTGAATAAAAAATATTTTTGATCCATAAGATGAAATTACTGAGATTTGATTAATTATTAACATGAATTATTCAAAACATTTAGATAATATAAAAAAATTTGTGATATTGTTCACTAAAATTTTATTCCTATTCAAACTAAAAATTTTAATAGCTAGGTTATAATGGTCATGTATAAATAATAGTATTTTAATAATAAATGACGGTTCATTTAATCTTAGTGTTTGGTGTTGTATATTCTATGTAACATAGTTTTCTTTTAAAATATCTAGGTGTCAAAAATTGGCTGTATTCCTCGTCTATTGCATTATTTTATTTGAAATTTTTATGTCTTCACTAAATGGACCAACTTTTAAAGACCTAGATTATGAAGAAGCCAGGTCTATTGTTACAGAGGGAATGACAGTCACAATGGGTTGTTTCAATTATGAACATTGTATAAAAATGATCTATTGACCAATTTCTTAGTAATGAAAACATTACAACTAATAAAATCCATTCTCAAAAACATTTTTTCATTCCCATTTCCCTTTTCCTGGGATTAAAGAGTATTAAGATACATGTTATGGGGATTCTCCCTATTTTAATTTCTTAGAATCAATCATTTTATAATGGATAACCTTAAAGACAAAGAACTTACAAAATTAATTTTCTAATATTCAATGGCATTGTAAATAATAAGGATGATCATTATGAATTATTTTATTAGGTTTTAGGCCTCATTAATGCTCATCAATAATTTTCCATGGAATAAATGAAGTACCCTATAACTTTCCATTTTATGAAAGAATAGAATTTATTCTTATGATCATTGAATGGTGGGTAAATTTTCTAATTTATTCCATTTTATGAGGTATAATATTGTAATTTTTTCTGTATTGGGGGAACCATGTGATATTATATATTTCATTATGTTATGGATGGGGATCTAGTTGGATTAATAATAACACTTTTTTTTCCAAGAATAAACCCTATTTCCTTGAGTATTTGGTGTCAAACATGAAATAATATTCATTTTTAGAAAACATCCTTTATATTTTGTGAAACTAAAATGAACTTTTTTAACATGGCATGATATTTTAGTGGTTTTAAGGATTTAATTTATATATCTCAATTATATTCAATGAAAATATTCTACTATTGCTCTAGTGGCAATTTCATGTTCACAGATTTGGTCAGACCTTTCCATTTGGAATTGAAATTTGAGAATATATCATTTTCTCACTATGTAAAAATATGTAAATCAAGGTTATTCATATTTTTCAATATATAATTTAAATTATAAGGATATTTCTGAAAACATCCTTTCTAACGAGTCATAGATCCAACTGATAGGTTACTATACTGTATGAATGTTGTCCCTTCTAAAGATTTCATAAATTATTATATTCTGGCTGCTTTAAATTTTTTGAGGGTTCCCATCATGGGGAAAGATCATGAAATAAAATGTTATATGTGATTAAAAAGGCCCTCAGTGACATTTAATATTACGATTATTTTTTCCTGAAGTTCAATAGAGGTGGAGTCATATCCACCCATTCTAGATGTAGATTACTTTCCCACTATACTGGCTTGTGTCATCACTTCATGGAATCTATATTGGAAGATAGATAATTGATCTAGTTATGAAATTTTTGTAGGATTAATGGTTTTGAAAATACTCAATTAGAGGTAGTGGTTATGTAATAATATGGTTATCTCAATCATGCCTATTGTCAATATTCAATTTTCATTGGCCAAGGGTAGCATTCCTACCATGGATTTGATTGAAACACTATTGGAGAAAAATATGGACAACCATCAGTTACTGGGTTATGGTATGTTGGTTTTTTAATCTGAGGTTCTATTGTTTGTTTAAATTATTCTATTACAGGCTAGGTACCATTTTTAGTTTGAGGAAAAAATAAAATGAGATAAATATTTGCCACAACCATAAATTTATACTCAATGGGCATATTTAATTTGGGGAATTCAATAATGAGTCACATAAGTTCCACCACCTCATATTCAAATACAGATAAATCTTTCTCGTGGTTGGGAGTATTGGACTCCTCTGATTTTTGGTGATATTTGGCCACAAAATTTAGTTTTTCTTTATCTAAACTGACCAAGGAGGTGATAACATAGTGATTGAGGGAGTCCTGCGGTTTTGAGTCTTCCTTTAATTCCAAGAATTAACACCTTATTTTCATGTTTTTTTGTGAATCGTATTATGGATAGAACTATTATCTAGTTTATAATTTTCATCCATTATTCAGTTTTAGTTATCTATACTATCAATTATAATGAAATTTTCCAGTACAAAATGGTCCAATGGGATCAAATCCACATATAAAAGATACAAATAACACTTAAAATTTTAATATATATTAAAGGACAAGTTATAAAATTTTGTAGGATTTTCCTTCTAAGAATAAATTTTTAGTTTATATCTCCTGAAAGGATTACCCCTCCCCTCTCAATATTCCCATGAAATTAATTTATAGGTGGTTGTATTATGGTAATTAACAATGACCATAACCAAACACATTCATAATGTATAGGTCAGATCAAATATTTGGATGAACATTGTGGGGGTCTCTTGTAATGTTTCCACATTTTGGAGAATATTGATTTCAACGAGGTAGTAGATGATAGTTATATATTGGGGTTAACTTATATCTACCAGCATCATGTATTAATTCTTCTAATGATTTGATAATCCCAAGAGTTGTGGTGGTGGTAAAAATTCCCAAAACCCATTGTTTGGGGATTCATTCCTCTTTTTGATGTGAATAATATCATTACCTCCATTTTATTTTTGAGTATTGATTCTAATAATGGGTCATATAAAATATACCTTCAAATATTGATCTAATTTCCACTAATGGGATCTCTACTATTCATGCCAATATCTTCCTCGAATAGGAATCTCATTTTAATTTCATAGTGGATATATTTAAGAGAGGGTTGATATATGCTTCTCACTGATTACACCATTTTATATTTTATAAGATAATGTAGATCTCTAATAAAAAATCAACTAGCATAGGTGGTTCCCAGTCCAAAGACATTTCTTGAGGAGATGACATTATAGGATTCTACTCTTAGTAGAATCTATTGTTGGATATTGAGTGATATAAAATGAAATTTTCCATATTCACTCTATCCATTATTTTACATATTGGATAACGAATCATAAATAAATATGTTTCGGTCTTTTAAAGCAATGATATAGACTTAGTAGGTTTTCCCCACTAACTTATCTATCATGGATTATACACATATGAAAGCGTAGAAATGTCAATTTGCAAGCGTCGTACATCTATTTCCTTAAATTTATTGGAATACAACACATAAGGAACAAGTTTCAACATAAGTTGGAAGAGTGTTTTCAGAAAACTAAAATTTAGGTAATATATAGATTTTATAGTTATCATATTCTGAATTTCATACTGATATGTGTATATGGAAATGAACATAGATGATATATTATCTTTGTGAAATTTTATTCTCATAAAAATGAATGTTTTTATATCCTTTATTTGGGATACTCTACTTGATTATAACAAATAAATCAATTCAAAAATTCATTATTGAGGGGTGTGGGTCGTTTATAATATCATTTATTATGTTAGTGAATAATAATTCTAAAATGGTTGTAGATGATGAATGTTATCTTATATTATCCTGTGGTTGGAATGAAATCTCACTGGTCCCTAATGAGGAACTTTGGGTGAATGAACTTAAACCCTCAAGTGTTGGCTGATATTTTGGATTCATTTTGGTACTCTATGAATTGAGAGGATCCTTTTGTTAAGATATAATGTCAGTATGTTGAGGAATATCACAATGGGTGCTATGGGGAAGACCCACCTGGCCATATTAATATTTCCCATCATGGATATGGCTTCCATTTATGAATTATATAATGCTTTAGGGAAGAATTATCTAGTACACTCACTAGGGATGACTTATAGGGTCGATATCCATGTTTCAATGGAATGGAAATTCAGGGAATGTACTAATTTCTATATAAATGGGGAGTTATTTTCTATAATAAAATATTCTAGTTTTGAGGATGATTTTTTCTATTCCCACCATGAGAATGGTTCCCAGGATTAATATTCATGTTTCCATGAGAATGGACACTATGTTGGATACTCTAGAGATGACATACAATGTAGCTAATGGTAGTTTTGTGGTAATAGCCTATATTATTATAATTTCTTCATCATTTTTGTGATTATTTAGTAGATTCTTGGGCCAATATCTATATATGTTCATGAGCCTCAAGAACCATAACATTGATCAGGTTAGTTATATGAGCCTAATCTTGAGTTGTATCTTTCATTAAGTGAGATTTCCTATTGGATGATCTCTGTTGGGTGGTTTGGGTCATGAATTGTGAAAAATGACCTTCAGAGGTATAATCCATAATAATAAACTCTCACATTTTCATCATGAGATGCTGATGGACTTATTGATACCTGGTAGAAATCTTTTCTTTCCCTTTTCTTACAACTAGAATTTGATGACTAGTTTCATTATAATGTGTAATAATATATACATGTATCTTAGTTGATGTTGGTATATTCTAATATAATATATCAAATTATATAGTATTATGTTTATAGGATTACTCTAAAGTGGGTGCTAGGATATGATGGTGAGATCATCAATGGATGGAATTGATTTGATCCTACCTTGAAGTGGTTGCCAACATATGTTGGTGAGCATCAATAAGGATGAGGTTATGAACCTAATTTTCTTTTATTTTCTTTTAAGAACATAATAATAATCCTCATAAACTGTAGTAGGGATATAATCATTCTCTTGAGAATCTCCTAAAGTGTATTAAATAAATCTTTTAGTGATAGTTCATGAAATATGGGCATATACTCTATTACCCACTAGGATATTCCAATGATGGTTTTCTACCACTACTACCCAAATATGAAGAAAAATTCTCTAATTTTTGGGGAGGGATGTAATCCTACCCATATATCACCTCAAGAATGTACTGATGAATTTATTTTATGGGGATGGAAATATAGATTTCCTTTATAGTGGTAGTGGGGACACAATACCACTTCAATCCTTTTATTATCGATATGATATGTTCATTTTATTTATATGTATAAATATGTGTATGATATTTACCATTGGTTACTACTAGAATATTCTACCAAGATCCTATTAATGCTACTAAAATGTATGTTCAAGGTTAATGAGTGAAAGAAGGGAGACAATCCTTCTCCTAGACTTATATCTGACAACAATAAAATGTTTCTTCTATATGGGTAAAATTATTGGGCTTATCTCTAATATATATGATCTTTCACCCATTTGTTTGATAATTTCCATGGAACCCTACCCTAAATATCCAGGGTTGAGATATTTGGGGTGGTATCATCAAAAGAATCTAAATGGGTTGTGGTTATATGATGTTGACGATGATGATAGTTAGAAATTGCCTTCATAGGCATCCCTTGAGTATTGATGAGGGGGATCTCGGCCTCATTCTTTATCTCCCTATGATAGAGATGATGAGTGCCTCCATGCTTCAAGGATATACATTAAAAGTGATTTTTAGTGATAATAGTTTCCACCAACATTTCCATGAAACTCTATTAAGGAGGTGAATATTGTGGCTAGATCAAATGGATGCTCTCTTGGACCACCATTAGAATGGGGATAGTAACATTATAATGGTATTAGAATACAAAATAATTGAACAAATGGAATTGAGGTAACTACATCCATGACAAAGACCTATTAGTATTTTTGTCCACAATATTCATGGTGTCTGAGACACATGTTTGATATTTACTTATGCCACTTGTTATGATGGATTGGGGATCTTGAAGTTGTTTGTGAATGTCACCGTGAAACAAAAAAACAAAAATAAAAAAAATCATCATGGTAAAATCACATGTTAAGGAACACTTGAACGATATCATTCACTAGCAACGAATTAATTCCATAATCATTATTTTATTTATTACATGAAAACATTCCTAGAATAGAATTCCATATTCTCCAAACAATCAACTATTTTGTAATTGAAATATTCACTACAGGAGAACCATTTCGTTTAAACAGTTATTTGAAACTTTTTCCTCATGATGCCAGAAACATAATACCTAACATCTGATATCACACAACTTTTTTTGTCTAAAATATATAATGTTAACCACTCTTATTTTGATGCATAATAATTAAATATTAATTTTGTTTCCACATTGAATTGATTTATAAGAGAAGTTTATCACATGGACTTTACCAGTGACACTATGGTTTCATATTGGCTAAGAGGTTGGTAGGTTAGAATTTTCATTACTTTTAATGATCCAGGTAATTATTTCATATTATCAAAATTGATTAATGATTTATAGTAGGTCCATGAAACTAT
The DNA here is from genome assembly GCA_963277665.1 of Viscum album. NCBI lineage: Eukaryota > Viridiplantae > Streptophyta > Magnoliopsida > Santalales > Viscaceae > Viscum > Viscum album. The sequence continues at coordinate 2,099,924,890 of OY728150.1, forward strand.
CCAAAATACTATTGTGTGATTTTTTAGAACTATGTTAGAAATATATCATAAAAATTTATCAAGTTGAAAATATTCATATGTAAGAGGTTCTCCATAAATGTGAAAATATAAATATATTAGAGGTTCTATATCAATGGAACTGCTTGTATATATCATAATATTTCTATAATTATATTCTTAGTTTGATTATGTTGTTGTTTAATGACATATAACTGGGTGATTTGAAGAATATCACTATAAATGGATGATGTAGGTGTTTATTGTTCTAGGAACATGGCCTTTATAATGGATTATTATATATAACTATGAAGAGAATAATATCTCATGTTGAATGGTTCTACTTAATAGGATGCATTTCTCCTTTTTAGGTCGCATGATAAGGACCTATTAATGGTTGTTTAGGGTCATTTGGTGTGGAATTTTAGGAAAAATGGTCCAATAAATGGATGTTATGAGACTCATTATTTTGAGAAACTCTCTTATTCTTATCAAATGGAATATAGAACCTGGAGGTTAGTTATGATTTTATAAGAAATGTGTAACATTGACAGTTATGTGGTAGGTTTTTCTTATGGGGATATGATCCACCAAACAGGATATGGACTTAGAAGTAGTATGGAATGACTAGAGGACAATTTATAAATAATATTACCCTAGTGGTGGTAAATAGTCGTCATAGCGGAAATAATTGGTGGTGTCGATGATCTTGATGAATATGGACTAATAAATAAGTAAATAAAGGATTTATTAAGGAATATGGACACAAAAAATACGGTTTCAAAAAGATTATAGACTAAGTGACGATATGGAAGAAAATTTATTTTTAGTTCAAAACTCTAGGAGGAATCCTACATTATGTTATATAATAGGAATCAAATCCCCTATAATTTGAGTTTCATAATTTAAGGTCATGTGATTGAACCATAATATAGAGGCATATTAATTTCACACATATTATTTCATGATTATTTAAAATAAATATCTACAAAAACAAGTCAAGGATCATAAATATACAGATTCTTTAGATGTCTAGGTTCATATTATATTAAAAGAAAACTAACAAATTGAATCCTTAATTTAATCTCCATAGAGAGATCCTAAAATCCATTTGAGATCCTAAATCAACATGGGATATACTAGGGAATACCTTATCTAAAAATATTAGAAGGATAATAAGAATGATAATGAAGAACAATGTGTGATTCAAACATATAACATGACCTCATAAAAGATAAGCTACATAATTAATAAAGTTAAATAATAAAATAAGAAATTTGGTATAATAAGATAATGAAAAAAATGGGAAAGTGTAAATGTTATAAAAAATGAAGTAATCACATGTTTGGCCTAAATTCTAATACAACATCATAGGTTTACAATGTCCCATAATAAATGAGGTTTATTCCCTAATCTAATACATGATGTCTAATGAGACAGAAAAAATAACCATTGCATTGGAGGGATATATAATTCTGGGTCCACTTGAAACATTCATTTCATGTACATGAATATTTTTTTTGTATATGGATATTAATCATAAGGCATAAATATAATAATTACCCTTTGGATAGAAACGAGTTTCATATTCTTGTATAATAACATAATCAAAACAAATTTATTAAAGAAGGAATTTGAGAAATGGTCATACAGAATTTATTATCCTATCAAAGTATGGTATAATACGATAATTATACATGATTTCAACATATATACATACTTTTTTAGCATTCAATAACATAAATAGATTTCAATTGAGTTAGATAGAGTATGGTAATAACCTGATGAAAAGGGTGGGTTAGAATGATCCCTTACCTTGAGCCTGATTTTTCTTACGTGTTCATTATCAACCTAAATAATAAACATAAGATAATTATTTTCCAAAATAATATCTTTTATAAATTTTATCATTCTTTTTATTTTAATTGGTACCATGTCATATTCTATTACCTAACGAATTAATTTGACTACGGATGTCTTAATGATAAAGGTATCATATGTCCAAAATCACTTTGGTGTGTGGAAAAAGTTTAAATATATCATTAATTCATCATCTCTAGTATGTTAGAAATGAAATAATAATTTTTTCTTAATTAAATTATAATTTTCAAAACAACTATAAAATATGGTTATGAAAAATGAATTACGTTACAATCATGGAATCTGAATGCAGTACATATGCATATGTAATGTTTCATTTTTTGAAGACAATAATTTAAATAAGGAAAGTGTTATTTTACCATTAAATTATTATAACTATATTATAAATATCATATTATTTAATTAAATACCATTAATCCAATCATCAATTAGATGTGGTAATAAAAAAATCACAGTGTTTCACGAGACGGTAGTCTATTCTACACATGAATGACGTTATCATTAATTTAGTGAATGTTATGGAAGAAAAATATATGATATATTTATTTTTTATAATGGTTAATATTTAATTTTAAAAAAATTAATCATTAAATTAATCCATATTACCCTCCTTGTAATGAATAATTGAAAATCATATCACATCGCTTTGCGATGCGGAGTACTCTATACACACAAGTGATATTATCAAATTCTATACTTAATGGAAAATAAGAAATTATATACGATATTATAATCATATAAATATTAATTTATCATTAATAAAATATATTATCATTATATAATTCATTATATTCATCATTGATAAGAATTGATGGAAAATCATTATGTCGGTTCACAAGGTGGTAGTCCGCTAAAAACCCGATCAACAGTTTCTTTTCCCATATGAGTGAGGAAGAGAAGGTTTTAGGGAATTCCCTTTCCATAAAAAAATATTAAATTATGGGAGGTACTATTTTTATTATATAATAATGTTTTAATAATATTTTATGTAGGTGGAAGAAGAAATAAAATAAAATGCTCAGTTAAGGGTGTTACCTATTCTCCAGACAACATATATTGTCTTTAACCAAAAGCCATGTAACATTTTCTTATGACCAAAAAAGGCTTAGAAGATGAGGGGAGAGAATTATGGAAGTGATCCGGGCAGGTATTTTAATAACTAATGGGTTTTATAAGTTTTCAATACAGTATAATGAGTATCATTTAATAAGTGGGGGGGGAGGCCACACTAGGAATTTTAGAGAAGAATGAATTCCACCCAACGTTTTATCATTAGAAACGGTTAAAAATGAACCATTTTAAAAATATTTAAGATATATGATATAAATATGACATAATGATAGAAATTAGTTATATTTGGGATCATTTTTAACCCTTAACATTTTAGTTTAACCCTCAAGTAAACCCGTTTTTACCATAACCATGATAAATAAGTGTTTTATGTTTTCACTGTTAATTATGGTAATAAATTAAAATATAAAATATAGTATAATATAAAATGTTTTTTATGAAAATGTATAATATATTATAACAAATTAAACATATAGAAGTGACATTATTAAATTTAGAATTAAACCCACTGACGCGACAAAAAGTGGGTTTTCAAGAAGTGTATTTTTCATGATATGATGGTTTTATATTAACACTATGACCAGTAATAATTATTTAATGAAAAAAATTAATATATAATGGTATATAGTACATAAATTTCATTTTACTCATTTCTTATTATGGGGTTCTTAATTAATGAAAAAGGATAAACGTTATGGACTTTAAAATAGTATGTAGAAAAATCATAAATTAAAAAAACTTATACTAACATACAATATAAAATTTATTAAAATTAAATTTATCGGTTCTAATACAACTAAATAATAATTAAGTTAATTTAATTCTAAATTAAAAAAAATCATGTGTTGTAATTTGTCATAAATTGACAATCTTATAAAAATTTGTAATTTTCACTATTCACTGAAATATTGTTATTTATTTTTGAAAAATAGAAATATTTCCCTATAAATTAATACCAATATTGTGTGTTAAAAAATAATTTTCACTATTTAAAATAAATTATATAAAATTGTAAAAAATAAATTTTGAAATTATGTGGGAAAAGAAAGACTAAATCACATTTAAAAAATGATGTTTTTAAGAAAACATTTAATTTTCATTCAAAAGTGTCTTATTTTATTTAAAATGATAATATATCCATTGAATTTTTTCATACATGCATAAAATATATAATTTTTGAAATTTTTTTTCTCCTAATTTTACTCTACAACTCAATGGCTTGGTTATAAAGGCGATCGTTTAATAACCGAGTATCATGTTCTGTTTAAACCTAATGTTACATGCATCAAAAACAATAAAATTGAGAGACCTTATTTAAAAATAAATTTATTATATTTTATTAGGTGTAAAAGTATTCCCCTATTAAATAATTTCACCCTTTATATTTTATATTACATACTACGATGAAAATCGGCGCAAGTACTTCTTCTAGATCTCTTCTTTCGGATCTAAAGATGCTTAGTAATACTTGTTCTTTCACCACAAAACACTGAATAAGTATGTTGTCTTATTTTATATAACATTATCTCTATAATATAATATCTCCTCAAGTTAATCCTCATATGATTAATATTAAACCTATGATACCACGAATAGATTTTGAACATGGGAGGTGTCTGGTATGTACTTTCTCAAGAAGAAAAGATGGAACAAAACATGTATTTGGGATAGGTTAGGTGGGAGTGATAGTTGGCAAGACACCTATCCAATGTGATAAATTATATCAAAGGGGTTTACGAGTCTATGAATAAGATTTCCATTCTTCTGAAACCTCATGAAAATATTATATTGTGAAATTAAAAGGAACACCTTATCTCCATCCTAAAACTCTAGGTCTTGTCAATAATTGTATGTATATATTTTCTATCAAAGATGTGAGATAACATGTGATTATGGTTAGACTGGATATTTTTCATCTCATTTGTAAGATCATTTACCATCGTATTCTTTTCTCAACCTTCATTCTGTCATGTCAGAGTCAGAAACACCATCCCATACAGAGCCTCAAAATACTCAATTTTAATGGATAAATAAAAACTGTTTTTATATGAGAAATATAATAGGGGAAGGTAATAATCCCAATATCCATAGAAATCAATTAAACATGGCATCATAATATTCTCTAGTGTTTGGATGGTTCAATTAGATTGATCATCCGTTTGAGGGTGATAAGTTGTACTAAAACTGGGTTTCATATCCAATGCTAGCTAAAGGATTCTCTAGAAACATGAGTTAAACCTCAAATCTAGATAAGTTACAATAGTGACCAGAAACCCATGAAAATTTGAAACTTTCGTTATATATATCTTATCATATTGGTAAAGTGTGAAATCATACTTGATCAGAATAAATTGTGTTAACCATGTAAGGTAATTAACTACCGCCAAGATAGAATTATTTTATTTGGGTGTCTTGGGGAGTTCTATGATTATATCCACGGATATGTTTTCACATTTCCAACTGGTATGAGAAATTATTTCATTATATCCTTAGACTCCATTTATTCATCCATGACTTATTTGCATACTATGCATCGAGATGAAAATTCAGAAATTCCCTCTTCAAATTATCTAGCTAGAAATTTTTCATCAGACATCTATACATCTCGTTGATTCATATATGAATAAATAAGGATGATCTATAAAAATCATATAGAAAATCACTCTTTAGATCTGGTTTTTATGGGACACATACCATGGTTATGAGACTTATAACCCAATATTTATCAAATTTGATCTTTATAAAGTTAGCTACCATTTTTATATCACCTCATACTTTTTATAGGCCTCCTTGATTATTTTAAGAATGGTCAGTTGAAATGTTTTATGAGAAAGGTAGGATAGATATTCATTTTCTGTTCACATATCTTTCCTTTGTAAATATACGAAGATTAGATCTTTCTCAACTATTACATTGATAAAATGAATCGAATTGTTCTACATATATCAATTTCTACATTTTTTCAATCATAAGATGGTAATTGATTGGAAACTAATAGTCCGTCATCATCTATTACTATATTCACTGTATAATTTTAGGCTCCTTTTTTTGTGAATATATATTTAAAGATCCTGTGAGCTATATATATTTCACACTTGTACCCATAATGAAAATTTTACCAAATTTTTGATGCAAAGATCTCTATAGACAACTTCAGATCATGATTTGGATAGTTCTACTCATGAACATTCAATTTCCTTGAGGTGTACCCTATTAAATTATCATTATGAATTAGTACACATCAAAAAACCTTTACTGGAAACATCACTATATTCCACACAAGTTTCCCAATTTAGCGAAACGTATGTTTTGGTGTAGTGATAAGATTGTATTTCATATATTTAAATGTATCCTCCCATTCATGGGACTAGGTAAACTTTAATACTTTATGGGTTATCTTGGTTAGTGGTTTTTATGATCATGAAATGTTTTTGATTTTTTTGTAAATACATAGCTAGTCCAAGGAAACTACATATCTCTTTTATATATTTTGGTCTAGGAGAGTCCTTTATTACCTCTATTTTATAGGGTTCTACAAATATCCCTTTACTGTTGATAATATTCCCAATGAATGATTCATCCTTATTCTATAGCTCATATTTATTGTACTTTTCAAATAGTTTTCCCTTTCTCAATACCATTATCACAATATGAAAATACTCTTTATGAACCTCCTTGATCTTGGAGTATATTATAACAACATCTATAACGACACTGCAAATTCGTTTAGGTAATCCCTAAATACTATATTCCTTAAATACATTAATTTTCCTAGAGTATTAGTGAGTCCAAAACCCATCACTATGAACTCACAGTGTCTATATCATGTTCAAAAGGATTTTTAGAAACATATTTCTCATTAAATTTTAATTAGTTATATTTTGAACGAATGTCTACTTTAGAGAAATTATTTTCCCTATGTAGTTAATCAAACAAGTATTTTATCCATATTTTGGAATAATTGTATTTTATAATGGTTTTTGTGCTCAAGATAATTAGTGGAGAGGTGCATTAACCTATCCTTCTTCTTGAGTAATTGGACTTATGCATTCCATGGTAAAGAAATTGGAAATATAAACCCATTATTTAGGTTCTCATATAATTTCTTCTTCAGACCCTCATGTTCGAGAATTTTAATAAAATATGGAGTCTTTCATATTGTAACTGATATGGGTATAATATCTATTGAAAATTGATCCTCTTGGCATGGAGGAAGACCAAGAATCTATTCATGAAATAAATAATTACAACCACCCAAAATGGGAATGTATTAAAGAATGATCCTTTCCTTAGTGTCAGTCATTTGAGAATGAAATTCTTTCTTAGAAGAAAACAATATCCATGCAATAGATGATGATACCAAAAGATATCCATGCTCATCCTTGAACATGTATAAAATGAGAGGGAAATTTTTGATTCAGGGGGAAATTTCCTTCTCTCAAAATTTTATGTTGGTTCTTAATAAATAAATCCAATCCATACCCAGGATTAGATCAAATTACACTAATGGATGTATCATTTAGTTACTAAGGAATATCTACCTAAAAATATGGATATGGGATGAGTTAGATACATGGGATACTATAATTGAAAACTTAAACATCTTTACAAATAACTAAAATTCCATGATTTGATGTGGTTATTGAATAGTTCTATTAAACATGAATATTGTTTGAGAATTCATAGTACCAAAATAAAAAGTGCATTCACTATTCCTAAATGAATAAATAGAATAATTTTCAAAACTTCATTATTAGGATTTACCTCTATAGTTGAGATAAAATATGTTCTTGTTTTTTAATAAGGCCATAGAGGTTGTTTTCATCGGTTTTTATCAACAACCGTTGGTTTAGTTCATTTATTTTCATAGACTCCATGTTTCTTTCCATTGTAACATTGGACAATAGGTAGATGGTTGGCTGGAGAATTCCTTTATTCCATCACAATTTTGGGATCATCCCATTGAAAATCACTAGTTAGGTACCCTTCATTCCTTTACATAAATTACATCCTCTTCCCATTTAGAAAATTTCCAAGATGCTTATTCCCACCCATTAAACAAGTGGGATGTTAAAATAACTTTCCATCATTAGATTTCATCATCAAACTGTGATATTTAATCCCTATTTTCCACATTATATCCAAATTAGAGAATTGGGATATGGTGATCTCCAAATTGAAAATGAGGGAACATTAGAAAAATACCTCATAGATTTAAAATTATCAAAATGCTAGATATTATTTTTTTAGTTGTATTTATCTAACCAAAGATGTTTTCCACTTTACATTCGGGGTGATGACAAAGCTAAAGGCATATTGATCAAGTTCTGTGATGTTTTCTTCATATAAACTATTAGATTCATCATCAATTTTCATATGTTTATTGATATACCTCTCCAATTTTTGTTGTATAAATCATGGAAAAATTTTCAAAATTAAAATTCCATAATTCATTCCAATCCATCTCTTTGATATCCTCCCGAAGCTTTATATTTTTGATCAACTTCCACCGTTAATCAGATTCTCCCTCCATATGATGAACAATCAATGTAACCTTATCATTCTTAAAGCATTAAAGGATAGTGAAGATATTTTCCTGGATTTGATCTATTATTCTGCAATTAAAGGATTTGAAGATCCACTAAAATTTTGATGTCTTGGATCCATAAATGTTTAAATTGAAACTTTATATTTCTTGTGGGGGGGGGGGGGGGTTAGGTGTTCTTTTTTATTCCATTTTTTGTTCAAATATTTAGTTTTCTATGAAATTATTTTGAAAAAATTCATAAATCCAGCTTCCATCAGGTTAAGAGTCTCATTTGGGAAGTCATTACATTCCTCATCACAATAGTTGTTGACTCAGTTTCAACTATTTTCATCCATTTTAATTAAATAAAAGGATAATTAAATATATGTATCTTTAATGTCTGAACCACAAATACCAAGAAACATTGAACATTAAAGGGAAAAATCATAAATAAATTATATTCCTCAACATATAAATTTATATGTTTCAACTTAAGTTATCCATGATCTATTTAATAATATAAATCTAATGGTAATTGTTTCCCATTATAATGGTTCATAGTGTGTTTGTAAATTTCCAAAACATATCTTCTCGGAGTGTCAAAACAGGTGCGCAATAAGGCATGTTTGTCACGACACATCCTCAAAGCCCTTGTCGTGACTACCCCAAGCCTGCCTTCTATATGCCAGGGGCTGGTGACTAGCACCGAAGGCATAAATCCAGATAAAAGGGAAGGTATTGCCTTTATATAAGAAAACAATCACCACAGAGGTCGCAAGCTAAAGTAAACACTAAGTAATATGAGTACAAAAGTAAGTGATGGAAAGTAAATGTGCCAGTATACAAACCCAACTGAAAGTACAATATAAATGAGATAAGATAGCACAACGGATGAAAAGTAAAGCAGCAACCACCAATACGTCCTCCAGAACTCCCACCTGAAGGGTGAGTACAAATAGTTTGGTCGGCTCCTCGTGTCCATCCATCCACTCCGTGTACGTCCCACCTAATAGTCCACCTCTGTATACCGTCCTTATCCTCAGGCCTCAACCACAATCAGCGCTATCCGTCATCTGCAACCAACACAACGTAGTGCGGGCATTTCAGGTGCAGGGGTGAGTATACAATACTCAGTAGGGAACCCGAGACCCCCGAAGGCCTCACAGAATCCAAAAAGTATAAAACACAAAGGAAAGATACAAATACTATGTATCAACCAACACTACTAAGGTATATGCCCATACATACACCTAAGTCAACAATCCCTGTTCGGCTCCAACGTCCGAGCCCAAGTTCAACCCAGTCCACACAAGAAAGAACAACCAAATACACACAAGAAACCAAGTCAATCATACTATAGATAATGATTGAAAGTCAAGACTCATCTCACACAGGTATACTATTCATTAATAGGGGTGGAGATGATTTGATGTAGCCTCTGAATCATCTCCTCTTCCAAACCCACATAGGATCCAAGTACAGAAGTCGTTGCTACCAAACCCATGTAGGATCCAAGTACAGTAACCATCGATACCGAACCCACGTAGGATCCAAGTATAGTCATCATCGCTGCCAAACCCACAGAGGATCCAAGTATAGTCTTCCTCGCTGCCGAACCCACGTAATATTCAAGTACAGTTGCCATCGTCGTCGTAGTCGCAGCCAGCTCTAGGGTTCTAGCACACAACACGCTCGATTCCGGGAGGGTCCGCTCCATGAGCCAAGGGGTCGATACATCAGATGTCACAGAGTCCATAGATTATGTATCAAAAAGTTCCGTCTCATCAATAGGAACTCAAAGTGATAGACGACGCGTCAATCGGACGCCCGGTCTGAGAGTTATTAGCTTTTTATCGAAGGGGCCCCGATTGGTTTTTAAGCTAAAACCAACCCGACCGTACTCCAAATGTGTCCAAACCTCAAGTGGAGTAATCCAAAAGAACCATCCCACTAAGTGGAAATCAACATAATTTATTCCACGTTAATCGGACATCTTGTTTTATGGTTATAAATGTTTCCGCTCCAAGGGGGTTACACCCCCCGGATTCTTCGGAAATAGCCGACCATAATGGCAGGACGGTGTGAGCTTCCACGGGAACCGCGGGGGTCCTGCCTCCTAGAGTGCCAGTGGCCGCCCAAGGCCGGCCGCCCCTATTGGTGACCGCCACGGCTCCCGTCCGAACGGCGCGGCGCGATGGCGCGGCGCCCCTCCGCCGCAGCCCGCCCCAGCTGTGGCCTCCATTGATTTCTCTGGTGCGGAACGACGGGGCCGCACACCTCCACCGTGGCCCGCTCTTGCTCTGGTCCCTTCACCCCCACCAGCGCGGCGCGACGGCGCTGCGCACCACCGACACAGCCCACTCTGGCCGCGGTTCTCTTTGTTCCCGCGTGGTGCAATGACACCGTGCCGCCTTCGCCACAACTCGCCAACATTGTTCAACAAGAATGAGGGGAGGAGAAATCGGCTGTGTTTGTGCTGTAAGATCTCCTCCCGTTACGTTGGTAACATTCTTCCAAATTAATCAATGAATAACTTTAAATTAAACATGAATGAAGATAACCCCTACCTCGAAGGAAGTTTGCAGTCATCAAGTGCTGCAGATGTTGGTGTGGTTTCCGTCGTCATCGGCGTCTCCTCCCTTGTTGTGAAGGAAGAAGAGGATATAGAAAACCGGAACCACCGAGTCAACATTCTTCGTCAGAGAATTAGCATTCTTCATTTAAGTAGAGACGTTCTTCACAGGAAGATGAGGTTCTTCAAAAACTAGACCTCTCTCTCCTCCAATCCCCAACACAACAAGCTAACCAAAATAAAATATGATTATCCTTATTTTATTTTACTTTTCCAAGAATTTCCAAATTTAAAATTTCAAAAAAATAGATCAATTAATTGAAGAGGTGTGTTGGAATGATTAAAGAGGAGAGAGGGGAGAGTTACACAATTAAAGGATACCAAAAAATAATGGGGAGTTGCCATATATTTATCATGGGTGTTCAAAGGGGTTAAGGGTTATGTAATGTGAAAAGATTGAGGTTCGTGTGGGCCCCACCTCCCTCATAACCACACATGGGATGTTGGGTGGTTTTGGGCCCCACCAAAAACTTCCCATGAGAGAGTTTAACTTCCATGGATAATAAAATAAAATTGTAAACAATTTTATTTACTTCTCACTTAAACCCCAAAATTTAAGTTCTTCTCTCGAGAAAATGCATCAACTGTAAATGTAATCTTAAGAAAATACCGACTCTGTTAGTTCATCAGTGCCCTCATATTTCAATTCCAAGCACTGGTTTAATAGATAGAAAAACCAGCTCGTTCATTCATAGAACGTACCTGAGCTAAACTTCAGAAATTGATTTTGGGCACTCCGGGCCTCCGAATCAAGTTCGTCAGAAACTGCATAATCGTAAATTCCCAAAAAATATAACAAATTTTTTTTCATTGATTTAACATGTCTTTACATTACTCTCACCTTAGGTCTTTACGTCCCCGTAAAGATATATCACAAACTAGGGGAATAATTGAGGGTACTGAGCACGCATTTGAGCCTCCCGCTGCCATGTGCTCTCTCGGAGGTTCCCATGCTACCACCTGATGCACACTAGAGGAATCAACCATCCACGTAGGACCCTTTCTTGTCAATCCTCGATCTCCACCAGAACCTCTATAAAATTCGCCCCATCATCGATGTCCAGCTCCCCATTGTCGATGACATGCATCAGGTCATGCACGTATCTCCTCAGCTAAGATACGTGGAAGACGTCGTGCAGCCGGTGCAACTGAGGTGGAAGAACCAGGCGATAAGCCACCTCGCCTATCCTACTGAGAACATGGAATGGTCCGATGAAGCGCAAAGATAACCTACCACCCCAGCCATATCTATGTAATCCATGTCGAGTTGAGACCCGTAAGAAAATGTGGTCTCCATACTCGAACTCTAGTGGTCTCCGCCTCCTGTCAGCATAGGACATCTGTCGGCTCTTAGCAGTCCTCATACCCTCCTGGATGATCTGTACCTTCTCCGTCGTGGCCTGGACCATCTATGGTCCTACAAGTGCTGACTCCCCAGGGTCTGTCCAGCACAGAGGTGATCTGCAAGGTCAGCCATACAATGCCGCATATGGTGCCATCCTGATGGTGGAGTGGTAGCTGTTGTTGTACGCAAACTCCACCAAATGTAGGTGATCCTCATAACTGCGACCAAAGTCGAGGACACATGCACAGAGCATGTCATCGAGAGTCTGAATGGTCCTCTCTATCTGGCCATCTGTCTGAGGGTGAAAGGCGGTGCTCAGGCGTAGCTGTATTCTAAATGCCTCCTTAAACCCCTTCCAAAGCCGGAATGTAAATCGAGTGTGTCGATTGGAGATGATAGACGATGGAACACCATGAAGCCATACGATCTCCTGAACATAGATGCATCCCAAGCTCTCCACTGAGCCCTTATCTCTGATAGGTAAGAAGTGGGACGACATGGTGAGTCGGTCGACAATCACCCAAATGAAGTCATGTCCTCTGGATGTACGTGGAATTCCATCATGAAATCCATGGATATCCCATCCCACTTATTCTCTGAGACCCCAAAGGGCTGTACCAAGCCTGCTGGTACCTAGTGCTCCACCTTCACCAGCTGGGAGGTGAGGCATCGTGAAACGAACTCTACCAAAACCTTCTTAATACCCAACCAACAGTGCTATCGTCTAAGATCAGGGTATATCTTCGCTACTCTTGGATGTACCACCAAAGGGGATGTGTGAAACTCTCTAATCACCTCCTCATGTAATGCAACTGGTACCATGGTACGTCCTCTGAAAAGGATGACGTGCTCTCCTCCTATAGAAAATCCATCAGGTGCCGGTCTTGTGAATATCTGTGCACGTCGTGTCTCATAGTCAACATCCCCACGTTGTGCCTCTCTGACCCACTGATGTAGTGGAGGAGTTACTGTGAGTGACTTAAGAAAGGCTGCCCCATCTCTATGCACAAAGGATATCTGCAACGTGGCTAGATGCTCTATCGCCTCTCCAAGTAGCTGGATGCCCGACCATATGGTGAGAGAATAAACTACTACGTTCCCCTTCCCAGGAGTATAGACTATCTCAAAGTCATAGTCTGGAAGGAACTCGAGCCATCGCCGCTGTCTCAAGTTCAGGTCCTTCTGTGAGAAGATGTACCTGAGACTCTGGTGGTCAGAATAGACTATAAAGTGATCACCCATCAGATAGCGCTTCCACATATTCAAGGAAAAGACCACTACTGCTAACTCTAGGTCATTGGTGGCGTAGTTCAGATCATGCTGCCTCAACTGTCATGATCCATAAGTGATCACTACCCGCTCCTGCATCAGGACACACCCGAGTCTGGTCCCTGATGCATCGCAGTAAACTTTGTACCCTACTCCCTCCTCCAGTAGCCTCAATATGGGTGCACTGGTCAATCTCTGCCTTAGCTTCTGGAAGCTCTGCTGACATCCATCTGACCACACGTAGGGTTTCCCCTTCTTCGTCAAAGCTGAAAGTGGTGCTGCAATTCTGGAGATGTCTAGCACAAATCTCTGATAGTACCCAACCAGACCTAGGAAACTCCGCACCTCTGTCATGCTCCTGGGTGGATCCTAAGCTAGAACTTCCTCGATATTTGCAGGGTCCACTGAAACTCCTGCCTCAGAGATGATGATTCCCAAGAAGTGGACCTCTCGAATCCAGAACTGACACTTCAAAAGCTTACCATAAAGCTGGTGGTCTCGATGTGTATCCAGTACAACCCGAAAGTCGTTGGCGTGCTCCTCCTCAGTAGTCGAGTAAATCAATACTTCGTCGATGAAGACTATGACAAATCAATTAAGTTAAGGCTGTAAGATCCTTTTCATGAGGCTCAGGAACACTGCTGGAGCATTGGTTATGCCAAAAGGTATAACCAAGAACTCATAGTGGCCATACCGACACCTGAAGACCGTCTTCTGCACATCCTCATCTCGAACTCTAAGCTGATGATAGCTTGGCCCGAGGTCTATCTTCGAGAACCATCGTGCTCCCGTGATCTAATTGAAGAGGTCGTCAATCCTCGAAAGTGGATACTTGTTCTTCACAGTCTCCTGATTCAGGCGACGGTAGTCGACACACAGTCGCAAGATCCCGTCCGCCTTCTTGGCAAACAAAATCAGGGAAGCCTAGGGTGAAACACTAGGTCAGATGAATCCCTTTCCCTAAAAGTCCTCCAGCTATACCCATAGCTCTCGATGCTCAGTGGGATCCATCTAATATGCTGGAGTAGTTATCGGGGTTGTCCCGGTGTATAGATCAATATAAAAGTCTACCTCTCTACAAGGAGGTAGTCCTGGAATGTCGTCAGGAAAAATTTCCACATACTAATCCACCAAAATAAGAAAACTCTGACTCCAGACATCAACTGCTCCTAGGATGAGACAAGTCAACTGATGGGTGATCGGTTGTCCTCTCCTCTGGGTGAGTCCATCATGCACTGCAAAGTCTCCCTTCTCATCGGTGAAGGTGAACATGCTCCCGTCGATGCGGACACACCACACCTTGCGCCTAATACAGTCGATCTGAGCATGAAACGTAGATAACCAATACATGCCCATGATGACGTTGTAAGGCCTCGACGCCACTATAAGAAGATCCCAGCCGAAGAGCTTCCCTCCTAGAGTAAGCTCACACTACCGGAACCAGTGTGTAATCGTCGAGTATTCTCCTGTAGGAGTCTCTAGCCGTAAGGATCAAGCCAACGGCTCCGTTGGAATCTCTGAACTCATAACAAGGGTAGCGGCAATGAAAGAATGACTCACTATTGTGTCTATAAGAACTAAAACAAGGATGGAGTAGACAAAGATAGTACCTCTAACCATCTCATGTGCACCATGGTTGTAGGCCCCCACTGCCTGAAGATGATATTATCTCTTCTTTCCAGACCCCTGTGGTCAGGGTGGACCTCCTAGTGGTGGTAGTGGTAGAGTCCCGAAGCGTCGTCCATAACCTGCTGCTCGGCCATCTCCTCTACCTTGTCTGTCTGCTCCCTGAGGACCACCACGGTCATACCTATGCCTCTACCTGGGTGGTCTCTCAATTATCTACTGCTCATCTACATGGCGGGTCGGGTAGTCACGAGGCATGTAACCTTGCCCGACATATGTATAGCACTGTCTGCCTCTCGTATGACTGGCTCTGCTACCTGTGCCCCGCACCTTCGAACCAGTATCCTGAGGTCACCCACCTAATGGTCTGGTTTTCTTGGAAACCTATGACATCTGTTGACTTCCATCTGGAGAAGACTTCGCTACGTGCCACCCTGCGGTAGGTCTCGCTAATGGTGTAGGCTCAGCAAGAAGGGTCTCTACAAGAAGGGTTCGCTCTAGTACTCCTACATGTGTCGGAGTACTGAGGGAGATCATCAAAGCCTTGATCTAATGCCTCAGTCCCTACTCGAAGGTTCGGGCCCAGAAGAATGGGTCCCATACCAGGTCAGTTGAATAGCGTGAGAGGTTTTTAAATCTCACCGTGTACTGGGCTACTGTCATGCTACCATACCGCAACTGTAGTAACTCATGAATGCTCACCGCACAGAGTGTGGCTGGAACGAACTCCAGGCAGAAGCGGTTCTCGAAGTCCGTCCAAAGAAGAGATGCCTCGTCGTGCACCCGGAGCATCAGTCTCTATTATCTACCTATTGTCGTGTGCAGGAGACTCGCCGCAAGGATCACCATAAGATATGTGGCTGTCCCTACCAATCTGAAAACTCGAACAACAACATCCAGGCAATCCTTGGCTGCCTGAGGGTCCATCTCCCCACAGAACCTGGGTGGTCTCTGACGCTAAAACACATACAATGCACTTGGGCGACGTGCACTCTCAGCTGCTGAGGCTGGTGGAATCGGTGGCTTGGTGGGTAGAGGTACTGCCAGTGCCTCCGCTATAATGTGGCCCTGCACCGAGGCCTCGTCGCTCAGTGGGCTGCCATCTCACACAAAGCTGGGAAC
Source organism: Viscum album (assembly GCA_963277665.1). Lineage (NCBI taxonomy): Eukaryota > Viridiplantae > Streptophyta > Magnoliopsida > Santalales > Viscaceae > Viscum > Viscum album. The sequence continues at coordinate 2,099,941,360 of OY728150.1, forward strand.
CATAGATGGCTGCCGTCGTGGGGCCATCCTAAAAAGAAACAGGTGCGTCAAGGTTAATACAGTATACCTGATGAGATGACACAAAGTAATTACAATGAAAACTTTAAAACACACATGCAATCAATGTTTCCAGGAACTGAGTCAGAAATCAGAAGTCACGGTCCTGGTGTATAGATATGTCGGTCGCCGCACCAACACTGGACTCCCTAGACTGATAACCACACTGAATACCCTTAACACTATTTCTTCACATAGAAGAAATTATCATAGTCCTGATTTCTACGGTAGAACCGAATCCTATGACACCAATTTGTCATGACCCGTCCTCAGGGCCCGTGCAGTGACTACCCCAATGCCGCCTTCCATAGGCCAGGGGCTGGTGACTGGCCCCAAAGGCATAAATCCGAATAAAATGGAAGGCATTTCTTTTATATAAGAAAAAAAACACAATAGAGTACGGAAGATGAAGTATACACTAAGTAATCTGAGTACAAATGTAAGTGCTAGAAAGTAAATGGGCCAGTATACAAACCCAACTGAAAGTACAGTACAACTGAGATAAGAAATTACAACAGCTGAAAAGAAAACCAGCAACCACCAATACGTCCCCTAGAAGTCCCACCTGAAGTGTGAGTACAGATAGTCTTGTCGGATCATCAGGTCCGGCCGTCCACTCCGTGTATGTCCCACCTGATAGTCTTCCTCTGTATACCGTCATGCTCCTCAGGCCTCAACCACGATCTGTGTTGTCCATCGTCTGCAACCAACACAACGTAGTGGAGGAATTGCCCGTGCAGGGGTGAGTATACGATACTTAGTAGGAATCCAGAGACCCCCGAAGGCCTTCCAGAATCCACAAAGGATAAACCAAAAAGGAAAGTTACAGATACGAAGTATCAACCAACACTACTTAGGTATATGCACATTCATATACCTAAGTCAACAATCCTAGTTCGACTCTAACTTCTGAGCCCATGTTAAACCGAGTCCACACAGGAAAGCACAACACAATCCACATAAGAAAGAAAGTCAATCATACCGTAGATAATGATTGAAAGTCAAGACTCATCTCACACAGGTATACTATTCATGAAGAGGGGTGGAGATGATTTGATGTAGCCTCTGAATCATCTCCTCTTCCGAACCCACATAGGATGCAAGTACGGAAGTCATCACTGCCGAACACATGTAGGATCCAAGTACAGTTACCATCACTACCGAACCCACGTAGAATCCAAGTACAATCATCATCGTTGTCGAACCCACAGAGGATCCAAGTATAGCTGTCCTCGCTACCGAACCCACGTAGGATCCCAGTACAGTCTCCATCATTGTCGTAGTCGCAGCCAGCTCTAGGGTTCTCGCACATAGCACGCTCGATTCAGGGAGGGTCTACTCCACGAGCCAAGGGTTCAATACATAAACTGTTACGAAGTCCAGAGTTGATGTATCACAAATTTCTATCTTGTCAATAGGAAATAAAAGCGATAGACGGTGCGTCAATCAGACGCCCAGTCTGAGAGTTATTGGTTTTTTCATCCTAGTGGCGCGGTTGGTTTTTAAGATAAAACCAACTCGACCACACTCCAGCTGTGTCCAAACCTCAAGTGGATTAATCCAAAAGAACCATCTCACTATGAGAAATTCAACGTAATTGATGCCACGTTAATCTGATATCCGGTTGTTAAGTTATAAGCATTTCCGATCCAAGGGCCCGGTTGGTTTCGTGTTCAAACCAACCCGGCCAAACCCAAACATTGCCGAAACCTCGAGTGTAATATACCGAAACGACCGTGTCGATCCAAGGATCCCAACGAAACTGACTTTGCGTCGATCTAATTTCCGTAGCCCAATATAGGTGTGTTTATACGAACCTGGTCTGAAACTAGGGGTTTTGGGTCCAGTCTGACCCGACCCAATACCCCCTGGTTCGGCCAAACCGGGTCGACCCAACCTAGGTCTGGGTTTGGCCCGATTCGGCGCAGCCTGGCCCGGCTAGCATGGCACGACATGGCAGGCACGGCCCGGCCTGGTGCTGGCAGCCCTACCTGGCGCGGTCAGCCAGGCCCTGTACCGGCGGAACGAACTGCGCGGCCGGCGGCCTGGCTCGGAAGTCGGTCGTGGTTCGTCTCTCAGCCAAGCAGAGTGCGAAGGGGGTGTTACCCCCTTTGTTTTAGAAATGGATGTCCCCTCCCAGTGGGGTCCGCCCTAGGAATGTCCAGGGGGTTACGTCCCCCCGGTTTCTTCAGAAAAGGTCGGCCGGTGTGAGCTGCCGCAGGACCTGTGGGGGTCCAGCCTCCTGGAGCGTCAGCGGGCGGCCGAGCCCGGCTGCCCCTGCTGGTGACCGCCATAACCTTAGGCTACGAATCCCATCCAACCGGCGCGGCGCGACGGCACCGTGCCCCTCCCCCGCGGCCATCCCCGGCCGCAGACTCCATTGATTTCTCTAGCGCGGCGCGACGATTCCATTCACCTCCGCCGTGGCCCACTCCGGCTGCGGTTCTCTTCGTTCTCGTGCGGTGAAACTGCACCATGCCGCCTTCACCACAACTCACCAACATTGGTCAACAAGAATGCGGGGAGGGGAAATCGTCCGTTTTTGTGCGGTACAGTCTCCTCCTGTTACCTTGGTAATATTCGGCCAAATTAATCAACTAAGAACGATAAATTAAACATGAATGAAGATAACCCCTACCTTGAAGGAAGTTTGCGGTTGTCAAGTGCCGCAGATGTTGGTGTCGTTTCCATCATCGTCGGCGTCTCCTCCCTTATCGCGAAGGAAGAAGATGATGGAGAAAATCGGAACCGCCGAGTCGACGTTCTTCATCAGAGAATTAGTGTTCTTCGTTGAAGTGGAGACATTCTTTGTGGGAAGATGAATTTCTTCAAAAACTAGAGCTCTCTCGCTCCTCCAATCCCCAACACAACTTGCTAACCAAAATAAAATAACATTCTCCTTATTTTATTTTACTTTTCCAAGCATTTCCAAATTTAAAATTTCAAAACACTAGATCAATTAATTGAAGAGGTGTGTTGGCAAGATTAAAGAGGAGAGAGGGGAGAGTTACACAATTAAAGGATACCAAAAATTAATGGGGAGATTTCATGTATTTAACATTGGAGTTAAAAGGGGTTAAGGGTTATGGAATGTGAAAATATGGGGGCTCTTGTGGGCCCCACCTCCCTCATAACCACACAAGGGATGTTGGGTGGTTGTGGGCCCCACCAACAACATCCCATGAGAGAGTTTAACTTCCAAGGACAATAAAGTAAAATTGTACACAATTTTATTTACTTCTCACTTAAACCCCAAAATTTAACTTCTTCTCCTGAGAAAACACATCAATGGTAAAAGTCATCTTAAGAAAATGTCGGTGCTGTGAGTTAATCGGTGCCCTCCAATTTCAATTCCGAGCATCGGTTCAAAAGATAGAAAAACCCGCTCATTCGTTCACTGAACGTACCTGAGCTAAACTTCGGAAATTTAATCCGGACACTCCGGGCCTCGGAATTAGGTGCTGTCGGAAACTGCATACTCGTAAAATCCCAAAGAATTTAAGAAAAAAATTTCCATGAAATTTACGGGTCTTTACAATGTTGTCATGTAAAATTTAATTATTGAGTCAATATTGATATCCCTTTTACTTAGTTATTACACCAAGGTATACATATTCCAGAACCATGTACACTCATAGTATCCGGATAGGTATTTAATTTTTTTAACCACTATCTCTATTCTTCACCAATGATCCATGAAATTTTCTAATACATTGGATTATCCTTAAACATATACTTGGACTTATCTTTAGTGTTTCATTGAAGTTTTATTATTCAAATTTCCAATAGTTAACTAATTCTTTCCAATGATACTAGCTATATAATCCTCAACCTTTTATATTAATTATAACATGATTCATAAGAAAAATTAACCATTAATACAATATAGGGATCGTAGAGTTATAGTGTCTTTAATAGACTAGGTTTATATTACCTAAAAGGAAACCAAAATATGAAATCCATAGTTTATTTTCAATAGTATAAAACAAATATAAATTTGATTCCCTAAATCTATTTGGGATAACCTAGGAAACCATAAGGAAATGGGTGACTTAAAATCCCAATAGGTGAATAAGCTAGATTAGGAAGAATGACAAGTTATTCCAGGGTATAACATAAAATTATAAAAGAAGAGTTTCATGATTAATAAAGTAGAAGCATAAAATAAAAGAATAGTATCATAATATCATGAAAACATAGGAATGGGGAAATAAAATAAAAAATTATATAAACAAATGTCCATGATAACTTCTAAGATAACACCACGTGGTGGAAATAGTCGTATGATGGATTAAGTTCACTCCCTAATCACATACATGATGTCTCATGGGAAAAAAGCATTACCCAATGAACTAGATTAGTATATAATTTTTTCCCACACAAAAATTTAATTTAATTTATATTAATATAGTTCCCCATAAGGATATCAATCATAAGGTGTGAACATAATAATTACCCACGTAAAAAAATGTGTTTCATAATCTTCTCTCATAAAGTATTCAAAATTCATTTCATAAAGAAGTAATTTTAGGAATTGTCATAAGGAATATATTAACCCGTTAAGGGAGGGTAGAATAATATAGTAATAAATGGGAAATAATTATATACATAGTTTATTAGAATTATATAACTATAATAGAGAGAATATATGTTAGATAGATAATAGTCACAACCAGATGAAAATGGTGGCTTAGGAAGACCGCCTAGCTTAGGCCTGATTTGTCAATTGCATTCTTTATCTCCTCAAATAATAAACATAAGATAATTTTATTAATTTACTAAAATAATTTTAATGGTTTTAATTTTTTTTATTTTAGTTTTTACCATGTAATATTTAATTACCATAAAAATTAATTCTACATCATATGTTTTAATAGTAAATGAATCAAATGCGTAGAATCACATTATACTGCTGAATAAGGAAAATGAGATTATTAATATATATTTTCAAGAATATTATACATGAAATAATTTTAAATTTTATACACATATAATAAATTTTAATTCAAAAATGAAATATGGTTATGAAATATGAAATATTTTACAATTCTAAAGATGGTAGACCGTACATACGCATGAGTAAAATTTCATATTTTCAAAGATCCTGATTAAAAGTAGGTATGTTTTATTTTATATTTACAGGAAGGTATTTATTTCATTAATATAATAATATTTATTTATATAACAGTATTCATTCTATCCATGATATCCAGTAAACAAATTTATCTCATCGCCTCATAGGGTGATAATCCACCATACAAACGAAAACATTTATCATTTAGTCTATAAATGAAAAGGTAATAGGGTTTATGATATATTTATTTTAAATAATGGAAAATATTTTATGAATATGATATATTAACATGAAATTATTCAGTATTCCCTTCCATGTAAAGTATAATTTAAGATGTGTCACCTCGCTTTGCGAGGCGGTAGTCCGCTGTACACACGAGAGACCCTATCGAATTTCCTAAAGAATGGAAAGTAAAAAAGGTAGATATGATATTATAATTAAATAATAATAAAAATATAAAAATTATAATTTAGGAAAATTAGATGATTCAGTATATAATCTCTTGATAAGTTGTGATGGAAAATAAATTACATCAGTTCGTGATGCAGTAGTCTGCCCTACACATGATCAATAGTTTGGTTTCCCATTTGAGAGAGGAGGAGATGGTTTTAGGTCATTAAACATATATAAAAACATATATTTATATCTAATATAGTACAATTTTTATAAAATAACGTTTTAATATGACTTAAAGGGTGTGGAAGAAGAAATAAAATAAAATTTTCAGTTAAAGATGTTACATCTACTTCCAATTACTTCTATTTTCCCACCATAAGACTTATATTGACTGATTTATGACCAATAAATGATTATAGAATGAGTTTATTAAATTAAGGAATTTATTTTTAAAGGTATTTTTTGAAAAAATGGGGTTTTTATGTGTGTAAATGAGAGAACAGGGGGTGTCATTTTTTAAGTTGGGAGGGAAAACATTGAATATTTTAAAATAAAAAATTCCAAAATCATTTTTCTTAGGGAAAGAGTATAAAAATGGACAATTTTCCAACATTAGAAGATATAAGGTAAAAATATCAAAATTAATTAGGAACTATATATTTTTTGTTCATTTTTAACACTTATCTTTTTAGTTTATCCCCCTGTAAACCCGTTTTTACCTGAATCGTAAGTTGAAAATATTATATAATATATATTAAAATAATTATAAATATAGAATCCATTTTCAAATTAAACTCATAGAAGTGGAATTATTTAATTCAAAATTAAATCCACAGGTGCGAGGAAAAATGCCTTTTCAAGAAATGTAATTTTCAAATAAATGAATATTCTATATTAACACTATGGCCTGTAATAATTATTTTATGAATTTAAATTACTATTTATTAATATATAATATATAAATTTAATTTAAATAATACCAAATTAGAGGGGTTTTTTAATTAATTAGAAATGAAAAACATTATGCACTTTAAAATAGTGTATAGAAAAATACTATTTTAAAACCAAAATATAAAATTATACTCAAGTATATAATAAATATGTTTAAATGTAGTTAACTAGATTTATTATATATATATATATAAATCATGTTAAATTTAAATCAAATTGAAAGATTATGTTCCCTTTTTTTCAATGTGATGATAATTTTATATTATATTTATTTTTTACTTTTTATTAAAAATTTAATAATCTCAAAGAAATCCAAATATTTCACCATAATTTAATATTGATTTGATTATCAAAATATAATGAAATTACTTTGAAACAAATGTTATAAAATTGTTAAAAATAAATTTTATCTTATGCATGAAATGCTTGACTAAATCAGATTATAAAAAAATACAGTTTTCAGATTTCATTTATTTTTCATTCAAATGGTTCATATTTTATTTCTAATAAGTTTAACAATAATTAATTTATTTTATTAAAGAATAAAAAATATAATTTATATAATTTATATAGTCTTATTCATACTTGAAAACTTAACAACTATGTTATAAAGTCCATGTTTTAATAATAGACTATCGTGTTTCGTTAAAACATGGCGTGACTTGCATCACAAGATATTGAAGTGATTTAATATTTTTACCAATAAATATATTATAATGTCTAAGGATATTACGCATGCTATATATTTTAACGTCTTATAGTAATGATATTGTCGTATAGTTTTAAATAATGTTACTAAGAATTAATCCCATACTGTTTAACATAAAAAATTATTCATGTAATAAAAGGATTGAAAATAAAGGATTGGGTAGGTTTTATGAAACGAGGCTGACCATTATGGATGATGTGTACATAATATGGGATTTTAAATGATTTTAGCTTATAGGGAATATAGATCATTGTGTAAGATTCAATGAAGAATTAAACTCTTGATGACATGTTAGAGATTATGCATGAGATTCCCTTTGTAGTTGAGTGGTGGGATATATTTAGTAGGAGGTCATTATTGGGTGTCTATTTCATGTAGTTAAATCATTGTATAATAATTTAGAACTAGAATCATGGGGGATATGATCCTATGAAGAAGGGGTTAGATCCTACACATGGAATACCATAATATATTTTACTCCTTCCAATTTATAACCAGGAAAAAAGGATGGCCATACCCATGGGTGGATCACCGCATGAAGGATTAATTAGGGATTATACATGGGCTTCCTAGACATGAGTGCCCATATCTAAAATATGTCTCCTGATGAAGAGATCATAAAAAAGAATAAGGATGGGGATAAAACTATAACATCCCATGTAATTATATAATAATAATTATTAATATATATTAATAATTATGAATTAGATAATAATTTTTAATAATGGGATGCTATGTACGATAGCATACTCAACACACAATAATGAGTTTCTTTGGAAACATAAGTTTCATGAGACTAAAAAATAACAAAATAATAATGACAATATTTCACGTAATAGTTATCGCCTAGATGTTGTATCGGCAAGAAATAATAAAATAACGTAAATTAGGGTTATACATGTTTATTATATTTTTTACATTCATAAAATAAATTTTATAGGATTAAAATGAGAATAAATCCAATTTTATGTATAAAATATTCTATTATTTTTAAAAGGTTGATTTACCACCTTTTTATGGAGAACCAATTATAAATCAAGTTTTTTGAATCTTTTAGAAGTTATTTTTGACAAAATAAGAATGTTCTTTGGAAGAGGGTCATCAAAAGTTTCATTGATCATATTTTTGGTGTTTTTCTGTTAAATTTTATTTTTTAATGAAAAATGATTACTATTGAATTTAAATTTAATTTTTTATTTGTCTAATTTATTTATATTGTCAGATTGTCCATTTAATTTATTTTAAAGTGTAAATATATTATTTGTTATCCTTTAATCCAATTTAGGTGATTGGAATCAATTTAAAATAGAAATTGGAAATAAAAACAATTTGAACTTTTGAACACTTTAATTTAAAAACACTTTTTCATATTCCGTCAATGTGATAAATTTTTAATTAATTTAATCCTATTATTTGTCTTTAATTCAGAAAAATTGATTCCATATATGGAATTATAAATTTATAATTATCTAAATAGGTTTATTTTATTTTTGGGATTTATGAATTGTAACTTTAGTATTTTTTAATATTTAAATGGTTAAAGGAAAATCTAGTAATTAAATGATGGAATAATATTAAAAATAATTTAAAACAATCATAAAAATGTCATAATATTATTGTATGAGTAATGTTTTACCCATTGAACCCTTGCGATGAAATGATGGTCTTTGGAATTCACTTGGGTGTGATTAAGACATTTATAACATTTTATTTAAAGTAAAGACAATGATGTCATAATAATGTCACTTATAACTAAATGAATTTTAAAATTGAGTTATATAAGTGATATCTTCAACTATAAATATTACATAAAAATATAAATTTTTTAACTATATAATGGTAATTTATTAATAATTTTTATAAAATAAATTAATTAATTAAATCGTTACACAAATATGATGTTGTAATTTCTTAATTACTGAAAGAATCAAATAAATGGTATTATATATATTAATATATATATAATTTATTCTAATTTATGACATCAATTGTTTTTTTGATTACTTTGACATGTTGGTTATGTGTCCTAAAAGTTTTTTGGACTATCTCTTGGTGTTAGGATATTTTAAAAAAGCCAAGAAATGAATAATTTCAAAATTGAAAAACATGTTATTTTAAAATATATAATATTTTATTAAACGCTATAAAATTTATAAAAATATAATCTTCCACCAAAAATCATCAATAATCATAAAAGGTTTATTAATTAATAATTCATTGGTCTTATGGTATGTTATAGTAATATTTTAACCCTGAAAGTGTAAATTACTTTATAAAATGGTAAGAGTTAAAGGTAGTTCAATAAAAAAGATAGTGATTAAAAAAATATTCAATATTGTCTAATTTTCATTGTATGATTATAATTAGAACCATATGTATTATATCTCCGAACTAAATAAATTTTTACCCATTTGGAATAGAAAATGAATTTAGATTAATTTAATACATTAATAATTCAAGAGAGCTGCTACCCTCTTCTATAAATGGGAACCCATTCATATATATTCCTTACACTTAAAAAACCATTTGGTTCAGCCAAAATCTTCCCAAAACACTTTCTACAATCCCTTAAAACATTATTGTTGCATTATTTTGGGTATAACACTCTCCTTAGAGTTGTTATTGTGTTTAGAAAGGTGATCATCTAAAGGAAAGGTAATGTTTTTATTTAAGTGTTTTTATTTAAGTGTTTTTATTATATTTTTCATACACTTACATAAAATATTAATCATCCATGATAATATAAAATCTATATAATACTAAATATAATGAGATTTTATTATGTTAAAATCATTGCAAAAATCTTTCTATACATTCATCAAATGGGAAAACAATTAATCATTCATACATACGTGTGAACTATCACCTCCACAAATTGATAAATTTGTTTCCCATAATTGTCTCTCAATGTTGGATATAATTATGGAATTAATGTTCATATTTGTTATTTTTTAAATATTTATTATTATAATAAAATAATATTTCTTATTATTTTTTTCATTCCAAGCACATAAAAATTAAGATTTCTTTCATACGTACATGTGAACTATCACTTCTACGAAGCGTTGTGATTCATTTTTAACCACCAAATAACTTGGATGAAATATATAGTTATATTTAAATTATTAATGTGATATAAATGATACAATGATCATATTTTAAGGGTAAAATAATATTTATATTCTTTACATAATGATTATTGAGAAATTAAAACATTACTCTTGCATACATGCGACTTACCGTCTCAATGATTGTGGCGTTGTTCATTTTTCATATCCATATTTAATGAATGAATCTAAAACTATAATTGATATATAAAATTGATTATTATTTAATTAATATTATTCTATAGATTGTGTAATTAGGACCACATGGACTATTGACATCCGACCAAGTTCATTTTTGACTCAATTACCAAATATCAACAAAACATTTGATATGAAGTTAAATGATTATATAATTGTTATACCCTAGTAATAAGTGATATAAAATGAATAATAAACATGAATAAGATTCTGAAAAAAATTTATAAGTAACATAAGTTTATTATTTAGGAATATAGAGAACATACGCGATGAATCAGACTCAAGGTAAGTGATTTCGTCCCAATCTGCTTTCATTGAGGCATTTCTTCAAGCTATGAAAATTTATTCTTTTATAAAGTGTATATAAAACCAATTTTAAAATTCATATACATATTTTATATATACTTGTGATATTTAATGTTTTATTAAATAATCATTTGGTTTATGATTTAAATGTTCAAAGTGGTATGGGACGGTTTAATGATTAACGGTTTATTTGTCAAATATTTTTCCCCATGTAAAAATTCTGGATATTATTTTATATATTTATTATATTAATATATAAGTATATTATAAGAATTATATATATATATATATATTGAATTTCATAATTCTTTTTAAAAGTAACCTTATGACATGTTCTATATGGATGTTTTGAAAAATCAAGAAAACAATGATCTTTTTAATGCAAATGTTGAAAACAACTTCTCTATCACCGTGGGTGTTATTTAATATTTGTATTACTATACAAAAAAAAATGTTTTTTAAATCAATAAGAAAAAAATTATTCCTTCTTATGGGTATTTTGTTATTGAATTTTTTTTTGAAATGAAATGATAATTTCATTATCATGAAATGATTAATTTTGATTTCAAATGACATTTTATGAGGGAAATGCTAAAAATTAAAAAAACATTATGTAATGATTATATAATTGTTCTTAGAAATTTGATGGGTGGTTTTGTGATAAAATATGTATGGGTTGTTCCATGATAATCCATTGACGGGGGGTTATGTTACAACCACTAATTAATTGGGTATAGAAGTTGACAGTATGACAATTCCATTTTCAAGAGTGATATATATGCAAGTAGACTGAACGGTTATTCCATTAATGTATTATTATGTCTCCAGTTAAAATTATTTGTCTAATGTGATTTCTATGGGGTTTATGGAAATATTTTATATAAAAAAATAGTAATCAATGATATTATATTAAATAGAGATTATTTACTACTTCTTATAGGTGAAAAGTATATCATTACGATAATGTATTCATGGTTTACATTCTTTGAAAAGAAAAAAAGTTTTCCTCCTTTCGTGTATGCCTTACTATCTTTTAATGCACAACCCATGTTTAAAAAAAAATATAACGGATATAAGGGAGAATAGAGTCACAGATGTGATCAAGAATATGTTATGATTGTTAAAAAAGAAATGAAACCATGTTTTTTTTAAAATTTGTTGGTTTGATGAATAAAAAAGATATTGAGTAGAGTGTCTACATTGAAATTTCAGAGTTGTTATGTATGAATTATGTCCTAATTATATAAATATATAAACTTGAAAGGATCCTCGATGTGAATTAAATATATTTTTTTTACTTAACGAAATATTATTTAATATTTAAGGCTATGTCATTTTTAAGAACCTGGATCTTCATTTCGGGTATGGATCTTGATTTCAGGTTGTTTTTGAGGAAAAATAGAAGAAAAATGGATCTTATGAGTACATGTACTGTGCTAACATGTACATGCTATGTAACCAGTAGCTATGTACAACTGGGTAATGACCATGTAATGGCTGAGTACTTGGTCATGCGGTGATCTGGCGGACCCACTTATGTCACGGCCCGATTAAGAAGAACTACAGAGGGTGTAAGAATTTGAATCTTCATTTTAGGTATAGATCATTATTTTGGGTTGATTTTGATGAAAAATTAATAAAATAGGATTTTATGATTACAAACTATGTACATACATGTACACTCTCTGTACCCAGTAGTTTCACACAACCACGTGCTGACTGTGCAACAGCCGAGTACTAGGCTGTGTGGTGAGCTGGAATACTCCCTTTAGTCAAGGGTCAGATAAGGATACTACATAGGATATAGTTTTAAATAACATGTCATGTAGTTTTTTTGATATATCTGAATGGGGTCATGTCTCAGATAAAAAACACCATCTTCTGGTATGGTATCATACAATAGTGTTGCGGGGCGACCGAAAAACTCCGAGCCACTGATTCTCCATAGATGCTCTGATTGGGACACCTTGAAGTGCGTTATAATCCCAACGTTATGTTCTCAAAACTCTTAAATCCTTTATTTAAGAATAATGATCTCTTATGAGTTATTCAACATTGGGAATTGTTCACCGGTTTTTAAATCTACGCTGATCTAGGACCTTTAAAGGTATGGCATTCAAGTATATCGATCATACGACAGCGAGGTAGGTGGGTTGTGCCTTTAGGTGTTTTTATTTGGTTTATATATGATAAAAGTTCCACATAACCATGTGTTGGGTATTTCTTGATTTGGAATTAAACCTTGTTATTACACGTTATGGTTTAGGATGATTGATAGAGGGGTGTTACTAATGAAAATGGTTAGAAACATTATCGAAGGGACACCATGTGGGTGCGTTTTCCATGATTGCTTGTTTATGATCTTTTGGTCTAGGATGCCAATGAGGCGTACCTTGTTTTCCATACCTTTTCTGATTAGGATTGAGTTTTTTTATTATATGAAAATCTTATGATATGCGTTGTGAATGTTTATCCATATAGTAGTTTTAAATTACACGAGCTAATTTTATATTATATGAGCACTATTTTTTCTCCAATGTAATGTGAGAGCCTTACACCATGAAGACTGAGGGGAAATCTATATTATTTATGTTGGACCATGAGAGCCTCAGTGAAGATGATTAACCAAAGGGGTTAGACCGTGAGCACATTCCCATAGGTTTGTTATTTAATTATTTGACACTATGCTGGGTGAAAGGGGTAAGACTGTGTGGGCTTTCCCATAGGGTAATTATTTAATGAAATGATTCTATGATTGGACCATAAGGGTTAGACTGTGAAGACATTATTAGAGGGTTATTTAAGAATAATTTAATGATTGTGCTGAGTCTTCCAAGCCAAATCAAAATCATGGATTCAGTCTTACTTTATTGTTTAGATGGTATTCGTAAACATCTGTTTTGTTACATTAGAAGGGGGATACATAACATAGGCTAGATACGATGCTAACACTATTCATCAGATGAATAATAAATGTTAAATAAATGTAATAGAAAATAGTGATATTGTTTACATTTGAGTACTTCCTAGTTTATTGCTTCAATTTTTACATATTAACTTCTATGTATAATCACTGATAGATAGGCACATAAATTCTGGTTGTTGCCTACTGAGATTAGTCTAACACCCTTTTTGGGTCTTGCATTTGGACCGAAGTAGATTATATGTTTCTAGATCTATATAAGGGAAAACACCCTTCTTTATCATGTACTTGATTGTTGTTGGAGATGAAGATCATGAGACCAAGTAGAGGCTTGCGATGATGTTGGAGTTTAATTGTTATTTCCTTATATTGGATGGAATTGTGTTTTCATCACTATGACCCGTTTCGGCTATTTTCCTAGACACATATGACATTCATCATTTATATATATATACATATTTTGTTTTATTACAATCAGTCTTCCGATGTTTTCTTCTATTGTATGGTATTAATACTTCTTCTATAGTTTACTATTTGTCTTCAACTATGTATACTATGCTAATGAGGGCATAGTTTTCCCAATATCACACTTGTTCCTCACTACAAAGCCAAAACCTATGGTGTTTGGGGAAATGTTCTTGAGGTAATGTGACCAACCAGGTTTGGGGAATCATTAGGTGGCACCAGGATCTAGGATGTTACAAATCTATATCAGAGGGAGGTTCTTTCCTACCTTGCCTTACTATTTATAGGCAATAGAATGGGATATTATGGAATGTGTATTTGGTAATAAGCTGTCCTTGGGAGATTCTAACTTGTGAATAGGGAAAAGCCAAGTTACCACGACTATTGCAGGTTTTCTAGTTTTTCAATTTTTATAGATGATTTGATTTCACTGTTGCATGATAAACATGTATTGTTCTATTATCACTAATATTAATTAGGTATTATTCTGTTGATATCCAATGAGACAGGGGTATTCCATCTCATTATTCAAATAGGGAATTGTTAGAGATCGCATGTCATGTATTCTTTTCATGTCATGTAGGGTGCATTAATGATTAAATGTTGTTGTGACAGATGGTGTTCTCGATATGTATGATGTAGTAATAGATATTGTGATATAAATACCTTCTATATTTATAGGGTATTAGTATATGTAATGTTTCATTCGGATGGATGCCAATATTTTTTCCCTGAGGTGTTATGGTCCCTCTTGGATCAGAATTTGGTGGATCATGTTTGAACATTAATAGAATTATGTTATAATAGGATATGAATAATGATGTTAAACATGGATTCACATGGAGTATGGGATCTCACAGATTGGAACTTGGCATCCCTCAGCCAAATTTTATGATTTTGGGGTTCCAAAGAAGTTTCAATGGATCACTATCTAGAAAACCTAGAAAACATGGTGTGTGAAGGTATGATCACACACCTTGTGTTCTTCTATTCTGAAAGAAATGAATTTTCTATGTACACATCATGTAAAATATGTAAATTTCTTGTAGTTTTTTATCGCGTGAATGACTATGTGAGTAGTGAAACGAGGTTGGTAAACTTTTGGTAGAACAAGAAATGTATTGGGAGAACACGCTATGCTATAGTTGATCGTGTATCCTTACATGTGACTAACGACACTAGTGGATGGAACGTTTGATGAAAATGTCGTGTCAAGACTGTGCAAGTCGTGTAGTGTTACACCAGAAGAACCTCGTAGTTCGAGCAGTCTAGATGTACCTGGGTAGGAGGGAATATTCAAGTACATGTTTTGCCATAGGAGGAACAAGCTATGTGTATGGGGTGTTACACGGCGAGGTTGAAAGGGGTACGCTCCCATGTTAAAGCTTAAGGGAACATGTCGTCTAGTGGTTCTACATTCCGTGTAACCCCATTTAAAAAAATGAATTATTTCCATCACCTATTCCTTTCCTGCACTTCTGTTTTTTAGTTTTTGTTAATTTCATACTGAGGTGTGTGCTTGACCTTGTGAAGTCATGTCACCAAGACTTCCTCTGGTTGTACGCTAGGTACAAGGTGGTGGCCAGACAATTGAAATGGTAGATCAGCGACTACCAGCAGATCCTCCTATCATACCCGTCATGGGACTAGATGTTATACCAGATGCAAGTGTTGATGCACAATTATGCGAAGGCTTTATGATGATGATGGAGTCTTTTTAGGGAGCACCACATCCAACCCCGACAATGGAAGAGTTGAAACGGGTCTTCCAGTTGTAGCATCTTCCCACCTTATCAAGGGATGGAGGACCACAAGCTGCATAGTCATGGTTGGAGGCCATGATTTCTATCTTCATGCATTTGGAAACACCTATTGAGTGGAGGGTTAAGCTTCTGAGTTACATGATAAGTTGATTCTCCAAGATATTGTGGGATGTTGTTTCATTGGTGGGATTCTATAGGAATATGGCTTATGAAGAGTTTCAGAGGACCTTCTATTATTAATTGTAGCCTGATTTTTTTCCGGGCCGACCAAGCCCAAGAGTCCATTCTTTTTTAGTAGGGATATATTTTAGTGATAGATTAATCTTCTTTCTTTACCTAACATTGACACTTCACACCTGTTCTGGTGGGGTGATGAGTGATCATTGGATAGGGGATTTGATCATGGTCTAAGGTATGAAAACTGATTGTAGAGGAATGTCTTTAGGATAAATTCTTTGAATGCAATAGTAAACTAAGAACTGATTATTGAGCGCAATATAAGGGAGTTTTGAGATTCAAGATAGGGCAGTTCAACATACAGGGACGATACTTCTTCGACTGATAGTAGGAAGCACCGTAGGGAGTGTAACATCTTGGTCCCTGATTCTTCCTGAAATGGTGCCCTGAGCCCAGTTGGTAACAAGGTCTTAAACACATCTCCGCAAACACCAAAGGCTTCCGACTAGCAGCAAGGGCCTAAGCGAGTCACTGGGGAGACTATGCCCTCATTACCAGAGTATCACAACGTAAGTCAAAAACATGCAATAATTGAAGCCAATAAATAATAAGAAAACTGATTGTAATATATGTATTCTGGAATATACATATCAATAACCAAAAGTATCTCATTTACAAAATGATGTAGATGGTACAAGTGTCCAGAAAAAATATAAAGGTGGTACATGGCAATGTAATACAGTAATATTTTGAAAAAGAACAAAAGACCAAAATAGTATCCTAGCATCTCAATCATCAGGTTGGTCCTATGCTCCCCTAATCTAAAGATACCATCAAAAAACTATACTAGGAAACTTTTCCCTATCATCACATACTACAATATAATCTTTTTGGGTACCCAAGGAGGCCCAAACAGTGTGTAAGATCAACATCCTAGTAGGAAACCAACCAAGTCTATACAATTCTAACAACAATTCTATAAAGGTTCTAGAAAGTGTAAACAATGGTTAAGTAAGTCGATATGCCTATGGCATAAGTCCACTATTACATGTAAAATTGAACAGCCCTCAAGGCTACCTACAAAAGAGAGTCAGCTCCAAACAAGGAAGCTATAATATGTAAATAAGTCACATGGTCGCGCCGTACATCCATCTGTATCCTACAAACCATAGACATGTTGTATTATGTGATGAAGTATCGCATTACCAGGTCATATAGTGAAATTGAATCCCATGAACATTCCATAGAGTAAAATATAGACCATGAGGGTAGAGTCCATGGTGTCAGCAGAACAAGGCATCCATGTAATAATATCTAGACCACAGAGGGCTGAATCCAAGGGGCATGTCTGTGGCATCCAATCAAGTCCCATGGGAATCCCTTATGGAAACATGGTTAGGCATTGGTTGGGGTCCTAGGAGTTTGGAAATAGAAATTCTTACACGATCCCAAGAATACCAGATTGTATGGGGTAGCAGGGCCTGATGCATCCCATGAAATCAAGACCTAAGGGGCAGAATCAACCCAACGCATCCACTACTATGTTACAGATCCATGGAGAGCTATCCAATGCATCTATCTAACCATTCAATTAAGAATTAAATCATTCAAGCATTAAAGTTAATCATTTATAACCAAGTGAGTATACCCACTCACGTCAATAAGAATAATCCATGATTATACCCTCTCAGGAAAAACATTTATCATATGCACATGGGCGTACTATCCTATATAATCCATTGAACATGTCACTAATCATTTACATATAGGTATACCAACCCATATAAACACATTTATTTTATCTAAGCTATTAAAATAGGTTTAGATTCATAGGATATAAATATTCCAAGTGGTAGTACATCTCTTAAACAAGCGACTCAATATATCAAGTCATCTAAGGGATTCTTCTAACTAGGAAATCAGAAGCACACACCCCTTGGGTGGTTCATACAGGCATAAATAAGCTATTTTAATTATTTCACAACCCTTGGGTGACAATTAATCTTTTAAAGGGGGTCAACTCACCTCAACAGAACCTACGAGAAACCTCACTATGTCCGACTACAACTATGGAAAGAGACTCGCTCAAAAAATGAGGGCTCGCTGGATAGTCTGACAGATAGCATATCGAATGAACACCTAAAAAGCACAAGAAAAGGCAGAAGAATGCATTATCCACCTACCATGACCCATTAGTAGACAACTCGCCTAATATCATGTCTTAATTCATCCCGATTTGGAAGAAATTTGAAGAATGTATTATTACGTTATATGAGCCTAAATCCCAAAGGCACAGTCATTGTTCCAAAGAACCATGAACGACTGAAAGGGAATCAATTTATTGCTGATATGGTTCCAACATGATAGATGGATCCCAAATTGGAGTCTATATGGCTTTAATACTTGAAAAACTATAATAAATGTTTTTTGTTAAAAAACGAGAGAATGCATACTCTCCATCAAAAATATGAGCTACTATATATTTTATAAAAAATCCCACTGGGAATGTACACGAAGTGTACCTCACGTACATGGAATGTACTCCAACTTATTTATTTTGAGATAGACTAGCTACATATCATGACGTTTATGTACACAATATGTACTTGAAGTACACATCATGTAAACACTCTACTTGACGTGTACTTGGATTGTGGCCAGATTTCAGCATGTTTTCCCTTCATTTCCTAAAAACAACCCAAACGGCCCATGACATAGACTTGAATCTAAGATAAAATGGAAATCAACACATTTAACCAAAAAAAAGAAGTTCTGTTCCACAAGAAGAACCCAAGATCTTACAATCTTCCCCCTTTATAGAAACTTTTCCTCAAATTTCTCTCTGAAGGGTGATCGAGATTCATCAGAGAACAACTTCGTCCACTGAACATGTACATCATCCTCCCTCTCCCAAGTCTCATCCTATAGTCGTCTATGCTACTATAACACCTCCACTAATAGAACTAAACATCCTTGAAGAACTATTGTTCCACTCTCAGCGATATGAATCAGATGCTCTTTAAAGGATGCATCAACCTGAAGGTCAGCCTCCATGAGCTGAAAAACATGAGATGGGTCTGAGTGATAACAATGCAGCTATGATAAATTTAAGGTGTCGTGCATGGATCAATACCTATGAGGTAAGTACAACTATTAAATAATTGACCCGACTCTCTCCAGATCCTTAAATAGCCCAACATATCTCGACCAAAGTTTCCCCTATCTTCTGATCCAGCTGTATCCCAACCTCAGTGAAGTACGGAACAAAACCCAAACCCGGACCTCGATCTCTAATGGTAATCTACACAGATTGAAGTGTGATTTATAAAGATACTTTACAGTAGAAATCCACTTCTGAATCAATTGGACCTGCTTAAAAGTCTTATGCATGAGATGTGGTCCCAGTAAAGGTGCCTCACCGACCTCTAACCAGCACATGGGAGAGCAACATGGCCTAATGTATTAATCCTCACATGGTATCATCATTATCATCTCTCGATAACTATTATTTTAGGGTAACACAACTAGGGGAATGTGCCTATCCCAAGTGCTCCCATAATCCAAGACACATGCTCGCAATATGTCCAATATCACCTTTATCCTATGCTCTGACTGGAAATCAGTTTGAGGGTGGTATGATATGCTTAGAAGAATTTATGTACTCAACACCCAATGAAAAAAAATTCTAGAAACAAGATGTAATGTGGGATTCCCTATCAAAAACTATAGTTTTTGGGACCCCATGAAGTCCTTCCACCTCTTAGATGTACAACCTTCCATGATCATAAACACTAAAGGTCTCCTTAATTGGAAATAAGTGTGCGACCTTTGTAATTCTGTCAATGATAACCCACACAACATCATTACATCAAGGTGACTTCAAAAAACCTGTCATGAAATCCATAATGACATCATCCCATTTCCACTCTATGATGGGTAACTAATGTAAAAGCCTATATGGTCGCTGATGTTTTACCTTCACCTACTGACAGGTGGAACACCTCATAACAAAACCATATACCTCTCTCAAAACGGCGCTTACTTCCAGAAGACGTAGATCCACTGCGGAGAGAAACAACACTCCCATACTCTGTACCCCCAACATCCCTCCAGTTCCGCTCTATAATCAGTGGTTGATTCACAATATCAATGATATAAGGCAACCTAATAACATTGACTAGGGATATGATAGCTTGTTTGAGACCTTCCTTGAAGCGTCTCACCAACGACAACTCATCAGTAAGATACATTGGTGGAAAACGTTGTTGCTCTGTAAAGCAAGTCGAGTATTCCATAACTGTTATAATGCCCTGATACAGATAAATGAACTCACTAATGAACTCTCCTCATAGAGTAGTAGGATAAAAGTAGTCAATTAAGTGGGATTGGAACTCATTCCAACCCATATTACATATCCCATATTCTTGGTTCATAATGTCACACCAGAGATTTTCCACTCCATGTAGCATATAAGTCGTGAGATTGACCCTCAACTCCGGAGGCATCTCCAAATGCTCTAAAATATTTAATGTGATATCTAGAAATATCTATACAGCCTATGGTCCTCCATCCATTGAAAACATAGGAGGATTCTTCTACTAGAACACCCATGTCAGCTCATCCATAGAAAAGGCTAGTTGCTGTGCTCCTTGAAATATCTGCATATAGAGAAAGAATCCCTCTTGGAACTGTGACTCATACCCTATGTCCAAAATAGGATCAGGTGCCGCATCTGGCACTATAAGAATATCAAGAGGTGGCATGTGGGCCTACCATATCAAAAGTATGGTCATCGCCTCCATCACATTGTACCACTAGAGTCGTTGTGATGGCATGTCTCTACAATGTGAAAAGCACACCTCGGGAAATGAAAACATCAAAACATAATGCTCAAAGAGTAGAATAGGTTAGAACCCTCTTGAAAACCAGGTAATACCCACAGCTTGCTCAAAATCTAGGACTGTATAGAGAATATCCAATAAACCGCTAAAAATTATGCCTCTTTCCCACTCAATATCAAGGTCTACATCAAGTCTCTATTTTATTTTTAAGTTTTCATTTCCATTTCCCATTTAGTTATTCATGTTATTTTTCCAATGGTTTAGTAATTTCGGAATCCATGCTGGCCCATAACACCTCCTGTACTCAAAACATGGCATTCATTCAAACCATACATATAACAAGTTCATTTCACATTTACATTTTATTGTTGTGTCAATTCTCAATTCATAAGGGCCCATACTTTTTATAGATTGAAAGATGATGTCACACCTTTGTATACTGCACCCAACTAACACAACAGCTAGCACAACTATAACATCAACTATCCCAATAGCATGCAATTTCTAATCCATCCAAAATGGCATAGCATAATTCATGGAATGTGATTCTATGAAGTGTCTATATGATGCATGATATGGAACACCCACATCTCATTGGGTTGCAACTGAAATAGAATAGAGAAATTACGTCAAAATCAATAGCATAAATCAGTTTCATCACCGAATGATGAAATCAAATCAACCGTAATAGTAAAAAACCCAAAAATCAAAGCTTAATTTGTGGAAATTTGGATTTTCCCTACACACTGGGTAGCTACTCTCGAGCATAATTTATTACCAAACTCCATTTCCTTCTTATCCCTATCTAATGTCGCCAAACAGTAAGTCAATTAGATAACATATAACCCTCCAATACCAATTTGTAAAATCTTGAACCCGGATGCCACCCGAAATGGGGCCCTGATCCCGGTAGGTCACAATTCCTTAAGTACATCTCCCAAAATACCAGAGGCAGCTGACTAATAGTGAGGGCCTAGGTTAGTCAGTGGGGAGACTACACCCTCATTACCAGAGTATCACATTAAAAGTAAAAATCATGCAATAACACGAGTGAATAAATAAAAAAATAACAGAAAGTAATACAGGAAGATAAGAACATACTTATCAATAAACAAAAGTATATCATATACAAAAATGATGCATATGGTACAAGGGTCTAGAAAACAGCCAAATAAGATAAAACACAATGTAATACAGTACAAGTCCAAAAAATGACAAAATACCAAAAAGGTATCACATCATCTCAAGACTCTACCGAGTCTTATGATCCCTTTCTCCAAATCAACAATAAAAAATAAGTACTAGGGTTCTTTTCCCCTATCATAACCTATAACCATATTATTTTTTTGGGTCCCCAAGGAGACCAAGGGTGTGAGATAAACATCCCAGTACGCAACCACCTAGGTCTATAAAATTCTAACAGCAATTCTACAAAGGTGCTGGAAAGTGTAAAAAAGGGGGTAAGTATGGGAATATTACCATGGAATAAGTCTTCTATAACAAATAAAATAGAACATAACACAAGGCTACATGAAATGTGAGTCAGCTACTAACATAGAAGCTATAACAACTAAACAAGTCACACGAACACACTATACATCCATCTGTATCCTTCAACCGACAACCACACTATATAATGTTAACAAGTATCCCACGACCACACTGTATAGTGAAGTTTCATCCCACAACAATGTCATATAGTGAAATATATACCTCGAGGGCTGGATCCAAGGTGTCAGAAGACCAATCCATTAATGTAATAATATCTAGACCATGAAGGGCCAGAACCAAGGAGCATTTTTGAGGCATCCCATCGAGTCCCATTGGCATCCATGGTGGAAAATCAGTTTGGAACTGATTGGGGTCCTAGGAGTAAGAAAATAGAAAGTCCCACGTGAGCCCAAGAAAACCGGATCGTATGGGGTAGCAAGGCTCGAGGCATCCCATTGAATCAAGACCAAGGGGGTAGAATCAACCCAAGGTGTCCACAATCGGGTTCCAGATCCAAGGAGATCTGTCCAAGGAATCTATCAAACCATTCAATAAATTATTCAAGCATTCATTAACTCATCTTAAAAATTCATAACCAGGTGAGTATACTCACTCACATCAACAAGAAAAAGCCATGAGTATACCAACTCATGAAAACCATTTATCATAAGAATATGGTCCTACCTGCCAATATAAACTCATTAACATGTCATTAATAATTTACATATATGTATACCTACCCTTATAAACAAATTTATTTTAATCCAAGATATAAAAATATATATGGAGTCACAAGATATCAATATGCAAGAAGGCAGTACATATCCTAAACGAGCTACTCAAGATATCAAGTCATCTAAGGGCTTCCTCTAACTAGGAAAGCATAAACAGACACCCCTTGTATGGTTTAAACAGAAATAAAAAAATCTATTTTCATTAAGATGCACCCCTTGGGTGACCTTGAAGTCTATAAAGGGTGTCAACACACCTTAAAGAGACCTACTGTCATCCTCACTAGGTCTAACTATAGCTACTACAAGAAACTCTCTTAAAGAACAAGTCCTCACCAGAATGTCTGATGGATGGAATATCAGTCAAACACCCAAAAAGAACAAGAAAATCCGAATGAAATCATATACCACCTACCTAGACTCGGTAGTAGACAAATCATCTAGAATTGTGTCCTAATTCGTCCAGGTTTGGATGAAATAAAAAGAAAGGATGAAGAACAAATTATTAAAGCATATGAGCATAAATCCAAATTGCATAGTAGTTATTCTTAATAATCAAGAATGACTAAAAAGAAATCAACTACATAATGATATAGTTCCAACATGATAGACGACGCTCAAATCGGAGTCTGGATGAAATCAATACTTGAAAATCAATAATAGATGGTTTTTGGGTTCAAAAATGAGAGAAAAAATAATGTTCGTAAAATAATATGAGCTACAACCTCTTTTAAAAAAACCCATACTGGGCATGTACAAAACATTGACCTCAAGTACACAACGTGTACTCTAACTTATTGTTTTCTGAGCCAGACTAGCTACACATTGTGATGTCCAAGTACACGGTGTGTACTTGAAGTACACGATGTGTAGACCAAGTACATGACGTGTACCTGGCCAGCGACCATATTTTAGCATGTTTTCCCCTTTCATTCCCAAAAATAACCCAACAAGCCCACAACCCGACCTAGGGCCTAAGAAAAAATGTAAATAAACCCATTTAACAAAAAAAATATATTCTTTCCTCCAGAAAAACCTAGGATCTTATAGGGAGCCTTTGGGCGTGGATTCCAATAGAATGGATGTATCTTTAGGTTGCCAGTTGAGGTGATACCAGTACTGGAAGAGTGAGAACATGAGACCACAGTACCTGAGAGACCCGGTTGAGTGAAAATTATGTGGTAAGATGAGTCGTCTTCAATGTTTTTTAGGGTGTTCTCACTAGTAGCGAGTGAGAGGGGTTCTATTGTGACTCCACATATAAGAGTAGGGTCACCAATTCCTCATTAGTCATGGAATTGGAGTTTTTGAAGCTATTAAAGCCAAGGGGGTGGTCTTGGACATGGTAACCTAATGAAAGATTTCTAGTGACAATAGGGTGGATCAGCTCAGGGTAGCTAGGTAGGGTCGCAGGGCTGCGATAATGGTTAGACTTTTAGGATGGTGTAGACCTAGTATGAGAAGGATCCTATACCCTCTAAGGTTATAGGTACGATTCTAGTTTCCTCATTTTTTGATACTGCCCATTTGGATATATGGGATTCCCATAGTTTTATATATGTTTGCATTGTGGAGATCCTTGGGCTCTGTATCTTTACTCACGATGATTTCATGATGCTAGACACTCTGTTGATGGTTAGGAAGGCTAGTGTACGTTAGTTCATGGAGTAACCTCCTGATATTGGTGGGTGTCACTTCATATGGAACCTCTATGTCTTAGATATTATTGGCTTCAATTTCATTCTCAAAATGGACTAGTTTGTCTCCTTTCAGGCCTTTATTTACCTCTTTCACCATAGGGAGAGTTTCATGTCACCAAAGTTAAGATCATTCCTATTGAAGGGTGAATGGGATATCCAAAAGAGCGGATTAAGAACCGAGCATCCTAGGTTGGTAGGAATTACAACCCATATTGCGAGTTTATATTTAGATGACCAATGGACTTTACAGATGGTCTTTCCTCTAGTTGTGGATCATTTCAATGATGCCTTTCTACATGACTTTTTAGGGTTTTCCACCAGAGAGAGAGGTGGATTTCTCTATAGAGATTGTGCTAGTAGTGCCACCGGTGTCTGTTCCTCCTTATTGTATGGATACCTTGGTATTATAGGAGCTCAATAAGCAATTAGAGGAGTTTCATCAAAAGGGTTTTCTCTGGACCAATACTTCTCATTAGGGATTCCATTTCCTTTTTGAGAATAAAAAAACAATACCCTCATACTTTGTGGGTATTATCAGATGCTGAAAAAGTTGACTATCACAAATTGATATCCCTTGATGCAGATTGATGGTCTATTTGATTGGATTCACGGTGACTGGGTGGTTTAAAAGATTTACTGGTGATTCAGTTATAATCAGTTGCATGTTAGACAATCAAATATAACTCTTACTGTCTTTTGGAGTAGATATGGTGTATACAAGTATTTCGTTATTTTATTTTGTCTCATGAACGCACATGTAGTTTTCATTTCATTAATTAATTGAGTGTTCAATCCTCAGATTCTTTTTTGGTAGTCTTTGCGGACAACATCTTAGTGTACTATCACACTTGACATGACCATTCCACCCATCTTAAGATCATTTTGAGTACAATGAGATAAAATCAGTTATATGGTAAACTCTAAAAATGCCACTTCTATATAAATCATATCCACTTCTTGGTCCACATCATCTTGGAGACAAGAGTATCAGTAGGACCACATAAGGTGAGAGCTATAGTTTCTTGGGAGCAGCCGAATATTATCTTTGTGGTATAGAGTTTTCTGGGGAAATCTGGTTACTATATTTGATTCATTCAAGACTTTTTATGTTTAGAAGTGCCACTGACGGGCCTTACTAAGAAGGATGCGAAGTACTTGTGGACAGATTCATGCGATTCATCCTTTAAAGAGCTGAATGGGATATTGACATCTGCACCAATACTGATTCGTCCATAACCAGGCTAGAGTTAAACCTTTTATTGTGATGCATCAGGTATCGGGCTAGAAGAAGTGCTTATGTCATGGGATGGAGTCTTTGAATACAGTTTTAGACAATTTATGCCACATGATAGGAATTACCTGAGGCACGATCTTGAGTTGGCTACTATTGTTCATGATTTAATCTATCGGAGACATTACTTACTGGGAGAGTGTTTTTTGGTGAACATAGACCATAAAATCATCATGTATATATTTACTCAGTATGATCTGAATTTGAGGGAACAATTGGTGTTTTAGTAACTTCAATATTTTTAATTTTAGGTTGCCTACATGCCTGGAAAAGGAAACATAGTGGCTAATGCATCGTGTTGGATGACTTAGATACATGAATATTAGGAGACCAGTAGTGAGTGAAAGCTTATGCATAAATTCTCTGAGATGCATTTGGAAGTGTACAACATCATGGGTAAACATTTCATTATTTTACACTATTAACTCTAATCTACTTAGTTGAGCGGGAATGAGGAAGCTATCATATTTCGAGGGCCTAGTCCTATGGGAGAGTGTGGCAGGCGAGGAACCTACTCCTGGGTGGATTGTAGGTGAGGATGATGTTTTCCATTTTTAGGGGAGCATATGGGTGTCATCATACATGTTTAAGGAGTTGTTTCAATATATTCATGCCTCTATATGGGTAGTGCATCCTGGTATCACCAATATGTACTGAGATCTACATCATTAATATTTGTGGCCAAGCATGAAAAGGGATATAAATGGTTTTATTATGAGATGTTATACCTGTCATCAGGTGAAGGTGGAGCATCAGAAACTGGTAGAGCTATTAAAGAAGTTACCCATTCCCATGTGGATGTGTAATGATGTCGCATTGGATTTTCTAACGTGTTTACCATGTTCGTGTCAAATAAATGAAGCTTCTTAGGATATTATTAGATGACTCCCAAAGGTTTCAAACTTCATGCCAATCAAGGAAACCTTTAGTGTTGATGATATTTGAATGATGTACATCTGAGAGATAGTAAATTTTCATGGGGATCCAAAATCTATCATTTCATATAGGGATTCCCAATTTACTCTTGTTTATGGAATGAACTATATAGGGAATTGGGTACACATGTACATCTTAGTATAGCTTACCATTCCCAGACATATGACCAATCTGAATGCACAGTTTAGGTTTTGGAGGACATGATTCAAGTATACGTCTTGAATTTTAGGGTCTCTTGGGAGAGACACATACCCATGGTTTATTTTGCGACAATAATAATTTTCTGGGAATGATTCAGACATATCATTTTGAGGCTTTGTATGGTAGGCCATGCCGATCACCCCTACATTGGTTGGTGGGATGAGAGGAAGCTATGATGTGACCTCATCTTGTCTAGGAGACCACTGAGTAGGTGGAGTTAATTCAGAAGAGGATGTCTACTACACAGTTTCACCACAAATCTTATACAGATCAGTGGAGAAGACCTCTGGAGTTCGAGGTCATAGATCATATTTTGATGTGTCTCACTCTGAATTTGGGACACATGAGTATTAGGAGACAGAGGGAGCTTTCACCAAGATACTTCAGGTAGTTTGAAATTTTGTAGAGAGTCATTCCAATTGCATATTGGTTTTATTTACCACAGAGGTACTGAGTTATGCATGACATATTTCTTGTATCTCAACTATGACATTACTTTTCAGACATGTCTCATGTTTTTCAACCTGATGAGGTCGACTTGGAGGTGGATGCCTCCTTCAAGGAGAACCAAATTCCGATTCTGGATCACAGAACTAAGGCTATCAGTGGTTATTCTATTCCTCTGGTACAACTAATATGGAATCATAGGTGAGTGTAATATGTGACATGGGAGAGATAGGCTGATGTGTGAACCGAGTGGCCAATGTTGTTAGCAGGTTCTTCTTCACCGCCGTTGGGAGGGAAATTTGGGGATGAATTACTTTAAGGGGTGAAGTCATTAAGAATGTGGATCTTCATTTTAGTTATGGATCTGGATTTTAGGTTATTTTTTAGGAAGAAGGATGAAAAGAGGATTTTTTTTAGTAAAAGTTGTGTACTTACATGTATACACCATGTACCTAGTAGCCGCTAATAGTTGTGTACTGACCATCCAACGACTGAGTAATTAGATTTTTGGTGAGTTGGAAGACACGATTAAGTGAGGGGCTGGTTAAGGATACTACTCGGTCTGTAGTTTTAAAGGGCATGTTGTTTGGTGTTTCATTGATATATCGAAAAGGGGGCCCCATCTCATATCGGAAAACACCTAGTTCTGGCCATATTTTGTATAGAAGCACTATAGAGTGATTGACAAACTCTGAGCCCCTAATTTTCCATCTGAGCTCCGATTGAGACATTGTTAGGTACATTAGAATACCCCAAGAGAGTTCTCAAAATTCATAGATCATTTCTTCACGATTCATCATCTCTTGTGATTTATTCTAGGATGGGTGTTTTTTGACTATTTTGTGGATCTACGCCATCTAGGATGATTCAAGGGATGATGTGCAAGAATATCAATTTTATGACATTGAGGTAGGTGTTTTGTGCCTTTCGTAGTTTTTAGTTGGATTATATATGATAAGTATTTGACATACCCACATTTTGGGTGTTTCTTGGCTTGGAATTAAACCTTATTATTACCTATTATGGTTTAGTATACTGATAAAGGTTTACTTCTTATGTGTAGCATTAGATACCTTGTCTACGGGACACCCCATGGGTGAGTTTAAATTGATTCATTATATATGAATGTATGGTCTAGGTTTCCTATAAGGCATACCTTGTTTTTCATGCCTTGTTTTATTAGGATGCAGTTTTTTTGATTTTATTAAATGCTTGTGATATGAATTGTGAATGTTTATCCATGTAGTAGTTTTAGATTACATGAGATTAATTGATAAGATATGTGTTCTATTTGTTTCTCCAATAGACCATGAGATCCTTGGACTAGGAAGATAGAGGGGACTTCCATATTATTTTTTTATCAAATGGACTGTGAGAGCCATAGAAAAACAATATTGAGGAGAATTCCATATTATTTATGCAGGACCGTGAGAGCCTTAGTATAGATTATTGAACAAAGGGGTTATATAGAGAGAGATTTCCCAAAGGATCCTTATTTAATGAAGTGATGTTATGCTGGACCAAAGGGGTTGGACTGTGGGAGCTTTCCGAAAGGGTCATTATTTTAAAAAAATTGGTGCTATGATTGGACTAGAAGGGTTTGACTATGAGAACATTCCCAGAGGTTCATTTGTGAATAATTGAATGATTATGATGAGTCTTTCAAGCCAAAGCACAATCTTGGATTCAGTATTACTTTATCAATTGATGGTCTTCTATGACATATGTTTTGTTACATTTCATGGTGGATACATATCATAGGATAGATCCTTGGGTTAAATTATTCAACAAAATATTAATAAATGTAAAAAACGAAATTTAAAATAGTAGGAACATTTAATTTTGATTAATTTCTATTTTAATGCTTCATTTGTTCATATTACCTACTATATATAATCATTGACTGATAAGAAGAAATAATTTGGTGGTTCCCCACTATGATTAGTCTCACAGCTTGTTTGGGTCATGCTTTTGGACCCATGAAGATTTTATTATTGTAGGTATTGATAAGGGAAAGCACACTTCTTCATCTAGTACTTGATTTGTCCTAGTTCTGGAGAGCCTGTGAGCATGTTGAGGTTTGCGATGCTTTTTGAGTTTACGTGCAATTTCCATGTATTGGATTTTATTATATTTCTGGATATTTGACCTATTTTGGATATTTTTCTAGACACAAATGTCATGAATCATATATATATATAAGATCCTATTATTTTATTACTATATGTATTCTGATCTTTAATTCTGTTGTGTGGTATTACTGCTTCCACTATTGTTTACTATTTGTATTTTGATGTGTATACTCCGCCAATGAAGGCATTGTTTCCTCAATATCACACCTTGGTCCTCGCTGCTAGTTTGTAGGGTCTGGAATTTGGGAAAATGTGATTGAGGTCATGTTACCAACCAGGTTCAGGGCACCGTTGGGCAACACATGGATCTTTGAAGTCACATAATTATAGTTGGTATCAAAGGAATGTTTTAGTCAAGTTTAGAGGGTAGGATTTTATCTGGGTGTATTTTGAAGATCCCATCTAACCACTATGGTTATTATCATAATGAAAATTATGGAGTTATATGGTAAATTAGGTGGATTGGATAAAAATATAAATCAACTATGATATAAGTACATTGATGGATTAGAGTATTATAAATTTTCTTATGTTATATTTACCCTATATTGGATTCTAATTTAAATAATTCATTTTATATTTATGTGATGTCATTTTTTGAATATTAAGGATCATTTGTCAATGTGGAAGAAAAGAGATCTTTCACAACCTTCTTTTCCACCCATGATGATTTGGTCATCACTATTACCACAAATTCTTTTTCGAATGATTTTTACAGCTTCTTGTGTATTGAAATCTTTTACATGAAATTGTTTGAATTATTAAACACCATATAATTTATAGATAACTTTATGGGTCACAATATCTTTTTTCATATTATTTTAAGATATAATGTCTTACAAGTCATTCTAAAGATGATATACCAGAAGTGGTGTTAACTTTTACTTTTTAAAAGTTGGATAATATGTCGAAATAGAAAAGGAACATTAAAAAGATCCTAAAATCTAGATTCAAGTTATGAATTATCTTATTATCCATAATGTATGAAACATAATATGATTAATATTTATTAATCCTGAGGATATAATCCATATTTTTTATTTTTTAGAATGAGGTATTTAAAAATAAGGTGGAAATTCATAGTTATTGGATTATAAATAATGTTGTAATATCAAGATATATATATATGAAGGATTTAATAATCATGGTTTACAAAAGTATGTGGATATATTTGAATGTATTAATACTATTATGATGATGGATGTACATTTGGAGACATTTTAACTATATAATATGTAACCATAATGTTTTCATATGAAAATTTTATTTGGGAAAAAATTAACTTTTGTGGACATTATTATAAAAATATGGATAACCATTAGGGTTAAAATGATATTTATTGAGGTAATATAGGGTTTTAACATTTTTGGACTCAAAATTGAAGGAATGAGATTATGTTTGTGGTTAAAACTAGTCATTGTTATTTATGTGTACATTAACATGTTTTAAGAATGTTATAACAATGATATAGTTTTAGGAAAATGATAAAATGTAGGATGCGTGAAACCTAGTCATGTCCGGAAAGGCAAAGAGAATCAAACACACAACCAATGTGTGACAAGGGTGAATCACCTACCACTAGCCTATGTGAAGTCCCGAGTTAGTATGACTTTTTCTTTTTAGTTAAACGAGTTGACGGATTAAGAATATGTCAATTTTGGAAATATGTGTTTTAATGAATTGATAACCATGGGATTGGAAAATGAATTGGTGATTAAGTGATTATTTTTATTTTCATGATGTTTTCTTTTGTGGGAATCCATGTGAAAAAGGTAAATAGAATACTATGTTATTTAATTTAGGTAACAAATGTTGAATTACATTTTGGAAGAATAAATGATGAACTTATGGTGATTCATGTTATTTATTGAAATAGTTAGCATATCTGGAATATTATTTGCAAGATTTAAATTTATGTGCTGGACATATTTATTAATTTAATTCATTTGGATATAAATATTAAATTTTTTTCTTGGAATTTTATGTGATTAAATCATTCTAATTTTTAGGATATAATCTTAATTTGAATTAGTTCGAGAGAAATTATGTGATTAAATTGTTTTTATTTTTTGGATACAATATTAGATTGGATTATTTTGAAGAACTTTTTAAGGACACTCATTTGTTGTTTGGTATATGTTGAGATTTTGATATTAATAGATAATTTTGAAGATTTTAATTGTATATAATAAAATAATGTTTATTTAATTTTGGAAAATATCTTATTTTCTCCAAACCATTTTGGTTTTGGTTAACTTTTAAAGAGAATAAAAATAGATAGTTAATATTTTTGGGAGAATTTGAATCATTATAATGTGATTCTAATGATATAGACATGAAAGATTCATCTTGAAGAACCATCATTTAGAGAAAAATATGAGTTTATGGTAGATTGTTTTTAAAATATGCAACTCTAATTTGTAGGAAAATATATTTTTTATGTTCATAGTCAAGGAAGTAAATAAATTTCATTACTCTATGATAAGGATAATCAAAATAGAAAAATTTCATTTCATTCTATGAAATCAATGAACTTTTAAATTGTCTCTTTTGTTTTTCAATTGTTAAATTTCTCAAGATCATGTTCTCTATCACTCTCTATGAGAACATTATAGTTAGTTTTTCATCCATATCCACGCTTCCCTATATATAACCCTTATATGTGATATGCCAAGTGACATTTTTAGTCAAATTTATTTCTTTAAAGTGGTGGTTTTATTGAATCATTTATTTGATGTAGGAATTCATGGATGTGATTTTGAAAAGTAAAAATTTATTTACTTAGGTAAAATTTTAAATTATGAGGAACCAATTTCCAAAAGGGGGATTGATGTAACTTCCTTGGTAATTATTGAATAAGATTTTTTTGTATTTATTAATAATTATGAATTAGATATAAAATTTACATTAATGGGATTTTATATCCAATATCATACCCAACACACAATAATGGGTTTCTCCAAAATCATACTTCACACACAAGAATAAATTATACCAAAATAATAATAATTATAATATTTTATGTGGTAGTTATCACCTAGGTGCTGTTTCCACCAGAATGAATAACAATAACTATATTATATTTACACACGTTTATTAAATGTTTTTACATTCTTAAAATAAAATTTATTGTCTTAAATAGAGAATAAATCCAATTTTAAGCACATAATTCTCTAATATTTTTTAAAAGGTAGTTTTAAGGCATTTTTATGGAGAATCCATTTGAAAACAACTTATTGATGCATTTAAAAGTTATTATTGAGAAAATAAACTTCTTATTTGGAAGAATTACCTAAAAATTAGATTTGTTTTTTATATTTTGTATTTTTTTTGATAAATATCATATTTTAATGAATAGTGAAAAATATTGTGTTTTAAATCTAAACTATTTTTTCATGTAATTTATTTATATTGTTAGATTATACTTTTAATTTCTTTTGAAGTAAAAATATATTAAATTTTTGTCATTTAATCCAATTTAGGTAATAAGAATCAATGTCACATTGAAATTAGATATAAAAACTTTGTGAACTTATGAAAATTTTAGGTTGAAAACTCAATTTCTTATTTGGTCAATGAGGTAAATATTTAATTAATTTATATTTTTTATTTTTTGGAATTTGGAAAAATAAATTTCATATTTATGATCATGATTTCATAATTATTTAAATAGAATCGTTTTATTTTTGGGCTTGAGGAATAGTAACTTTAGTAACAATTTTTATTACTATGGTAAAGGGTAAATCGAGTAATTAAACGTAGAAATAATATAATAAATTATTTAAAATGACCCTAAAACTTTTCCTAATTTTATTGGATGAGTAATTATCTAAAAATAAAACCCATGGTTTGAAATTTTGGTCATTAAAATACACTTGGGAATGATTTTGAAATTCATAAAATTTTAATTAATGTAAAGACAAAATGTCATAATCACTTAAATTATAAATAAAACATTTTTAATATGAGGTTATATAAGTGATATCTTCAAAAATAAATTTTATTTAGAAAAATAAAATTATTACCTATATCATGGTAAAATATTTATAATTTTTTTTTGGAAATAAATATTTGAGTTAAATGGTAACACAATGATGATATAATAATTTCTTAATTAGAGAAGGAATCAAATAAAAGACATTATAAATATTATATTAATTATTATTTGAAATAATTTTTCCATAAAAAATTTATGGATTCTTCTGAAATGTATTTTAGGTGTTTAAATGGTTGGACCGACTATATATTTAAGTTAGAATATTTTTAAAAAGTCAGGAAATTAATAGTGTCTAAAATGACACTAATGGTATTTTAAAATATAAAATATTTTATTAAATGTTATCAAATTTTTTTAAAAAATAATATTATATGAAGAAGTTTAGATAATTCTAAAAATTTCATTAATTACTCTATAATTATTCTTTTGGCATGTTATGGAAACTATTTTAACCCCTAATGTACAAATTATATGATAAAATAGTAATAGTTAAAGAAGATAAAATAGAAAGGAAATGATTAAAATAATATTCAAACTTGTGTAATAAAAATTGGATTATTATATTTTGACCCAAAATATCCTATACTTCAATTAAATAAATATGTAACCATTTGGAAAAGAAAATGAATTTATATTAATTTAATAATTTTAATAATCCCCAGAGTTCCTCTCCCCTATTCTATAAAAAACTCATTAATATCAATTATTTACACTTAAATCCCATTTGGTTCTGACAATATCTACTCGAAACCATTCGTAATATACTTCAAAAACATTATTGAGGCTTTATTGTAGGTATAACACATTTTTTAGTGTTGTTAATGTGTTATGGATTTAGATCATTTGATGGAAAGGTAATGTTTTTATTTATTTGTTTCTATTTTATTTCTTCTTCCACTTCCTTAAAATATTATTCATACATTATTAAATAATAAATTCAGTTTAGTAAATATATTGATATGATATTAATTTAAAGTAATCTCTTAAATCCATCTCCACTTCCATCAAATGAGAAAATGATTAATCATTCATGTGTATCTGTGAACTATCACCTCCAAGAATGGATATATCACGTTTTTCATAACAATATCTCAAGACTAGTTATAAAGTTGTTATTAATTTTAATATATGATATTAATTAAATATTTATCAATCTAATAAAGTAATATATCAAATATGTTTTTTCATTACATGCCTATAAAAATGATAACATTATTCGTGTGTGTGTGAACTATCACCTATATGAAGTGATGAGATTCGTTTTAATCACCATATAACATGGATAAAATATAAAAGTATATTATAATTATTAATATTTTATAAATGTTATTATGATTATTTTCTAAGTATAACATAATATTTTCCTTCTTTCTATAATGATCATTAAAAAATTAAAATTTTACTGATGCGTACGTACGACTTATCGTCTCCATGATTGGAGAATTGTTCATTTTCGATATCCATATTTAATAGATGGATTTAAATGAAAAAATTCATATATAAAAGTGACTATTATGTCATTAATATTATTCTATAGATTATTGAATTATGACCACTTGGACTATTGATATCATACTATGATAATTTTTGACTCATGTACTGAATATTGAAAAGGAACCGAATATGAACTTAGGTAATTATGTAATTTTTATACCATGTAAATAAGTGATTAAATATGAATAATAAAAGTGGAAACTTTTCCCAAGAAAATAAATAATTAACCTATGTTTACTATTCTGTAAGATAAGAAACATAAGTGATAAATCAAACTCAAGGTAAGGGATTTCACACCGATCTTTTTTCATTGAAGTATTTCTTATTGGTATGAACCATTATTCTTTTATAAAGTTCATATAAAACCACTTCGATAATTAATTTATATATTTTAAATATAATAATGTTTTTTAATGTTTAATAAAATGTAAATGTTGCTTATATTTTAAATTTTCATAGTGTTATTAGATGCTTTGAATGATTAATGATTCATTTTTCAAATCATTACTCCATGTAAATATTATTAATATTATTTTAAATATTTATTATATGGCTATAAAAACAATTTTATAGTAATTTTATCTATAATTTTAATTTCATTATTTTTTTTCAAAAGGAATACTTTTATATGTTTTGTATCTATTTTTTGAGAAAAGACCAAAGGAATGTTCTTTTTAACATATACATAGACAAAGAAGTCTCCATTGTTGTGACTGTTATTTTATATTTGGATTCCTCTACAAGAATTAATGTTTTCATAAAGAAAAAAACCACATAGTTTCTTTTCTGGGTATTTTGGTTTTAGAAATGGTCTTGAAAATGGAATGATTATTTCAATATCTATAAATTTTTTCTTTTAATTGAAATTATATATTATCAGTAAAATACTAGAAATGGAAATCTTTTATGTGTTATGATTATATAATTGAATGTGGACATTTTATGGGTGGTTATGTTATAAAACAAGGGTGGTTCCATGATAAAACAAGGTCATGTGGTTACATTATAATCTATAATGCATTGGGTATGGAAGTTGGCTATATGGGTATTCCATCTGTAAGAGTGATATCATTGGATGTCGACCGAATGGTTATTCCATTTATGTATGATTACAACACAAGTTAAATTTTTATTTTATATTTTATTTATATGAGTTTTATGATAATATTTTGTTATAAAAAGGGTAAGAAACTAGCATATATTCAATAGAGACTATTTACTACTTCTTATAGGTGAAAATAATTACTTTATCATAATGTTTTCTGGAATTACATGTTTTTTCAAGAATAATTGTTTTTCCTCTCTGTTTATCCATTACAGAGTTCTTTATGCACTTCCCATGTTTTGAAATGTTTTTTATAGAATTATTGGGAGAATATAGTAATGGATGAAATCATTGAAAATTTATTCTGATTATACATGAAACGAAACCATGATTTTCTTTATTTTAATGTTGTTTTATGAAAAACTAGACAGTGAGTAGAAGTGTATATATTTTATTCTTTGTGTTGTTATGTATGAAATATGGACTAATTATATAAATAATTTAAATTTAAAAGATCATTTATTTGAAATAATGTAAAATTCTTGACATAGCTCAATATTTTGTAATGTTAAAGTTCAGGTCCTTATAACAACATGTGAGAAGGTCTTGTACACCATGTCTCATTAAGTGGACAAGTCAGCAGAGACAACACTTTAGTATCCAAGATAACCGACCCTTTTCAAGAGATATAAATCTAGTTTCCTCTCTATTTATACCCACGTTATCAAAGAGTTACATGTTTTTGACCATCCTAAGGGTTCTATCTATACGGGAAGAAAATCCAAATGCATCCTTTATTCAAGGGAATACATGACCAAAACGGGGAATAATAATTGAAAATGGATTGATCATTTATATATAGTGTATTTTGAGAAGTACTAATACCATTTACCCTATTTAAGAGACCTATATAATGAAATTCTTTACCATTGGAATTTGTGTGTTTTTGGTGCCCATGTTTGGGACTGGAGGAAAATAATTTTTCAGAAGTGAATAACTTAAGTGAAGAGGATTTCCCTGATGGACATGGGTGAAGTTGTTCATCTAAGAATATATGATCAGGGAGGTGATTAATTCTAGTGGCAACTAAGAGAATATATTTTTCCTAGGGATGGATATGTTAAGTGATTCACCCTAGTGAGGGATTAGTGTTGTTTCTTCCCCAGTTAAGGTAGGGTGGCGTGGTTTGATCTAGTTGAGGTATGATAATGGGGTTTACCATAGTTTATATCTCATCAGATGGATTTTGGTGAAATTTTCTCTGTTATTACATTCCTATAAGGTTTGTGTGAATTATGATCTTTTTATTAACTATTGGAGTCCTTTGCCCTAGTGAATTTTTTCTAGGGGAGAATTGGTCTTTTTTTGAAGGTTGCAAATTTGTAGAACTCAATTACCCGTTGGTTTGGTATACTCACTTAGATTTTAGGATTCAAAATAATTCCTAAGGGGAAAATATTGACTTGGAATAAGGTAGTATTTAATTGATTTACATCTGATAAAGGATCTAAAATCCTCCTTAAGTGTGGTACTAAGGGGTTTATTTATAGTCAATATATATGAAAAGGGAGAACATGAGTTTATCATGCAGTTCAATTCACATAAGTGAACCTAGGGAAAGGAAACCATGTTATTAGGACATTGAATAAGGCTGATAGGGTGAATAAACAGGGAATAATAGGCATTTGAAAATATAATTTGGACAATAACTATGGGTGAATAGACTTGGGTGCATGCTTTGGGATCATGTTGAATAGATAGATTCCTTCTCATGGACCCTTTTTATTATCAGTCATTATCCTTTGGCCAAAAAAATGTGCACAAAAAATTTATAAGAGGTTAATGGAGCTATCTGAGTTGATGGGATGCATTATGAAGTTATATAAATAAAATATGAGACAAGAATATATGGATTGATTTTCATAGAGATAGTTTGTAGGGAAAAGAGGATTAGGCCTTGCAGTGATAAGTGAAATGTCTGTATGTTACAATCTTGGTAAGGAGAAATATCTAAATAGTTTATTTAGAGTCATTGTGTTCCATGGGTAGGATGAGACTTTTTGGGCTAGAAGAGCTAGAATACATGAGGTTTTACTCTAGTATATGGTCTAAAGACAACAATTAGGGAGATATTTGATAGGCCATTACTATGGGACATAAGCATTGTTAGATAAATGGAATGAGTATTCCAATGTGTTTAGAAAGAGTTAACTTGATAAAATCCCTAGTGAGCTTGACTAGGTTCTTGATTAGTAATACAAATAAGATGATATATTCTTTTTTTATGTTAGGTATTTGAAGATCTTGGTTTCTCAGTGAACATTATGATGTGTTGGATACTGTCTAGTCCCATAGAGTAGAAACCTAGATGGGTATGATGGATCGTAGTAGATTATGTGACAGTTGGGATGAGGATTCCATGTGATTCAACATATAAGGATTATGAGATAGTTAGGATTATTCTGGGATTAAATTTTGTGTATATACGGATGATGAGATATACATTAAGGGTAGAAGATAGGTTATGATTGATTATAACCCTAACATGAGTTTGTGAGATTATGTGACATACAACATATTCCCTATTTCTATTTTATTTGTATATACTATTTGGAAATCCTAGATATTGATTGATGGAGCACCCTATAAAATTTGAAATGTTCAAGAGAATATTATGGACACTATTTTTATATAGGTTGTCTATGGTATTGCTGATAAATAACTATTGAGTGAAAATGAGTGTCCAAGGTATTATTAGCATGATGTCTTTTGAGTGATCAGTAACAACAAGGGTATTACATTTTCAGTCCTTCAATGATAATAATGATATAAGGAACAACATGTTATGGGCTTCCCTAATGGTAATGTACCAGGGTACTAACAGTGTGGGATTTTTTATGTGATAAGGGATGAATTTTGAACTATAATGGAGATATATCCTAATTAAATAGGGATGAATAGGGTATATTCAATTCAAATTTCCCTAAGAGGGAATGATTTGGTTGTTTTAACACTTCAATATATAAGGGTATTGGACCTGGTACATGTCATAGTCCCAACCCATATGATGAGTGTAGTTGTCTAGATTTGATGGAAACCCTACCCAATATATTCATGTGTGGGTTTGGTTGTACAACATGATGTGATTACATTATGGTAATGACCAACAACGGAATTTTTATGTGTCAGGGTAGCAATGATTAACATAAAATGACTCTGTGTGTTTGTGTGGTTGTGGAATAAATTGTATATCTATAATAGGTTAAATAAAATATATTCAACTATTTGGTGGAATATTTATCATACGTTGACATGGAATGTTTGTTTTTTCATCATATTTATCATTCTCGTGAATACTCATTCTAATTAAAACATATATTATGGGGTCATGGTAAGTCTATAATGAGATATATTTCTTATACCATTCATTGAAAATATGTTTCTTGTGAAAAACTTATTTCTGGATGTAGCGCAAGAATATGATATAAGGGGATTTTTTCTAGAGTATATCAACAATGTATTGGAGTCTAGGATTTAGGGGATCCTCACGTATATTAATAAATCCCCTTATGAATTTTCTTTATGTTGTTTATTTTGTGTATGTGATATACCCAATGGGTGATTAGTGTGATGTATGAATGTATGTAATATTAATTTCATTATAACAAGGTTATGTTTATTGATCAAGGGTAGTATGAATATTCCTAAGGGAAATGTTTGGTTATTTTCATTTGTTATTAATGGTTATGATATCATGTGAAATGTCTCTTTAGTATATGATATATGACCTCTTTTCTTGTTGGAAGAAAATGATATATGGGAAGGCATGCCAGCTGTCACGAATAAACTCAACTAGGGAACTGATGACCAGTCTTAGGCTAGCCCATTAGAGATACCATTGATGGGTTTAGGTATATCTTTGAATGATCAAGAAGAGTGTACAGAACCAAGTGGAATTCTTTATTTATTTTCAACAATTCATTTTTAATGAAAATAAGAAGATTATGGAAATTTATGAAGACTGATATATCATCCATCTAATCTTATCAATGTATAATTCTTCTTCAGATCTCTTTTGTTGAAAACTGATCTTCCCTCCTTAAGTGGCTCACTTGAAAATGGATCCATGATCGTATTGTGAGGATTCCTGATCACCAAAGTAGAGTTGGTGATTTCATATAAAGAAATATTGATATAAAATCAAATACATTTTTATCCAAATTCATATATTTTCAGTGTACACCAATAAGAGGTATCAAATCCACTTTTTAGCCACTCTTTATTTAATGAATAGTTCTTTGAGATTTGAAAGTAAACTATCGGTAAT
Organism: Viscum album; assembly: GCA_963277665.1. NCBI lineage: Eukaryota > Viridiplantae > Streptophyta > Magnoliopsida > Santalales > Viscaceae > Viscum > Viscum album. The sequence goes on from OY728150.1 coordinate 2,099,982,119, forward strand.
CATGTTTATTTCATATGATAACTACCAATCATTGAACACATTATGGAATTTAATTTCTATGTATTTAAATTAATTAATTTATCATGTTGAACAACAAATGAATAAATAATATTGTATGATATATCCATATATATATATATATTCCATATCACATATCACATTATAAAAACACTATACAATACTGTTATATCATATGATACAATATATACATGAACGTCCATATGTTTCCCTCTAATTATATAGGAATATCATAAAATATGATATCCATAATTTGGTGAATTTCCAATAGTAAATCATAGTACTATACTCAAAGAGTTTATATTCATGTTGTATACAGTACATGCATATATGACATCCATGGTAATCCCTCATATAGTGAACCCTATCTTCCCAAAACTATGCCTTTACATTGATATTTTTGTTCCAACACTTTATCAAAAGATTTTAATCATTATTATGTTTAGAGAACATAAAAAACAATATATTTGATTGAGAATTTCCCACTATTTTACCATACCATTATGATTGAACTTCCCTTATCACCACCAATGTCATCCAAATAGTCCTCTTGAATTAGGGGTCAGACCATTGGGAATTGATCCCTTGGTGATGGATTCACAATGAAATAGACAATGATCTGTAATGAATTGGATATATATAATTTTAGAGAATATGTTTTATTTAATGATTTTATATTGAGAATTGAAAACTCTAGGCCGTTGATTTTATCTCATTATTCTACTTGTATAATTTTAATTTTTTTGTTATTGATCATATTTGTAACCATCCATTGTATCTAAAAATTCAATGATATAAATTGATATAAAATTTGGTTGGGATCCCAGATATATTATTTGATTCCATGACTCCTTATAATATTATCACTATTATGATCATATATAACATTGACACAACCTCCCATAGTATACTCCAATACACATGTGACTCTAACATCACATGATTTTGATTTAGTCATATACACATTTTTTATAATTATATTTGATGGTGGTTATATTTCATTATATATATATTTATAAAGTTGAAGAAAAACCCAAAATGAAATATGTTCCTTGATACAGCCTTGAAATTTATTAGATCATCTTACTTAATATCTCTTTATGATTCTGCATTATTGATTTAAAATCGTATAACTCCATTATTGAAATTCCACATAACACCATCTATTTCAATAGGTTATGATCCCTATATTAATTTTTTTTAAAATAAAATATCTCAATATAATTTTTTATAAATATTCTCATTTTTTAGGATATATTAATTTATTAGTTAATTTTCAATTGATCTTCATGAGTCAAAGGAACATTGGAGTCATGTCGATCCTGGTTTTTATTAGTGGAGTTATGTAGATCATGGTCGATTTGAGTACTACATTGTTATTATTTATGATATATATTGGCCCATTTTAGTTATATTAATTCTTTAGAATAATCTTTCCTTGGACTTATAATTATAAACCAACTTCAATTTATAATTTTTATTTGTTATTAATGGTTTTAGAAAATTTTAAATTCCATAGACTCTATAATAACCCCGATCATTATTTCACAATAATACATGATTTATTTTATGAAAGTACACATAATAAAACCTGAAATACCAAGTAGTATAGTTTCTTTGAGAATTTGGTACATAGAATAATATCATTAACATGGGATAACAAAACATTATTGAAATGTTCCTTAACATACTTTTTAAATTTTCAAAGCTTTTAAAAGTTAATGGGATAACCTGGGAAAAAACATAAGAAAGAGGTATGCTATAAATCCTAATGAGGGATTAAAAATGTAATAATGTGGTACATGTTAGAAAATATTCATTTCAATGGGGAATAAAAATATTATTAATCATAAACATGAACAATGAACAATTACATATCATGATTATCATAACATGGTAAATGTAGAAATAACTTAAAACACAACATCATAAACATAGGTCAATGATAAACTACCAAGAAATAATTGTCAAAAAAGTCTGATAGAGGAATTAGGTTCGACCCCTATCCCAACAAGATGAATAATGATACAAAACATTAGATAATGCATTAGAGCTCTATATAAATCTGGGCACACACATCACATTCATTTCATTCTTAAGATTAAGTGTTCCACATAGATCATACATCGTGGATTTAATCAATATCATATTTTATTCAAAGATCAATGAGTGTGGAATAAATAAATTTAACTACCAATTCAATGATTAATAAGTGTATAATGGTTTACACCCTATGTAAGAAATGGGTATGGAATTCACTACCCAAATGGTTTGGTACAAAAATTCATAGTGAAATTTCTACAACCTAACAGTTTTAAATAAAAATTCATAAAATGAGTTGATGGGAATGAAATCGTTCTATTAACATTTGAACAAAAAATAGGAAGTAATATGGAAATTGAATGAAATCTTTAAATAAAAGGAATTGGAAATAGATGAAATAGGATAATAAGGAATCCTGCATAAATAAGAGAATGTGAGGATCTCTTACTAAATGTTTTCCATGGTAATAAGTGTACATAAAGGATCATGGAAATATTCATGAGAATGAAAGGAAGATATAGTCATTTTTACATAAAATTGAAATTATGGTGAATATTTATAGACATTTCCAACATAGGAAAATGACATTTAAAGACATAAAAAAACAAGTTCTTGTAAAAAAAGCAGAGTTCATGATCTCATACTTGAGTGTGAAACACCAAATGCTTTATAGGGAATCCTTGGATGCTTTTAGGCTCCATGGGTGGACTCTAGAGTTGCGGGGGGGGGGGGAATTATGGACATGATACAATGAGTTTTATTGATGAGAAATGTGTTGTTGGGTGTGTTTATATCGGAAAAGAAGGGGATTTCATTATTATCATTATTTTGAACTGTATATAATAAAATAAAAAAATAAAAATCATATAATTGTTTTCGAACAAATTTTCATCCAAATTGGAGTGGTTATAATTACATTAGATTTTAATGGGTGGAAATTAATAAAATAATTCCCTTACATATGTGGAGGTGATTCAAACTCTTAATGAAATAATTTTAAAACCACAAAAAATATAAATAGTTTTGAATGAATCATAATGGATTTATAAATTTAATAAAATAAACATAAAATAACATTATTTTCAATATAAAAAATATTTTAGTTGTGTATACATTTTATTGTATTTATTACCCCACATTTGGGTCATTATGAATCCATAAAAAACAAGGTATATTTATACGGTATTTAATTTTTACCAATGTATTAGAATGTCTTAGAAAATTATTTAAAATTAAACAATGGATAATTTCTAAATTCTGATTCCAAAAATAATATTAATTTTATAAATTCAATTTTCTAAATATGTGAATTCTCTATTTTAAAATAAAATCGACATTTATTATGAAATGATGTTTTTTTATGATAATGGTATTTGTAACCCATATATAAATTATATTTGAATTTATAAAAATTATATGATCATTTCTATTTTATAATAATTACTTAATTATAACATTTTTTTAAAAATGTATTTGTTTTAAAAATACATTAATTATTAAACATAATGTGTATACACATATTATAAGAGTCTTGATACCTTTCCCTTGAAAACACAAGAAAATACCCTAAGGGTTAGGTTCATGATGGTGGGACTTCGATGGGGTGGTTCGGAGAACATGGTTGGGTACGTGATCTCGAGGAGCTTGAACTTATCCCCTAAATAGTTTTTTCACAAGTTTTAGTTATTTAATCTTTGATTTGACTTGGTCGAGGTAAAGTAGTAATGATTGTATGTCACTCGAAATGTCATATAAATGAGCTTCATAAGGTATGATCATACTGATTGAGTCCATAACATCCTTTGTCTATGTCAATTGAATTTGATCAAACCATATATTTATAATTATAATGTTATCATAGTTCAATGACTATATTATAAATGATAATGATTCTTAATTTTCATTTTTTTCTGATAGGATATAATGAAACCAAATTAGTGCATGTGCCTTCTACAACCATAATAAGTCATTTAATAAAAATACAAGGTTAAAATTATTTATAATAGTTTCCATCATTATAATCCTCCCCACTTAATAAATTTAACCATCATAATTTTATTTTCGAACACTAAAATAGATAATGGTAAATCTATTTTATCCCCTCCTTCAATTCCCACATTTCGTCATCAAACATTTTGTTTCTCCATAACACTTCGACAAGATTAATTGTCTTATTTCATTGATGTTTTTTTCTATGATACAAGATATTCCTCGATTTATCTTCATAGAAATTCTAATTATCCAATTATATCACCTAGGGATCGATTACGTGGGGGGGGGGTCCAGTATATACTTATTCAAGAGGAATACATAGAATACATCTTATACTTGAGATATGATCAGTGGGAGTGATAGTTGATAGGCCACCGATCTGATGCATTCAAGGATCTCAAAGGGACAGTCGTATCATGGACTAAGATTTCCATTCCTCCAAAAGGTCATCACTTTAATCCATGGATATATGTGAAGGAATACTATGTCTCCAACACCAAACACCAGAAATCCTCAACAATTGTTAGCATAACTCTTTTTGGACCATGAGAAGCCTTGATGTGTTTCTAAATGGTCTCAAACTTTTCAACCATTTCCATGACCCTTTCTGGGCCTAGAAGTTTTCATTCTAAAAATTCATCCCAATAAGACAGTGTTATGAACCTTTTCCCACAATGGGATTCATATTCAGAAATTTTGATGCCGGAGTAGAAACTTTTTTTCAAAAAGAACTAGACCCGAGAAATATGTCGGTCCCATCCTCCTTTGATGTCCAAAGAACATGCTCACAAATTGTCTTCTAGGTTTAGAATAGTCCACTCAGATTGGACAATAATTTGAGGATGAAATGATGTACTAGAGTTTTGCTCTGTGTTTAGAGCATGTTAGAGACATTTCTAGAATATCAAGGTGAATCTTAGATCTCGATCATATACAATCAATAATGGTAATCCCTATATCCTTACAACTTCTATCATATATTGTAACACCCCAAGCTTCCACGGTACGTTTCCCTTCGAATAATGCGATAGCGTGTGTTGTACACAACCTCGAGTTCTAACACACACCACAACTAATTAAACTAGCCATTGTGAATAGTAATACCTACTTTTTGAAATCATATATATTTTATATTTCAAAATGGACTTCATTTTTGGATTCGGAAGATTGAAATTATCCTAGGGTGAAATTTTGGTACTTTTCGGATAACTTTTATATTTTGATGAATAGTGAAAATTACTAAATTTTAATCAAAATCAAATTTTTTAATCAAAATAATTAATATTGATAAATTATTAATTTGACTGTTTTTAAAGTATATTTAGAATATATTTTTACCATTTAATTTAATGTTTGTCATTGGACATAATTTCACAATTAAACCAGACATAAACAAGTGTCAATCTTTTGATAGTTATTATCTCTTAAAAACACGCTTTTTATTTTAACAACGGGAATCAATTTTAAATTATTTTCTGCCACTTCTGTGTTTTGAATTTGGAAAAATGGATTACATATTTGGAATCAGGATGTCCAAATTATGTAAATAGGTAACTTTTATTTTTACACATTTTGAATAATTACTGCGGTAAATATTTTATTTACCATGGTTAAAGGGTAAATCCGATAAATAAGGGTTAAAAAATAATATTATAATAATAAAAAATTTCCCTAAAACATGTCCTAAACTTATTGGTGGACACATACCCGACCATGGGCATCCTTGGGTCGATTTGGGGACCCCTTAAAGCCACTTGTATGTGGTAGGGTCACATTATATTAATAAAGTTAAAATAAAAATAAAAATGGCATAAGCTTACATCTTTTAGAAGAACAATTTTAACATAGGGTTATACATGTTGGATTTTCGATTATAAATATTCATTAGAAAGATAAAAAGATTTCCTACATAATTATATTTTATTTATAATTTTTAGACATCAAATAATTTAAATAATTAATGACACAATAATGATGCAATGTTTACCTCATTAATAAATCATTTAAATAAATAAGAATATAATGATTAAAATATTATCTAAAACCTGTCCAATTCTTATTAGTTGATGTTATTTAGAAAGTGAGTCATCGTATCTTCGACCTCAATGATTTTTGGACCATTATAAACCGAATATAAATATATTATAAAGTAATACTTTCACTCTTTCCTAAAGATCCCCTCCTCTCCCTTATAAAAGGAGACCACTTATACTCATTCCTCACACCTCTCAAGCCACTTGGCTCGTCCAAACCCTTCCCAAATACTCTCCCAACTTCCCTCACTACAACCTAGAGGCATTAGTTTGATCAGAAAGCCAACCTAAGGAGCCCTTTTGATCAAATCAAAAGGAAGATCCCGAAGAAGAGGTAATGATTTCACCAACCTTTTTCAAGTTCCTTTCTTCTTCCACTTCTTCTTTCTTTGTTCTTACCATTATAAAATAATAACTCCAGTATCTCACATATACTGTGATGTTATTATAAATATGGTACAACCATATTCAGTATTCTATCCACCCTTTGAATAAGATGTCACCATACGTGCGTACGTACGGCTTACCGTCTCCACGTCGTGGTGTAATTGTTATTCAATATATTATTATTTGGATGGGTATAATAATGATGTGCAACTCATGTAAATAATAAATATAACATGTTAATTATTCTGTATATATGATATAACATCCATTTATATATTATTTTAATATCAAAAGAATGAAATTGTCGCTCGTGCGTACGTACGGACTACAGTCTCCACAAACGCGATAAGATTCATTCTCCATCGTATCCATTCAAGTATAATTATCATTTGATGATTTAAAAATGATGTTTAAGGACTTGATATCATTTTGGATATGAATAATATACAAACTATCCATTACAAACTTGTCTTACGTAACAAAACATATAAAATAAAACAAGTAAGTTAACACCCGAAACAACGATAATACTAAGATATTATTATCAAATCAATATTAAAAGATCATATCTGATATCATATTAATGTATATGATTCTTTTATAATTTAATAACAATTATTTCACCATTATATAGGTTGTTAACCTACCCCAACCAAGGTGAAGTACATGGTAAGGGTTATTTCACAATCTCTTCATTATCCGAGGTTGTTTATACATAATTATCTACTGGGACCTCGTTATCATCCACGTCCATGTTTCTTCAAAATGTATTTCAAAACATTTTTAATATTTAAAATAATATGGGTTAAAGTCATTTATACCCTTGTTTGACTTTTTATAAGAGGTTTATAAGGGAATCTTTCCGTCGTGCTTTTTAACCTTTTCGACAGAATTAAGATAAGAATGTTTTTTTAACTTATAGGGCGGGTGCGGTTATTTTCCGCCGTTATAAAATCGTCAAATCTTCCCTTACAAGCTTATAAGAAATTTTCAAAGAAAATGTTTTATTTTATATGGATCTTAAACGATTTCAAATTAAAAGGAGATATTTCTTTATAAAGAATACTGATTTCATCTATGTCAACATCCTTTGATGGATTTTAAGATTATTTGAAGTTGATTTATTATGATACAAAACTTCTATATTGTATTGAAGGTTTTGTGATATGTTTGACTGTGGATGTGCTATTTTTATACCATTCATAGTTTATGGTGAAATTATTTACATTTCGTATGCTAGTTTTAATACGAATGTTTATGTTATGTTTAATCCTTTTCATATGGGAATGCATTGGACTTAATATGTGACGGGTGGAGCCCGCTATAGCTCCTCGATGCATCGGTAGGTCTCATGAGACAAACTAGTGTCTTGGCACACGGCCTTGACAAAATCTTATTTGTAGTCTTGGCACGAGGCCTTGGATATGTGGTTATGATAGTCTGGCATTATGCATTCCAACATTATGAAAGTGGTTAGTGATTTTGCATGTGATTATTTGATTAGTAGAATATCCATGTGAATAAGTAAATGGAATTATTTCATTTTATTTATGCCATACTATGTTGAGAGTTCAAGTTTGAAAGGCTTTTGTTTTAGTTATACATTGCCTTAAATGTTTATTCTTATTTTTGAAAGTTTCCACTATATTGTTATCCTTACTGGGCATTTGAGCTCACCCCTTTTCTATGCTTTATTTTTCCAGGAAGTGAAGAAGTATGTTATGAATGACCTGCAGGGATATTATGTGGGGATATGAGTGTGGATTATGGAAACAATATGTTGTTGTAGTAGTTTTTCGTTTTATGATGTAATGTAAAACTTATGAATATATCTAGTGTTTCCAAGGCTACTAAACCAATCGGTCTTTTGAGATTTGATCTTTCTTTTGATCATGCCAATGTTATGTAATTAATGCACCGACTCTAGGTAACTGGGGTCGGGGCGTTACAGTAGGTATCAGAGGAATTTTAGTACAAACCTTGGAAGCTAGATTTAGATAAACTTTGATTAGAGCACGTAGACCTAAGATGAACTTTGAGGATTAGTATAGAAGAACTTCCTAGAATTTTGGTATTATATAGATTTTGTGAGTTTTCCAAGAAATACATCCCTGTCTGGATACGAGCAGGTAGAGGCGGCTCTGGCACAGATGTACCTAGGGGTAAAACCCGAAAACACCGCTTTGAGCTAGACTTAAACGGGAACTGGTGCACGACAACGGGCCTTGCTGCACTCTTGGTTACGACACTCCCGGGGGATATGCTTAGGATAACTCTCATTTTCTTTACAAATCATTATGAAGGGTTTATGAGTATATACTTCCTCCAAGAAAACATTTTTATGATTATGGATTATATCTATAAATAGTTCAATTTATGTTAAGTGTTTTATAAGTATGGGATTATGTATTTTGATTCATAAACTGATCTAGTTTATGCCATTGTTTAGAAATGGTGCCTAGTGGAAGAAATGGAAACCGTATCAATGAACGTACTCCATGTAGGGATTTCCCTCCTGCTCAAGATAATTATTGTGGGGCTGGTGATGCAACTGGTGCCGATCAGCTAATCACCATACTGGGACAACTTACTCAGGTTATGAATAATAACCTTACCCGTATGGAGCACCCTGATCCGCAGCGTGGAGGATCAATGTTAGATCGATTCATGAGGCAACAACCACCAACGTTCAATGGGAGTACAAATCCCTTAGTAGTTGAGCAATTGATAAATTCCTTAGAGAAAATATTTTAGGCTTTGGGGAGCAGTGAAAGGGAAAAAGTTATCATGGCAGTTTACCGCCTCACTGGAGATGCTGATCAATGGTGGTCATTGATTCAAAACATGAAGGAAGATGATGAAGTATCAAATATGGAATGGAGGGAGTTCAAAGATCTCTTTTTAGAAAAATACTTCCCTCGCGACCATCGAGCAGATATAGAAAGGCAATTTCTAAGTCTGAGACAGAAGGAGGATGAGAATATCGCAAAATATCAGGCTAACTTTACAAGGTTAGCAAGATACGCTGGTGATTATATACGTAACCAAAGAAGTAATATTGATCGTTTCTTTGATGGGTTAAAACCATTTCTCCGTCGAGCATTAGTCTCACAATCCTTTTCATCGTATGAAGACATTGTCTCATGTGCTATCAAGACCGAATAGGAATTCTCTAAGTCTTATAACTTTAAAGCAAAGCAAGAGAAGAAGAGTCCAGCTGATCAATCTGGGAATGGAAATAAGGGGAATAAGGGAAAGTTTGAATATCCATCCTGTGGTAAATGCAGGAAGAAACACCCTGGTACTTGCTTGAAGGGAATGGGAGTCTGTTACAAGTGTGGTGAAAAAGGCCACCAAGCTCGTGATTGCAAGGGGAAGAAGGAAGCTACCAACGTTCAGTGCTACAATTGCAGGGAGATAGGGCATTATGAAAATGAATGTCCTAAGCGTCAGGAGAACTTACCTCAGAAAATGCCAAGGGATCAAGTCCAGGCTTTTGCTATCACTACTGCTGAGGTAGAAGCTACGAAAGACGTGGTGGCAGGTAATTTAATGGTTTCCTCAAGTTTAGCAAATGCATTATTTGATTCTGGATTATCGAATTGTTTCATATCTTCCCAGTTTGCTAAGAAAATTAGATATTTCCAATTTGATTTAATAAGGGAGTTGTCAGTTAAAACTCCTAAGGGAAGTATCATTGCAACAAAGTTTTGTGAATCAGTCCCCATTAGTGCACATAAATTTTCTTTATCTGCTGATCTCATCGTCATACCTATGATTGAGTTTGATATAATCCTCGGTATGGACTGGCATTCGGACTATGATGCGAAGATTTATTGTAAGAAGAAAGAGGTTACAATTCTTGATGATAATGATAAGGAACACCTTATTTTTAGACCAGAATCGTCACCACCTAATTCTTATTTAGATCCACCCCCCAGTAGCTCAACTTAATTCAATTATTGGGGAGAAAGAGAATGAAATAACTGTCGGTGAGGAAAGGAATGTTCAAATAGAGGATGTACCTATTGTGAAAGAATTTGTAGATGTATTTCCGGAAGATTTACCTGGACATCCTCTAGAACGAGAAGTTGAGTTTTCCATTGATTTGATTCCTAGATCAAGGACTATATCGAAGACCCCTTATAGAATGGCCACTGTAGAATTAGTCGAACTAAAGAAACAACTAGAGGAATTGAGTAATAAGGGATTTATTCGCCCTATTGTTTCTCCATGGGGAGCCCCTATTCTTTTTATTAAAAAAAGATGGATCTATGAGGTTATGTATCGACTACAGGGAGATCAATGCTATAACGATAAAGAACAAGTATCCCCTACCTCGTATAGATGATTTATTTGACCAACTTCATGGAGCTCAATACTTTTCAAAGATTGACCTTCGATATGGATACCATCAGTTGTGTGTGAAGAAGGAAGATATTTCGAAGACAGTATTTCGAACCAGGTGCAGGCATTACGAGTTTACCGTAATGCCGTTTGGATTGACTAATGCACCCTCTGTATTCATGGATCTGATGAATAGAGTTTTCAAGGAGTATCTCGATGAATTTGTGGTGGTATTTATTGATGATATCTTTGTATACTCCAAAACCTACGAAGATCATGAAAATCACTTGCGCATTATCTTGAAGACTCTGAGGAGGCATGAATTATATGGGAATTTTAGCAAGTGTGAATTCTGGCTTCAGGATATTTCTTTTCTTGGCCATATTTTCTCTAAAGATGGAATCTCTGTTGATACTTCTAAGACCAAGGCAATCCAAGAATGGCCAGCACCTACGAGTATAACTGAGGTACGTAGTTTTATTGGTTTGGCAGGTTATTATCGACGTTTCGTCCAGAATTTTGCCCGATTGGCTAACCCATTAACGAAGCTCACATGTAAAGGGGTTAAATTAGTTTGGACAAAAGAGTGTGAATAATGTGTCGAAGAACTGAAGATAAGATTAGTCAATGCTCCTATATTGACTCTACCATCAGGGAATGATGGGTTCGTTATTTATAGTGATGCATCAAAGAAAGGACTTGGTTGTGTCCTTATGCAGAATGATAGAGTTATTGCCTATGCATCACGACAGTTGAAAATTCATGAACAAAACTATCCTACTCATGATCTTGAGTTAGCAGCTGTGATCTTTGCTTTGAAGATATGGAGACACTACCTCTATGGTGAAAAATGTGAGATTTATACTGATCACAAGAGTTTGAAGTATATTTTCTCACAAAAAGAACTCAATATGAGGCAAAGGAGATGGCTTGAATTACTCAAGGATTAGGATTGCACGATACACTACCACTCGGGGATAGCAAACAAGGTGGAAGATGCTTTGAGCAGAAAAGACCATGGAGTTTTGAACATGATGAGAATTGAAAGGGATCCAATTTTCATGGATCTAGTGAAGATGGACATGGGAATAATCAGGGAAGGTGAAACATCAATGCTTTTTCAAATGGTTGCCAAACCATCTTTACTAGAAAGGATTAAGAGTTCTCAGACCGATGATGAAGAATTTCAGAAGAAGATTAAAGCTGTGAATGATGGGAGATTGAGAGACTTTGTGTATGAAGATGGAATTTTGAAATTTGGGAAGAGACTTTGTGTTCCCGATTTACCTGATCTGAAAAGGGAATTGCTGGATGATGCTCATAGTTCCAATTTCTCTATACACCCTTGGAGCACCAAAATGTATTGAGATTTGAAGGAACATTTTTGGTGGGACAACATGAAGAGGGAGATTGCTGATTTTGTGTCAAGATGTATGGTTTGTCAACAAGTGAAAGCTGGAAGGCAACAACCTGGAGGAGTCATGCAACCTCTTCCCATACCGGAGTGGAAATGGGACAATATTACGATGGACTTTGTCATGGGGCTACCAAAGACTCCTAGAAGAAACGATGAAATATGGGTTATTGTTGATCGTCTTACCAAGTCAGCACATTTTCTTGCTATAAGAGAAGATCTACCCCTGGAACGTCTAGCAAGACTATACATTAATGAAGTTGTGAGACTTCATGGAGTACCCCTATCGATTGTTTCTGATCGTGATCCCCGTTTTACTTCAAGATTTTGGAAAAGTCTTGAGAAATCTCTGGATACTGATCTTCATTTGAGCACTGCTTACCACCCTCAGACAGATTGACAATCAGAACGGACTATTCAAACCCTAGAAGACATGTTGAGATCTTGCTCACTTGACTTTCAGGGTATGTGGGATCAATATTTACCACTGGTAGAATTTTCCTATAACAATAGCTTCCATTCGAGTATTCAGATGGCACCATATGAAGCGTTATACGGAAAGAGATGTCGTACACCAACCTGTTCGGATGACGTTGGTGAAAGAAAACTTGTAGGCCCAGAACTGGTGGAGGAAACGGTGGAAAAGGTAAAGGTAATCCAAAATCACATCAAAGCAGCTCAAAGTAGGAAGAAGAGCTATGCCGATAATAAAAGGAAGGATTTGGAATTTCAAGTCGGTGATCATGTTTTCCTGAAGGTATCTCCATGGAAGGGAGTCATACATTTTGGTAAGAAAGGTAAATTGTGTCCCAGGTACATCGGACCTTTCGATATTCTAGAACGAATTGGGGCTGTAGCTTACCGATGGGCAATGCCGCCAAGTCTCTCCAAAGTTCACGATGTGTTCCACGTATCTCTGTTGAGAAAATACATGGTTGACCCAACGCATGTACTCACCTATGAGGAATTAGAACTGGAACCTGATCTGTCTTATTGTGAAGAGCCTGTCAGGATTTTTGATACAAGAGAACAAGTACTGAGAAACCGGACGACGCGTCTGGTAAATGTTTTGTGGAGAAATCATAAGATGGAAGAGGCAACGTGGGAACCCGAGGAACTTATGATGAAGAACCACCCTAGTCTTTTTATGCATTAATACTCTAGAAATTGCGAGGACGCAATTATTTGAAGGAGGGGAGAATGTAACACCCCAAGCTTCCACGGTACGTTTCCCTTCGAATAATGCGATAGCGTGGGTTGTACGCAACCTCGAGTTCTAACACACACCACAACTAATTAAACTAGCCGTTGTGAATAGTAATACCTACTTTTTGAAATCATATATATTTTATATTTCAAAATGGACTTCATTTTTGGATTCTGAATATTGAAATTAGCCTAGGGTGAAATTTTGGTACTTTTTGGATAACTTTTATATTTTGATGAATAGTGAAAATTACTAAATTTTAATTAAAATCAACTTTTTTAATCAAAATAATTAACATTGATAAATTATGAATTTGAGAGGTTTTAAAGTATATTTAGAATATATTTTTACCATTTAATTTAATGTTTGTCATTGGACATAATTTCACAATTAAACCAGACATAAACAAGTGTCAATCTTTTGATAGTTATTATCTCTTAAAAACACGCTTTTTATTTTAACAACGGGAATTAATTTTAAATTAATTTCTGCCACTTCTGTGTTTTGAATTTGGAAAAATGGATTACATATTTGGAATCAGTATGTCCAAATTATGTAAATAGGTAACTTTTATTTTTACACATTTTGAATAATTACTGCGGTAAATATTTTATTTACCATGGTTAAAGGGTAAATCCGGTAAATAAGGGTTAAAAAATAATATTATAATAATAAAAAATTACCCTAAAACGTGTCCTAACCTTATGGTGGACACATACCCGACCATGGGCATACTTGGGTCGATTTGGGGACCCCTTAAGGCACTTTTATGTGGTAGGGACAAATTATATTAATAAAGTTAAAATAAAAATAAAAATGGCATAAGCTTACATCTTTTAGAAGAACAATTTTTACATAGGGTTATACATGTTGGATTTTCGATTATAAATATTCATTAGAAAGATAAAACGATTTCCTACATAATGTTATTTTATTTATAATTTTTAGACATCAAATAATTTAAATTATTAATGACACAATAATGATTCAATGTTTACCTCATTAATAAATCATTTAAATAAATAAGCTTATAATGATTAAAATATTATCTAAAACCTGTCCAATTCTTATTGGTTGATGTTATTTAGAAAATGAGTCATCTTATCTTCGACCTCAATGATTTTTGGACCATTATAAACCGAATATAAATATATTATAAAGTAATACTTTCACTCTTTCCTAAAGAGCCCCTCCTCTCCCTTATAAAAGGAGACCACTTCTACTCATTCCTAACACCTCTCAAGCCACTTGGCTCGTCCAAAACCTGCCCAAATACTCTCCCAACTTCCCTCACTACAACCTAGAGGCCTTACTTTGATCCGAAAGCCAACCTAAGGAGCCCTTTTGATCAAATCAAAAGGAAGAGCCCGAAGAAGAGGTAATGATTTCACCAACTTTTTTCAAGTTCCTTTCTTCTTCCACTTCTTCTTTCTTTGTTCTTACCATTCTAAAATAATAACTCCAGTATCTCACCTATACTGTGATGTTATTATAAATATGTTACAACCATATTCAGTATTCTATCCACCCTTTGAATAACATGTCACCATACGTGCGTACGTACGGCTTACCGTCTCCACGTCGTGGTGTAATTGTTATTCAATATATTATTATTTGGATGGGTATAATAATGATCTGAAACTCATGTAAATAATAAATATAACATGATAATTATTCTGTATATATGATATAACATCCATTTATATATTATTTTAATATCAAAAGTATGATATTGTCGCTCGTGCGTACGTACGGACTACCGTCTCCACAAACGCGATAAGATTCATTCTCCATCGTATCCATTCAAGTATAATTATCATTTGATGATTTAAAAATGATGTTTAAGGACTTGATATCATTCTGGATATGAATTATATACAAACTATCTATTACAAACTTGGCTTACGTAACAAAACATATAAAATAAAACAAGTAAGTTAACACCTGAAACAACGATAATACTAAGATATTATTATCAAATCAATATTAAAAGATCATATCTGATATCATATTAATGTATATGATTCTTTTATAATTTAATAACAATTATTTCACCATTATACAGGAGGTTAACCTACTCCAACCAAGGAAAAGTACAAGGTAAGGGTTATTTCACAATCTCTTCATTATCCGAGGTTGTTTATACATAATTATCTACTGGGACCTCGTTATCATCCAAGTCCATGTTTCTTCAAAATGTATTTCAAAACATTTTTAATATTTAAAAGAATATGGGTTAAAGTCATTTATACCCTTGTTTGACTTTTTATAAGAGGTTTATAAGGGAATCTTTCCGTCGTGCTTTTTAACCTTTTCGACAGAATTAAGATAAGAATGTTTTTTTAACTTATATGGTGGGTGCAGTTATTTTCCGCCGTTATAAAATCGTCAAAGCTTCACTTACAAGCTTATAAGAATATTTTCAAAGAAAATGTTTTATTTTATATGGATCTTAAATGATTTCAAATTAAAATTAGATATTTCTTTAAAAAGAATACTGATTTCATCTATGTCAACATCCTTTGATGGATTTTAAGATTATTTGAAGTTGATTTATTATGATACAAAACATCTATATTGTATTGAAGGTTTTGTGATATGTTTGACTGTGGATGTGCTATTTTTATACCATTCATAGTTTATGGTGAAATTATTTACATTTCGTATGCTAGTTTTAATACAAATGTTTATGTTATGTTTAAACCTTTTCATATGGGAATGCATTGGACTTAATATGTGACGGGTGGAGTCCGCTATAGCTCCTCGATGCATCGGTAGGTCTCATGAGACAAACTAGTGTCTTGGCACAAGGCCTTGACAAAATATTATTTGTAGTCTTGGCAGGAGGCCTTGGCTATGTGGTTATGATAGTCTGGCATTATGCATTCCAACATTATGAAAGTGGTTAGTTATTTTTCATGTGATTATTTGATTAGTAGAATATCCATTTGAATAAGTAAATGGCATTATTTAATTTTATTTATGCCATACTATGTTGAAAGTTCATGTTTGAAAGGATTTTGTTTTAGTTATACATTGCCTTAAATGTTTATTCTTATTTATGAATGTTTCCGCTATATTGTTATCCTTACTGGGCATTTGAGCTCACCCCTTTTCTATGTTTTATTTTTCCCAGGAAGTGAAGAAGTAAGTTATGAATGACCTGCAGGGATATTATGTGGGGATATGAGTGTGGATTATGGAGACAATATGTTTTTGTAGTAGTTTTTCATTTTATGATGTAATGTAAAACTTATGAATATATCTAGTGTTTCCAAGGCTACTAAACCAATCGTTCTTTAGAGATTTGATCTTTCTTGTGATCATGCCAATGTTATGTAATTAATGCACCGACTCTGGGTAACTGGGGCTGGGGCGTTACATGTATAACCAAGAAATTTGATCCTATATTAATTCCTCATTAATTGTGATAATGTGAGTGGCCTTTGTAAGTTGATCGACATCAAACCATGTAGCATTGTTTACCTTGTAAGTTTTTAGAAGTACCATGATAGTGGAGATGGGGATGTTTTCCCATTTACATGTTCTTATGGGTAATAATTTCATCATACTTTTAGACTTATATCTTATATCCTTAACTTGATAGAAATACCAGTCACTTTGATATATATTCAGTGATATCCTTCTTTATATTGTCCTACTAGTATTTCTCACATAGATCTTGATACATCTTTGGGATTCCTAGTTGAATAAAGAAAGAAAAACTATGTGAATTATACAACAGTTCCCTCTTCATCAAATATTTTATGGAAGACATACTCTTGACCCAAATCTTATAATTGTTTCTTAATTAACATCAAACTCTAATGATTTTACTTTTTGTATAGATTCCACTGTCTTCTGAATTCCCACATCATTTATATGAGCATCTTTTAAAGTATATTGAAGATACAGTTGACCGATAATTTATGAAATGGTTGATTATGTTCATTCCTTTATGATTCCCATGTATATATTTTCCAAATCTATGTAGATCAGATCTATATCAATTCTCAATAATGATAAAATTACTATATCATTACTACTTAAGGAATCCACCACTTCATTCACATTACCAATATGGTAGTGTGTTAACTAGTTATAATCCTTGATGAGATCAAACCATCTTCATTGGTTCATATTAAACTATTTTTTTCTCAATATATACTTGTGGATTTTATGATATGTATATATTCCACTCTTCTATCTAAAGAGATAATGCCACCATATATTAATAGTGAATATCACTACAATCAACTCTAGATCATTTATTGTGTATTTCTGCTCATGATATTTCAATGCACTTGAATCATAGGATATTACATTTTCATTATACGTTAACACATAACACAAAACCTTCTTTGTAGAATCACTTAATACAACAAAAATACCCATCTAGTGGGTTGTGTGAGAACACAGACAATAATAAGCACCCTTTTTCAATTCCATGAATCTCTATTCAAACTCATCATTCCAAGAAAAATTGACCACCTTCAACAGTATCATTGTTAATGGGTTTTAAAATTGTTATAATTTTTTCACAAATAGATGATAATAAAAATATCATAAAATGAGATGCTGGCCTCAGTCATCTTTTAAAAGTTTTTGTCTTTGATGGTTCCATAGATATCCCATTTTTTGTAATGATATTCCCAATGAATTATGCCTTTTTCAACCATATATCAAATTTACATTACTTATTATATAGCTTATCTTTACATAAGGTCACTGAAAAAATATTCAGATTCTCTTTATAATGCTCCTTGATTTTGGAGTATATTAAAACATGATATGTAAATACCACAAATTTGTTTTTGAGGTAATCTCTAAAGACTCTATTAATTAATTCCATGAATATTTATAGATAATTAGTTAGTCATAATGGGATTACCGTGATATCATAGTGCTCAATCCTTATATGAGATGTAGTCCCATAAATATCTACCTTCTTCGCCTTTACTTGATAATATTCCAATGAAGGATCCACCTTAGAAATTAGTGTGCTCTATGTAGTTGATCAAACAATTCATCAATCTAAGGTAGTGGATCATTGTTCTTTATCATGAGATTGTTGATATCTGGATAATCAATGCAAAAAATCCTTACCCATCCTTATTTTTGAAAATGATGACTAGTTCACCCCATGGTGAAACTCTTAGGCGTTTGAACCCATTATCTATATTTTACTATAGATGAATCATTATCTCCTCAAGTTCCTCAATATCCATTCTATACAATTTATTGGATAATGGAAAGACCCCATGTATATGTTCAATTGAAAATTAATCTTTTTATTTATGAGGAAGACTAGGCAATTCATTTAGGAAAAAATTAGTGTATTCCCTTAAAATAGGCATGTGTTTGAGGATGATTATTTCCTTGGACTGAATAATTTGAGAATGATATGATCACTCATAGGGAAACAATATCCTTTCTTGAGATGTTGGTCCCACTGAAGATTCATCAACCTCAATGAACTTGTAGAATATCAGAGGAAGATTTATGATACAGAGAGTGATTTCCTTCTCATAATTTTTTTTTGATTTCTCCATATAGGAAAAGATAATCCATGACTATAAATGAATAAAATAAACTAAAGGGATTATGAAAATATTTTATGGGAAATTTAGCCACCGAAATTTGATATGGAGGAAGTCATATAATTGAAATTCAATACATGGTCCATTTTTATTCTTCACTGACGTCCCTATATCTATGATTTTTTTATGGTGGTTGGATAGTTATACTAAACATTCATGATATGAATGAATTCATAGAACATGAATATAAATGTATATTTTTATATTCTTGAATGAATAACTAGCATATCTGTGACCACTTTATTTTTGGGATCCACCTTAGCGGTTGTGACGGAAAAAGATCTCTCTTTCTACCTTGGAGGTCGTTGGTTGTCTCAAAAAACCCTTGCATTAGTGCATTGGTTTGAAAAGATCCATGGTTCCTTGTAGTTTAAGTAAAATAAAAATGAATTGATGGTTGATTGGAGAAATAATTTCATCCATTTCATTAGTAGGTTTCTACAATCCACAATTGTTAGCTAGGTGTCCTTCCTTCCCACACCCAAATCATTTCATCATCCCATTTATGCAATTTCTGATATGCTTATTTCTAGACATTTGACAAGTGGGATTTTGAAATTTCATGGGACCATTATATATCTCCTTCAGATCACCATAATTTAACACCACTTTATGTTTCTTATCACAATGATACCATTGAGAGTTTTTGATCTCCATTTTGAAATTGATGGAACATAAAAAAAGTTCTTCCATGCTATTCAAGTCTCAGATCACCAGGGCTTTTCATAGACCGGGTTAATCCCACCAAAGATGTCATCAACCTTGTATTTAGGGGTAATGAAAAATAAGGAGATGTATCACATAGGTTTGGTGATGTTTTACTCATACACACCAATAGATTCATATTCTTTTGGATTAAGGGAATGAAAATCCCTTTCAATTTTATGATGGAGAGTGATAAGAAAATATTCTTTGAAAAACATTTTCTAGAATTCACATCACTCTATAAAATTGATTTCTTCCTCCGACCTTGTATTTTCAATCATTTATCACCACAGATCATTTTCATTATCTATATGATAAATGAACAATATAACCATATCTTCTTCAAAACATTAAAGGATGGTAAAGATAATATCATTCGAGTTGATCCATTATTTTATGATTAAAGGATCAGATGACCCCCTAAATGTTTTGAGGCCTTTATTAAATTTATCCCTTGATTACATATTTTTTTTCTCTAATGGGGGTTTTAGAATTCCTCTTAATCTATGATTATAATCATAAACTGAGTATTCTAATTGAGTATCATCATAATGGTTAGGATTCACACACCCATCAGCTTGGGCATCTTGTCGGGGTAGTCATTACATTACCTATCACATTGATTGTTTACTGGATTCCTCATATTTCCAACAATCATATAGAATAAAAGGAAAATCAAGGATGATTATTTTTAAAATACTAATCACATAAATATAAATCCAATGAAATTAAGGAGATAATGGATAAATTAAATTTATTTCCATAACATATGAATATCTAGGATTAAATCTATGTTATCCTTGATATATTTATTAACATATACTCTTGTGGATATTTTTTTGTTCCCTTTAAAATGTTTTGTAATGAGATTATGAATTAACAAATCATATCCCCTAGGAGTATCGAACGATGTGCACAATAAGGCCAGTTTTTATGTACCAGGTTACACAGAGTAAGGCTAGACACACCTTGTTAGAGTTGTTACTCCTAGATACATCTGGGCGAGAACCACATCCATTTATAGTATCCATATGTGAATGCTTTCTATTGATAACCCACTTAATCTCTACTTACCAAAATTTAGGGATGTTTTCGTATATATAATATTATACTGAAATATTCTTCTTTATTTTTCTAATCATAATCCCAAAAATAACTAATCTTTTTCATTGATAATATGTATAAAAACTCATCTCATTCATTCATATTAATAAATAATTTACTACATAAAATTAAAAAAAATAAAACCCAAAATATTGTTATATATAGTGTATGTTGGAATTATGGACATAGCATAGAATCATGAACTTGAGATACAACAAAACAATTGAAATATTCATTAACATGCTTCTAAAATTTCCATGGATCTTAAAATTGAACGAGATAACATGTGGAAGAAGAAAATAAATTAGTGAGCTATAAAGCCTATTAGGGGAATAAATATGGCATAAGTTTATCCATGTTATACAATTTTCATATCAATGGTTCATAAAAATATTAGGAATTATAAGCACGAACTACATGACATGATATAACATGATAATTATTTCAAGGGAAATGTGGCCATAACTTATAACCCAACATCATAAACAAAGGTCAGGATAAAACAAAATTAAATCATGGTGGAAAATGTCACATAAAATAATCAGGTTTACACCCTATCCCAAAATTATGTATCATGAAACTAAACATTACCAAATTCATTGGAGTGATATATAATTTTTGTAGCACCTATCGCATTCATTTCATTATCAAGATTAAGTATGGCATATAGATCATATAACATAGGTTGAATCATCATTATATTTTATTAAAAAATCAAGGAGTATTGAATAACTACATGTAAGTACCAATTTAAAGAGGTATAAGTTTATAATGGTGATCAAATTTGATAATAAATGGGTATGAATTTCACTTCAAAATTGTTTGGCTATGAAAATAGTTTTGAAATTTCGGCCGCATGACGATGTTACATAAAAATTCATAAAACTGGACGATGATATTGAAAGAGTTATCTCATCATTTGAACATCATATTTGATGAATTATAGACATTTGATGAAATATCCCAATAGAAATAATTGGAAATATAAGGCATAAAAAAATAATGAAACATGAATAATGAAGAGAAGGTGATGATCTCTTACTAAATTTTGACATGGTAAAAGCTTTAAACAATGAAATATGGAAATAAAAATGAGAGTGAAAGGGATATATCATTATTTAGGAATCAAATTAACAATAAGTGTAATATGTTGGAACATATAAAAAATTTATTAAAATGAAATTTACATACTTAATAAAAATAAGTGCTTGATAAAATGAAGAGTGGAAGATTCATTACAAGAATGTGTGGCTCCAAATGTTTGGGAGAGGATTATTGAGAGATTGGGGGAACCTAGGGAGGACTCTAGAGAGTGTAGGGAAGATTGTGGATGTGGTACAAGTAGTTTTAGTGAAGATGTATGGGATCCTTGATGGGTTTGTATAGGAAATGTTTGGGGGTTTCTTTTTTATTTATCTTTTGGACTCTACATATTAAAATAACTAAAAGAAAAATTCATCATAGGTTTTTTAATTTTTTTCCCAAATTGGAGTGGTACTAATTACTTTATAATCACAATGGATGAAATTAATAAAAAAACTCCCTTTCTTATGTGGAGGAAAGTCAAACTCTTAAATAAATTATTTTAAACCCTAAAAATATATTAATGGTTTTGGGTTATTCACATTATATTTATAAAATTTATAAAATCTACTTAAATTATCATTATAAAAAATATAAAACCTATATTAGTCTGTTTATACCTTTTATATTAATAATTAAATCACTTTTGGGTCATTATGATGTCATAAAACATAAGGTAAATTTAAAGGGTATTTAATTTTTACTTGAAACATCATTTGTCTCATAAAATTAGGAAAAATTCCCCATTGGATAATTTATATGTTCTGATTCCAAATATAATATTCATTTAATATTATTAATATTCTAAATATTTGAACATTTACTTTTAAAATAAAATAATCATTTATGATGAAATGCTGGGTTTTTTGACAATAATAGTTTTGTGAACCACAATAAAAAATATATTTGACATTATAAAAATGATATGATCATTTATATTTGATAAAAATTATTTAATATAATTATTTTATTCAAATTTTATTTTTTTTAAGAATCCATGAATTCATCAAAATAAATCCCTTAATTGAATTTTAATATTTACCAAAAATACTCATTTTTAATAAAATCAAAATAAAAACCATTTATAAAGTAAGAATAATAGGATGAAAATATACTCATTATTCTATAAAAAATAATATATATAATCATATTTCTACGGTCTTGATACATATCTCAATAATAATAAACAAAAAATCCTAAGGGTAAGGAGTAAGGTGTGCTATAGTGGGAATTTCATGGGGTGGTTCTGCAAACATGGTTAGGTCTATCATCTCTATGAGTTTGAACATACCCCATAATTTTTTTATCATTCTTAAGTTGTTGGATGTGAGCTTTAAAATGATAAAGGTAAAATCCCAATGATGCTATCTCCCTTGGAAACTCTGAAAATTGGGTTTCATTAGATAATATTTTACTGGTTGGTTCAATCATTTCCTTTGTCATTATCAATTAGATTTGTTAAAACCATATATTTATACTAATCATGTGATCATTATACATATACTATATTATTAATGACAATGATTCTTAACAGTTAGTTAGATCATATAAGATATAATAAATCCAACAAATTATATGTGTTTTCTCTAACCATAATAATAAATTTAATTTAAATTCAATTGGAATTTCATTTATAACCATTTAGGTCATTACAGAGTGAAAAAAACTGATGTAGAGACATTTCTCATCTTATTATTTAACCAGTTGCTATAAAATTGAAAATTTATTTTGCACCCATCACAGTCATTTATTGGCATTATATGAATTTTAACAATGTTATATAAATATTTTTATAATCAATTGAATATTATATCAATTTATAATATGAAATTTATGAACAATCAATAAACATGTCTCAGACTTATGCCCAAAAGGTAGACCCAGAATCCTGCATGATCAAGGACCAAATGGGGTATATTTTTCACCAATAGGTTGTTTATAATTATATCATGGAATGTATTATTAATAAATAAAAATAAAATGACATATAAGAATAAATTTAAAAATATATCAAGGATCTTATAGAGTGAGCCTTTATATTGTGAATAGTTGTGGATGGACATTGAGATTCTATAAATAAATTATAATGAATCGATTTCCAGTTATTATTGAATGTTATTTAACCTATCCAAAATTATTTCATTACTTTTTGAGAATATGAAATAATTAACTATTTATGAAATGATACTATATTCCTTTCAAAAAATGTTTGACTTTTTTGTTTACACAATCAAATAATTAAAAAACATCAATGCAATCTCACAATATGAATGTCCAAGTTCCATTTTTTGTTCATAAAAATATTATAAATTATATGTCATATTAAGAAGAAAAATCATTTAAATATTACACAACTAATAATTTATAAAATTCAAGAGGAATTTCTAGAGGTATACATTTGAAAATTTTTATTCACAGATATGAAGATAATGGCATGGATTTTACAATTGATAAATATCAATATCATCTAATAGGTAAGAATAATATCACTAAAAAAATCCATTGATGAGTTGTTTTAGTGTAATTGAATTTTTCCCAATCATTATTATTACTAAATGAAGACTACCAAATGTAGATAAAGGGGATACAAAGGAAGATTTTCCAAATTTATATATAAATATTACTGATGGTTGTTTAAGAAACACTTGAACTTCCAATGAATAACTTTTATTAGGATATGTGCAACAACAACCACATGTGTGGGAGTAAATTTCATTTCTATTATTTAAATAATACATCAATTGTATTGTAATAAATAAGGTTTATACTAACATAAATGTAATGTTTAAGGGTAAAATAACTATTTTAATTAAAGAGGGACAATGAAAAAAATTCAACTGTTTTTTTGTTCCCACCAAGGGAAGTAATGTATTAACTATTAGTAAATTATTATAGAAATAGTAAAAAATTATTTTTAAAAGTGTTTTAAAGTGTTTAATGATATTTATAAATGATTTATTATTATTATTGAAATGAGTGTAGATAGACTATAACTATAATTTATTGAATGTACTGAATATTTCTTGGTAGTATGTGTGAAATACCATTAATAGAAATATCATATTATCTATGGTCATCTGAATTTCTGTATATTTTGAACTCACCAAAAAAATAATATGGAATATACAATTTTGGATTTTTTTCTTTCCCACATGTTTAAATAATGTTTTTTATGATGAATAAGCACACTCCATTTCCTCAATGAAAATTCTAGAGAGAGAAAAATATTTCAATCAAATTTATTCAATTTTTTTGTCCAATAAGAATATTTTTAAATGGAATAAAATACATATGATTATATTTAATGATTCATACCCTGGGAAATAATTTCTTAATTTTTATAAAAAATTCATTTTTAGTGAAATTATAGATTTTAGGGCATGATATGAGAATTAAATATGGATTATTATTAAAATTATTCAAAAATATTATGGTGGAGAGTATTAGTCTAAGTAATTTTCTATTTTCTATGGTGCTCGAGGAATTTCATGAACGTTGATTAATTAATATACACTAAATAATGGGAAATTAGTAAATAAAAATTGAAATTTTCCAAATATTGTAATATTTGTGTCAGTCAAAGGAAGGATTATAATGAGTTTTTTATAGAAACAGTGAACTAAAGAATTTATGAATTGAATAGAATTATGAAATTTTCCTTTTAAAAAATTAAACCGAATGAAGCATGTAGTTGGAATAAAATATTTATATATTAATTTAAAATATTTTATTTTATAAAATTATTAGATTCCTTTGATCATAAAAGTAGAAAACTAAAGGTTTAAGGTATAAATTTCATATTTCATTGAATATGTGAATCTTAAAAAAATTAACAGTTTATTAATTCACTAAAAATGTATTTTTTGACCTATATATATATATATATTAATGGACATGGTAATGGATAACAACGAAGTCTAAATGAATCATTTTTCACGATGATGTCGAATATGATAGATTTGTATCCCCTTATAGGTTGAACATTCATAAAATATAACCCCTACATAAAGAGAACATAGGGTGATTATGGTGTGTTAAAATCTTAATGAAGTTGATGAGTATTGATAATTGAATACATCTTGGGAATTAAATTTTTAAAATGGTGTTGTGAGTTGATCTCAATTGTGAAATGGAAAATAGTGTAATTTTCATTATAGTTGGAGGTTTGACAACCCTCAAAGACAACATTCTATCTCCTGGTGTGGTGTTTAGATAACTTTATCTATTATGTATTTCTATGAATAAAATATTGGGGAATTTATTTATTATTTTTAGTTGTTTTATTGTTGTATTTATTATTAATGATCACTTTGGTGTGATATTTTGTTTCTTTTAAATAGATCATGTATATATATATATACTGTAAATGAGTATAGAGGAATGTGTGTTTGAGTGATAATTCAGCCACCTAAGAAACAAGTATAAATATCATATTTATCAATTTGTTATGACGTTTTGTGTTAGTTTATACTTAATTCCTTACTCAAGATATTCAAATTGGAATCCCATAAGAAATGATGACATGTGCTATAGGAATTATTCGACTATTGGATGTAACAGTTTGGAGTAGGTAATGTTTATTTGTATAGTTGGAGAGATTAAAGATATGATATTCAATGTGAAAAATATAGTTAAATGTTAGATAATATATATTAGAGTTACTGATGTTGAATGATACTATTTATAGTTTTTATATCTCTTATATGATGATTAGTGAATGATGAATTATATGTGAAAATAGAGAGACCACCGAGTTATTCAAAATACTCTATCTTGAGTACATTCTATGATGCGTGGATTTAAAACAAGCTATAATGGGTTTGAAATTGATTTAATATTTATGAAAATTATATAAAAAAAGTTATGATGATATTTCTTTTTATTTAGAAGGACTAGAGATTATTTGAAGAGGTATAGAGTTTATTTAATATAAATATATTATTATAGTTCTTGAGTTGATGATTGGATAAATAGAAAATATTTTTCATATATGTATGATATTTGGTCTTCCCAGATTACATTTACTAGAACACATAATTTTTTTCCAATGTGTAAGATAATAATCCACATAAGAGATTCATGAAGCTAGTGATACATTTTGTTTCACTGCATGTGATTTGATATAATGTATAAAATCTTATTTTTCCACATTTCAGCAATGGATGAGCACATAATTTTTTAATGAATTGATATATACATTAGAGAACTACCGTATATGTACAGAAATTTTGTCCTGGAACATATGATTTTTTCCCATATGATATTTGAGACATACATCACTGTTATAAGATAAAGGGAAATATGATATGATTCCAGTAAGATATTTTAATAGGGGAAAATATGGATTTCTAGAATTTTTAAAATCTTGTGAATGATATATTTGACAATGAAAGTGAATATCAATCATAATTTGAAAATCATTGAGATTTACAAATCCATGATCCATTCCAGATAAAATTATCATCAATCAATGTAAGAATAATAATAATGAATGAAGAATGCTTTCATATTAAAGTGTGATGAAATGATTATAGTAGATTTTCCAGAATAATATAGATATTGATGATAAAAATATTATATTTTCCATCATATAATAAGTCATTTCAAAAGTGATATTCTTTAGAAAGTCTACATTTTATGAATACTGGGTTTTACTAGTATACACAAACACACTTTCACGACTGTACTATTTTTAACGAAGATTTCATCTTGAAAGATAATGTCCCACACCACAAGATGATTTCATCTATGACAAACCTATATTTGGGGATATTAAAATTAATGATATATGGAGATAGTCTTGGATAAGGGGGAAGAATGGTCCATTGATACTATATAATAATAATATAATATAATATGCAATGTGAGATTCATTTTACAATTGCATTCTTGGAATATCCCATATATTGAAAAATAGTGGATGTAAAATTATGAAAAAATAAATATGTGAATTCAGCAATGGTTATTTTGGGATAAAAAGTATATTTTTACATGTATAACATTTAATTATTTTTGAAATGTCAGATTAGTTTAATATTGACACACATTGTTGTGATACGATACGAATATTGAGAAGGAATAAATAGAAAAGGAAGATATAACCACTACTACTAGTGAAAAAAATAAAGAAACTGAGAAAACATGAAAATCATAATGACAAAGAATTATAAGCCTCTATAAACTATAACTAAGAAGATATGATAATAAAAACCTATTATAAATATTTACATATATTTGGTTTTTAGGAAGAATACAAATGCTGGAATATTAAATAATGTCTTCTAGATATATTCAGTTGAGGAAGAATTGGAAGAAGAAAAATTGTGAAAAAAATGTAATGATGAGAATTTTAGACATTCTATGAGAGTAAGGAAATATTATGGATGGTGAGATTTTTGTGAAAGTTTGTGAGGTACCAACCACATTTTCCTTTGATTTAATATAGTGTAGATAGTTTTATTTGGGTGAATAACCAATCATACAATGGTGTATACCTTTGTTATGAAACTTATAAAAATACCGAGAGTATATTTTAAATTACTTAATACATATAATGTTCTTTTTATTTATGTTCATAAAATAATAAATTAAAATTTCATAACCATAATTAGTGGTTCATAAACAAATAGGGTTAAAGACTTAATAAAGATTTTTTGATGTGTAAAATAATTTCAACACCTAAATCAACCCACCTCTCATATGTATACATCGATCATAATGAGAATTTAGTTTTTTTAAGTCAAAAGTTTTCTACAGTTAGATCATATTTTGTTTTCCTTGGAATTATTATAAATGTTTGATAAAGAAAAGATATTACCTATTTTAAGTAGTTCTTGATATGGAAGCAATAACGTACATTCATGTTAGTATAAATATTGAAAGATTTTATAAGAATATTGGAGAATTTAAAAAGAAAGAGACCAAAAATAAGATTGTAGTTTAAAATTAGTTATAGAAATATCCACTTCTTGAAAATATTCTAATTTGTAAATTTATATTCTTTTTTTATTTTTATTCCTTGAATGGATAAGGTTTATGTAGTAAAGAAGAAATTTTTAGTAATAAATAACATCATGGTTTTCATTAAGAAGAAAATGGTATTCTAAAGTCTATTTATAAGTATGTAATACATAGATTAACTTATATCTAGAGATTATTGAATGAAAAATCACATCATAAAAAGGTAACTAATTCAATAGAAGGGGAATTAGCTTAAAATGTGTTTAGATATAATAGTATCAGAAAACTAGATAGTGGAAATAATGATATATATACACAAGTAAATGAAAGGTATGTTCAGCCTATTGAAAATTTTAAAATATTCATTTGGATGATGAAATTGTTTAAAACTATTGTTACTAAAGTAATCCAAGAAATTGATATGGTTCATAAAGTATCCAGGAATGTCATGTATTTATAGCATGTAGTTAAATATAAAATGGTAAAAGGTATAGAAAAATATATAGTAGAGATTATAAAAATCTATTATTATCTAATTTATCATATGAATAAGGATATGTACTCTATTAACATGAATTGTTTTCAATAAAAATTTAATCTAAAAGATATGTAATATACAAAACCTAGAACATCCCCCATGTTGAAAATACAAATTAAAAAAAACAGAATATTATACTAAACATTAAAAAAACACTAAATTATTGAAAAAAATACTTAGATCATCTTGGGATTCATCCAGCATAGGGTCATTGAAAAATTTATCCCAAAATCTACATCATTCAGTAAATATTAAATTTGTTTTCTAAAAGATTCAGGAAAAAATAATTTTGTTTTCAGATATAGAAGAAAGAAAATTTCCAAAAATTCAAAACATCGTCAAGGGAGAATTTAAGCATATAAAAATAAATTTATACCCTCAAAATGGAAAAAAAATCAGAATCTACTGATAATATTTGATATTTTTAAATCAAGATAGATTTCATCTAAAGATAATAAAAACATGTTATCCCATAAGAATTTGTTGGCCACCCTCTCTGGTTTTAATAATAAAACATAATGTAAAATTTTATTAATCATGTCTAATAATTTCAATCTTGTTTAGTTATGTCTCAAAATTGGTAATTATGATTATATATTATCATATCTAAGTTTAACACATTCTGATAATATTTATGTTGTAAGATAGTCAAAACAGAAATAATACCTAAGTATGAGACGCTCACAGCAACAAATAATTGAGTCATCGATGCTGATAGAATAAGTATAACTCACTAATACCGACAATATAAAGGACTCACTGATACCGATAGAAAGAATGTCTCCCGGATAGTTCAAACGAGTCATCGATAGTTCAATTGTCTCAACAATAAAAGGACTAACATACCATCACATGGTGCTACCGACACATGGTGCTACCGACACATCGTGCTTCTAACACATGATGTTATGAACACATGGTGATACTGACACATGGTTCTACCGATGCAAGAACTCACCGATGCATAGGAAAACTAATAGAAGGTGGCATCGATAGAATGAGATACCGATACCGATATGAGGACTCACTGATGGAATGATTCGCTGACGCATTATTCACTGAAAAAGGAGATACCTATAAATTGTTTAAATTTTCTTTTATTTAAAACTATTTATAATGTTCACATTTTTAGTAGTTTTATTATTATGATTTTTTGTAGACATCGGTAATGAAGATGTTATAAGTACAAGGTACAACACCTACTTCAAACATGCACTTTTTCGGGCCATAGAATATAAAAGACGAAATCTCTCAAGGTGAAACATATAAAAATCTATACATAGACACAATAAAAGACCAACATGAACAACATACCCAAAGGAAGAAAATATGAGGAACACTTCCTTTCTACTTACTATGAACCAAAGAACTGTTGTCCACCAAAGTTCCAACATCTCCATAGAATTCAAATGAACCTACAGAAGGGATTATATCATCATCTAGGAAGACAGAACACAGTGCTCCATGACACTCTATTTTAGTGTCTTCTTCTAGAAGAGGACTCCACGTTCAACTCTGATACATCATAGTGTCCAAACCTGATATTCATAATAAATAGATCCTTCTAAAACCTATATAATATTTATTTCTCTATTGTATTCCTTTATATAATATTTTCAACCAGTGTGTGTATCTGTCTATAAAACACACACTTTCTCCAAAACGAAACTGTAGGATAATAGATATCCTAAAATAATAATCTTTTTACACTTGTTTATCCCATTAATAATTGTGGTAGAGGACATGTGTCACGTAGTTGTATTTTGTTCCCATGTAGAAATGTGGTAGAGGTCAGGTGACTTGGACAGTTGTAAACTATTGTGTAAACCCCTATTTTGGGTGTCTATCAATAACTTTATCTATATAAAATATTTGGTGGTAGGAGATCACTATGTAAAGAGTACTAAGTCTTATATTGGGACTGAACCTCTTATTTTATATCCACTGTGTTATTAAATTTAGTTTTCACTGTTTTTACCCGTATTTAAGAGAACTAAATTTCACCTTATTTTTTAGTATTGAATAATGTTTATAAAAATTTTCTATTATTTTATTAGTTTCAATAGTTTTATCTATATGTGATATTGTTACAAAGGAGAAATAATCAATCTTGTGAGAAATTAGTTGAATAGTCAGACTATTACAAATTCACTACTCTAATTAACTGATAGTTAACTTTTTAATTAATGAATATTTTAAAAAACAATTTAACAAAAAATTTTATATGAACTCAAATCACCCCCGTCTGGAGTGTACTACTCTGAACGATATTGGGAATAAGTGGGAATTTCATTAAATAATTTTTCTAAAAATTTCAATTGTGATTTATTTTCTTTTTAAAGATATCAAAATTTATTTTATTTTAAATTATTTATCTCATTACAATTTTTTCTTTTTTATGGATAATAGATTAGAAGGTTCTTCTAAAAAAGACCCCCCTACTTTAATGGAAAAAACTATTTCTAGTTCAAGATCAAGATGAAACAAATTTAGGAATTATGTGCTTTGGTATTTGTATAGTTATAGAAGAAAAATATTAAATACCAAAGGCTACTAGGAATACCTGTAGTTATGCCACACAGACTGCTTATAATAAAAATTTAAATTATTTGAATGCCATGTTTTGTTCACTATGAGATAATGAATTATATAGAATATCTTCTTGTACATCGACCTATGAAATTTGGGACACTTTAGCTATTTTACATGAAGGAACTTCAAATGATGGTGAAATGAGACTTAGCATTTATATTATTATGTATGATTTTTTTGATGAAGCATGTTGAGCCTATTTCTGAAATGATTCTCAAGTTTAATGAAATTTTAAACCCCATTATCTCTCTAGGAAGAGTTGTTACAACCAAGGATCAAATCATGAGATTACTCATATTCTTACAAGATAGATGGAGAGAGACTTGTAAATCAATAAGAGAAGCTTGTAACATCAACACTTTTCCAGGGAAGGAGATAATAGGAGAGTTGATGATGTATGATGAAAAACTAAAAGTAAAAAAGAAGACGATGATGAACCGAAAGTAAAATCTATTACATTTAAATCTACTACATCCAAATAGAAGGAAAAAGATCTATGTGAGACTGAAAGTTTATGGGATGAATAATTATCAATTGATAGTGATGAGGAGATGGCTCAGCTAACCAGAATGTTTACAAAAATCAATAGGATGAGGAAATTTTTTAGAAATCTTATTTAAAAATGTAATAATGGAAATAAGGGCACCTAAAAACATGATTAGAAAAGTGGTGATACCTTAAATGAGATAATATTCTTTGAGGGTAACGAAAAGGGATGTGTGAAGGATGACAATCCAAAACTAAAGTATAAAAAGAAGTATGTGGAAAAAGATAAGAAATACAAGAAGGTAATAAATGAAACATGGGGTACTTCAGAGAATTGATCATGTGATGCAGAATCTTGTCATAATGAAAAGTTTAATAATAAAAATATGTGTTTTATGAAAAAAAATCTATGGTAACACTAAACTCTCATGAACATAATTTTTATTATTCTATGGATGAATGTGATTATGAAAACATCACCAATGAGGAAGATTTTGAATATTACAGAATGATTGAAGACATTTTTAATGAATTATAGATATATTAAAAAACTTGAAGTAAGATCATTCTTTTATTGCTAATGTTATATCTGAACTCGCTGTCGAGAAAGAAAAAAATTCCAAACATCATAAAAAAATAAATGAGCTTATTTTATCAAATGAGAAATTTTGGAAAGACCTAGAAATATTTACAAATGGAAAATAAATCTTTTTTAAAATGACTGGTAAACACGAAGATATTAAATATTCTACTGGAATAGGATACCAACTAAGAAAGAGTAATGTTTCTAAAACTCATTTTGTATCCAATTCTAGAAAACCCATTTTCATAAAATTTAAGAAAAATTATATCCTTGAAACGTCATCTTCTATTTTATATTTTTCTAGCCCATATAAATTTAATTTTAAAGTACTTTAAATTATTCTTATATGAAACCCATAATGCGATTATGGGTTCCAAAATATCTTTTTACTAATGTTATTATACCCAAACAAATCAGTGTAGCAAAATATTTTCTTGTTGATTATGGTTTTATAGGAAATCAGTTTGATGAGCTCTAGTAAAATATTCTGGTACATGGGCAATGAATGTTCAAGACACATGATATGAGATTTTTTATTCTTCAAGAACTTTATAAATATTGATGGTGGGAATGTCACCATTGGTGAAAATTATAATGGAAAAATCATTGGCCTTGGACAGATTGGTAATTTTAACCCAGTTTTAATTTCTAATGAAATTATTGTAAGTGCATTTATATAAAACCTACTTAGTGTCTCACAGTTATGTGATAAAGGTTTTAATGTTAAATTTTTGGATAATTCACGCTATGTTTTCAATTCTAAATATGAGTTAGTATTTTTTTATTTTAGAAATGAAAATATTTTTGATGTTGATTTAGATTATTTAATTTATCAATATGTTTCTTATTTGAGTTCTTTTTGTAAAGAGTCTTTTCTTTAGAATAGGTGATTACGGAACTTCATTATAAACTCACATATAAATCATAGTAGAAAAGCCTTTGTCAAGGATTTACCCAAATAATGAATTTCAAAACGAAAAAGTCTACAATCCTTGTCAAAAGCGCAAACATAAAAAAATATCTTTCAAACCAAATAATGAAGTTTAAAATTCTCAACCAATTGAGATGATTTACATAGACCTGTTTGGACCATCTAGAGATTCATGTCTATGTGGGTAGTACTAAGTCTCTATTCGTGTAGATAACTACTCTTGATATACATGAATCTTTTTTTTGATTACAAAAGTGAAGCATTCTCCAATTTCACCAAGTGTACTAGGACTATAGAAATTCATAGGGGTCTTAGTATTGAAACCCTAAGAAGTGACCATGAATGTGAGTTTTAGAACCATAAGTTTTAATCATTTTTCTCAAAAATGGTTATAGTCATAAATTATCAGCTCTTAGGATTTCCCAAAAAATGGAGTTGTATAAAGAAGAAATAAAATCCTAAATGAAATTGCTAGAACCATGATTAGTTATTGTTACCTACCTATATAATTTTAAGGACAAAGCTGTCAATACATCATGATATATAATCAATATATTCTTGATTAGACCTATCCTTGAGAGAAATCCTAACGAGGTGTGGAACAATAGAAAACCCCAGGTTAACTAATTCAACATTTTTGGTTGCAAAGTCTATATTATCAACACTAAGGATAATGAGGAAAAATTTCCCTCGAAGAGTGATGAAGGAATATTCCTAGGTTATTCAACTTCTAGTAATTCCTATTTATTTTTCAATAAGAAAACCAGATGTGTGGAAGAATCTGTACATGTAAATTTTTATTAGATAGATTCACATGAGTCAATGATGTTGGTAGAAAATAATTAGGATCATATGTCAAATATGGACATCATTACTAAAACATCTAACCATCCTCTTAAGGAATCTGTTAAAACATCAAATCTATAAATCCTAAAAACACTAGTATTGATGAAATTAAACCTGTAAAAGAACCATAAGTGATGATAACATATTTCTCTAGAGCTGTTAGAGCTCTCAAGAACTATCCATTACATGCAATAGTTAGAGATTTAAACAAAGGAACTCAGACTAGAGATTCACTCAGAAATCAGGTTGATCATCAAGATTTTTTGTCACAGATAAAACATAAGAAAATCAGTAATGCTGCCAATGATGAATTTTGGGTGATGGATGTACAAGAAGATATAATTGTTTTTGAAAGAAAAAATATCTTGAAACTTGTAAATATACCCAAAGACACATTGACTATAGGCACTAAATGGGTTTTTTGGAATAAAGTATTTGAATCTAGTAATATAATTAGAAAAAAATATATATTGGTTGCACAGGGTAATATTCAAGTATATTGGATTGAATATGAGGAATCCTTTCCTCCAGTATCTAGACATGAAGCCATTAAAATTGTGCTTGCCTATAAAACTCATATAGTTTTCAAACATTATCAAATGAATGTCAAGAGTGGATTCTTAAATGGTTATGTAATTGAGTGTGTTTTTGTTAAACAACCCCCTGGTTTTACAAATCCCCACATTGAAAATCATGTTTTCAAATTACCTAAAGATTTATATGGTCGAAAGATAGAACCAAGAGCATGTTTTTTTAAGATCACCCATTTTTTTATTTTTAAATGTTTTATTGTAACAACCTAGTTCTTATTTTTGAGGTACGTGCTTCTTCTTTTTTCCTTTTCCATAAGTGTTTTTGAGAAAATATGGAAAATTGGGAATCATCCGGAATTTTGGAACTACACGCCGTGTAATTTTTCCACACGCCGTGTACTTCTGGCCATGTGGGGATGAGTACACGGGGCGTGTAGCCATGCCGGCAACGAAGGGTGTAGGAACCGACTACACGCCTTGTAGTGTTACCTTACACGCTGTGTAGTCAGTCAGCATGCCTAAACAGTAAGGCGGTGGAGCAGCCGACAGCTGGGCGACAGTACACGTCATGTATTTTAGAGTACATGTCGTGTACTCATGTCGACGGTTGAATAGTGTAGTGGTGCCACCAAATGAACAGTTAAATGAAATAAGTACACGCTTTTTACTTAGAAGTACATGTCGTGTACTTTGATTTTTCGGCTTAAAAAATGATGTAGCCTCCTCATTTGGGAGAGGAGATGTTTGAGCCGTTTTGGAGCCAAGGAGGATGACCGAACCTTTGAAGATCCTCCGGGTGTTCGTCTGAAATCCGATTCGGCTTCAGACGATCTCGTTGGAACCACACGGGTAGGCCCTCTCTTCTCCTGGTACCATTCTTACCAATTCTTTCCCGAGGGGGAGTTATTTACGTTTTAATGGGTTTTTTTCTTCATCATATCTACACCGTTCTTGGGAGTTTCTGGAGTCGGCGTTTAGGTATAACGTTCGTTGGCGCATAAGGTAGGTGGCTTTGTGTTTATTTTCCAACTTTCATGCATTTTTGTGCGTTTGTGTGCCACGAATCCATGTTGGGATGTCATGTGGCTGAGGCCGTTGCTATATTTAATTCCTTGAATTGCATAGGTGATTAAATTGTGATAATAAAATGCTAGTTGGGATCGTTGCATGGATTTAGAACAACCCCCGGGGTGTGTTTCACTGTGTAGTTGTTTGGCCATGATACCCAAGGGTATTCCCTTAAAGTAGTAATCATAGAATTTCCTTGAGATGAATTTCTTGTTTAGTGCTTTTGACATGTTGGGCATGGCCCGGTTACCTGTTTAGCCTGAGGACATTATTGTGATTAGCCTGAGGGCGTGACTGTTTTAGCCTACGGGCGATGTTCTATTTCACCTAAGGGAAACCTTTCGTGCCTGAGGGCTTGACTTCCATGTGTCAGGGTGACACTTCCTAAGCCTGAGGCCTTGGTTTCTGTTACGATTGAGGGAAATACCTATGGGTTGGATATTGTATGGCCTGAGGGCGTGGTTTACTATTTTAGCCTGAGGGGACGGTTCTGATTGGCCTGAGGGCTTGGTGCTGTTGAGCACAAGAATGTTAGTAAATTAAATAAATTAAATGAATAATAAAATGTAAATTTAATTGTAAAGTTAGTTACTTTTTAGTACTGCTTACTTTATTTCATTTTACTATTGCACGCTGCTGTTTCATGCTTTCACGCAGTTGGGCACGGGCCTTTGGTGGGTGTCTACTGAGATATATTTCTCACACCCTTTTTGGGCCATGCTTTTCGGCCCAAACAGATTATGGTTTTATAGGTGTAGATAGCTGAAAGAGTCCCTATACAGGTACATGACTGTTGTTGAGGAGTAAGAGGGAATGTGACCGAGCCTAGGCTCGCGATGACACTGCCATCTCTTTTTCTTGTTTTGTTGTGCTTTGTATTTTGTTGTAATGTATTGATGTATAACATGTTCTGGATGTTTTCTTTGAACTTGAAACATATAGCATCATCATTTATATACTTTTGTTTATATCCACTAATGTAATTTATTTCCGTTGTGTATGGTTTACTGCTTTCGCTGTCGTTGTATGTTTTATTTAAATTCCGCTGCGCTACACTTTGAAAAATGAGGGCATAGTTTCCCCACTATCAGACCTGGGCCCTCGCTGCTAGTCAGCAGCCTCTGGCATTTGTGGAAATGCTCTTGAGGTCACGTGGCGAACTGGGCTCGGGGCACCCGTTGCATGGCACTCGGGTCCGAGACGTTACAACGTGGTATCATAGGAGTTTCTTTTCTTTGACTTACTATTTGGAGCCGTAGTCAGGGATAGGACGAAATGGTAGTTGGTAATAAGCTATACCCGGGCGTAGCTAACCCGTGTACAGGGAAAAGCCGGTCTACCTCGTATTTTTCATTCTTTTGATTTTTTAATTTTTACGGTTGATATGTTT
Organism: Viscum album; assembly: GCA_963277665.1. Classification (NCBI taxonomy): domain Eukaryota; kingdom Viridiplantae; phylum Streptophyta; class Magnoliopsida; order Santalales; family Viscaceae; genus Viscum; species Viscum album. Next base: position 2,100,019,979 of record OY728150.1, read on the forward strand.
TCACCATTGGGTGACGCATTTTGAGATTGTGCAGTTTATATTTTATCTATGGGTTCTATTTTGTTGCAACCTGATGAGATGAGGGTAAGCCACCTCATGCATCATATAGCACATGTTAGAAATCACATGCCATGCATAGTTTCCATGCCATGTAGGTGATTTTGAATTTGCATGTTTTTGAGATAGTTGTTGTGATAGAAAAGCATGCTGTTGTGATAGCTGCATGATAAATACCTGCCTTGTGATATGGTATTTTTGATTGAGCCTGTTTATCGAATGGACGCCAAACTTTGGTTTTTGGGGAGTATGGGCCCCCATTGACTGGAATTTGGTGGATCATTTACTGTTTATTGGTTATAACACACATATGATGTCAAACATTGATTCGTGGGGAGTATGGGCCCCCACGGGTCGGAATTTGACACTTAGGTGTTGGCTTCAGTATTTTCTGGGTTCCGTGGAAGCTTTTGAGGCATACTGTCATGAAACCCAGTATAAATTCCATGTAGTATTTTTATACACACCGTGTATGCTCTTCTGTTCGGGAAGAAAAATGAACTATTTGTGTACATGCCGTGTACCCTGAGTACATGCCGTGTAGTCTCTTCCCGTGTCACAAACAGTGTGAGAGACAACATGGGGTAGGGCAAGGCTTGGGTAAAACACGCCGTGAACCGAATGGACACACCGTGTAGTGTGACCCGGAGTCTGGCCATGTATCTAACAACACGGGTCGGTGAACTCCTTGACAGAACACATCGTGTCAATTATAGACATTCCATGTAGTGTGACCTGGGGACTCAGCCATGTAACTAACAACACAGGCTGGTGTCACCTCTCTCTCGAAACACGCCGTGTACCTGTGGGACACACCGTGTAGTCTTGTCCGAGGACAGACCGTGTGGAGTTAGCCATGTGGCTGAGAAACGGGGTGGTGTACACACCATGTGCGCGTGTAACACGCTATGTAGTGTGAAGCCGAGGAGTCAGACGTGTCACAGATGACATGAGCAGTTGGAAAATAACACCGTACATGCCGTGTAGATATTATACACACTGTGTAGTTTTGTTCGACGGAATCCGTGTGGCTTACCCTTGTGTTAGGACCCCGGCAGGGGAAGAGAAGTCAAGTACACGCCGTGTAGTCTTGTTTTGAAAATTTTGAAATTCCTTCTTCCTCTTGTTCCTTTGTGGTTCCTTCATTTCATTCTTAATAATGTTGAATCTGAGGCGTGCTTTTGACCTTGTAGTGTCATGCCGCCTAGACGACCACAAGTTGTTCGCCCGGAGAGTGGTGACTATTATACTCCATAGATTGTGGGCCATGGCCTACCAGTTGATCTACCAGCAGAGCCAGATGCGGCACTAGCTGCTATACGGGACATAGGCGCGGAGGCGCAGTTCTGTGAAGGCTTTATGCGGTTCATTCAGACCTTTCATGGAGCACCGCAGGTTGCCACATCTATGGTTGAGTTGACACGTATCTTCCAGTAGCAGCATCCAACCACGTTTTCAGGTGATGGCGGAGCACAAGCTGTAGAGTCTTGGCTAGGATCGATGCAGACTATTTTTGTGCATTTGGAGATGCCTCCAGGGCGGAGGGTCAAGCTCACGAATTAAATGCTGCGTGATTCCACCAAGAGGTGGGGGGATGTTATCACCCAGTTAGAGCATCACAGAGACATGGCGTGGGAAGATTTTCAGACAGTCTTCGATGACTTCTTCTATCCCCAGACGCTGAGGGAAGATAGAGCTCGAGAGTTCATGAATCTGCAGAAGGGTGCTATGTCGGTGATGGAATATTCTGATCGTTTTATGGAGCTTCAGCGTTTTGCACCCATGCTGGTGGGTGATGAGACGTTGAGAGCTAGAAGTTTTGAGGATGGTCTTCAGTATGAAATCCAAGAACTGGTGAATGTGTTTAGGTTGCCTTCAGTACACACTATTGTAAACCAGGCGCTGATTTATGAGAGGAACCTCTTGGAATCTAGGGGTGTGGGCCAAGGTGGTTCAACACTAGTTAATGGTACTATTTCTACTAGCAAGAGGAAGAGACATATGGACTTCTCTCAGGGTGCCAGTACCAGCCATGCAGCTTCTTCAGGTGGCCATATCAGGTGCTATCAGTGTGGTAGAGAGGGGCACAAGAGGCCGCAGTGTCCACGAGACCCAGTGGAGTGACGAGCTTGCTACAAGATGGTTCATCTTCAGCGCTTTTGTAGGGCGTTTCGACTAGTGGATAGTAAGAGGGGTTCTGTGCAGACTCCGCGTGCGGGAGAAGGACCAGTGGCTTCTTACCAGTCGGGGAACTGTAATATGTCAGGGCGTCCAGGCCGAGATAGTGGTCGTGGTTGTGGTATCCAGACACTAGGATCACAAAGGCATCAGGTCGGGATAGCTCAGGGTTGCCGGGCTATGTCGCAGGGCCACGACACTAGGAAGGCATACGCAGTTCAACAGACCCAGCAGGAGCAGGATCCCGGACCTTCTACAGTCAAAGGTACTATTTTAGTAGCTTCTTTCTTGTCTTCAATACTTTTTGATACCGGTTCTACACATCGTTTTATATCTGTGCCCATTGTGGAGAGCCTTGGGCTCTGTGTTTCTTCTTATTCTGATATCATAATGCTAGACACTCCGTTGGAGACTAGGACGGATGGTGTGCGTCAGTGTAAGGAGTGCCCCCATGAGGTTGGAGGGTGTCACTTCCCTTGGGACCTCAATGTATTGGATATGATGAGCTATGATGTCATTCTTAGGATGGACTGGTTGGTTCCCTTTCAAACCTTTGTAGACTAATATAGTCGCAGAGTGAGTTTCACATCACCAGAGGGCGGAGAGTTTCTATACAAGGGAAAATGGGATGTTCAGGCGAGTCGAGCTGGACTAGAGCATCATGGGCGAGGTGGAATCACTACCCAGATAGCGAGCTTATATCTGAATGATCAGGGAACTTGTCAGACGGATTTCCCTCTAGTTGTTTATCGTTTCAGGGATGTCTTCCCAGACGACTTTTCAGGTCTACCTCCGGTGCGTGAGGTGGATTTCTCTATTGAGCTCATGACAGGCGCAACACTGGTGTCCATTCCTCTTTATAGGATGGCCATGCATGAGTTGCATGAGCTCAAGAGGCAATTAGAGGAGTTACGTGCAAAGGGATTTATCCGACCCAGTACTTCTCCTTGGGGTTCTCCGGTCCTATTTGCGAAAAAGGTGGATGATACCCTCAGACTTTGCATGTATTATCAGAAGCTAAACCAGTTGACGGTTAAGAACCGATATCCCTTGCCGAGGATAGATGATCTGTTTGATCAGCTTTGTGGAGCATGAGTGATCTCGAAGATTAACTTGAGATTTGGTTATCATCAGCTGCGTATGAGACCATCATATATACTGCTTACAGCTTTTCGGAGTAGATATGGTCTGTACGAGTACTTGGTTATGCCGTTCGGACTCATGAAAGTGCCAGTAGTTTTCATGGCTCTGATGAATCGTGTGTTCCATCCGTATCTTGATTCTTTTTTGGTGATATTAATGGATGACATCTTGGTGTACTCTCACACTCGACATGATCGTACCACCCATTTTGAGATCGTATTGAGTACATTGAGAGATCATCGACTATATGCTAATCTCTCAAAGTGACACTTTTGGATGGACCAGATTCACTTCCTGGGTCATATCATCTCAGAGGCAAGAGTTGCAGTAGACCCAGAGAAGGTGAGAGCAGTAGTTTTTTGGGAGGAGCCTAAAAACGTGTTTGAGATACATAGTTTCTTAGGGATGTTTGGTTACTACAGACGCTTCATACAAGACTTATCCTTCTTAGCAGCACTGTTGAAAGGTCTGACTAAGAAGGGTGTGAAGTTCGTTTGGTCAGAAGCTTGTGAGATAGATTTTCAGGACCTGAAGGGAAGGTTGTCATCAGCACCGATCCTGATACATCCAGAGCAGGGGAAGAGCTATACAGTTTACTGTGATGCATCAGGGATTGGGCTGGGAGCCATTTTGATGCAGGGTGACCGAGTTGTTGCGTATGGGTCTCGGCAGTTGAGGCCACATGAGAGGAATTACCCGACGTTTGACATCGAGTTGGCTGCAGTTGTGCATGCATTGCGCTATTGGAGCCATTATCTGTTGGGAGATATTTTTGTGGTTTTCACCGGCCACAAAAGCCTCAGGTATATCTTTACACAGCGTGACCTGAATCTGAGGCAGCGAAGGTGGGTCGAGTACCTACAGTCCTTCAATTTTGAGCTTGCTTATACACCTGGTAAAGGTAATGCAGTAGCTGATGCACTGAGCAGGAAGACTCAGATATAGGCAGTTCAGGTGGCCAGTGGTGAGTGGAAGCTCATGGCTTTGTTCTCTGAGATGCATCTGGAGGTGGATGACAGTCAGGGGCAGACTTATCTTTCCTCTTTAGTTGTGAAATCTACCCTCCTGGACAGAGTGAGGATGAGACAACTATCAGATCCAGATGGCCAAGTTCTACGGGAGTCGGTGTCATGTGGGGACCCTTCTCCTGGTTGGACGGTAGGTGATGATGACGTTTTACGTTTCCATGGATGGGTATTGGTTCCAGGGGATATACATGAGGAGCTGATTTGATTGTTTCATGATTCAGTTTGGGTAGTTCATCCTGGGGTTACCAAGATGTATCATGACTTGAGGCGTCAGTACTGGTGGCCGGGTATGAAGAGGGAGATAGCTAGTTATTTTACGAGGGGTTCCACCTGTCAGCAGGTGAAAATAGAGCACCAGACGCCAGTTGGGCTATTACAGCAATTACCCATTCCAGAGTGGAAATGGGATGATGTCACGATGGATTTCGTAACGGGATTTCTGAGGTCACCTCAAGGATATGACTCCGCGTGGGTTGATGTGGATAGACTCACGAAGGTAGCTCACTTTTTACCGATCAAGTATACCGTTGGTGTTGACGAGCTCGAAAGGCTCTATATCCGAGAGATCATACATCTTCATGGTGTCCCTCGTACTATCATTTCAGATAGGGACGCCCGCTTTAAGTCTCATTTCTGGCAGAGTTTTTAGAGGGCGCTGGGTACATAGGTGCTTCTGAGCACATCATACCACCCTCAGACAGATGGCTAGTCAGAGCGGACAATACAGGTGCTAGAGGACATGCTGTGTTCATGCGTCCTAGGCTTTGGGGGCTCTTGGGAGAAGCATATATCCTTAGTGGAGTTTTCCTATAATAATAGTTTTCAGGCGACTATTGAGATGGAACCATACGAGGATTTATATGGTGGGCCATGCTGATCACCTTTGTGCTGGTTAGAGGTAGGTGAGGCAGCGTTACTAGGGCCACAGCTCATGTAGGAGACATCTGAGCAGGTCCAGTTGATTCAGAAGCAGATGGATACCACGCAGTCTCGTCAGAAGTCTTATGCTGATCGCCGCAGACGACCTCTGGAGTTCATGGTCGGGGATCAGGTTTTTTTGTATGTTTCACCAAGGCTGGGACACAAACAGATCAGGAGACATGGTAAGCTTTCACCAAGGTATGTAGGACCATTTGAGATTCTGGAGAGAGTCGGGTTGGTTTCCTATTGGTTGTAGTTACTACAGCGGTACCGAGCCATGCACGACGTCTTCCACGTGTCTCAGTTGTGTCAATACCATTCATACCCGTCTCACACCATTCATCCAAAGGAGGTTGAGCTTCAGTGTGATGAATCCTTTGAGGAGAATCTGATTTGTATCGTAGACAGGAGCATGGAGGTTCTCTGAGGCTGATCAGTTCCTCTCGTATGGGTGCTATGGAAGCATGGCGAGTGTAGGACGAGACCTGGGAGCCGGAGGCTGACGTACATTCTCATTGTCCAGAGCTGTTGTGAGCTTTATCTTCACCACCATGGGAATGGAAATTAGAAGAAGAATTGCTATAAGGGGGGAAGTTTGGAAGAACCTGGTTCTTATTTTTGAGGTACGAGCTTCTTCTTTTTTCCTTTTCCTTAAGTGTTTTTGAGAAAATATGGAAAATGGGAAAAAATCCTGAATTTTGGAACTACACGCTGTGTACTTTTTCCACAAGCCATGTACTTCTGGCCTTGTGGGGATGAGTCCACGGGGCGTGTATCCATGCCAGCGACGAAAGGTGTAGGAACCGACTACACGCCGTGTAGTGTTACCTCACACGCCGTGTAGTTAGTCATCAGACCTAAACAGTAAGGCGGTAGAGCATCCGACAGCTGGGCGACAGTACACACCATGTACTTTAGAGTACATTCCATGTACTCATGTCGATGATTGAACAGTGTGGCGGTGCCCAAAATGAACAGTTAAATGAAAGATGTAGATTCCTTGTACTCAGAATTACACACCTTGTACTTTGTTTTTTCGGCCTAAAACAGGCAGTAGCCTCCTCATTTTGCAGAGGTGGTGTTTGAGCCGTTTTGGAGCCAAGGAGGACGGCCAGACCTTTGAAGATCCGCCGGGTGTTCTTCTGGAATTCGATTCGGCTTCGGCCGATCTCGTTAGAACCACACAAGTAAGCCCTCTCCTCTCCTGGTACCATTATTACCAATTCATTCCCGAGGGGAAGTTATTTACATTTGAATGGGTTTTATTCTTATTCATATCTACGCCGTTCTTGGGCATTTCTGGAGTCATCATTCGGGTATGATGTTTGTTGGTGCATAAGGTAGGTGGATTTGTGTTTATTTTCCAACTGTCGTGCGTTTTGGTGTATTTTTGTGCCACGAACCCATGTTGGGGTGTCGAGTGGCTGAGTCCGTTTATATATTTAATGCCTAAAATTGCATAGGTGATTAAATTGTGATAATATAATACTAGTTGGGATTGTTTCTTGGACCCGGAACCACCCCATGGGTGTGTTTCACTGTTTAGACGTTTGGCCATGATACCCAAGGGTATGCCTTTAAAGTAGTAATCGTAGAATTTCGTTGAGAGGAATTTCTTTTTTGCTGCTTTTGACATGTTAGGCATGGCCCGATTACCTGTTTAGCCTGAGCGCGTTATTGTGATTATCCTGAGGGCGTGACTCTTTTAGCCTGCAAGCGACATTCTATTTTGCCTGAGGGCAACCTTTCGTGCCTGATGGATTGACTTCTGTGCGTAAGGGAGATACTTTCTAAGACGTAGGGCATGGTTTCTGTTATGTCTAAGGGAAATACCTGTGGTTTGGATTTTTTATAGCCTGATGGAAAGCCTGAGGGCGTGGTTTACTATTTTAGCCCGATGGCACGGTTCTGATTGCCTGAGGGCTTGGTGATGTTGAGCACAAGAATGTTACTAAATTAAATAAATTAAATGAATAAAAAAATGGAAATTTAATTGTTAAGTTAGTTACTTTTTAGTACAGATTACTTTATAGCATTTTATTATTGTACACTGTTGTTTCATGCTTACACGCAGTTGGGCACGGGCCTTTGGTGGGTGCCTACTGAGATATATTTCTCACACCCTATTTGGGCCACACTTTTCGGCCCAAACAGATTACGTTTCTACAGGTGTAGATAGGGGAAAGAGTCCCTATACAGGTACTTGACTATTACTGAGGAGTAGGAGGGCATGGGACTGAGCCTAGGCTTGCGATGCCGCTACTATCTGTTTTTCTTGTTTTGTTGTTCTTTGTATTTTTTTGTACTGTATTGATGTAAAACAAGTTCTAGCTATTTTCTTAGTGGTTGAAACATATACCATCATCATTTATATACTGTTGGTTATATCCACTGCTGTAGTTTATTTTCTTTGTGTATGGTTTACTGCTTCCACTATCGTTGTATGTTTTATTTAAATTCCACTGCGTAACACTTTGACAAATGAGGGCATAAATTCCCCACTATCAGACCTGATCCCTCGCTGCTATTCTGCAGCCTCTGGCGTTTTGGGAAATGCTCTTGAGGTCACGTGGTGAACCAGGCACGGGGCACCCGTTGCGTGGCACCCGGGTTCGGGACGTTACATTAATAAAAGGTACTGATGATCCTACCCTTTTTATAAAAAGAATTTCCAATAATTCTTTTGTAGTATAAATATATATTGATGATATTATTTTTGCATCCAATAAAAATTTCATGTGTGTTTCTTTTCAAAATATGATGCAAATAAAATTTGAGATGAGATTGATGGGGGAACTCAAATTCATTATTATTTTTCAAATATTTCCAAATAAATAAGGTATTGTTTTGAATCAATGTAAATATACTATGTATATTTTAAAATTATTTGGCTTTGAAATCACTCAGAGGAGTGACAATGCATTTAGTACCACTTGTATGATGGACCTTGATGAAGATGGAAAATCTGTTCATTAAACCACTTACAGAGGAATGTGTTTGAGTTTACTCTACTTAACGACTAGTATGTCAGATATTATGTTTTCTGTGTGCATGTTTTCATGAAAACCAAAAATAATCTCATTTAAATTCTATCAAAATGATTTTTAAATACATAAAAATTAAAACAAATTTTGGACTATTCTATCATAGTGGACAACCTAATGATTTGGTGAGTTATTCATATAGCGAAATTAGTGTCTGTAAGCTAGGAAAAAAGGGTACCTCTGAAACATGTATTTTTTGGGAAAGTTTTTAGTATCGTGGTGTATTAAGAAAAAAATTATGTTGCATTATCTTTTGTGAAAGATGAATACATAGCAGCTGGTAGTTGTTGTGCACAAATTTTGTGGAGGAAAGACACATTACTAGACTATAGATATCAATTTTGACATGTCCCTATAAATTTTGATAACACAAGTGCTATTAATATTATTTATAACCCTTTTTCACATTATCGGACAAAACCCATTGATGTAAGACATCACTTTTTCAGTGACCATTATCAAGAAGGTGATATAAAATTAGAATTCATTGGAACTAAGCATCATCTTGAAGATGTTTTCACTAAGCCATTTAACACTAATATAATCAACTATATCTAACATGAGTTAGGAATGATCAGTCTATAGGAGCTTATGTTGTTAATACCTTGATAATTTTACGTTAAGTTATTATAATGACACTGGAAAAGTCAAATAGATAGTGCCATGCCATCATGGATAGTATGAGTCTTACAATGTCACATCAATACCGATAACTTTTTCATACCGATTCTATGTCATGCCGAAACAGTTGTCATGCCACATTGATGCTTGGTCATACTTACACCATTAGTTTTATGAAAATTATATAATGCCGACAACGATGAATCACCATTTTTATATTTTCTATTTTTTCCAAAACAATGGTGTTTCATTAATTTTGTTGAATCTGATTCCCAATTTTTTCAATATCAAATGACCTAAATGATATAAACTATGTCTGTCCATTCTACCTCTTACCCTCACACTTTAACCCTCACACTCTCCAAATGTTTCTATCTTCTTACCTTTGAACTTTCACCTCTTGATATTATAGCAAACAATAAGAATGGTGTATTTGAATCATGTTCTGAATTTTGGTTTAGGTGATGAGTCTCATGTTTCTACAAAATAGAAAGATGGGTCTTCAAGGCCTAAGAATATTGAATTTTCATGTCTTGTGGTTACACCAAAAAATTATGTGCTAGCTGAGTGGTTGTGGGAACGAAAAACCATTATGTTTAAGGTGTTGTTGGATCAAATCTGGCTTGAGTGGTTTTCTAAAAATTAAATACCTTTAAACATGAATTTAGTTTAGGAGTTTTACCTGAATGTGGCGGTTCTTATATAAGGAAATGGTGTTTCTTGCATCAATTTAGTTGTTAATGTAAAGAGGATCACTTTTTCATCTAGATAGTGGGACAAATATCTTAATATACCCCATGAAAGTTTTTTGATGATTATCAATGTAGTTCTACACATGATAGTGAATATTTATATTAAGAGATAGGTATCATGGAGCTTACTAAAAATGATGAGCATATGAGACATTTTTCTTCCAAATTAGAATGGGAGTGAATAATTCCTTTCAAATTCATTCAAAACCAAATCTGTTCTTGGAAAGTGGACTTTTCTTGAATAAAATATCAAGATTTATTTTTGGTGTACCTGATGATGAAGGGAATTAAGGTATACCTTTGTAGATATCTCATAGCACATATATGAGGGATTATTAATCCTTCCACCAAGAAAACTCTATTTTTTACCGAAGGATGAAATTATCCTTATTGAAAGAGAAGGGATGTGTTAGGGATGCTGATTAGGTTTTTAATGAGTTAAGTGGTTCTTACAAGGCAATGAAATCTATAAAAGGATGAATGTCAATTGGAACCCATGGAATAAACATTAGGTTGGGTATAAGGATAAATTATATGGGATGCTCAACCCTGTAGACAACCCTTTTAGGCCAAGGAATTTGGTTGATTCATGCCTTGGACCAAATGCTTAGGTTGTTTACTCTTCAGATGGGGAAGAAGATCCTTCCACACTAGTTAGAGATCAAGGGTGACCTATTAATGATATGAGTGATCTTGAAACCACAGGAGAAATAAATGGATTTTCTTTTGGACCTCCAAGTCCACCTCTTGCATTACCCTCTGATTAACCCATTATTGGCACTAATGGAGATGAGGAGACCAATGTCTCAAGAATTTTAGTGTATTTTATCAAGTATGGTAGCTCTGAAGAAATATCAGAAGTAGAAGAATGAGATGAGAGAGAAGAAGAAGAAGCTAGTAGTGATGAATGTAATAGTGGCTGTGAAAATCATTCTGGTTGAGTTATTGAAAGAGGAGATGATGAGAATGAAAAAGGAAGTAGTAGTGAATAGAATAGAGAATTTTATGATGATTAAGGCATTGGAGGAAGTGGTGAAGGTGATTAAAGTGATAAAGACCATCATGGAAATGATCAAGGAGGATATGAAGTGGTGGTTGATGATCTGGTCCAGAAAGATGTTGTTGAACCTTCTATAGATACTGTTGAAAAAATAAGAATAGTTGAAACTCAAAGAGAAGTGGAAGATCAAGTGATACCTACACCTCTGCTAGTGTATGAATGAAGGTGACCTCATTTTAAGGGTAAAAACATTGTGATGAGAGAATATATTGAGGGGGAGCTTCAAGATAGAGGATCTCCAGTTGAGGAGGATCCTTATGATGGAATAGTGACTATTAACACACTCACTCATTTGAAACCCTATATGTCATCTATATGGAAAAGGAATCCTAAGTATGTTTTCCCTGAATTCAGATATTCTAAATCTGATACTAAGGAATGTGTAGTAGTTCAATTGAGACCATTGATTGAAGAGCATGTTCTTATTGAGTCTCCTCGGGTAGTGGCATTTTCCTCAGTCCCCACACCTTCTGTTGTTTCATTTCCTAGTAACTATGTCACTAGATTATATTTTGAGAAGATCAAGGATGAAATCTATTAACCTATGAGAGTATCAGTTCAATCTCAGTTAGTCCATGATATTCAGAATGATATAATGGAAAAAAATCACTTGAGTAATGAATTACACTAACTCAAATCTTTAATAGAAGATATGATGCAGTATAGGAAAGGAACTTCTGTTCCATTTCATACAGTTTTTGTGAATGAGGATGATGCAGATAAAGTTTTGGAGAATGTTATAGCCATGATTAAACCAAACATAAGCACAATGGCTAATTTTTTTTACAAACACCACCAAGCTGATAACAGACATTAGTGGTCTTGTATATGCAATAAATCATATGACCTCTGAGTATAAATGCTTTCATGATAAAGTGAAAAATATCTTAAGGACCACCCTCAACAATTGTTTTTCCTTCAACATATGGTAAGACATACCAGGACTTGTAAATTGAGGTAGTTAGAAATGTAGTTAAGTAAGAGATTCATGCTCTATTTGGTGCTTATGGTTTTGACAGCCTGGAAAAAATTGATAAGAATAGAGACCATGTTCATGATATTGTTAGGTACTCATCCAAAAGTGTTAAGACTCCCAATGATCAGACTATAGTGAAGGTGGATTATTATTTCAATATAATTATTACCAAGCATCAGTTGACATGCCTTTTTAAATATTTGATAGAGAATTTGACATTTCCTCAAGTGAAAAAATAATTAAAGGATCAAGTTAAAAATTTTAAGGACTTCACACCTATTCTTGAAAAGTTATTGGAGAATGAAGATAATTTTTTGAAATATATGAAGTATTCTGGTGAAATCATTGAAGATTTAATTATGTTGTTGAAGCCATACCTTCATGTATAGAGTGAAAAAATTGTGGTGCTTTTTTTTGCAACTATTGGACCTGCTAGATCAGTGCCACCAACTTAGATGACAATTGCTCCGACTTTCAGTCAGATTCAACTAGCTATCATAGCGCATGCTCAACCTTTTGTTTTGTTACAACACAATCTTAGACTTTCCCCTAATGTTCCATAACGATTGATCATACCTCCTCTAATGATCCATTAAAACCCTCATACATCTGAGCCTCTAAATTCTACTAGACCTTCGATTGATCCCTTAGATAAATGAAACTCCCATTTGAACCCTATGATGTAGGCTGGATGATTTTTGATACGACTGTTGTATTATACTCATTTTTATTTCACTAAAAATTGTAACACATTGTAATTCACTATTTAATGGAATTAAGTTATCTTGCCTCTAATCTATTTTTTGATATCTATTATTCTCTTATATGACTTATTCGTTTGATTCCTATTTCCTTCTTGAATATTCATTTCATTCCATTTAAATATTGACTTTATCCTTTGATACCCTTTCATTTTTTGACAATCCCAAAAGGGGGAGAAAAATTTGGCATTATTCTTATTTATTTTACCTTTGAAACCACACTTACGTATTTTATTTTCCTCAACTATGATTACATATGAGAATAAAAGTCATTAGACTATGATACCATAATTTTTTGTTTCATCTAATACCATTACTATTTATTTCACCTCAAAACATTATATATTTATTGAGAAAATTCATCAGTAATAAGTGATGTTATGTAGAATTAATATATTACAAAAAAAAATGATTGTACTTTATAATTCTATGATTTTTTATCATCCAAAAGGGGGATATAGTTGGACCATAAGAGATTATTAAACATTATCTTGGGTTTTAATAATAATCACAATTCATGTTAAATATTATTAACCATGTCTTATCATTTCAATACTATTTAATTAAGTCTAAATGTGAGTAAATATGATTTTCTATGATCATAGATATGTTTAGTACATTTTAATAATATTTATGTTGTAAGACAGTCTAAACAGAAATATTTCATAAGTATGAGACGCTGACACCGACAAATAATTGATTCAGCGATGCCGATAGAATAAGTCTGAGTTACAGATGCTGACTACATAATGGACTCACAAATATAGAATGACATATTGTCTCACCGATAGTTCAAACGAGTCAACGATAGTTCAATTGTCTCACTAATAGTAGGAATGACCTACTGATGCATGGTGATACCAATGCATGGTGCTACCCATAGATGGTGCTTCCAATGCAAGGACTGACTGATTCACAAAGAGACTGATAGATGGAGACATCGATAGAGAGAGACACTGATACTGATAGAAGGAATATCTGATGGAATGTGTCCCTAACACATTATTCGCTGATGAAGGAGTCACCGATAGACTATTTAATTTTTTTAATGTATTTCTAATGGTCATATTTGGAGAAATTTAATAAGGCTGATTAGTTTAATGCATGTTTCATACATTGTTAACTAGGATGTCAAAGGTATGTGGAAAAACACCTACCTCAAACATGCACATTGTTAGAATGTAGAATATAAAAGAGGATGTCTCTCACACTGAAAAAATACACAAGGATATTTGTAGATACAGTAGAAGACCCACACAAACAACATGAATAAAGGAAGAACATATGATAAAAAATTCATTCTTTTTTTTCTTGTGAACCATTGAATTGCTATCCACTAATTTTCCGACATCAATACAGCATTCAATAGAACCAAAGGAGAAGAACATCTTCTATTCCTAGAAGACAGAACATAGTTCTCCATAATACACTATTTTAGAGTCTGTTTCGATAAGAGGACTCCATATCCAACTCTGATATATCTATGAGTCTAGAGGTAAACTGAATAATACACATAGCCTTATAAACCATTTTTAATATTTATTACTCTGTTTTGTGCCTTTTTATTATGTTTTTGAGTAGTGTGTACATATATCTAAAAAACACACATGGTCTACTACACTGAACTGGAGGATTCTAGATATCCCCACACAAATGACTTTTTCCATTGATTATCCCACCTAGAACTATGGTAGATATCCAATGTTACCTGGTTGTATTTTTTACCACGCAGAACTATGTTAGAGGTTAGGTGACTTGGACAGTTGTAAAGTGTTGTTTAAACCCCCATCCACGGTGTGGATCAAAACCATTAGATATATTAACTACATGGTGGTAGGTGATCACTAATTGTAGTGGAGTGTGTCTTAAATTGAGACCTATCCTCTTGTTTTATATGTGTTGTGATTTCCAATATAGTTTTCTTTGTTTTTACCAGTATTTCAAAAAACTAATATTCAATTTGATTGTTAGTCTTGGCTACTATTTATAACTATTTTGGATTAATATATTAGTTCCAAAATTTATATCAATAATCTATATTTTTGAAAAATTAGTAGAATAGTAAAACTATAATAAATTAAGTTCTTTGATTAACAGGCCTATTAGGTTTTAAATTGGGGGAATATTTTAAATAAAATTTTTAATAGAAATTTTTATAAGAACTCAATGCATCCCTGTCTTGAGTGTACCACTCCGACCAATAAAACATATTGATTGTTATTAGTTGGTGCTATTGAAGAAATGTTCATGATCCTATTAATAACTAACATAATATATTCGTGTCTTAAAATTGGAAAATTTGTAATATAAGGGGTATTAATAATATAAATGGAGAATAAACATTCAAGAAAATTTTCATATAATAAAATAAGTTTTTCAATGTGAAAAAAATTTATAATTTAAAGATCTTATCTGAGTATAGAAAAACTAGTGATCATTATTATAATTAATTTTAGTATAAAATTACATGGAATAATATATTTATGAAAAAGAATGAAAAAACTACTTAGTCCAAGATTCATGTAATGAAAACTAGTGATTTTTTCTTTAGAAATAAATATATAATCAATGTAGTTGAACAAGATACTCCTAAGAATTAAATAATAAAATTTTATTAGGGTGTCGATCTAACAGGGAAGAGAATATAATATTGTATTCAGATATTCCTAAAACTGGATCATTATATGATTCATGTGAATGTGAAAATAAATTATTGATAAATGGAATCATGATAAGGTCCAATGACATAGAGAGAGAGAGAGAGTAATATTTGAATGGTGGTTGAAATTTTCATTGAAGAAGCTGGAAATATACCCAAAGGATTAAATTATATAGTTTCTAAATACATGTATAGAAGGTGAAACTTGAATGGTCATGAATCTGTCAGATACATGACTATTTTTTGAGATATATTTTGAATAAAGGGAAAAAATAAATTTAATTTAATTTAATTGTATTGAAACTATAAAATAAAAAAACTCAAGAAGATAAATTAATATGTGAAGAAAAATTTATTAAAGAGATAACCATATTATTTTGAAGTGCATAGAGATTTATAGAAAATTAAAAAATTGTAGTTTCTATAGATGAGAAGAAACATTCAAAAAATAAGAAACACAAAACTAAGAAGTGAAATTTTCTATACAAAGATGTTCAAAATCAAAAGATCACTGTAAGTGATAACATGATGTGTTCTCTAAGTAGAATATTCATAAAGAAGATGTTGTCTGGGTTGTGAAAAAATCTTAGACATAGTGCTATAATTAAATAACATGAGACTATGTACCTTATTCACACATTATTTATTTTTGATTAAATATTAGGTATTGAAAATGATTAATTTCATAAATCATACCATACGGGGGAGCTATAATTTTTTTAAAACATTTAAAATTTATTTGAAATATATAATTCCAATTTAAGACGAAGGATAAAGTATGGTTTTAATTCTACCATTAATGGTTTAAATCATATAAATTATTATTTTTCAATGGGGAGGGGTTTTCTATAAAAATGGGGAGGAGATACAAATTCACATTAAATATTTTTATGTGTGGGCTTAATTAATATCATGTGTTTTGGGAAATTAACAAAAATATGTTTGATCAGCCCCATAGTTGTATAAGATTGACTTTGTTCTATATTTAATGGAGTATATCCACAAATTATTTCATAAAAAAAACATTTGTTTTTTTTATTATGTTAACCCAAATAAAATTGATTTTCTAGTCGATGACACATTACTAAGAAGAATGTGGTATCTTCCTTCTCTCATGGGATTGACTGATAACATGGAAAGTGTATAAACATAAAGGGGTGAAGCTGTTTTAAGGTGAAAATAAGATATGACCTTCCATTAATCCTATTGTATGATTAAGTGGGATAGGAAAATCCTTTCCATATTTTAATTTTTTATAAACATCGGGGATAGAATACTTGAAATTATATTAGAATATTTATATTCATCTCAAATATGTAGAACTTTAATGTATTGAAAAAAAATGAAAATGGGGATATTAAAGTTCCATTTGGTTTGTGATTGTACTTTTTCAATAATGTATATCAATATATATATTTTCTAGGAGTATAATGAAATGGTAATTTTATTTCAAATCCACCTATAAAGGAGTCATAGATATGATGGCCATATATTAAAAGGTAAATGGTTTTTTAGTTTGTTTTCAAAGAATGCCTGGAAGAATATATTTAATTGGGAATGATGTAAATTAAAAAAATGTATGATTTGATATTATGAAGGAAAATATTTCCCATGAATTTTTTATTGTGAAATCTATAATATTTTTCTAGAGATAGAGTTTAATTGTCTATTTTGAGATATTTATTATCTATTTCTCCACATGGAAACTATATTTAACTTTTTTACAACACATCATAGAGTTATTGATCATGAATATTGTTATTTATTATGTTTTATATTTATTGGATGATTGTTTTTTATGGATTAAGTAGATATGAAATATAAAAAGTAAAATTACTTCCTGACAGTACTTCATCATGGTTATTTTATATGTTATAAGGATTTTAAAAAAGATATAATATGTTTGAAATTATATTAATAATTCCTAATTTTATTTTTTTGTCTAGTTATTTAACTTCATTCAGGAGGTACATAAAGGATCTAAAGATTCGCGAAGTTCATTGAATGAAAATTTATAATTATTGTTATTAATATGATTTTTGGAAAAATGGAAAAGGAATTTATACTATGTATATGAAATTTGATCGGTGTGGAGGAACTTTTGGCCAAGAAATAAGTAATTTTTACTCTGAATAGGTGAATTAGACATGTATAATATTTTAAAGGGTTATAATAAATTCTATTTGGATATAAATTATCTGAGTTGGGGGGAAAACATTTGAGTTTTCCACATTTTGAAAAAGGATAAGTATGTAATAAATTTTGTAAACATTTGATTTACACTTAAGTGTATTTTATTATATGTAAGTGAATATTAGACCAATGTGTAAGTAGTTTTTCCAATATGATATTTCTGATATTAGAAACTATCTAAAATTATTAAATTCCAAATAATTTTATATCTGATGATATAGGACATATTTGACCATAGTGATTTCTAAATCCATTATTTGATACCATGAGGATAATATTCATTCAATGCAAGAATAAGATCAAATAATTAAGAATGTTTTTATAGTAAAATATTTTGAAATTAGAATAATAGGTTTTCAATAATAATTCTGGTGTTGATGAGTCATATTTTGACTAGTTCATTATAACTTAATTAATTTATGAAGTGTGATGTTTTTTAATCTCTAAGTTATTTTATGATAAGGATAAACTTGTTTTTATGGACTCAATATAAATAAAATACTGTTTTCATAGAAGATCCTAAAACACAAGGGAATGTCCCATTTGTTGTGATTCTGCCCACCATTTGTTTTAATGGTCACAAAACTGTTTAATGTGTTTATCAATTCTAGTAAAGTGATTAGTAGATATTATTGACTAAATCAGTTTATAATATTTTCAAAAAAACATAAAAGTCCGTAGATATTTCATGATGAATGTTTCAAATACATTTATTAACGATAAAAAAAATACTTAGATGGCCATTCATGGAAGTGGAGTGCAACCTATTGAAGTTGTAGCAAAATAGCCTAGGCCATGCCCACGGTTATGAGTTCTTTAATAGAAAATATCATGATCCATTCCATGGAGGATGAAGTTGTTATGTAAATATGGAATGGAAGTAAAAAATATACCACTATTGGTGGACATGCCTATGGTGTTTTGTAGTCCCAAATTGACATGGTTTTTTGCGGAATGTTTTAGCGTGTGGCGGCATGTAATGACCCAAGGATACATATAATTATAGTTAAACCACTTTAAATTTGGTCTTTAATGACTTGATTAATCCCCAATTAATTCATTTAGTTTTACAATGTATTTTATGTCTATAAATAATATCCTTTGATTATTAGTTATACATAATCAACTTATACAATAATTCTACCATCAAACTAGTTTACAACTCTCACTCAAAATTATCTGTTTTTTAATTCCTCTCTTATCCCTTGTAGAGTTTTTTTTATTTTAAATGTTCTCACTCTCATATTTTTCTCAATATCACTTATATGTTCTTTGTATTTATAGATATAATCGATATGTTAGTAAAAACAGGATTACATTTTAGCAATCCTATATTTCACCTCTATCTTCTATTATGGGTTATCACTACCATTAACGCAAGGGACTCATTTTTTCATTCTCTCATCATTAAAATTAAAGGGAATAACATATTTGAGGTTTATATATATACATATATATATATATATTAAAAATAGATAATCAATTTTATTTTATGATTCCTACTGTACCCAAACAAGGATTGGAGTTTTAGAACCTTCTATACTGTTAATAACAATGAACTAATATATTAAATCAAAAAGAAATTTAGGTGGTAAACATAAGGGTTAATTTAGATATATTTTGGAATATCCTTACCACGTCTTTTGAATCATAACTTTCTAAATTTTTATTTGTTATTCACTATTATTTGAACATATTGATCGATCACCTAAACCATAAATTCACTTAATCATTTCATTATCATGCCGCTCTTTCTATTATTATTACACATTTATAAAATTATATCATTATTTCATTTCACATTAATCATTGTTTAATTATTTAATATATTTTAAAATTTCTTATTGTATTTAATATTTGTAAATAAAAGGTTTTATACCTTATCTATTTTTTTAATTTCCATAGTAAAATGGTAATTCACCCCCTTCATTCCTTTTTACCCTCTAAAAGCTACATTATTTCAAAATAAAATTTATGGTAAAACCTTAATATAGTTGGGGAGGACAAAATAAGTGATCTGTTGGTATATATTGATTATTTCTTGAGGAATAACAAGAAGTCATAGTTACTATATAATTATTATGAAATATCTTCTTCGAAGTGAGATTCATTTTATAATAGAATTTTTGGAATATGCCTTGAGTCGAATAAGTTTTCATGTAAATCCATTGGAACTCAAATATAGTTATTCATTAATAGTTATTTGGGAGAGAAAGTTATTTGTATAATATATTTCCAATTATGGATTTAGAAAATTAAATGAAAAATTCAATATATCTATCTATTAATCCTAGAAGAAAAGAATACCAAGGATAAAGAAATAAAAAAATATGGATCTAATACTCCTTGATACATATAAATTTAATGAATATGAGAGAAATTGATTCTCTTGATGAATAATAAGGGTATCCAGTGCAACCTATAGTGATGAAGGGTAGAGAATAAAAACCTATTCTGAGGCTACACATCTACTGTGTTTCAAGGAAGAATAAAAATCTATGGGTGATGAAATATTCATGTTCGAATGAATTGGAAAAGGAAGAATATGAATATGAAATGAGGTGATATGGAACTATTTCTCTTATTCTGACATATGTAGTTGACCATTTTAGTGATTAATAAGTGATTGATAATTCCATTATTTAGTATTCATTGATGATCTGTGATGTTCAGCATG
The DNA here is from genome assembly GCA_963277665.1 of Viscum album. Taxonomy (NCBI): domain Eukaryota; kingdom Viridiplantae; phylum Streptophyta; class Magnoliopsida; order Santalales; family Viscaceae; genus Viscum; species Viscum album. The sequence continues at coordinate 2,100,040,049 of OY728150.1, forward strand.
ATGAGAGACCAAGATGATAAGTATCTGTAAATAGTATATGTAACTCAATGAATCTACTACACAGAGTTATGAAGATCATTCTAGGAATATATATTTCACCCAAATTTGATTATAGATCTAATTAAATGAAAGAGTTTGAAATAAAATAGTTGTGTATACGTAGTGAAAAGCTATGGAACCTATTTTTGATAACATATGGAAGTATACAATCATTTGAAGTTGTAATTTATATTTTTCATATTATAAGATAACAATTGTATGCATAGTTATATTTTATATAGGTGTGTGAATATACATCCTTTTTATTTAGTGATTAATTATATTAGATAAACCATTATTGTGCTGAACAATTAATCATGACAAGGATTTATCCTTTGAACCGATCCTTGTAAAAATATTTAGTTCATATTTTTCATGATTTCGTATATTTCAAGTAGTGATTAATGATTGGTTTAACCCAAATATATTCAACTAATGTTACTAAAAATAATGGTTTATAATAAAATGGGGAAAATATTTAAGGAAATAAAGTAATTGGTAAAAACTACCCACACCTAATTTAACTCCCCTATAAAGTGTCTATAATAATCATAAGGGTACTTTTAATCGAAAACATGATCATAGATGAATTTAAATCATATAAAACACTTTTTCAGTGTATCATATCCTTTTGAAGAATCCAAAATTACATATGAATAATTTTAATGAATCAATGTGTTTTAGTGGGATTTGTCTGATGAATGTGTGGAGGTATGATGTAGGGAGGCCAAAAATGAGTTTTAAACATACCATTTATGACAATGAAATTACTCATAGTAATGTGCATTTTTTACACCTATGTAATTCATAATAATTTTTGTGGAGTCACCCGGATATACCTTTCTAAAAATAGACATCGTTGGTCTCATTTATGAAGGGAAAACCCGTCAAGGAAATTGATTGGTGGAAAAATAATATAGCACCTAACCATTGAAGTGGGTATTTGAGTTATCCATGTTGATTTAGAAGTCATTCCATGTCATAAAAGACATATGTCTGACCATGATAAGCCTAACAAAAATTTCAAATTATTTCTATATTAAAAGATAAATATAGAGGATTAATGAATCATGAGATAATGAGTGGAGGAGATATAACTACATTGATATGATCTTTTCAACTTTAAAAACTAGCATTGGGGAGTACCAAGACATTGTGGTGGCATGTTTATAAATTATGTATGAGTTTTTAATTCCATGTAATGAATAATTTGGATGAATTTTTTCGAAACACTCTACAATGCATTCAATTTGGTTTAGAGGTATATTAAAGAGAAAAATAAAGTTTCACATATAATCCATCTTCTGAATGAAAATTATGAAAATATAAGTGATGAAAATTCAAATTATTTACACTTTTCGTTATATATTTTAATTGGAGTTTAGTTCCATTATCAAACTTTATTCATTATTCAAATAAATTATACTATTTTACCTAGGGTAGTAGGATAACAACCACTACACACATGGTATTGGAAAATTAATAACAAGAGTCAGAGTAACTTATATTTTTTTCTTATACTATGTGTGTTATTTATTACTCTTTATATTATTACCATTTGACTTCCATTAATCTCTCTTTATAGTAATTATAATTTGGAAATTGAATTGAGATTCTGTGTTTTTAGTGACCAATTATTCACCCCTTTCCCATATTATTTATGTTTTACTCTCACTTGGGTCCATTAATTGGTGTCAGATAATTCTATATGAATAGCTTATACATATTTCTTATATAATAACTATTATATTGGTATTACAGTAGGATATAGTTCCATCATGTTGTCATTTAAATAATATATTCTTATGGTATATAACACACTTGGACTTGTTACTTATCCTCATAAATGAGTTTTCATTCAGTGGTTGTACTTTTGATCAATAAGATCAACAAAGTCAATTGAAGCTATTAAAAAGATATGACTCATAATGTATTGTGCAAATTGATTAAATATAAATAGATTGATTGAGGATATTTATACAAACTCTACCACATGTCTTTGATAGTCTTGACATTATCGATAATGTTTTTGACATTACCAAAATATCATATGACCTATACATAATTTAGAAAAAATAATAATATTAAATATGGTGGTAGAGTTTGCAATGTGTTATTCTCACCCATATTGTAAAAGGAGTTGACATATATTATTATGAAGACCAAGAAAATATAATATAATCTCCATGAAATCTATGAGGTAATAAAAAATGGAAATAAGTAATAGTTATAAACTTCTTCAGGCTAATTCAAAGATATGAAAATAAAATAAAATAAAATGGTGGATGTATTATTTTTATAGGTAAATGAGATTTTTTTTCTTGGTTTAAAGATTAAGTAATTTCATTAATATTCTTCAGTGGTGAATAAGATAATAATAATACTCTTAGATTATTTTTTTAAGATGATTTTATATCTAGAAACCATGACTTAGAAAAGTCTTCCATTAACAAAGTTAATATTATCATAATTGAAATTGATTAGATTAAAGGAAATCAATTAAGCGTAAAGAGAAAATAAAAAAGAAGATAGCCCTTAAACCCTTAATAGTGTTGAACCGACTTGAATTACTAAAGTATCCCAAGGAAGAATATGACACTAAAGAATAATCTAGAAACATTTATTATTTGAAATCTTCATTTAATAATGATATGCAATGAGGAAAAGGATAATTTAAAGGTTAGAATCTATTTAAGTGTTTTAATTGTGGTATGATTGGACAAATTTCGTCAAAATTCCCAAATAATGAACTTAGGGATGAATATGATGACCAATGTGAACAATTTTCATAAAGAAACAATGTGGAAAATATTCATGATTTGAAAATGTTTTTAACGGAAAAATAAAGGTCTATATATTAAATTAGACTAATTTATTCTGAATGGATGATGTTAAACAATATTATGATGAAATATACTATGTGGAAGAAAAATCATAGGATAAATAGAAAATTTATTTTATGGATAAATAAAATAAGGTTAAAGATCCCATGAGTATAATAAAATAAGGGAGTAATAATGAAGAAGGAGGTTGTGATGAAAAATAGTCTAATGTATTTTGAACTATCTATATATCTTATGATATGATTAATAGAAAATAAGAAGCTTGAGTAAATGAATAAGGCACTAAAGTACATGAATGATTCATTACAAAAATTCCTGGTGAATCAAAATAAAAAAAGTTATTGGTTTTTATTTCACATGTAAGATGGTCTCTTATAAATATATCCTTTATGTTAAGGAAAACATTGTTTATATTACCTTAGATAATATCATTTTGAATATTGAAGATGAAAAATATCTGGAAGAAATATTTAATGATGTTGAAAAATCATTGAGGATAACTCACAATGAGTTTCAAAATCCTTTTAATTAGTAAGGTAAAAGTTCAATGGTATCCAAATATGTTTTTAATGATATAATGAAAATTATAAATTATTCTATTTTTCCATGAACCATGTTTTATAAACATGGAATTATAATATTGATGGTGATAGTAGTGATAAAAGGTAAAATAAGGTTATTATATCACCTAAAAATGAGAATACACTCACTGTTAATGTTGGATGTTGAGGTTTTGAAGTTCCCAAAATAATTTAGTTTTGTAAAGTGAATATTAATGAGTCAAATCCCATTGTAATGTTTAATTAAAAATATAATTCCCCTAATATTTATAATATAGATAAAAATAAATCTATTCCAAATAAAAATACATAATAACAAGTGTGTTTTGAGGACATTATTTATTATTATAGATTATTTTTATTTGTATGATGTTGTGGTACTACAGATTCATGAAAAAATGGAATATTTATTTGATGTAGTATCTCAATATCCTAATTTATGAGTAGTCATAAATAAAAGGGGATTCATCATGATATTTCTTGATTCATGTTGCAGAAATATCCAAAATGAATTGGAAAATTGAATAACTATTCTAATAATATTAAGGAATCTTTTGGTTGTTGAGATAAACTCAGATACACAAAAAATAAGCGTCTTACCAAACTAATATATCCATTATATCTATTGAAAAGTTTAAATCTATTAAGAGGAGAAACATATAAGAGAATGAAATGATTGTTGAGGCTATATATAAATATAGAAAATGGGTGAAATAATGGATATTTGATAGTAATTTATCATCACATATTACTAGAAATAGATATTTAAAAATAGTTATCCAAAAAATATAGTAGAGGTATTTTCACATTTCAAAATGAATAATTACACAATTTTAAAGGATATGAATACACCGAATTTAGTTAAAATAATTCCAGAGATATTCTTCTTTCAATGAGTTTAGGAATAATATATTTAGTATCATTAATTTTTGTCAAAATAGTAATTTTTTAATTTTACAGATGAATGGATATATAATTTGATGACTTATTAATGGATCAATCTTATTTATGAGTTACTGAGAAACTTATCGGAAATTCCAAATATACAATGAAAATTATTTGTGATGCTTGAGCATGGTGGGAATTTAATACATGGAATGTTTAGGAAAAACATAATTTATGAGAATATATATATATATATATGAATGTTTGATAAATATACTAAAAATACATATTTTAAGAATCAATATTTATAAAACATGTTGTAAAAGAAATATTGTCAAAAAGAGAAACAAGGAAATGAAAATATAGAAAAGAAAACAACTAGATGCAGGGAAATCATATATGTGTGATCTAATGATATTAAAGCTGGAAATTGGTCTAAGTACTAAATAACCTTCTTTAATGAATTTAAATAAATAAATTCTCATTATTGTATTGCAATCATGTCACTAGATCATGATAAATTTATTAATTTTTGTAGAATTACAGATAGTGATGTGGCATGTATTATATGTATTCATTGTTAAAAAAATGGATCAAACTAAGAATTATAGTGTTTAGGAACATCTTGAGAAGAATAAAATATGGATTCAGTATAGTGTTCCATATTCAACCTATTAAAATGGGGCTATATAGAGGAATATTTTATATTGGTGGGATATATTATAGATTAGAATTGTCTTTTTAGGGAATGGACTTTATAAGAGAAACAACCCTCCAGTTGAATATATGATGGATCCACTCTATATAATCCTAAGGTGATCAAATAAAGATCGGGAGAGGCAGTTCAAGTGGGCTGGGCTTACGGGTCATGTATTGGGCATGGTATGCCTCCGGGCCTTCAGGTCATGTATTGTGGGTTTGTCAGGCCTTGTGCCTTGGGCCTACGGGTTATGTACGGGTTCCCCTATAACCCTTAAAAGGGGGATTATCAATAATAAAATAAAAAAGAAGGCCTTCACGCCATTTAGGCTATTCTACATTTCCTTACTAATCGGTAGATGTTATAATAGTAAATCTCATATAAAATCTTCCACCATGGTCTCAAACCTAGGATGCCTCTTCCCATAAAATGTATCACCTTAAATATATTCAAAAGGAGTTCATGTCACAAACCTCTCCCAAAAAAGTGTACCCCTCCTGATCTGGAAATGGGAGAAGTGAGATAATGACCCCCCAAGTTTCCCCTCTAGTAGGATTCGACTAGGTAACTGGCACTGAGGGTATAATAAACATGCTGATGAGAGGATTTACCATCTAAGAGTACACATGAAAAAGAGAGAGATAAGATGGAAACAAACCAACTCCTACACTGACTACAATAAAAAATAAATCCTAATTACACATATTTAATTTCATGCAATAAGAACTACAAATGAAAGAACCATAAGAATTTAAAATGACATCTAACACGGACCCCAAATAGATCCTCCAAAAACATCAACTAGTAGTAACCAATGGGATCACTAAAATGCTCCAATTTACTAGAAAAAAACAGTTTATATAAGATAGGTGGATTATAATAGTATACTCAGTAGCATGATCCCCAGAGCCTCTCGTGCCAAAGTATAGAAAGCATGCTAAAGCATAGTGAAAAACAAGTGAAACTAACTCATCACGTATAAAGGTATACTATGTCCCCAACCATTACATGGATACTATCACCATGTATGACATATATTATTTTTTAATATAATAAATAATGTCATGGTTACCCTGCTACCACTTCCCCACTAGTTTTCTACTTTTTTCCAACGTCGCACGTCCTGAGCATATCTCTCCAAAAAGGATTTCCCGCAGACACCTATGTGGAGCACCAAAATATGTACCTCTTTCAACTCAGATCCACAACCACACAACCAAATTTAACCACAAATTTTCTACAAACCACCAAATCTCGTATAATTTCTATCATACACCAGGTATTATACCTCAAGACATCACAACCCATACACAATGTAAGGATCCTCAAGTCATCTCATACTATACAGGTCATACCAATAGTAGTCTGTAGGAAACTATTTCCAGAATACAAGTTTGTGAAATAAAGACAATCCATTATATCCCTCTACACACATATATTGGGAAAACTAATTACTGTTCATACCAGTACAAGTAACTACCAAGAGAAGAGGGAGAGGCCAATGGAGGAAGTCAACCATCTATCCTTCCACTAGAATATTAGGGAAAACAACCCTCCAAGGCTCAGAATCTTAGGGGTGTTAGTTAGCCCAACCAAAATGGTGGGGTAATGTATAGTAACAAAAAAATTATAGGATATAATATAGCTCAAAACAACTCTATGTGAATTACATAGTCATAGATTCAACTCCTGCTAACGTCTCTCAGATTTTTAACTGCCACAACTAAGAGTAGATATCCTATAAGCACACAACCATTTAAAGTGCTTACTTGATTTACATTATCCCCTTTTTACCAGTTTCGCATTACGTTAATTAATTATTTTGACATTAATTGACCATTATCAGTTCCCACATTTCATTTTTATTCACATCAACTCAATTTTCCCGACCCACTTAGAAAAACCAAACAATCTCCATGGATTCTCAGAATGATAACCTCCACATTTCACCCCAGTAAGCTCGGACCCCATGGGTTAAAAATCATTTAGTCATTCATTTATTAAGAGTACGACCTTCGATAATTCAATGTATTATAAGAAATTATTCTAGGTTATATAACACAAGGTAATCAAAAAGTTGAGTCATTGAGCTACCGGTTGAGTACTTGTAACCTATAGTAGGAGCATAGACCCATCCATCCTCAAGAAGATAAACACAGAAAGCAAATGTCATACCCCACAAATATTCGCCTCTTTTAGATATAGATTAAGGAAAACCATCTACCTCAAGCAGTGGGAAATGTGAATTATATAATCAAAAATAATATTCAACAAGAATCTCCTTTATAAGAATAAGTGAGACAAACTTCAACATGTTCTATCAACTCCAATGTCCTTCCTGATACATATAACCATAAACTGATGAATCATTATATTATAGGAATCAAATTCATCCACAACCACAGGGCCTCCTGGCCCCACATACCACAACAGCCTTCTAGGATCATCCATCCTAGGATCACATCACATACGGTCCTCCCTTCCTCCACAACCACCACTCTAGAAACTAGAGCACATAACAAGAATGAAAGAACATAAAAATGGGTTATCAATGACAAAACAAATAATCCAGCATTTACACACAATGAGATCTCAAATATCCAAATCACAAGGTACTCTACCTTTTAAAGCATGACCAATACACAGGAACTACAAGTTATTATCTTTATCACAAAACTAGTTCTTATTCCATTTTGATGTAACTAAATCATAATGCATAGGTCCCAACTATGGGAAACCTAGTGAACAAGCAATCATAATCTATCACCAAATTAAGCAATTATTTTAACATGCCTCTACTAATTTATCTACAAGAATTAACATGCTTCGAGTTCATTTACCAATTCCACTATACATGCATATGTGCATGAATTTAATTGACATGAAATTACAATAAGAACAAATAGATTCATTAAGCACACGACTTTATCTTTTACCCAATTAATTAATCAACTAATTTTGGATTTACTTTATTTACCAATTTCTATCAAGAAAAATATGATAAACATGAAAGGAATTGATATCACACTATCAAGAATGTACAGACCCGTAAAATTCAAGGAAAATCTTTTCTTAATTTTCTTTGGAATTTTACAAGAACGTAGTTTCTGACGGTACATGATTCTGAGGCCCGTTGTGACCAGAATTTCTATCCGAAGTTTAGCTCGGGTACGTTCAGTGAACGAACGAGCGGGAATTTCTAACTTTCGAACCGGTGCTCAGAATCGAATTCTGAGGGCACCGATGGAACCGTAGCACCGGTAATTGCTTAGGAACACCTGTTCCAGGGTTTCATTTTCACGAGAGAAGATGATAAAAATTGTGGACGTTTAATTTATATTTTAACTACACTTTTTATTTTCTTTAAGTAGTTTATGACTTTGGGTGGAAGTTGGGTAACTACCCAACTTCCCAAGGGAGGTTATGAGGGTGGTGGGCCCCACACGAACCCCAACCCTTCATATTCCTCAACCCCCCTCAACTAACCTTTTAATATTGATAACTTAAGAATTAAAAACATATGTTATTAATGGTGTGAGTTTAATGTGTGTGTAGTTTTTAATTTCAAACTCTTGAAATTCAAAAGTTATGTTATGTTAATAAAATAAGAGGAGAGATTATTTTATTTGGGGTTGGAACCTTGTGGTGGAGTTTTCGGAGAAAATACTAAAGCTTTGAGGAACTTCTTCGTCTTCGATGAAGAACGTGAAGAACACATCGGTCTCCGACGAAGAACGCCGAGTTCTCGGAAACCAATTACGCGACGCCGAGTACCGCGACACCGACGGAACTTCGTCCTTCCGCGAAGTCTCTTCCCGCGATGAATCCTCATTCGACGAACCGCCGTTCAAGCTCGCTCGAGGTAGGGGTTTGTTTATTTTATTTTTTTCGTAAATATTACTTTGACGTTCTTCATGTAATATGACCAAATTCTATCGATTAACGAGAGGGGGGTCGGACCGAACAAACATGACCGACCCACCTCCTTTATCCTTGTTGGTTCTATTGTGGATTGGAATGGAATGGCGTGGTGTCGACTCACTACGCGGAATCGTGCGGCAAAGAATGCGCGGTGACGTCGCGCCGCGCCAGAGAATGGCAATAACACCTCGACCGGAGCGGGGCCGCGGTGGAGGGGTGGGGTGCCGTCGCGCCGCACCGGACGAATCAAGCCTGTGGACAGTTCCGGGCTGCGGTAGAGAAAGGAGACCGGTGGCCGGTTGCGGGCCGCCGGTGTCGGAGTAGGGAGGGGACCGGCCGACGCTGGTCCCGTGGTGACAGAAACTGACCGTCCGGACAAGAGAACAGCCGGGGGTTCAAACCCCCGGCCGGCCAGCAAGCGGCCCCCATTAAGGGGGGCCGCAGTTACAAATTGCGAGGGGGGGGGGGCAGCGCCCCCCCCCCCCCCCCCCCCCCCACCGCTAAACCGAACGGCTTGGCCGTTCGGCCGAGCCAGCTGGTGTCGCGCGCCAGACCGCCATGCCTGCAGCCGAGCCAGGCTGCGCCCAGCCGGGCCGACCCGGACCCAGGTCGGGTCGACCCTGTTCGGGCAGACCCAGGGGGTCTCGGCCGGGACGGTCCGGGCCCGAAACCCCCGTTTTCAAAACCTTTTTGGTCTTTTGACCATATCTTGGGCTACGGACGTCCGATAGATGCGCCATCAGGGGCGATGCGATACTTGGATCGAGTCGGTCATTTCGGTATATCACGCTCAAGGTTTCAGAATACTTTTAGTTCGGCCGGGTTGGTTCATACATGAAACCAACCAGGCCCTCGAAGCGGAAACACTCATATATTAAGCTCCGGACGTCCGATTGAGGTGTCGTCGACTTTTTTGGATTCCTCTAAATGAGACGGATCTTTTTTCATACTCCGCCCGAGGTTTGGACGCATGTGGAGTACCTTCGGGTTGGTTTGGCCTTAAAAAACAACTGGGCCCCTACGACGAAAAGACCAATAACTCCCAGACCGGGCGTCCGATTGATGTGCCATCTGCGACGTTGAGTTCCTGTTGACAATACGGAACTTTTGGATACATCAAATCTGGACCATGTGTCCATTGATGTATCAGCCTCTCAGATCGTGGAGCGGACCCTCCCGAATGAGCTTTCTGTGTGCGGTAACCCTAGTGCTGGCTGCATATACGACTGTGACAATGACGATGATGGTATAGAGATCCTCAGTGGATTCGACGGCGATGACTACAGCACTAAGAGATCCTACGTGGATCAGTGCTACCGATCCTGTGTGGGTCTGATCATGTGTGGGTCAGCGCTCAGCGGTTCTGTGTGAGCTAGCGCCTACAGATCCTGTGTGGGTCCGATCCTGTGTGGGTCTTTGCGGGGGTTAGTTAACTATCGATCCTGTGTGGGTCAGACCGTTCCTAGGTCATTGCGGGGGTTAGTTATCTATCGATTCTGTGTGGGTCAGAACCTTCTTGGGTCATTGCGGGGGTTAGTACCTATCGATCCTTTATGGGTCTAGTGGACTTAGATGAATTAGTGAATATATATGATCATCTCTATCGTCATACGATGAATTATACCTGTGTGATCTGAATCCTGTTTTGCTTTCCTATGTGGAGTGTGTTGTGCTATCCTGTGTGGATTTACGTTTTGTTTTCCCGTGTGGACTGGGTTGTACTTAGGCTCGGATGTTGGAGCCGAACGAGAATTGATGACTTAGGTATATGTATGGGCATATACCTAAGTGATGTCGTATGTTACTTCATGATAGTATCTTTCATTTTTGGATTTTGGGAGACCTCCGGGGGTCTCGGGGTCCCTACTGAGTAGCTTATACTCACTCCTGCATGGGATATGCCCGCACTACGTTGTGTTGGTTGCAGACGACGGATAGCGTTGATCGTGGTTGAGGCTTGCGGATTAGGATGGTACCTGGAGGTGGACCACTAGCGGGATGTACTCAGAGTGGACTGTTGGACCCGAGGAGCTGTGGAGGCTATCTGTACTCACCCTTCAGGTGGGAGTCCCAGTGGACGGCTCGACGCTGTGGCTTACTTTTCATTTGCTGTTTTCCCTTTCGAGTTGTACTTTACTTTCAGTTTGGGTTTGTATTCTGTCCCACATACTTTTCCACACTTACTATTGTAGACAGTTTTTACTTAGTGTTTACTTCTTCTGCTTGCTTACTCTGTGGTGCTTGTTTACTTTACAAAAGCAATGCCTTCCATTTTTACTGGGATTTACGCCATGGTGCTAGTCGCCAGCCCCTGGCCTATGGAAGGTGGGCTTGGGGTAGTCACGGCACGGGCCCCGAGGATGGGTCGTGACATAGAAAATCAAAAAAGAAAACTATTTTCTTAGTATAAATAAACAACATAAGATTAAAACTAATTATTTAAACCAGTTCATATAATTATTAAGTAAATTCCACTGGGATCCAAGGGATAAACCTTGATAATAATATGAATGCATGTAATTAATAAAGAATAAGTGAATCCCCTATGTTATAAGTTCATGAAGTTCTTCACATGATAATTGATCAATGAAATGGATCACAATCAACTATCCCACAACCACTGCATCGACCAGAAGATTCCACAACATAACCAAACAAACCAACAAACTAAAGAAAATACATTAAAAACCTATAGATCTTTTTCTTTCAAATGAAATAGTCAAATAGAAGGAAATATATTTATGAAACCTTAATAAAGGATTTATATAATACCTTATATCGAAGACAGATTTCTATGGAGCGAAGAATAAATCTAGGGATCATTACTTGATGAAGGAATCCCCAAAATTCTGAAGATAGGGTTCTCAGGTCACCTAGAACGAAGGAAAAGGTAGTTAGGGCCATAGGGTTTCACAAGCACGAGTGGGAGAAATTTTTTTTAAAAAATAAAACCATGGGAAATTACATGAAATGTAATCCTCATTTATTCCATATAATTCTTTGAGGTTAATTTCCGCTAAAAATCTATCACCAAAACCTTTTATTCAATTTTCGATCCCCGAATCATTTCATGCAATGAATCCCTATTTCACACCATAAAACATCCCATGGAATACTATGTCAGGTCTTTTAATACATTTACATGATGTGTAACCCCCTCTTTAAAGATTTTACTTAAACAGACTTCATCAAAAAATTTCAAAGCCACCTCCGAGCACCTCAATCATTGAAAACACACTTAGTGTTGATATATGTGGATCCGAGCCCTTAAAGTTGTTAAAGAATTATATATTCTTATACTACATTATATAGTACATAATCTACCAAATTATTTCTAGAATTTTGTATGATTAAACGGTACTGTATCTCTGAAAATCTATGATACAGTTCATATTAATTTTAAATATGATTTGAGGAAATTTTTTTCACACAAGAATATAGGACCTTACTAGTCATAATAAAATGAAATGAATTATAATAACTAACACACCAAGATATTACTTTAGTAAAATACCTTGGAAAGATATCTAAATTACAAGTCATTTCTATAAATCAATAAATTTCTCATTTTCTTTTGATAACATACATTATAATAACAAGTTTCTACCATTTCACCCAATACATGTAAATTAAATCATTACCATTAACATAAACAAAAAAATATAATAATTTATTCTAAATGATTTAATTACCTTTGATCATTATTTTTTCATTTTTGAATCGATAATCAAATATAAACTTATACAAGTCATGTAATCTTATATGCTACCCATAATAAATGAACGTAGTAACTCTTATCTCCGGGGATTATAGAGAAATAATAAATATCGATATGAAAGCTTATAAATCTCAATATAATATACCAAACCACGTAAGTAACTATTATTTCTAATATATTAATATAGATGATGATTTAAAATAAAATCCATTATAGTCATGACCAATCTTAGATTTAGTATTGTAGGTGCTAAAAAATAAAAATAATATAAAAATCTAATTTTTGGACATTTTTAAATTTCATCAAAATTATACAATAGATTCTAGGTTTCCATATCAATTTAGACATGTCTCCCTATATGTTAGATTATTCTAGTAAGAATCAACGAACTAAAATTTACCATATTGGGACTATTCTAATGTTATCACAAATATGGAATGATTCAACAAAACCATAATCAATTATAAAAAAATAAGTAATAACCAAAATAATATATATTGTAACAAATATTGATATAGTTATGAGACATATTATATAGTCACATCAATTATACATGCTATAATATATATTAATACACTACCCAATGACTAGTTCTATATAATTAATAATAAAACATTAAATTATATAATTTAACGGATTATTCCTTCTCCTAACAAGTAAATTCTCTACTCAATGATATCCATTAGTGGGTATGATTTATATTTCACTAGGATTGGGGAATCTTTAGTATTTTCTCATTACACAGATATATGGCAGACAATCATGTCATTCATTTAAATATAATTATTTAATAGTTTACTGGTAAAAAAATTCCTAATCAATTATATATATTCACCAATAATCATTACTCAAATAACATAATCCTATTAAGGTCCATAAAATGTGTATAGCTGAAAAAAATAGAATAAATGAGAGCATAATCATATTAATGTCACCCATTACATTATTTTCTTCTATTATATGATCTTGGGGAACTCATATAAGGTCAAACAAACTATAAAAAGAGATATAGAACTTATTATTTTTTGAGGTGAATTAATCTCACAAAATTATCTCATGTATTCACTTTACATCTAATGATTTATTTGTTGAATCCTATTTCATCCCCCCAAATTAATATGATCAAATTAAATTAATTTGTATCTTTTTACACAACTAATGAATAAGTTAGAGTTAATGTAGAAGAAAACTATATCAATAATCATGCCTAGTATATAATTGCATAAAATCATTTCTATTAATTTATCTATGAGTTATGGAAATTCACAAATTAAATAAAATGGGTTAGTATTCATAGTTGGATTTAAACATCATGGATATGGTGTACATGCATAGAACATGGCAACATATTCTGTCCATTTCATTGTATATTCCCTCGATGGAGGGTTACCTCCACCCAAAATGGGGGAAAACTTCTAATTTAGTTGTTCCATTATAGTAATTTATAGGTCCTTTAAGTTTGGAGGGTGCTTTGGGGTTTCAGTCATTCAAGGAAGTGCTTGCTAGTTCATCTGGATCATCTATCAGGTCCCATTTTCTAATAATCCATACCATTTATATTTAACCTTAATGTATGGATCTTTTGGAAGGGTGTCTAATAGTGGATCTTTTGGTGGAGGAACAAATAAAACAATCTTCATATCACATCTTATCTTTGGTGGTGTGGCTTGGTCATGAACACCCCTCCCTCACATTTTTTATGTCCATTCTAGGATTGTGGGTTCTAGAGAAGCTAAAAATGATGTCGACATTGTCAAGAATCTCCTTCTACACCAACTTGTTCTCAATGATGGATTTTTTATTTAATTTTATAGGGAATATCTATATTGTGATGAATAAAGGTTCTCAATTTCTCTTTTGACCTAGGCTTTTCCCTTCGGGAAAGAAGCATGCTCGACAACAATGTGGGTCAGGATTCAAGGTCTCCTGCCCCCACCTCATAATCTGTTTATCTTTCATGTAACTGAAAATGAATTCAGAATATTTATTTACATAAATGAGGAAATTATGATCTTTAATTAGAAATCATATCCTCATATATATGTCTAGTAGGATTTATAGACGTCACATTAATAAGGTGTTCTTATCAGGTAAGATGAGGTGGTTTCCTAGTGGTAGAATGTTTTCAATTTGGAACTCCTAATTTTTTATGTGGAGTTTATTAAATAGGGACACTTGGTGTGAATATATAAGTATATAAGGTTTTATTAATTATTTAATAATCAAGTGTATGGATCCATTTTGATTGAGGACCCCACCTTCCAAGTGAACCGATAGTGGTTGTTCAAGATCATGGTTAAACGAAGTAGGACATATTAGATCAAAATTCTCACCACATATGGTCAAACATTAGAGATAATAAAGAATGAAAAAAATTGATGTATTATAATAATTAGTCCTTGGATGAATTTTTTATTGAAATGGTAATAATATCTTGGGAGAATCCATAATTGTGTACACCGGACTCATGGTTAGGTCAGCAGTAACAATGGATGAAGAGGGATATGCATGAGTATGATATTTATAGAAAAAAGATTAATACAATATAGTAGGGATTAATGGGGATATTTAGAGTCTTGGGGATAAGCTCAAATAGAACTATTATGATGACATATTGATCAAAATTACTGATAAACAAGATTCAATGGCGGAAAAAGTACTCAAGTGAAAAAACTGTGTGAATGGTTGGAGAATGGGACACTTCGCTTAGGGATGGGGATAAAAACATAACTTATTTTTAGGCATATATGAAGGATAAGAGGGTACAAAGGAATTTTATAACTGATAATAGAAGAAATTTACTATATTATAGATATAGAGGTGGCTGGGAACATGACTCAAGAATAGATTGAGGGTCTTCTAGAAGGAGTAGAAAACATGTGTGGAGGAAGAACATGAAGGGTGATTAGAGAAGAAAACTTTTTTAGGTTCATTCATAGATTGTTGGGGGACATAGAAAACATAATTTTGGTAGGTATTTTGGAATAATAAGAGATTAAAGAAACACTGGTTAGCATGCACTTGAAGTTTTCACCATGTATTTATGGATATTTAAGTTAGTTTTGTTGTTGTTGTATGATATATTATCAAGGTTCATGTTATGAAACTGGAGAAATATTATTCTAGTGGAGGGGTGATCAATATGGAAGGGTGTACATCAATAGTGGAATTTATTCCATTGGTGTGGTATCCCACTATGATCTATCAATAATGACCATTATGTATGTGAAACATCACATATAATATTATTACATGTTTCATAAATAAAATACATAGTCGAGTGATCCCAAGACTGGTTTCAGAGGGGAAAGAAGGTTTTATATAGGTATATATCATCCAATGAGTGATGGGGATTGAAAATAAATGGAGGAGGATATCAATTAGAAAACTCTAGGATTATATTTAATGATCAAAGTGGATATATAAAAAAGGTGTATGATCAATTAGAATTGAACTTCCTTGTTATGTTCATGAGGGTTTTCGGGTTCATTGAATTGTTCTATGAATTGTTCTTCTGATATTACACATCTAATTAAAAAGAAGTTTCTATAATTGGTAAAAGCTTTTGTTTTTAAAAAACCATGCACAAATTAAGGAATAGAGATCCAGTGTAATCGAGTATATTTATCTTGTAACATTAGGATCTTACAAGGAATATTAATCTTGGCCTAGAAGAGGGGAGTATTATTTCATTCATAAATAGGTCGGGGGATTTCATCATTTAACATATTGTGTTTTCTGATGATATTCTATTGTTCATTAATGAAAGTAAATATCTTATGAAGAGGATCAATAAGATATTGGAATATTATAGTAACTAGAGTATAAAATAGACTAATTAAAGGAAAATTTGTGCATTTATATTAAAAAATGGTTCAAATTTATGTATAAGGATAATCCATGAAAAGTTAGGAATCTATAGATTCCAATTTCTGATGGAGTATCATTATGCTCCAATTTCATATGGATGTATTAAGAAGGTTTCTTTGATGGTATCATTAATATTATCATTAGATGTATTTAAAATTATAATAATTTATTTCTATAATTTTGAGTATAAATCGCATTAGTAAATAAATTTCAGTCTTCAATACACATTCATGTTCTGTCAATCATCAAAACCCTTAAGTAAAATAATTGGAAACATTAAAAACATATGACAACATTCATCTAGGATGAAAACCATGGTGGAATATGACACAATGAACCTTTTAAAATGTGTATAATATATTTGATGATGGTTGAATAAATTTACAAAGCATGTCAGAAACCATTTAGGGTGTGCAAGAGAAGCTTGTGTGGGACATTATTTGAGGGAAATCCTTTTGGGATATATTAATGAGGAAAAAGTATTGTGGAGAGTGTATATACTAGGTTTATTGAAAATGTAGATCAGAAAACTAGCATATGGGAATTATTAAACATTTTGAGGAGTTGGAGGAGATATCTCAATGGGTTGTGGGGTGTAGATATGTTAACAACTTGAAAGAGAACTGGTTTGGAAAAAATCGGTTCTTCCTAAGGTGAAAAGTTATATTTATATCATTCTAGGATAAAAGAATGTTTCATTTTTTGATCAATATTACTCTTTATATGTAATATAAGATCATTTCTAAGAATATAAACCTAGTTGATAAGATCGATTGATGTGATTTTGGGATTTAGCTTTTTGGTGCTTCCGTGGATAAGATATTCTAATAATGGTGCATGGAACAAATGAATGTGATGGGTGGGAAAAACATTTATGGTTTATGTGGATCCCAATGAGTATAATTTTTTTGGATTGATTATTGATGAATCAATGTTTACCCTTATATGATAATGTATATGAAAATATTGTTTTTATGGCCTCAAATTACTGGTTATCTGTGTCACGAAGCACAAAAATGGTTTTGAAACTCTTCTTTAAATGAGATTTAGAACTACACATATGGACAGAAATTAGTGAATGAATAAAAATTGTTGGGTATGTGGAATCAGTTTTTGATTCTCTTATTGCTTGGTTCATGGGTGCTTTCTAGCATGGTGTAGATATATTCATACATATCCTAACTTTTAAAAACATGGTTTTAGGTGATTTATGAGTATAGAATGAATGTGAGGGAAGGAATAAGGTACCCTCATTTAGTTTTTAGGTTCATATGAAGTCATTGGTGGTAGATTTTATAGGTATCGCCATGGGTGGGGTTTTTTTCATTTCTAATGATTCTTTTGGGGATAACCATTAATTAAGAGTGGGGGGGGGGTAGGAGTAGACGTGATATGAGGGTTAAATTGAAACCACTATATTAAAGGCTGATGCTAAATTTTTATGACTCATGTATGCTTGGAGAAATATGAGGGGGTGGGATTGTATGAGATTTCATGAGTTCTGTGACTTTATTTTAAACACTTTTTTTGGTCTAGTGAATTCTATTGGAGATGATATAAGGGATATGAAATGTGTTCTTAATCAATATAGATTATATAATATTATTATCTCATAGGTCACATTGAACTCCAAAATCATGTTTGGTCTCCTCTGTGATAAGGCATTCTCACAATGGGATCTATCATATTTTATTAGAAAATGAAGGAAGATACAAAATAAATAATTGATATTGTGAATAAATGTAGGTAAATGTTTTTTTGGGTGATTTTATAGCCACTATGGGGAGGTCGAGGGAGCATATGATTTTATATACTTTTATTGGGTCTTTACAGAACAATTGAGAAGAAATTTGAAGGAATAGTTCCCCCAAGGTCTTCATTACTTTCTCCCACTATGATCTTGTGTTGTTTTAAGGAAAATATAATTATCTGCCAAATTAAAAAATATTGACACCTAATATTCATTTACAATCAAAAAACATTATATTATCCTTTATATTAAACTTTATATAGAATTTTACATAAACATAAAATATCTTCTATATAAAAATATTATATATGAACTATCAATATATTATGTAAACATTCAAAAACCATATATTTAATATTTTTTAATCCTTAATCATATAAATTATAAAAAATCCTTGTACTATGGCTTACATAATTATCCCAATTAATTAATTTTACAATTCAAACATTTCAAACTATATATTATGAATTATTCATGATTTAATATTAATTTATTTTTGTTTATAAACAATTTATTATTTTTTATTATTTTTATAAAATACCATTATAATTTCAATTTTCACATTTTATATCCAAACTGTATTGACACTAAATAACTCAAAAATTATATAATATTATATATTATAAATTTGTATTTATTAAATATGTTAAAAAAATTAATAATTAATTATAAAACCTTTATAAATTATTAATTTAAAAATATATTATAAACTTAATAAATATATGCGACAACTTTTTTCTAATTTTTATGTTTTTTATAAATTTTATAATTCCATAAAATATTAAAATATAATAAAAAAATTAATGTATATTATATTATCATATATCAATACATCATAATCCATGGAATCCAATTTTTTATATCACTAACTATGATATCCCATGTCATAGAGATAACCAATGTTCAAGAATCTAAAGATTATTTCATGATATGCAACATGAAATCAATACAATATACATTTTAAAAAATTATTTAAAGATTTATAAATCATGATTAATCATAAATACCATTTAAGGGTTTCTAAGGATCGAATAATACATATTAAATAGATGAAATTTTTTAATAAATATGAAAATCTAGAAAAGTATCGCAACAAGAAATTATTGAATGTACAAGGTCCAATACCCATAGTCCGAATAATCATGGACATATTTAATCCCCTAACCATGATAAATATGAATTTTAGTGGTATAAATACTTACATTGGCCTATGACTATGGTAATCAAGGATCTTGGCAGTAGTCCCATGCGTTATGTACCTACAATCATGATCAATGTAGTCAATTGTAGTATGATGATTCATGAAGCCACAGAACAAAATAGTAAACCATGTAGTACATAACCTATAACCATGTTTAATTTAACTAGGCATAGAAAAATTATACCACAGTGGTTCCCCAACCATGTCCACATGTTATGAAAATAGAAGTTTCTTTCATAAGCTAATAAATAATGGAAACATTCATTGATCACCATTTGTGTGGATATTTGTATTATTTCATCATGACGAAAACATTCATTTTCTAGTTGGTAATGATCTTAAAAAGAAACACTTTTCATAAATTTAATGAAAAAATGTAGCTTATAGTGATGGTTGTTATAAAATCTATCTTTGATCATCACGGTTTGATTAAGATAAATAAGGAAAACCAAAGGGCTCATCCCTCTAAGCTGTATCCATAGGTTAATATGAATAACCTATTTCTACCGTGTATTTCTACAAAAAAATATTATGGTATGATCATACCTCTCAGTGGATATGGAATTATAAGTAAGGTATATTCAATAGAATGTGAATTAGATAGTTTTAAATGATCACATACTAAAAATCATATTAATGATTTTCCCTCTTAATATAGGATAAAAGGAAACTCTCCAAGCCCCATACTCATTTACTTATATTTTACCAAACAAAAAATAAACTGAATAGTTTACATTACTTTTAATATTTTTCCTTGAAAAAATTCCCCCAAACATTCCATCATATGAAACTTTAGTAGTAATAATAACATTAAATGAAGATAATTCTATCATTAATTTTTAAATTATATTTTCTTTGAGAATATTCAAATATTGTTAATCTATATCAATTCAATTTTGTACCAATATATCATGTGGAATGATATGGAAGATTTAGTAGTGATGTGATTTCAAATATTATATCTAATGAATTACAATCAAGGTATATTTATGCCTTCTATAATAAAGATGTTTTTAAATTAATATCCATATATCACTTATACAATATTTCCAAAATTCTTCATATGAATATTCTTTAGTTAATATCTCTATCAATATCTATTTAATATAATTTTATGATTGTTTTTTTATATGAATGGGGGTTTAAATATTATTTTTTAGCTTTCCCTATTAGGATAAACAATCCTCATGTTTGTTATGTAATTGAATTTTTTATTTTATTTAACTAGTCATTGGGGAATTTATTAGATTTTCTAAAATCATGTATAATTGATGTGACGACATAATATGTGGAATATCTATGTCAAATATTAGAATGTTTTATTTAATTTTCATCATTGATTCTGTTGTGTTATATTATTGATGACATTTTTATCAATGAAAATGAATTATTAAGATAACATGGGAATAGTCACTCTATAATACAGTTTAGTTCCTCACCACTAGATGGTAGCCTATGAAATACAAAGAGACATGACTAAATTTATGTGGCTAAGAAGACTCAATAATACGTGTATAAAGATAGAAAAAAATCTATTAAAATCCATATTTTTTATATTTTTTCATGATTTTGTGAACTTGGTTGATTAGAGATATGATTTGTCCTGAGTATGGTGAATGTTATTTCAATTAATGGAATATATTTATAGAGATTAAATCAATGTATCTAGGGTATTATGGTATATTATTTTGAGATTTTTGGGTTGTGATATTGATATTTATTTTTTCTCTCTTAGAATGGAATGTATGTGTTATAGTGTTCATGCATCTTGGTTATCATAAAGTATTAAATTAAATTTATATGTTCATATTTAATTCGTGTTTCAAAAATTTCAAAATTATTTTTTGTGTCACTTAAACCATCCGTAAAATTTATATATTATTATCTTATATATGCTGGTGTGTGATATTTATTTTACATTGTATTTGTTCAATAAAAGAAACTATTTATGATAACATATATGTTACTAAGGAATTGAGAATTATATAGTGTCATAAAAATGATGGGTATTTTATATACACTATCATGGTTATTTTCTATAGAATTATGTTAGTGTATTCATTCTTAATATTATTTCTAATTTGGTGTGAAAAAAATTAATGTGGATGTAGGTGTGATAAAAATGTTTGATGTGTTATTTATTTGATATTATATAAACTACATGCTTTAATTATAGCGATATGATGCCATAGCGTCAACTGAAGATCAAGAACAATGTATAGATATAGTATGTACTATATAAAATTGTACAAGAAAATATAATTTATGATTAACTCATTGTGATCCTAGTTACAATGATTCAATTTTTTTGGAGAGGTTCCATGGGTCAAGACCATGGTGAATGATTTTATAAAAGAGTTGGAATCCAGAAATGTACCTATTAATAAGGAAGATGATAGGTCATGGGGTACATAAGAATTTTTAGAGTGTGACCATCATATAAAAATGCAAATTTGTATACAATATGATAGAATTTTTAGGGTAGTAATTCTTAGACTAAAGGGAACCTCATTTAATTGGTGGGATTTTATTGTTCAGACCAATGAGGGCAATTGTATAAAATTAGATACATTTTTTACTTTATTTAATTGGAATTATATCAATATTAAACCATTTATGTGGAAATAAAATTTGTTTATAGAGAATAAATATGTGATATATTTGTTTTTCAATCTCTAATGATATATTTATAACATTTTTGGGTCCACACCAACTCATGGTAGGGAAAAGGAATTAATGCCCCATTGATTCATATTTGGGACGATATTAGTGAAACACTCTCAGGTGTGAATGATTTTCATTATAACATATATATACATTTTCTATGAGAATATAATGGGAAGACATAACAATTTCAATGGATAATGATATTATTGGTCTTCTTATGAAGGGGATCAGGTGAAAAATCATCATGTAAGATGAAATGGAAGTTCATAGAGTCATGTCAAATCATTGGTCCAAAAAAATTTATGAGTAGTGGATAATTTCAATTTATTTATAGTAATATACAGTAGTATGTTTCCATTATTAAATTTTATTCTATATTTGATAAAATTTTAATTGTGATATGTGGGAGTGTTATATCTATTGTTGGATAGGGAATATTCAATGTTTTTTGTAAGATGAATTTCTTGATACAGGGATAGGTGTTAGTGTAGGAAAAGGTTTTATTATTATGTTAAGTATGATTACAATGTGGAAAATGGTAGCATGTGTTCATAGGGTGTAAATATGTTTAATTCCATTGATTCCAGAGACCATCAATGCAGTGGTTCAGTTCATAGGGTATTCTAGTCTATATAGAAAGTTTAGTGTTATATACAATATTAAATCTGGCACTGGGAGATGCCATTACTATTTCATAAAACATAAAATCTATGTTCCTAGTGATGTTGATGTTGGAAATTCAAATATTTGATATAAGATCATTGTACCTTTATATTATTTCTCATTTGGTAGAGAATTTCGGTTTTTACATAGATTATATTTCTATAATCGTATTAGTATATACATTTGATGAAAAAATTATAGAGATGTTCATAAAACCCTAGGAAATAATTATCATCTCTATGTATTTCTATGATTTATTTGATTCATTATATATATATATATATATATTTGATATTTACATTATCCTTAGATTCAAATTTTTGGTTCATTTGTTTGGCATATATATTTACTAGTGGTGTTTTTTATTATCGTTTCTATGTAGTGAATTTAATCATTTCACTGGAGAGTGGGATATGTAGGTATATTGGGAATGTTCTAGAAAAATTATATCAAGCCTCTACTAATTTTCATAGTTATTTTTTGTGAAAGAATATTAAAAAAATTACTATAACATTACATATTGATACATTCTTTAGGATATGGTTTCTATAAGTTGCTGAAGTTTTCGTTGTGTTGGTCAAAAAAGTTTTCGGTGAGAGAAGATGTTTCTTGAAAGTTTAGACAAAAGAATGAAATCATGTGATAAAATTATATAGAGTGGTGAAAGAAATATGTGGGAGTTGAATTCTGTGAAATACTTTTATTGAGGTATAATCCTATAAAATATTAACAAGGAGGTATAATCCCAAATAATAATTACATAGTGGTAGTATCCCATGGAAAAAAATACATAGTGGTGGGAATACTATAAGAGTATTACATAAATCTACAATGTGTTGCACTGATTGTAAACGAAATATGTCATTTCCATGAAGATTATAAAAGGGTGAAGTCCACTAGTAATTCAAAAAAATTGTGAATGAAATATATTATGTGGGAACTATGAAACATTATTCATTGAGGATAATTTTTATGTAGATCTGATCATTTACAAATGAAATGAATTATATATTATGGAATTAAAATATTTTTTGGGTGCACGTTTTTTTGGGTAAATTTCATAAAAATTGACCCATATCTAGTGAATTATGTACAATAAAAGGGATTAAATTATGATTATAATGAGTTAATCACTATTTTTCTTAAAGTATTGAGTTTCAAGTATAAATCACAGGGAATTTATTATTTAATAATAAAATTAAAAAGAATAAGTAATACAACAATGATATTGCATGGACCAATAAAAAAGTAAAATAAAATATGTATACCAATGGGGAATATATTTTACTTAACCAATTCAATGTTTTCTTGGATGAACATATGTTGTCAAACATACATAATGTATATTTTCCAGTAAGATTATTTTTCAATGAATTTATGTTATACGATAAAGGGGAATCCATCACTTTATGAAAGCAGATATTTATACAACACCAATGTTTGGGTGAATAGATTTTGAGATACATTAAATTTACTAATGATTATTCTTGTAAATTATTTTGTTCTCATTAGTTGATTAAGTGGCGTTCCCTTATGTATAATTAGTTTTGATCTAATTGGACAATGATTCAAATCTACAAATATTAATAGTAGTGTAGTATAGTGAAATTTTTAACATAGAAAGACTACTATGAATATTATATTTGGATATAGGCATGTAATGGTGACTTAAGAAAAAATATTCTTGTCTAATTAATGTTTTTATTTTCCCTGTACACTATTTTGAGAGAATGTGATATGCCCATTTTATATCATGAGAAATCTAGAACCTTACGGGATTTGTTTAAAATTTATATACCCTAATTCACCCCTACCCTTATATATTATCTATATTAATATAAAAAATATGGAATCAGTGTGGTATATTAAAATTATTGGATTATTATCTATTCTAATTAACATTAGTAGTATATCACAAAGGGATTTGTGTAATCGATTGAAATTATTTTCAACTATAGAAATTTTTTTAATGAAATTTGATTCTAATTCATATGAATAGTTTTTTATAAAACTATTATTTGTGTAATTTAAATCAGTACCAAAAAGATGGATTTATTGTAGAGAGAACCAAATTTTCTATGTATCTATAAAATGGGAATCAATATTTGAAAAGGATCATTATCCATTATAATCTACATTATGTTCTTGTGATTCCAATCCTCATATCCAATATGGGGGACATTGTTTAACATATATGAATGTGATTCAAATGAATGTGAATAAATTTTATAGTTTCAATGAAATATATAAAATTAATTGAAGATAATCCTTAGTAAATCATTTGATAAATTTTTATATGGGTGAATTTTATTATGGAATATATGAATAGGCTTTTAAAAATCACTAATTATGTGAAAATCATAAAACATTTCTTGACAATATCGTCCCAAAATTTTAACACAATGGTTTGGTACATGAGGATAAACATCCTAATGATGTTTTTTATTATAGTCTTAGTAATATTATTTTATTTGAAATGTGTATAATTGTAGAGACCTAAGCATGGAATACATTGGAATCACATTTCATTTTGTGAAATACATAATAAATTACCTAAATAAATGCCCAAAGATCATATTAGTTTAGTGTCATTGTAATCATTGAACATAAACTACTATATTGCTGAAAGATCTTCATAATATCCCATAAATATCTTCACCTTTTGTTTTCCTACCTAAAATCATTCTTTATATACTGGTAAAAGAAAACATAAAATGGGTGATCTCAAATGTTTGGTAAGGGTAAACATAGAGAACATAAAACAAAACATAAAAATAATAATGTAAAGAAACATAAACCTAATGTTTAAATATAAAAATCTAGAGTCATTAAATAAATATTGGAAGAACATAAGGCATAGATCAGAAATTAACATTAACCATAATAAAATATAATTAGCAAAAAACATAGAACAGTGGCTATGAAATATTCACATAACATGATTTCCATAGTATCCATGACATTTCTACCAAGACTATCATAGTGGAAATGGTCTATTAATGAACCAGGTTTCCTTATCATTCAAGCAATGTATTACTAAACCAGATTTACATAACATTCCAAAACTGTATTACTTAACCAGATTTAGTATTTGTTTCAGTCATGTCTATCTCATGAGATAAAAATCATTACCCATTGCAGTTGGGGGATATGTGGGTCCCCCTATCTCATATTGAAACCACTTTTACAAGTACTATAAAAGAAGTAATCATTCATCATAGCATAACCCAAAAAATAAAATGGGCTTCTTAAACCACATTACAACATAACATAATTCATATAAAATATACTTCCATCATTATGACAATAAAATAATAGTAGTAGTAGGGATGGAAACATAAAAATATTTAAAGAGCTCCTTCTATGATGGAAAATAACTTTGATAAAACACTTGAACTTAATTGTAGTGGAAAAAATCCTTTCTTCTTCAAAAATGTTTTCTTTTCTCAAAATTCACCACAATCTTTTAAAAAATAATCTAGTTGAAAATAGACATAAAATCTGGTAGAAGAAAATTCATGGAAATAATGAATTATAAAGGAGTAAAAATCCATTCGTTCGGTATAATTTAAAAGTCATTATTTTTGTACTCTTTTCAGAAAAGTCTAAAAGTAACTCATTTGGAAAATGAAGTAATGATTCCTTCCTCACCATTTAATAAAAACATACCAAAGGGTAATATTCACATTAAAAATTAGTATATGAATAGAAATAATATTATTTATTATGTAAACATATACATGAATGATAAATATACCCCAGTTAATACATATGAATAAACAATCTCAGATAATAATGAGATTGTAAAATTATCCCTTACCTTAGGTGTGATATGCTTCGTATATTTCTGATACTCCTCATTTTGAGTATCTCCATTTTATTTTCACAAATGGTTTTCCTTCGATGGATTTCTACCAAATGTTTGGATTCTAGGAGGAAGGGAGGGATGTTTGGAGTTTATTTGAGTAGAGGTTGAATGAGACAAAAGACTTGAAAGGTGTGAGTAAGTGGGTATAAGTGGTGGCATTTTAAAAGTTGGAGGAGGGGCACTTTAGGAGAGTCATGAAATTTTAATTTATTATAAATTTATTTACATTTTATTATATCCCCAAACTCATTTATTATTAATATAAGATGAGGATATTTCGAAATCCTCTCATCCAATAAAAGTTAAAAATGTTTTGATTTTATTTTAAAACTTATCATTTTTATTTATCCTCATTTAATCTATTAAATTTAAATTGTGGTAATAATATTCTAAATATTAAATGGTAATAGAAATTTACTTATGTGATATCAATTTTCAATAATTGGATACTTTATTAAATTTTAGACATTATAATTTTAAATTTGTAAAATTTAATTATTTTTGAGATTTCAAATAAATTTTTATTATGTTATTTTTTTATCAAATCAATGCTGTAAATTTTGAAACTATTCATTTATATGACTTTAAATAAAATAAACACAATAGTTAAATTCAAAAAAATATTAATAAAATCCTAACAAGTCATATTCACCCAAACAATTCTTGAATCACATTAAATAGTTCATATTTTTTAAAATATTTTTAAAACCATTTATTTGATATTTCGATTAATAAAATACTTTATACCTCACTATTGTGTCATCATTAATGGTAAGTATTTAATATTTAAAAAATAAAAATAAATTTATAGGATGTAGATAATTTTATTATATTTCATTAGACTATTTATTTTTGAAATTGTTTCGTGGTTATCACTATATTAAAATTATAATACTTATAAGATATAAGAGAGTGACATGTTGCCAATTTCATTTGTTTTAATTATATTTACTTCACTTTGATGTGAAAAAGTTGATTAAATGAATAAATTAATACCCTTAGGTGTTATTGGTCGAATTTAATACATTTAATTAGATTTTTTGAGGTTTTATAATACTTTTATTATCTTTATCATATTATTTGTTACCCTAATTTGCCTCATTTACCTTTAACTATGGTGAAAAAAAAATTATTTTAGTAACTATTAATAATAACCAAAAAAAATATAACCTATTAGCATATTTTGGAAACAATTATTCAAAATATTGAATCCATTTGGTCAAAATTCAAAACACAGAAGTGGCATTAGTTTGTTTAAAATTAATTCTAGTTTTCAAAACTATAGGGGCGTGTTTTTAAAAATTAAAAACAATCAAAACATTGACATATGTTTATATCAAATTTAAATGTAATATTTATTTTAATGAAAAAATTGAATTAAATTATAAAAAACTTATCCAATTAAACTTTTAAACCAATAAAAAAATAATCTAGATAAATAAATAAATTAGACGAGTAGTTAGTTTTGAATTAAAATATATTATTTTTCACTATTCATTAAAATATCAATTTTATTATAAAAATAATAAAATTGAACCAAAGTAAGTTTTTAAGTACCTCTTATAAATAATAAGGTTATTGCATCATATAGAATATATAGAATATCAAAAATATAGATTTGAAATGGATGTCCCATCAAAAGGTTGAAAAACTGCATTTTTTTTAAAAAATACTTATTTTATCTGAAAATTTGAAATTTTACATATATCGTGTTTAGAAAATAGATAATAGGAATTTTAATGTCATATAAAATTCAAAATGCGGTTAATAATATTTATAATGGCTAGTTTCTATCCCATTAAATAATAATATTTTATTAATATATCATTGTTTAGTGAAACTCGGTATTGAGTACAACACAAGCAATCTAGGAAAGTCTCTCCTGTGTGTAACACAAGAGAAGTTGATGTTGTGTGTATTTAAATAATCTTTTGGAGTTGTGTATAACATAATCAAAACATAGTTATTTTATACGTTGAATAAAATCTATACTTAGTGTTTCATGTATCATGCGCCAACTCAATGTTGTGTGTAACATATGAAAGGACAGTTTACTGTGAAAGGAATGTTTGCCTTAGTGAATTGAAAGATAAAAAAAGAACGTTTTAATTTTAAAAAAAATGGTCCATAAAAACTCAGGGTGTTACATTATATCCCCGTTTAAATGAATTTCTCCCTCAAAATTCTTCATGGTTATAAAAGGTATACTACTTGACAGTTTATTTCCTGGAAACCCAAATTGTAAAAAGGAATATTAAAACAAAATTTTAAAAATTAAAGTTATAAACATAATGGTAACCTGAAGTATCTTATCATTGGGTTTCCACAGAGGAGATCATAGGTGGGATTTGAAAACAAGGATAAGGAATAAAAATATAATCATCATGTTTTGATGGATAGTTATAGAGAATAAGGTTTGTAGAATTTTAACAAAAAAATCCATAAATATGTGATGATTTATGGGACCTTATGATTCATCTGTCAAAAATGTACTATGATAATATTTTAGGTTTTCACGATCATTTTCCTAAAGTCATAGAACATGGGAGGAAACACTTACTTGATTTCAGTACAATAACATCGTTGGTCATGCCTTGAAAATTTTCTAATTCATCTCTTATTTAATGATATGATGTTCTATTTCTCATTCCTAAAGTTTTAGATGATCATGTGATCTGTAAATATAACGATAGGTCATTCCATCTGCCTTTTCTAACAGAAAGGATAGAACAAGTTATCAAATATACATAAGTTCATATATGGTGAGATTTATCATATATTGTTCCAAAAATGGACTTATACTTCATCTATCATACCAATTAAATAATATAAAACTAATTTATACAAACCAGAGACTTCTTGTAGGCCAGTGGTGGTGATAAAATCCTATCACACTTTGGTTGTAGGTTTGATTCCCACAACCTTGTCCAACATGAAGGGTTATCACCCATCCCGCGAGTTTTATTTTTTCCCTAAAACTATACTATTATAATATTCATAAAATAATATTAAAAACAATTATCCTTAAATAATACTATTTGATGTCCAACTTAGTCCATTCCATCATTTACGCTTATCCAAAATACTTCTGTCCAAACTGAAAATACAAAAAAAAACAATTACAAGAAAGGTGGTATAACAAGAATGTGAATACCTTCATTTATTCCCCATATATCATATGATATATCATTTTGGTCACATTCCAAACATTTTAATGAGTTCATAATGAACTTTTTTTGAGTCATGGTTATAACCAAAATTAATATATATTTTTATTGAAAACACGCATGTTCCCTTATTCCAGAACATGTTGGATATATTCCATAAGTCCAAAAATGTTTTATACTTTATCCATGATAGCATACCACTATTTTCAATAACTCCATAATTTGATCTCAAGAAACTAGAATCATTTGATCATATATTTATCATAGTAGTATTATCTTAACCCAAGAGACATATTAAGGGTTATCTTCCCCGTAATCATGTGTTCTCAAAGTATATCACCCTACCCTTAAATCACTATTATGTGTCCTTATAACTATTTAAAATATATTTTAAAATACTTAATTAAAAACATATACTGAAAAAACTATATATTTCATAATTCATATAACATAATCATTGAAATCTGAAACATATAAACCTCAATCATCCATGTTTATTCTTAAACCACCACTTAGGATCCATTGTCTATGTACTTATTAAAATATGAATCTTTTCCTAAGGTTTCTCAGTCTCAATATTCATAGTTTAATTGTAATCAATATAGTTAGAACATCACATTCCTTTCACATTTCATTTACAATCTATTTATCCTAAGGTTTTTGACCAATACTCGTACCATTGTCATGATTCTCTTTATGATATTTCCACTTAGAAAATCGATCTTCATAATTCTCATACATTCCACATCCAAAATATTCAATGCATAACTATGTTCAATGTATTTATGGATATCGACTAATACTAGAGTGAAAAGTGTTTTAAATACATATCGAAGATTAAAAACACATAAGAATGGTAAATTACTTATAATACTTCAATCTATGATATCTTAGGTTTAATCCCTGGTTATTCAGGATGTGCACAAAAACTATAGGATTGTATCTTATACATGAATTATCCTTATGAAATCCATAGAAACATATTTAGAAATATGTTAAGGGAAATCACTATATTTTTTGCATCCCAATTTCTAAAGGTTGACTAGATCATCACTCTGATATAAACTGTAAAGGCCTAAGTTTGACGTACATGGAAATTTCATTTATTTTTGTGGAATACAGAATAAATTACACAAATATATGCCCAAAGACCATATTAGTACAATGTCTTCATAAACATGGATCATAATATTCTAACTCAGCGATAGATCTTCCACATCTCCCATAAAGATCGTCCCCATTTGTTTTCCTACCTAAAATCTTTCATTTTGTACTGGGGAAAAGAAAACATAAAATATGTGAGCTCAAATACTCATTAAGGGTAAAAATGGAAACCATAAATAAAACCATATATATAAGAATGTAAAAAATCATGAACAAAAAGTTTAGATATCAAAATGTTGAGTCATGAAATAAATATTAGCAATAAATAAGGCAAAGATAATAAAAGAACATTAAAAATGATAAAATAGCATTGGCATAAAACATGGAATTTTGGAAAACAAATAAAAAGATAATATGATTTCCATAGTATCCAAGGCATTGCTTCCAAGACCATCATAGTGGACAAAGTCCATTACTAAACTAGGGTTACTTGTCGATCCCATTATGTATTACTAAACCAGATTACTTTTAATTCCAGCCATGTATTACTAAATTTGATTTATATTCTATTCCAGTCGTGTCTATCTGATGAGATATAAATCTTTACCCAATACATTGTATATAGATATAGGACCCACCAATATCATAAAGAAATCATTATTAAATATTACACAAAAACATAAATCATTTAACATATCATAGCCCAATAAATTAAATGGGATTCTTAAACATCATTAAATAATAACATAATCCATATAAAATATCATTCCATCATTAACACAATAAAATCATTGAAACAATATGGATAGAAACAAAACCCTCTTTACAGAGAATCATATTTTATGGAAAATAATTTTGATAAAATACCTAAACTTAATTCTTGATGAATATGTCATTTCTTAATACAAAACTTTTTCTTTTCTCAAAATACCACAAAATATTAAAAGAAAATCATTTTGTTGAAAAGAAACTAGAAATCCTATAGAGGAGGATTCATGGAAATAAGGAATTATTAGAATGTCAAAATCCATTCATGCTGTATAAGTTAAAAAAAATTCTTCTTGTACTCTTTATTGAAAATTAAAAAAGTAACTTGTATGGAAATCAATGGAATGATTACTTCCATACCAGTTAATTCAAATTTACCAATGGGAAAAATTCCCTTTAAAAATTAGTAGAAGAATATAAATAAAGTTATATATTTATGAAAAATGTATGTGAATGATGAATATAACCCTTTAAATATATATGAATAAAAAATAATTTATAATAATGTATAATAATGAGATAAAAAAATTATCCCTTACCATAGGTCTGATATGCTTCATAGGTATATGAAACACCACCTTTTCGAGTATCTACATTTGATTTTCACAAAAGGTCTCCGTAGGATGGCCTTCTACCAAAAGTGTGGCTACTAAGTGAATGGGAGGTATGTTGGGAGCTCATTTTAGTTGTGGTTATATGAGCAAAAGGGAATGAATTGTTTGAGTATGTGGGTAGAGGTGGTGGCCTTTTATAAGAGGGAGGATGGGCACTTTAGGGAAGTAATGAAATATTAATTCATTATAAATTTATTTTCAGTTTTTTTGTCCAAAACTCATTTATTTCTAAGAAAATTTTTATATGGGTCTAAATCCATTCAACCAATAAAATTTAGACATATTTTTATTTTACTTTAAACATTATAAATTTTATTTATCCTTATTTAATGTATTTAATTTTAATTGTTGTAATAATATCCTAAAAATAATATAGTTATAAATATTTCATTATGTTTTTCCAATTGTAAATAATTGGATAATTTAAGAAATTTTCAACCTTAAGAATTTATCTTTTTAATTTTTGATTATTTTATTAATTTTTTAAGAATTTTATAATACATTATTTTTATAAAATATCCCAAATTTCTATTTTGACACTATTCCTTTATTTGACATTGAATAAAATCCACATAGATTCTAAATTCAAAACTTAATATTAAATACACTTCTAACATGTAATAGTTACCTAGAAAATTCCTGTATCAAATTAATTAGTTCATATCATATTTCTTTTATGATTTTTAAACCATTTATTTGATATTTATATTAATAATGTACTTTATACATCAATATTATGTCATAATTAATGGTAATGATTTATTCTATAAAAATTATAAATAAATTAACATTATTTAGATAATTTTATTTTATTTCTAGAGACTATTTATATTCTATGTTTTATCATTCTTTTCACTATATTTATATTATTATACTTATAATAGATAATAGAGTGACATGTTGCACATTATTTTGTTTTAATTAAAATTGCATCACTTTCGTGAAAAAGTCCATTAAATGAATTAATTCTAACCCTTAGGTTATATTTTTAGACTTTAATTCATTCAATAGCATTTTTTTAGTTTTAAGGGTAATTTTTTTATCTTTATCATATTGTTTGTTACCCTAATTTACCCATTTCACCTTTAACTATGTAAACTAAAATTACTGTAGTTAATATTCATATTATCTAGAAAAATAAATGTAACTTATTAACAAATTTGGACCCACTGATTCAGAATATGGAATCTATTTTTAAAAATTCAAAACACATCAGTTTCAATAATTATTTTAAAATTAATTATTGTTCTAAAAAATAGAAAGCATATTTTTATGAAGTAAAAACTATCAAAATATTTACGTGTGTTTTTTTCCAATTTAAATGTGAAATTAAATACAATTTAAAAAATTGGATAAAATGATAATAACACAGACCAACTACTTTTTAAGTCCATTTATAAAATAATCAAACTATATAATAAAATTATATTAAATTAATGTTTCGAATTAAAATATAGTATTTTCATTTTTCATTAAAATATGAATTTTATCATAAAAATGAAAAAATCAAACCAAACAAAATTTTTATATACTTATTCTAAATAAGAAGTTCATTTTTTCAAATAGAATATATAAAATTGAAAAAAAATATTTTAAATGGATGTTCCATCAAAAGGTGGTAAAACAACATTTTTTTAAAAATATTTCTTTCATCTAAAAAAATTGATTTTTTTCATATATCATGTCTAGAAAATACCTAAGATGAATTTTAATGTTATATAAAATTCAATGTATGGTTAATACTATTAATGTAGGCCAGTTTATATTCAATTAAATAATAATATTTCTATAATATATTGTTTTTCAATTAATCTTAGTATTACATATAACACAAGATATCGAGGAAGCTCTCTCTTGCATGAAACACAAGACAAGTCATTGTTGCATATAGTATAAGCTTATTTTGTAGTTATGTATGAAATAATCCAAACATAGTTCTTTTATACATTGAAAAAAATCTATAACCAAAATATCATGTATTGTACACCAACTTGGTGTTACATGTAACATTCGATAAGTTAGTTTAGTGTGAAAATAATATTTGACTTAGAAAATTACAAGATATAAATGAAAATTTCAATTTATTAAAAAAAAGGTCCATAAAAACTCTGGGTGTAATAATAAAAGTAATTAATGTATTGTAAATGTAGAAATATCAATATTTTATGTTCAAATAAATGAAGAATATCTTAGTACAAAATTAACCTGATGTAATGGGTGTTTACAGATACATTTTATTCCATTCATTAAAATAAAAAAAATTATAAAAGGATGTTTAAATTATAGATTACACATGCTTTATTTTATTTTATAATGGTTGGGAACTACAATTCAATTTTTCCCACAAAACTGTGAGATAATATTGATGTTGATGCCACCCCCATGTAGAACCATATATGCAAGAAATGGAAGATGTTGACGATGTTACAGTTGAAGGAGGAAGATACCTTATTGTGGAGTTAGAGTATAAAGTGTATGAAATAGTTATTTTTATGTCTCTAAAAAATATGGAAAATATCATGGTTTTTACCAGTAAACTCTACATGTAGTGGTAAGATCACAATTTCCATCTCCATGGTGGAAGAATGATTCATGTTTTTCTGAAAACAAAAAAATCAACAAAACTAGTAGAATGTGGTATAATAGATTTTGTTTTACCACAATACATCCTAGATCAAGTATTAATGTTAGTAAAATATGGGTCACACTCAGAACATGTGGACGATAATAAAAATATATTACAAAACAAAATAAAAACACAGGTATACAAGTAGAATTTAATATCCCATATATGATTTGTATTTATATTATTTATGTTTTTTTATATTTGAACTTCTTATTATTTAATTATTATCATGAATGTATAGTAATGTTCCTATAGATAACCAATTTGGTTATACAAAATAGCCCATGGAATTAAAAAATTCCTTGAATGTGAAAAATAAATTTATATCATTAAAAGAATGGGTCGATCCACAATATTTTGAGGATGAAAAAATGTACTAATCACCACCTATTATGATTAAAAGGCTTTGATAAAAATTAAATGGGATAAAATATATATGGGAAGGGAGGATTCATTAATTTTTAATGATGGGGATGAAGAATAGATTCTTTTAATTCGATGTATATTCATATTATAGTTAATGTGGTTCTTATTATACATATAAAATATGGGGAAAAGGATTCATTTAATATTGAAATGATGAAGTATTAAAGATTATTAATTTTTAGAAATCCAAAATTATAGGAAAATACATGCAACAAACACCTGACTCTATATTGGAAGGTCTTGGGGATAATACTCTTTATGTTTCATAATTTTGCTACTCGTAGAATGTCATAAATTTCACCAAGAAGACTTGCATCATCACTGTGTGGGAGGATACAATTTTGATTCAAGGGATGTATATGAAGGGTAATCAGTCAATAATTTGTGTAGAATAAGATATGGTTTTTCTAATTTAAGGAAAATGAAAATATATTATGACATAAAAGTCTTAGAAACAAGGGGAAATGATCCTTGAAAGATGTCGTGGACAATGAAGGTGATTGTGATGTCAGTAATATCTCATGTGATCATACGCACACAATCATCATTTTTTAGAAGGATAGTATCATTCATAAAATTTATATGATTTAAGACACGAGGTAAATAAAGTTATTATAATT
Source organism: Viscum album (assembly GCA_963277665.1). Lineage (NCBI taxonomy): Eukaryota > Viridiplantae > Streptophyta > Magnoliopsida > Santalales > Viscaceae > Viscum > Viscum album. The sequence goes on from OY728150.1 coordinate 2,100,076,059, forward strand.
GGTACATATCGTTTTTTTGTATATTATGTCCAAGGTACACTAAATAAAATTTGTACTATTTGTTATTCACTGACTTTTAAAGTGGGATGTCATGGGTGGTGGTTACCACCTAGAATCCTAAAGTGTTCTATTTTAGTACATGCTATCATATAATGAAAAAATAAAATTTTAGGGTAAGTACAATGACATTATAGAATGATAATGTCATGTAGTTTATCAATATCTAGGTGTTGGACCATCACATTAAGTATACGATAAGGAATGAAGTGTCAATAAGGAGGACACTGTTGAAGAATAGTGTGATGAAATAGACAAATTGTATTTTAAGAAATATTCATCTATAGATGATTATTGAGAAATACTTATATGTGATGTATTATATTTTAGTAATCCTAATAGTTTTCAAATACTACCATTAGGTATTTATTGTGTCTCAGAGAAAAAAATATCCCATAAGATTTGTGGTTTAGGAAAAATTCTATAGTAATGTGATTTTGAATCATTATATTAATTTCATTAATATCAATAATTATAAAATTCACAATAATATTTAATATCATAAAGATGAATGGATTTTTCTAGGATACTACTTAAAGATAAATTCTTATATTTTAATCAATATAAAGATTGAAAAAATAATTTAAATAAAAGAAGTTACTATGGTTCAAAAGGAATAGAAAAATCAAAAAAAGAAATAAATCTCTAAAGGTAAATAATAATAAGAAAAAAACATAGGGGATAAAAATGGGATGATACTGGTGAAGATTATAATTATGATCTAGATGTATTAAGATTAATAGATGTGAAAAATTTACAAAACATTGTTTTTATTGATGAAAATAATAGCCTCGGAGACTAAAAAACACCATTTAAAAAATAAATAAATATTTATCTATATAATATTTCAATAATAAATCAACTAATTCCAATGATCTTCAAATTAAATTCTTGATATGTGAATTTAATTACGACATTGTATAAAAAAATTCATGAAATTGAGAATAATCATTCATGTGTGACTATTTCAAGGCTATTCGATTAGAATGTTATCTAAACTAAAATGATATTCTTTAGAAAATAAAATTAATATGATCTGTTGATTTAGAACAAGTCACCACTCATGTGTTTTGAATACTACTTGTTTGATGTTGATAATATATATGAGGAATTTTCTCTTGTTTCTAGGTTGAAAAACAATTTTATTATTCATGTACATAAAAATGGAAAGGATATTCATTATTTTACAAATGGATTTTAAAACAAATTTTTGAATGTATTACTTGAATATGTAGTGAATATATAGTAGTAAAATTGTTTTCTTGTTTAGGAATATAATAACAACATTCAGACACAAAATAGGGTTCTTTATTTCTTAATGAAAGCGCAATGAGAACTGTATTCGAGACATGATCAATACATAAAAAAGTGTTGTTTTAGTGTGGAAAAGATGATCAAAATCTCTATATCAAAAAATAATATGATCAAAGGAGGATTATTATCATATATTTTTATGTACTAATCATTTGTAGTTCAAATAAACCATAGAAGAATCATATTTAACAATTCATGGTTTACAATTTTAAAATATCAAAGATTGATAAATTGAAATTTTTTATTTCATTTCAAAGAGATATAAGTTAGGAATATGGAATTTATCTCTCAATATGAATATTCCTAATAGTAGATCAAAATATTTATATTGGATAATTTAAATTAAATGAAAACTCTAATTTATACTCTATTAAAGTTGTTAGGTTATAAAAATTGAAATAGGTCAACATTACGAAGTATAGGTATATCATCAGGAGATGGTTGTATATAACAATAAAAAAAATTTACACTTAATTTTCCTCTTTTCATTAGGATGGGTGTCAAAGAAATTATAAATAAAGACACTTTCAGGAAATGGACATACTACTAAAGTATATCCAAGGTATGGTGGATTTTGATTTTCATTAAAATGATACTTCACAACATGTGATATTAGGATATATGAATATTTATTGGGTTGACTCATCAAATTATGTAAAATCTATATTTGGTGGTTTACTTTAACTTGTTATATAATGAATTTATTATCTTAGAATAAAATATTATTTCATTTCCTTCAGAACTAATGAATATGAATGTAATGTTGATAGTCAAGAATGTATGAAACTGTTATGGACTAAGTGACCTTTTGAGGCTATGATTGTTGTAGTTAAGTATCTTATTATAATTAATAGTAAAAGATATGCAATCAAATATAGAAATCTCCAAAATATGAATCGAGGGTAAACGTATTGCATTTACTTATTATTTTTTAAAGGATAATTTTAAATAAAATTATTAAAATTTGAGTTTGTGCATACTCAAATTTGAGTTAAGGATATCAGGAAAAGGCCTTTTTGATGGAGGAATTTGAGAAGAAAAAATTTAATTTCATATTTTAGTCATCTCACGATACACATATAGTGTTATATTAGTAATTTTATTTCCCCATTACATAATTGCAATACCTATTGACCCTCATCCCATAAAAGAATTTCCTTTCGGTTCATTGAACCAGTGGGTGGATTGTGGATTAATTATTATTATCAAATGAGAAAAGTATTTTTAATGTTCTAATAAAGGGGTAAAATAAATCAATGATTTATTATAGAGAGAGGGAATGTTAATGAATAAAATAATTATTACCCCATAATGGATTCAATGCAATAAGTGTATATTAAAAAAAGAATGGATTCATTGGTGAACCTTTTGTGTTACTCTTATTTATTAGGATGAGAATAAATAATGTGGGATTTTGGAATATGATATGCAACTCATTTATATCTATCAAGATATTTTATGTGTGAATAGGTTTTGATGAAGAATGAGTGAACATTTTTTTCAAAATGTTTCAAAAGTTGTATGTGGTTTTTTCAAATAAGTTAAAGTAGGATATTGTTCTCCAAAATACATGAATAGTGATTTTCATTATTTTCAGGTTTATATGGAATCATTAAGAAATTTACTATAAATTTGAACCAAGATACATTTATTAAGATTTGAATTAAGATTTTGTTACAGTGATGTTTTTTTGGATAATGTAGAGTGTATGTCAAAGGAGATGTGTCATGAAAAATTAGAAGAAAAAGTAAAAGATCCATGATGGATGCAATAATGATGTAAAGAAATTTGGTAGATGTATATTCCTATGAAAAAATTACATAGAGGAAAAATCCCAAAAAATAGTTACATGGAGTTATAATCTAGGTAAAGGATTATATACAGGAAAAATCATATGATATAATTAGACATAGGAAAAAAATATCATTATTTTACTTAAACTCATGAGGGAGGTGTCATTTTTAAAATAGAGGCTAGATCACCATGTGAATAGAAACAACGTGGAATCTACAAAAGATTTTTAAAATTTATTATATGGTGTATCTTTTATTGTTATAAAAAGACATAATACATAGAGGAACATTTTTATGTGAATATTGTATCTTGTTAACTAAAAGGTTAGTATTTTTTAAGATTGCATGATTATTTATAGATCATGTTATTGGGAGTCCATTTCGCATAAATAGTATTTTGAGGACCACATTAATAATAAATAGTGGAATTAGAGGAGGATTAGAGTGTTTTAATTTCTAGTTTTTTCTTAAGTGTGATGTTAATTGAGGAAATGAAATAAACCATCATTTTATTCAAATAATTACATTGATAAGAATGTATAGTGAATTATATGTAAAAAATATTCTAAAAAATGAAATTGTCTATAACTGTGGGAACATTATGAATGTTACATGAAATGGTATTTAAAATTAACATACCCATTTAGTCTTACACAAATCAGAGTTTATATAGTGCTTAATTTTAATAGATAAAATTTTACATGGTAAAGTATAATTCACCACCTTAATGAAATAGGATATTCATTTCATGCTAACTTCAGTGTAAATAATTTCTTTGATTATTTATATTGGCTAAATAATCTTCAATATAAGTAATACAAACACTTCAATTGAGAGAGTATTACATTTTTGTTTTATTTTATTGTAAAATTGTGGGATGATGAGTCTTATATTTACATATAAGGAAAAGTATGATATAGTTGGTTTTATTACACTAGTAGATTGTCTGGAATATTCTCTATATAAATATTATCGTGAGGATGAACCTAGTATAAATAGATTTATCTCATTCATGAAATTAATTTCATTAGGTATAAGTACCATTAGATTGGTGACTGAGCTAACGGTGTGGGAAAGAAAATATTTAGGCATCAATATGAGTTGAATAAGTTTCTTGGTATGTTGCTTACGTATTGTTCATAGATCAAATGAATATAAAATTTTACTCGTACATGCACTTATTTTTTGTGGTATTAATAAGTAATATTTTAATATAATATTATTATATTAAGAAGGTTGGTATGCACTAGGATATTATTTATGAAATATAAAATGACCATTTGTAATAATAAATTCCTTTAAATTTTATTTCTAGATTATAAATGTTATATTTTTGTGAAACATAGTTAATGACACATTAATATCTCAGGGTTAAAATACGGTGTAGTTGGTGAAGTCATGGGATATTCTAAATAAAATTTTTAAGTATTTTATGTTCATATAAAAGTAAATATAAAATAATAGGATTATACCATATTTTTTATATATCATTATCAGTGAATTCCTTCCTTGATAAGTGATTGAAATTTTAGTGAAAAGCTCAGTGCAATTTATCTTTCAAGTTTCCTAAATAATAGTAAACTTCAATGCTAATATTGATCTCAACCAATCCCAAAAACATATAAATTCATTTGATTCCTTAATAGTTATTTCATGATATGATTAGATACAAGGGGACCAGGTAGTGGATTATGTTTCTCAGAAGTTAGGGCCTCATAAGTAAAACTTCTATATATTGGATCTATAGATTGTGGTAGATGTACATATTAGTTTCATAAAAAATATAGTTTTATCAATATATTTGTGTAGTACACTAATTAAATTATCATATGATATATTTTCATTTATAAACACCTAAATACTTGAGAGAAATTTTTATTTTAGTATTTATAGCCATTTTACTTTGATATATAGTATATACCCTAAAAGGGAAATGTTCTAGTTATTGAACCAAGTTATAAATCTATGAAATTTTTGTTTAAGGAGTTTAAAGTGAAATATAATACAATATGACTAATATAAGATATAAATATATGTATGTCTATGGATAACATTGAATATATTTTAACCCGATATGTGTAACGTCTTCTTTAGTTGATAGAGTCATAACAGCTTAATGTTATCAACATGACAATAGTATAATGCATGTGTGCTTTGATTTTGTGAATCATTAAATTTATTAGACTCAAGATGCCGATTCTATTATATATGTGTACAGTTGGTAGATTTTAACTATATATTTATTATAGGATTTTATATAGATCTTTCACCCTTACTAATACATTTTTCATCCTATATTAACCCTGATATAATATAATAATAAACAATATTATTTGTTATAGTGTATAAATCATGTATAATAGGTTTTTTCATAGTTAAATACATTTTAGCAAGTAAAATATCTGAATTATAAGTAAAAATGTATATTTTAACCATTTTCATATATATATATATATATGTGTGTGTGTGTGTGTGTGTTATAAGACTATGAATGATTTTAAGAAGATAATTCAATGATATTTCTACGTGAACATATGCAGTGTGGTGTATCATCAATTGATTAGTTAAGGTAACTTATGTACATATTAATAAATAAAATCAATGAGTGGACAAACTAGATGTCCACTCACTAAATAATTAATATATATCCTTACAATATGGGTTTATAAATGGAATTTATGATGATCAAAAAATGATATTTACATGTTATTTCCAAAGTGGACTACATAAGCTCTTGGTATTAAATCTAATTCTTTATATTTATGATCACCCAATTTTTTATGATTAAAGAGAGTACACTATACAGTTTTTATAGGAAATTTAATTAATTTACTTTATATATTTTATTGTTTTTTGGTAGGACTATATTTATTTAGTTTAATTTTTTTTAAAAAATCTATCATCCTACATTAAATGAAATTACAATATTTGAGCCATTATTTTATAAACCATGTTGGTCACATCTATAATTTATTGAGATAAAATAATTCTATTTTATTGGGAAAAGATACAAGATGGAAAAAATTGAATTGTTATAAAACATTCATATATGTATTTTTAACAAACTAGGTTGATATATATCAAACATATAAAGGAGATATATATTACTATAGTGTGATTTTGGTGATTGAGTATTTTGTAAAGTATCTTCGTTACTAGGATAAAAAAATATATGGAAAAGATTTAATAAAAATACGTTTTCATGGATACATTACATATATTTATAAGGATTATAATGTCTAATTATCATATTACTCGTTTATTATAGAGTATTTGATGGATGTATTTTAAGTACATCAACAGAGGATATTTTTATAGGACTCATGTCATGTGATATGGAGTGAAGAGGTAGAGTATGAGATGTATACATCATCTAGGTAAGGACATATGTGTATTTAGTATTATTACATAAAATTATATCTTGTAATTGGATACCTATATTTGGGATGTTATTAAGTCAGATCCAAATTCAGTAGGAGATATGGGAATACTAAACTGACATACATGTGTAGTGACCAGAATATTTCTCACCGGATGATTTAAAATTCATTGTGGGAAACAATCACTATAGTGGTAATTTTTATTGAAATATATTCATAATGTGAGTGAATTGATTTGTTTTTATGAATGTACTCACATAATTATGTGTTATTTTTTTAGTGATTTATATGAGGATAGATTAAGAAACCAATAGAATTGAAGGATACCTGTATTTAGTGGAAAACCAAAGAATACAATCATAACATCATATTAAAGAAAATGAATTTTTTATTGAAATAAAATATGAACTGAGACCCTGATGGATAACATAAAATCTAGTGAGGGGTAAAATGGATTTAGTGGAATATTCCTACTAAAATTTAAATTATTGTTTTCTGATATTTGTGGTGTCCAAATCACATATATATATTTGTTTGTTTTTTGGATTATTGTGAATGAGGAGGTGTAACATCCCAGATAAATATGGAATAATACACATTTCATAATTATTAATATTTTTGAATTAAATATTAATTTTACATTAAAGGGGATTCTCTGTTCGATAGAGTACCCGATACGCGACAACGACTTTTTTGAATTCTTACGTTGCACACTAATAATATAATATTATAATTTAAATGGTAGTTAACTCTTAGTCATTCTATTGGCTAGAATGAACAAAACTAACTACAATAGGATTATACGTGTTTCTTTAATGAATTTACATTTATCCAATAAAAGTTAGAGGCTTAAAATGTGAATGAATCTAATTTTAAGCATAATTTACATTAAAAGGTCGATTTACCACCCTCTAATGGAGAACCCTATTTAAATATAGTTTTTGTAACTTTAATAAATTCTTTTTTACCAAATAATATCTATTTTTAGAATGGGGACATCAAAATTTACTTTGTGTAAATTTTTGGAATTTTTCCGATAATGTTTGTTTTTTAATGAATATTGAAATGTATTATATTTTAATTCAAAAATGTGTTTTAATATAATTTTTTATATGGTTATATTATATTTTTAATTGGTCTTATTGTGTAATTAGAATAAATTTTTACCATATCATCCAATTTTGGTCATTGGAATTAATTTTTTGTGAATGTGGACGTAAACACGTGTCAATCTTTTGATAGTTATTGTTTCTTAAAAACACACCATTTGTTCTCACAATGAGAAATAATTATAATATTAATAAATTCCAAATTAATGTTATAAATTTGTAAAAATAATCTTTATTTTTAATTCGAAATATCAAATAAAACTTAGGCTGGATTTTTGATATTTTTCTGTAAAACTTCAATTTATGATGAATAGTGAAACCACTTAGTAGGAGTTAAAAAACAGACCTTTTCATTTAAATGAAATTTTACCACTTCTGTGAATTTAATTTAAAAAATACAACATACATGGTAGTTATTTTTAAGTAATATGTTGTTCAATAAGATGAAAATAATTTTTTTGAATAGTAACTTTTGACTTTGTTTTACAGTGGTTATACATAAATAGGTTAATTCAAGGTAAAGAAATATTATAATAATTAAGGATTACCTTAACTGTTTTTCTAACCATATTGGATGTGTAATTTCCGACCATGGGCATCCTTGGGACAATTTTGGGACCCCATGGAGCCACTTACGAATGATAATGACACTTTAAATTAATTAATTTAAAGTAAAGGCAAAAATCACAAAAACAAAAAATATTTTAGTAAATTAATTTTTATATAGTGTTATATAAGTAATAATTTTGACTATAAATATTTATTGGAAATATAGAAATATTTCCTACATCATGGTTTTTTTATAATTTTTAGACATCAAATAAATTAAATTATTTATGACACAATAATGATGCAGTATTTACCTCATTAATAAATGATTTAAATAAATAAGATTATAATGATTATAATATTATCCAAAACCTTTCCAATTCCTATTGGAAGATTTTATTTCGACCATGAATCATCTTATCTTAAACTCAAATGATTTTTGGACCTTTAGAAACCGAATATAATTATATTATAAAATAATATTTTCACACTTTCATAAAGAGCCCCTCCTCTCCATTGTAAAAGGAGACCACTTATAACCAATTAATCACACCTCTCAAGACTTTAGGATCCTCTAACCTCTTCCAAATTAAACTCCCTACATCCATACCTTCCATCTTGAATCCTTACCTTATTCATAAGTCACTTCCATAAACCTTTTTGGTTCAAAACAATGGGAGTTACCCAAATTAAAGGCAATGGTTTCTCTTAACATATTTTCATTTATTTTTCTTCTCCAACCCCTAAATTCTTTTTATTCATTTTCTTTGATAGAAAAAACAATATAATCAATATACTAGGTTGTTTTTATGATAAGTATTTGAACTACACTTACACACACCTCCCTCTAATGGGTGAAGAACATAATGTTTCTGTGGATGGAAAACTAATGCATCACGAAACGATGATTGTACAATTACCTTCTAATGCCTCTCATGGTGGACATAAGTATGAAACTGTATTTATAAATGATATATATTTGGTTTATGTTTTATTTATTCTTTTATATTTTCCATTTATATCATACCCTTATGGTTTCCATTATGGGTAAACACGATAATTTTATTTGAGGAAGTGCGGACTACTGCCCCCTCAAAGTGATTTGAATCGTTAATGCCATATGTGGGATGTATAAAAGATGTATTTAATGATATAATATATGATATTATACTGGAATTATAATATAATTATTTATTATTATGTTTTAATTCCATTAAAATAAGAAATAAAAATGAAAGTAGCGTTCATGCGTACGTACGGCTTACCGTTTCCAGGAACGGTACATTTCATTTCTTTCCTCCAAATGTTATTTACAATTATAAATACATGTTTATACTGGATATATATGATATATATGATATATAAATAATGAAAATAATTCTGGATATAATGGACTATTGACCACATGGACAATTGGTAAATATAAGGTGTTCATTTTTGACTCAAGTACCAAATATCGACAAAAATACCATGATTAACTTGAATTATTACATAATGTTTATAACATGGTAACAAGTGATATTAAAAGAATAATAAACTTTAATAATGTTCTTGAGAAAGTTGAAATTAACTTTATTTTATTATTTAGGAGATTAAATAATGATCGAGTCAAGTCAGACACGAGGTAAGGAGATTTCTTATCTCACTTTAAATTCCGTGAGATTTCCATTGGCGCCACTTATTTATTGCATGTGGTGTAGTATGTATTGCCATTTGATAAATATTATCATTATTATCTTTATATTCATGGTATTCTGTGATTCATTTTATGGTTATTAACTTTTGATCAAATGACTCAGTATGTTACAATGAGGTAAAGGGTTTCATCTCAGTTATTATTCCCGTAAGATTCATGCTAGATTTTACAATATTTCCTTTTTTTTGGTGTATGTACTAACCATGATTGTACTTTTGAGTAATATACTATCATTTATGTGTATTTAAATCTTCATTTTATGATCCTTCTTTCATTTGCGTATGTTTTGTAAGCTACCAAATCGGTAAGGGAACCTTTCACCCTCCTCTTTTTAAAAGACTTCTTTTTGTTATGCCTTTTAATTTACATATTATTATGTTGGGATATGTTCTTATATAACCTTATTGAATTAAATTTATGTCAATGTGATGATATAAATTTTTTTATCTCATCAACTCATTTTCTAAATTTTAAAGTGATGTTGTTAGGCTGTCGAATTTTTATAAGGGAACTTCTTAACCCAATTTCAATTCTTTTGGTTCAACTTGTACGTCATGAATATGTCCTCCTATGAAAATGTGTGAATGTAATATGATTGTTCTACACATAATATCCACTTATATTGGGTGTATTTATATTTTTCACACATAATTATGTGATTTATTTACCCTTAATTTAGGGATACCAACTTTATAAGGGATTTCATCTCAATTTACATTTACACTGAGACTTCATTGTTGTTATACACCAATTACCTCTTATATGGTCTATATAATGTCAATTAACATATTATATCATGAATCCATTTATTCTCATGACATTATAAATTCTGATTAAAAGTTATTTCATAATTATTTTTATTCAAGCATCTTTATTTTTGTTAAAAAACTCTTTAACTAAAATACCTTTTTAAATGTTTTAATGATTTATTCATCTAAATATTTATAATTAATATCCATGTTTTCAAATTGGGTTTTAGGATTTATTTATATGCACATTAATGTTTTCAAATTAAAATTATTTTAAATTCTTCAAAGTGGTAAGGGACACTTTGATTAAAAAATATCTTTTTAAATAGTTCATGGAAACGGATTAACTATGTCAATATCATGAAATTACTTCTTGTTATAGAAAATGAAATGTTATTAGTGAAATGTTTATATTTTCTATATTTTATGTGTTATGATGGTACTTGGATATTTTATGGTTCGTTACGTGATAAACCATATGACGGGTGGTGCCGTGATAAACCAGGATTGGTGGTTACATTATAACCTCCAATGCATTGGGTATAGATGCCGGTCGTATGACTATTCCATTTAGTGATATTTGTGCAAGTTGACCGTATGATTATTCCATTTAACTATGTTTATGTCCCAAGTTACCTATATATGTTATGTTTTCCTTATATGTATAATATTTTTGTTACAAAAGGGTAAGTAGTGATCTTTTATTTAGCGATGAGTATTTACTAATTTATGAAGGCGAAAAGTATTACTTATGTTAAAGAATTAATTATTTACATGTTGTTTTGAAAAACTAAAAGTTTCCTTCTTTGTGTATCCCTTAATGAGCTTTTTATGCTCATACCATGTTTTTGTAATTTTTTTCATAGGAAATAATGTGGAATAGGGTAAAGGATGGGATCAAGGAAAAGTCATGATGTCTTAAACATGGAACTAGACATGACTTGTTGTTCCAAGAGTTTTTATTTTATAAAAAAATGGAAACTGAGTCGAAGTGTCTACTTTGGAATATTTTGAGATTTAATAGTTATGTCATAATTCTCTAAAACTCTAAACATGAAAATATCCTCAATTTTAATTATTAGATTAATTCAATATTATGTAATGTTTTAAGTTTGGGTCCTTATAGTTAGTATCAAAGGTCAGTTTAGACTACATTATGGATTATGAATTTCTGTTTGACATATGGATATTACCTATTTATTATTTCAGTTAAATCCTTGTTTTGTAACTTTTTCAGATCAAGGAAACTCAGTTAAAATGTAAGTAGGACGATCTCAATGGACATTCCTATCTCTTCATGATGACATGCTTATAATAATTATTGCAAAGCCATGTTCAGATGATTGTGAAACTTTTTTAGTATATAACTCACTTGCGAGCAGTTTTTTGAGATATAAAACACCTCTACTATACCTCGTTATCATCATGGATCATGGGTTGTATTTAGAAAAACCATATTTTCACAATATTCTCATATTTTCAAGAAAGGTAAATATTATCAAGGCATTTTAAAATATTATACCTTATCACAAGATTTTGAAGCATATTATGAATCTAAAAAAGGTGTTAAAGAAGAAGACCCTTGTGGAACCTATTTATATTTGATTTTACAATATAGTCTCTCAGCCTATACTTATGGTATTTTAAAAGGGCTGCTAATTGAATGTTTCAAATCAAATTCCGTTCAACTATTTTATAGAAATCATATTTTATCAAGTGTTTTTAAATTATATGTCATACATGATTATTTTACAAAACTAATTTCCAATGAACGCCCATAAGACCCATGTTGTACAAGGTGTATTTGGATGGAGGAAGAAAATGATTTTGAAGGATCTATAAATCATTGTTGAAATGCATGTACCTTCTACCAACATGAAAAAGATGACGATGAAACTTAATGGACACCATGATCAAGGTATGATGATCTTCATTTTGGGGATTGTTTTATTTTATCATATGGTGGTGAAATAAGAGATCAAGAATTAAAATGTTGAGATCATAATGAATTTGGATGAAAATGAGAGGTATAAGGAAACCATTGAGGTTAAAACATGTTATGGTAATTTTTGAGTTTTATAAAAAGGACAACCCGTAGGATGGGTGACATCCTGTCGCATCCGGAAAGAATTTAGGAATCGAACCCACAACCGAAGAGCGACAAGGGCACATCTCCCACCAAAAGCATACATGAAGTCCCTGGTTATTATGAATTATTATTTTAGAAAAATGATTTTATGGAACTAGAAGAAGTTTATTTTTGGAAATTATTGTTTATCAAATGGATAAACATAGTATAAAAAATGATATAGTAATTAAGTGATAAAGGTTGTTGTGGAAGACGTTCTCTCTTTTGAGGAAACACTATATGAATAAGGAAGAAAGAATAATATGGGATTTCAATTGTGGAAAAATGGTTGAAATGTTAGTTTGAAAGAATATATATTTTTATTATGGACATATGATGATTTGATTTATTTATGAAAATTACTAACCTATCACGGAGAATATGTGATTTGGTTAATTACTTTTCAATATGAGACTTTATGAGAAACTGGTGTTACTTAGAGATAAATGTTAACTTGTATCTTCGAAGTATATGTAATTAAATCCTTATGATATTTGGGTTATAATATCAGTTAGTATTACTTGTGATGTATATTAGGGACAATTCATTATTTAATGGTCTTTGTTTAACTTTGGGTAATGTTAGAAAAATTTTGGGGATTAAGTGTAGTTTTTTTATGTAAAACTTTAACATTTTGGGGGATTATCAGATATTATACTAAACGTTTTGGTTTTAGTCAATATCTAAGACAAGTAAAATATATAGTTCATATTTTATGGATTATTTGATTCCCTCGAAGTTGATTATAACACTTCTATTGTTAACAAGTCATCCTGAATACTCATCGTTTGGAGGAAATATGAGTTTTTGTTTGATATTTAGTAAAGGATAAAAGTCTACATGACAATTAAGTATGTTTCCTTAGGTTTTTAGTTAATCTCATAAATATATTCCTCAATGAAAAGTACCTTCATACAAAATCTTTTTCTGTTAACTTTTCCAACCGAGGAATCAGGAACTGTGGAACCCATCACATGTTTGTGATTTTCTGTTGGTTAACATTCTCCTAATCATGTTTTTATCACTCTCCATCAAAACATGACCATTTTTTATCATTTACATATCCATGCTTTCATACATGGAACATTAATATGGGTTATATCAGCTGACCTTTGTAATTATCTTCCATTACTTTAAAGTGATAGTTTTATTGACTCTTTTGTGATGTGAGACTTTTAATGATATTTTCAAAGCCTAGTTTTAAAATTGAGAGGATACAATTCCCAAAAGGTGGGAAGGATGTAAAATCCCAGATAAATAAGGAATAAGTCACTTTTCATATTTATTAATATTTTTGAATTAAATATTAATTTTAGATTAATGTTGAAGCAATGTTCGATAGCATACCCGATATGCAACAATGAGTTTCTTTAAAATATTACACTGCACACTAATAATATAAGAGTATTATTTAAATGGTATTTAACTCCTAGCTGTTGTATTTGTTGGAATGAAAAAAACTAAGTACAATATTATTATACATGTTTGTTGAATGTATTTACCTTTATCCAATAAAAATTAGAGGCTTAAAATGTGAATGAATCTAATTTTAAGCATAACCTAAATTAAAAGGTTGATTTGCCTCGCTTTAAAAAAGAACCCTTTTAAAATATTGTTTTTGTCACATTAATACATTCTATTTGACCAAATAAAATCCTTCTTCAGAAATGGGACATCAAAATTTACTTTGCGTATATTTTTGGAATTATTCTGATAAAGTTCATTTTTAATGCATAGTGAAAAATATTGTATTTTAACTCAAAACTCTATTTTAATATAATTTATTTATATGGATATATTATATTTTAATTGGTATTAAAGTATAATTAGAATATATTATTACCCTTTAATCCAATGTTGGTCATTGGAATTAATTTCACTTTGAAAGTGGATATAGACAAGTTTCAATATTTTGATAGTTATTGTTTCTTAAAAACATGCTATTTGTTTTAACAATGGGAATTAATCATAAAATTAATCAATTCCACTTTTATGTTTTAGATTTGGATAAATAAACATCATTTTTGATTTCATAATATCAAATAAAGCATAGGGTGAAATTTTGGTATTTTTATGAAAACATCAATTTTTGATAAATAGTGAAACCACTTAGTAGTAGTTAAAAAGTGACTTTTTCATTTAAATGATACTTTAACACTTTAGTGAATTGAATTTTAAAAATCCGACATACATGGTTGTTATTAGTAAGTAAAAGTCAGTTCAATGAGATGAAAATAATTTTTGGCGAATAGTAACTTTTGACCTTTTTACCGCGGTTAAAGATAAATATGGTAATTCAAGATAAATTTTTTTTATAATAATACAAAATTACATTAAAAATTGTAATAACCTTATTGTATTGGTAATGTAAGACCATGGGAATTCTTGGGTCGATTTAGGGAACCCATAAAGCTACTTATGAATGATAACAACACTTTAGATTAATTAATTTAAAGTAAAGACAAAAATAAACAAAAACAAGAATATTTTAGTAAATTAATTTTTATAAGGTATTATATAAGTAATAATTTTGACTATAAATATTATTTGGATATAGAAAAAGATTTTCTAAATCATGTTATTTTTTTTATAATTTTTAGACATCGAATAAATTATATTATTTATGACACAATAATGATGCAATATTTACCTCATTAATAAATGATTTAAATATATAGGATTATAATGATTAAAATATTATCCAAAACATATCCAATTTTTATTGGAGAATTTTATTTCGACCATGAATAATCTTTTCTTCTACTCTAATGATTTTTGGGCCTTTAGAAACTGAATATCATTATATTATAAAATAATAGTATCACACTTTCCTAAAGAGCCCCTCCTCTCCCTTATAAAAGAAGACCACTTCGAACCAGTTACTCACACCTCTCAATCCTTTAGGATTGTCCAAAATCAACCCAAATAGGCTCCCAACATACCTTAATTCCACCTATAAGCCTTACCTTAGGCAGAGGGTACTTCAACAACCCATTTTGGTTCAAACCAAATAGAGTTACCCAAATTAAAGGTAATGGTTTCTCTTAACTTTTTTTCTCTTATTTTACTTCTCCAACAACTAAACTATTTTTATTACTTTACTTTATAGAAACACCAGTATTTTCAATATACTAGGATTTTTTTATTAAAAGGTTTAAAACTACACTTAAAAACACCTCCATCTAATGGGTGAAGTACATAATGTTTCTGTGGATGGAAAACTAATGCCTAATGAAACGATGATTGTTAAATTACCTCCAACCACCACTCATGGTGGCCATTATGATGGAACTTTATTTATATATGATATATATTATGTTTATGGTTTCTTTATTATTCTGTATTTGATGTTTATATCATACCCTTATGGTTTCCATTATGGGTAATCGCGATAATTTCATTTGAGGAAGTGCGGACTACCACCCCCTCAAAGTGATATGAATCGTTAATGCTATATGTGGGACATATAAAGTATGGAGTTAATTATATAATATATGATATTATTCTGGAATTATAATATACCTATGTATCATTATGTTTTAATTCCATTAAAATAAGAAATAGAAATGAAAGCAGTGTTCCTGTGTACGTACGACTTACCGTCTCCATGAACGATGCATTTTATTTCTAAATCCAAATGTTATGTACTATTATAAATACATTTATATACTGGATATATATGATATATATGATATCTCAATCATGAATATAATTCTAGATATAATGGACTATTGACCACATGGACAACTTGTAAATATAAGGTGTTTATTTTTGACTCAAGTACAAAATATCAAAAAAACGACCGTTATTAACTCGAATGATTTAATAATGATTATAACATTGTAATAAGTGTTATAAAAGAATAATAAACTTTAAAAAGGTTCTTTAGCATGTATGAAATAAATTTAGTTAATTATTCAGAATATTAAGGAACGATCGAGTCAAGTCAGACACGAGGTAAGGATATTTCTTATCTCACATTTAATTACGTGAGATTTCCATTGTTCGCCACTTATTTATTGAATTTGGGGTATTATGTACAGTCATTTGATATATATTATCATGAGTATCTTTATATTCATTTTATCCTATCATTCATTTGTTGGTTATTAACTTTTGATCAAACGACTCAGTTGATTACAATGAAATAAAGGGTTTCATATCACATTTTATTCCTGTGAGATTCATGCTATATTTTCCACTATTTCCTTTTGTGTGGTGTATGTACTCTCCATTATTGTAATTTTGTGTAATACACATTCTAATATGAGTATTTACATCTTCATTTTATGATTCTTCTTTCATGTGTCATATGTTTTGTAAGTTATCAAATCGGTAAGGGACCCTTTCACCCTCCTCTTTTTAAAGGTCTTCTTTTTGTTATGTCTTTTAATTTATATCTTATTATGTTGGGATATGTTATTATATATCCTTATTTATTTAAAATTTATATCCAAGTGATGAGATACCCTTTTTATCTCATCAACTCAATTTATGAATTTTAATGTGACACTGTCAGGCTGTCGAATATTTACAATGGATCATCTTAACCCAATTTCAATACTTTGGGTTCAACTTTTACTTTGGAATATGTCGTCCTATGAATATGTGTTAATTACCTCTTATTTTTTTACACATAATATCCACTTATATTGGGTGTATTTTTATTTTTCACACATAATTATGTGATTGATTTATCCTTAATTTAAGGATACCATCTTTATAAGGGATTTCATCTTAATTTACATTTCCACTGAGACTTCATTGTTGTTATACACCAATTCACTATTATATGGTTTATATAGTATCCTTTGACATATTATATCATGAATGCATTTATTGTCAAGATATAATAATGTTCTGATTAAAATTTATTGCTCAATTATTTTTATTAAAGCGTCTCTCTTTTTATTAAAAAACTCTTTAACTAAAATATCGTTTTAAATGTTTTAATGATTTATTCTTATAAATATTTCCCATTAATTTCCATGTTTGAAATTTTTTTTTAAGATTTATTTATATGAAAATTAATGATTTCAAATGATATTGCATTTAGAAGCTTCAAATTGGTATGGGAAACTTTGATTCAAAATTCTATTTTTAAATGGTTTATGAAAATGGATTGATTATGTCAATATCTTGAAATTACATATTGTGATTGAAAATGAAATGTTATTAGTGAAATGATTGTATTTTAAATAGTTTATGTGTTATGATGGTACTTGTACATTCTATGGGTTGTTACATGATAAACCATATGGCGAGTAGTGTCGTGATAAACCAGGACGAGTGGTTACGTAATAACCTCCAATGCCTTGGGTATGGAAGTCAACTGTATGGATTTTCCATTCAGTGGTATGTGCAGAATTCGACCATATGTTAATTCAATTTAAGTATGTTTATGTCCCAAGTTACCTTTATATGTTATCTGTTCCTTATATGGGTAATATTTTGGTTACAAAAGGGTAAGTAGTGATATTTTATTCATTGAAGTTTATTTAATACTTCAAAACGGTGAAAAGTATTACTTATGTTAAAGTATTCATGGTTTACTTGTTGTTTTGAAAAATTAACAGTTTTCCTTCTTTTTGTATCTATTACTGAGATTTTTATTCCCATCCCAAGTTTTTGAAATTTTTTTCACAGGACATAATGTCGAATAGGGTCAAGGATGTGATCAAGGAAAATTTATTCTATCTTAAACATAGAACAAGACATGACTCTTTTTTTCAAGAGTTTTTATTTTATGAAAAAAATGGAAACTGAGGAGAAGTGTCTACTTTGTAATCTTTTTAGATGTAATAGTTATGTCATAATTCTCTAAAACTCTAAACCTAAAAAGATATTCAATGTGAATTATTCATTTAATTCAATATTATGTAATGTTTTAAGGTCGGGTCCTTATATGAGGCTTCCATTATTATTTTTCTTCTCTCTCTAGTTGATTCAATATATAATTCTAATATAGTATTAAATTTTATTTCACTATATTGTGATGAATACTAGTGGTTTATTCTAAGGTATATACAAAAAATATCATTTATTTTTTCTTCACAAATTGGAGTTGGACCATTATAAGTAGAAATTCATAAATTTATATTGGGTTTCGTTAAATAATTCAATCATATATATATAATTTGACCTATTGGAGTGTATTTTTTTGGAAGAAGGCATGCGACCCCTAACATATGTAGAAATTTAAATTTTTTTTTTTACATTTTAAATATTTTTAATGCATTTGGTGACTCTTTATTTCTAAACAAAAAGGGAGGTTTGGTCAATGGGAAACTAGTGTATGGGTTTCTATAGTTAATAAGTGGTGGTTTGATCACTATTCTAAAGGAAAAATGATACATGGGAGGCTTATTTATTTATTTACCTATGGATTTATTAAATTATTTCTATGATATATGTGAAATTAATCACTAGGGTCAATTAAGGATAAGGGTCTATGGTAGGTTGGAAATTATTCTCTAAAGATAGTTGTTCAATGAGGTATAAGAGATATTTTATGAGTTATATGCTATATATGAACTGTTAATGATTTATATCAATTAGAAAAAATTTCATTGTAATGAATTTAATTGAAAGAATGGGGTCAGTAAAAATATTTCCAATAGTGATAGGAATTCAACCATTAGGGTAAATAGTTTATCAACTATTGGGTTTGGTGATAAAGATGGGCACAGGAAGGTATAAAAGGAGTTACTTATAATGTCTATGACAAACAAGTAGTTCCAAAAATTGATATTAACAAGTGGGGTTATTTAATGAGATATTAAATTTCATTTACCATATGATAACCTTATTACTTTTGAATAGTAATTCAATAAAATATGATATATATGTCTAACATAATAATATTTGTCGAAGAATGTAGGGCTAGGGTTCGTAGTGTCCTGGTTGATACATTATGACATAATATTGAATTTTATCTTATAAATGAGTTATTCTATTAGATTACATGAACTTATAATAAATTATAAGATATGATAGAGATTTACAACTGATATCATATGTTGTTTTTAGACACTCACCTTATATGTTTATCATTGTGCATTCATATAATTTGTGTTTTGTGATATTGTTCTTGGAAAGGTCCTAGAGTTAAATGATAGTAGCTATTATAGAGTATTCTGGGAGAAAGGAATTGGATTATTGATAAAATTGTGACCTAAGGATATTTTATATTAGATTATAGTATTTTCTAGTATATATGAGTAGACATAGGATATTGTAATGGAATTGATTCTGGAATCCATAAATTATATGACTACATATCAAATGGATTGCCAATATCTGCATTTGTTATGTTATATATACATTTATTATTTATTCTACTATATTATATATTTATAATGATTTAATTTAAGTTATTATATTGTTATTATATCAATAATATAGTCTCTCCCAAAAATTATCAATACCTCACTAATAGTCAGTAACCCTTGATGTATGGGGAGGCTTACAAAAGGAGATGTGGAAACCCTAAATTGGGAATCTATATTAGGTAATATTGCATTATCATTTTGAAGAACTTTTTTATATATTCCCAATTAAAAATAGATTAATCATGGAAAATTTAATTTTATTGGAAGTAATGGGTAATAATTATTTAAATTATGATAATAGAAAAAATATTATGCCATACATAAATTTTTTGATGTGATTTAAAGAAGTCGATATATAAAATAGTTTTGATGGATATCAATGTAATGGAAATAACATAGTATAGGATTATGAATTTTAATTATAATATCGTATATGTCTACTAAGGATAAACTATCCGACAATAAACTATATTTTTTAGAAAGGTGTTTGACATAATTTCTCTTTAATATCAAGAGCACATGTCAATCAACATAGAGAGTATGAAGTTTACTTGGAGATAGAAAATATAACTGGGGAATCATTAAAACCCACTACATTATTAGAGAATACTAGTTAACAATTTATATATGATATTTTTTTCAAGTTATATATGAATTAAGTACTTTAGAATGATTAAATATTTATGTTTTAGTATTTTAATGTAATCTTCTGAAAGGATTCCCCATGTTATAGAAATATGAAATCACTTTGGAAAATGAGAATGAAAACACCACACTGTACATGTCTAAACAATATAGATCACACTCATATGATCTAGCAAAGTGTGTTTTTAACTTACCCTATGGTCCCAATATTGTTTCACCCCATAAAAATTAAAAAAGGAATCTTAATCATTGAAAAAAATATGAAATGTTTTTACAAGAAAACCAATGAAGTAAGGAGATATTTTCACCTCTATTGGGAAATAATACCAAGGATGGGAGAAGGAAATCACTATAATGGTAAAAAAAAATTAATTTTTTCAACATGGATAATATATACAAATATTACATTACCTATCCTAATAGTGTAGGCCTTTTCATTCCATTTATTATATGCATCTATTTTAATTGGCATTTCACTAATATTTTGAGTGATTGTTGTGAACTCTTCATTGTATAGGTTTTTAAAATTGAGGGATTGTACATCCATATACAAAATTTTTAAATAATGAGTTTATTATTATAATATAATAAAACATCACTGATTTTATGCACTATATAAATAGAACACATTAGTTCAACTATATAAAATGAAATGTAACTTATTTCATAGCTAATAATCACACTACATAAGATTAATGAGTAGCCTAACTAATTATAAGGTAATTAGAAATTTAATATTATGATCTATATTGTTGATTTTAATCTATATACCTAAATTATACATGTTAACTAAGGGAATATTCCATATATATTTAAAAAAATCTTATATAAGGAGAAAGCTAATTGTTTACCAAAATTAGTGAATAGTATAGTCGATCAGAATAGTGTTGAGAAATTGGTGCATACTATTAAATCACTGATATATTTACCTATACACATTCATGTTCAAACACATGTAGTGGAAAATTGATGGGATGAATATAGAGAAAATATTCACTATTTTCATTCATAGAAACCCCATATTTTCAATGGTCCTCAAGAGTAAACTATTTGGTTAAAAATGACTGAGCTTCATTTTTAGTTCTAGGAAACACCTAACTCAGTAAAGGTGAAGTGTTCTACTATTATTCTAGAATGGAATAGAAGTATATGATGGTTTTTAATGGTGAAAATGAATAAACCCGAGGTCCTAGAGTGAAAACAAATAATTTCAACTCACATATCAGTTTTATACATAATCTATGGTCTAATAGAATTTTGGGGAGTTTCTTATCATCTAGTTGGTTGAAATAACAATAAATCTATATTAAAACTACATTTATAATAATTATCAACATTTTCCTAATTTAGTGATGAATGAGGAATGGAAGGCTTTGAGATTTGATTTTTGAATTTGATATAACATTTGATGACATGAATTCATGAAGAATATTGCTATATATATGATTGTGCTGGATAGATTGTTGATGGTTAGGATTGACCTGGATAGAAATTTAGGGTTGAAAAAAGATCTGTTTTCCTCCAATGGAAGTTCTTTTATTTAATTTAAGGGAAAAAGGAAATGTGATGGTTCTTGTGATGTTTATCCATATTAGTATTTATCCATACCTCTTGAAGTGATAAGCATAAATGCATTGTAATTTTTTGTGTGAAGAAAATTTGGAAACTCAATGTGATTTAATACAAGGGATTCAAATATTTAAATATTATGTGGTCACTCAATCGACATGATAATGTTTTTACATATCTTCTATTCCACACATAGTTTATGAGATTATGAAATCAAAAAATTACTATGGTAAAATAAAATTCTTCTTCTAATAAGGTGTTCTATCCATATACATCTGAAATAAATATTCTTTACAGAGTGGAAGTGTATTTTTAGGAATCTACTACGAGTATAGAAATAGTGAAAATCATCATCACTATAACTTTATCTTTTCTGAATTCATTATTTGTATAGTGGTGAATCTGAGACTATCATGTGGAATCATATTCTAAACATGATAAACATTTATATTGATATTTTTTCCCATGTGATTGATATTTTTATTCCCATTTGAATGAAGAGTGTGAAGGGTATTCAATGCCCCACTAATGTTTTCTCTTTATTATATATTCATCTCACTTGTAATTTTGTGGTTCTAAAGATAAATACGACTGGAGTAATTTTTTTGATTTATTGGTTGATTTATTATAAAAAATGAATTTATCGTTACCTTATATATACCCCCTTTCCTACACCCGATTGTGTGTGACCTGTTTTGGAGATAGAATGAGACCTGATGATGTGTAGAGACAAACAATTATTTATAGAATTGTGTATGGGATATTTTTGATTAATTTTGATTCTGAGTGGGAATATTTTAGTGGTGATATCCCTCTGATTTTCATCATGTTATCAAAGTTGATTCCATCGAACTTTTCCAGATTACCATGGTAAGGTGGTAGAGTTTTCTATTTATTTGTTACATGGAATTAATCCAGTGTATACTTCTTCTTACTATATAAAAACAAAATTGTTAAAATATATTAAGTATCAATTGGATTGTTTTATAGAGAAAGTATTTTTATGAATGTGTATTTCAAAATATGTTGTACCAATTCAATTTGAAAAAAATGAGGGGAAAATTTACATGGTAGTGATTACCAAAAACTCAATCAAGTTTTCATAATGATAAAGTATATTTTACCCCAAAAAATTACATATTTGATAATTTTAAGGGGTTAAATTTGATCTAAATGACTGATCATTGATATGGTTATAACCAGTTGGTAATTAAAGAATCATACATATCAAAGATTTTCTTTTGGAGTAGCTATGAATATTATGAGTATCATTTGATGCATTTTGTTATTAGAAATTATCAAAAAATATTTATGGGACTATGAAACTAATATTCTATGAATACCTATGTTCATTAATGGTGGAAATTGTGGATGACATGTGGTTTAATAAAATATTGATGATTACTAAGTATGTCATTTTAGAACAATTATAAAAAAATTAAGTGCACAAGAACATTACACAAGGCTTTAAAAATTTACTCTTTGATTCCAGATGTGGCGTTCTCAGGACATATGGTCTCGGATCTTGGTATCTAAATATACTATAAAAATTAAAAGTATTTTATTACATTTGAGAAACCACATATTGTTTTTCAGATTTAGATATTATTGGGATTCATGGGGTATTAACATAGATTAATTAATGATATCTCAAATATGGCTTCTCCAATGACCACTATCACATAGAAATGACAAATGTTCATTTAGAATTAGAAAGAACAAAATTATTTATATGGTTTGAATTATTTTTCACTAATATTATAGTGTTGAATCTTATATAGAATGGGTAAGGCTATATGGTCTTGTTGGCAGATCTGGCTCATGCTTGGGTTGTATTCTCATACAGCATGATCAGGTGGTGTCCTACTATTCTAGGCATCATAAAAATCATGGGAAGAAAAATCTAACCCATGATCTAGAAATCGAATCCATGTTTACTTATTATAACATTTGGTGGAATTACCATTTTGGAGAGAGGTTTTACATTTATTTCCACCACAAAATCATTAGATATAAATTTTCTTAAAAATAAATTGTCCCTCGACTGAGGCGGTCGGTAGATTACCCATAGTCTTTTGATTTTAAAATTGCCTACACGCTTGATAAGTGAAATTTGATTGATGATGAATTGAGTAGGAAACATATGACCCAATCTATAAAATAATCATTAAAATATTAAAATATACTACCTCTATATTTTTAGTTTCATTTGGGAGATTGAGAGGATGTCGCCGATATTTGGTTGAGAAGTATTCAATTGATCTCTTATATTAAAGAGATGAATCCTAATGAGAAACAAATTGATATTAATTTATGTGTAATTAGGGTATAAATTTAAATTTGGGAGACAATTGGTGAATTTTCTTTAACCTATATGAATGTTTTATGATTTCAGAATCGATATGTTGTACCTTTTCCCATGTGATGGGCTGTGATTGAATATTTCCATAATTCCTAGTGGGTTATGCACCCTGGATCAATGAAAATGTTCTATAATATGAAGTAAATATTTTGGTGAGTTGGAATGATATGGGACATCGTTGAATTTTTTCTCATTGATATATGTATCATCTAGTCGAAATCAAGCACTAGAGGCCTCTAGGACATCTTCAGCCACTTTTTATTCCATCTTGGTTCTGTGATTTGATTTCTATTGACATCATTATTGGTATTCAACATACCTATGTGTATTGTGATTTATTTACTTTATAAATAATTTTAATTTATAGATATTTAAAATTCTCCTTGATTAGTGTATTTTTGAATTTGTTAAGTGAAAAATATTTTCAATTACACGGGGTTCCATAATTTATTTTTTTTGATAGGGATACCTATTTCAATTCTTATTTTTAGAGAGTCCTATAGGATGAACTATGATCCCATGTTCAATTAAAGAATATATATCATCCATATATGGTAGTATGGAATAATGATCTATAAAAATGCATGAAGACATGATACATTTTATAATTCATTACTGTGGTGGAACTTGGGATATCCCTCTGGACTCGGTAGAAATTTCATATAATAACAGTTTTCATTCGGTTATAAAAATGGATACATTTGAGGCGTAGTATGATCAACCATGTTAATATCTATTGTGTTTTTTAGATATTGGGTAATCTTACTTGGTTGAAAAACATTAGTCTAATAGATAACGATGGAGATTAAACTGATTATTTAGTGAATAATGACATAATAGATCCATTATAAATCATTTTCTAATCATCAACCTAAACCTTAGGAGTTTTTAGTTGTATACAAGTGTTCTAAAGAGTTTCACCATTTTTTTCCACCAAAGGCTTGAGAAATAGGGAAAGAATTTACCCAGGATTGTGAGTCCTTTTGAGATTATTGAATGGGTGGGAAATACGGCTTACCTATTATCCATATCTCTTTAGTTGACATCAATTGAAAAAATTATTTGTGTATCAAAGCCCGTGTTGTATCATTCCAATTCTTCTGAAGTCGTGTTTTGGGAATTAATTGATGTGGAACCTAATTTATCCATTACCAAGCACCCAATTAGTACTATTGGTTTTGAGAAAATGGTTCTTCATGGTAACTCTATAACTTTTTTCATTGTGATATGAAAAAATGGTTTTGATATTCCTAATATGAGGAAGCAAGACGTGTAGATGTCTGAGAAGTGGCCACATCCCTATTACAGACACATTCTAAAGAACATGTTGGGGACAATAATGTATTATTTTGGGGAGTTTTTAACATACCATTACATTATTTTAGGTATTTTGTTTCCTTGTTCTGATTTTACATTGTTTTAAACTTATTTTAGGGAGCTTTAATAAAACATTGAAAAATATTGGATGTTTTCGGGATTTTTCATGGTTGTCACATGGTTATGGAAAACCATGTGTTTTATACCAACATATGAGAAACCCTATGATGATACACTGGATGGGGGTTTAAAGTTTGAAACAACTATTCTACTTTCCCTAAAAACCAATAAATACACAATACATTCAAACATGGATATTAAATCACTTTTAATGAATGCTTAATACATTACAAAAAATACCCAAAAACCTTATTAGTATAGTTCCTTAAGAAACATAGAACAAAAATGTATAGTCTGGTGAAAGATATTTTATGTTTCCCACTAAGATCATTACCATTTTTAGTCCTACTTAAAACCTTTCCTTATAACTAGGGGAAAGGAAACATAAGAAAAGGTTCAATTTAGATGCTCAGTAAGGGAAAACATTGATTATATGTAACCATAATTAGAACACAATAGTATGAAACATAAAATAAAAAGTCAATGATCATATAATGAATATAAAAAAACAGTGACTATGTACAAAATCATGGCATAATATAATCATTGAAGTTTGAATAAAACCTAATGAGTGATGTTGACTTAAGATACCTTTTACCTCACGCTTCCCTTTACTATAGCATTCATTAACCTCTTGTATAAGGTATTAAAGAATGTTACTGAATTATTCATGAACTATATTCGTAATTATAACAAATCATATGATCCTTCTATAACATATTACAACCCCTTCATTAATAATATTTCATTTTTCATTGTTTTAGGTGCGGTCGTTTCATGGATTCAGGATCAGTTCATTTGTGAAAAATTATGGATGTTATAAAAAATGATTTTGAAACACCCGAAGTGGAAGTAAATAGTATAAAATTACTTGATGAATAATAAGATCATACAATGAATATCAAAATAAATGTTGATTATTTACAAAATCATGGCATAATATAGTCATTGAATTTTGAATAAAACCTAATGAGTGATGTTGACTTAAGATACCGTTTACCTCACGCTTCCTTTAAGTGTAGCATTCGTTAACCTCTTGTATAAGGGATTAAAGAATGTTATTGAATTATTAATGAACTATATTCGTAATTATAATACATTATATGATGCTTCCATAACATATTACAACCCCTTCATTAATAATATTTCATTTTTTCATTGTTTTTGGTGCGGTCATTTCATGGATTCTGGATCAGTTCATTTGTCAGAAATTATGGATGTTATAAAAAATGAGTTTAAAACACCAGAAGTGGAAGTAAATAGTATTAAATTACTTAATGAATAATAAATTACCCCATATATAATTTTTTATTTCTTATATGAGGATGATTCTTTATATATATTCTGAATGATAAACATTTAGTATATTTTGCCGATTTATCCAAACACCGTGAACTATTTTAATTTTATTTAATATTATGATTATATATTAGTTAAAAAATATAAAATAGGTTATAATATACATATTAAATTATTATTTAACCATAAAATAGATTTATTATCATCTTTGAAAGTGGTAATGAGGAAAATGAAAAAAATTGTTCATGGAGGCGAATAACATGCATAATTTGGACAATAATTTCGTTTCTTTGAGTGAGATGAGATGAGAAATGAAATAGATATGATATATTATATTATAGACATGAATATATAATTTATAAATTACTATATTGTTATCAGTAATTTATTGATGAAGGAAGTGAGGGGAAAGAAGACAAAGAAAAGATACTAGGAGAGGTACTTTGGGAAAATCACTTCTTGGATATCACATCCTTGAAAGACCCTTGAGGTCCTTGATTTTGGTATTTTGGTGAGACCAGAAGCACTTGGACATGGAGATGAGGAGGACCAGATTGGGTAGATATTTGGTGAGAATAATGATTTTTGGTTATAAATGTTGTTGAGGTGGGTGGTATATATACTTCAGGAGAGGTGGATTTATGTGATTAAATAAAGAATATTATGTTTTTAAAGAAAGAATTTTTGAGGTAAAAATAAATTAATATAATGTTTTTGGAAAGTAATATTTTGGAGGATTTTTAGGGTTAATACACACCTCAAAAAATATTAAAATGCTGTATTTTTTATTTATTTTAAGGCATTACCCGCTTTAACTATAACATGTTTCATTTTAAATATATACCACGATCAATAAATTTTTCCCATGGTAACATTATTATACCAAAAATAAAATTAACCTTAAAACATAATTTATAACATCTAATTAAAAATATGGAATCCATTTTACTTTATTTAATTAACTAAATTTGTAAATTTTGATACTAAATTAATCTCATAGGCTTTATGAGAAATCAGGTTTTTAAAGTCAAATATTCAGAAGTTTGAAATATTTTTATATTCAATTTAAATTTAAAATTAATTAAAATAAAATAAATTTGATTTATTGAAAAAAATATTATCAAACTATACATTAAAACATATCAAAATTTAATTCTACAATAAAAATTAAGTAGACCGAAATAGAGTTTTGACCTAAAATGCACTATTGTTATCTATTCATTTAGAAATGGTGTTTCTCAAGAAAAATACCAAAAATTCACCAAAAGTAAATATTTATGTCCCTCATAAAACAATAAGATTATTTTGTTGTATAAAAATTCCAAAAGATTAAAAATTTATAATTAAATAGGTTTCTCTATTAAATGGCCATAAAATTACACTTTTTGAAAATCTAGGTGGATTTTGCATAAAATTGGGTTTGTTCCTATCTTTTACCTATATAATCAATTGGATAAATATTAAAAATATTTTATTGAATATATAAAATATATATTTAATTAATATCAATCACTATGTTCATTAAATTCTATTTATTAATTCTAGCGGGTTTTTTCTTCATAAAATTATTTTCTTTATAATCAAATAGTATATATATTTTTATTCCTAATTAATTGGAAACAATTGAATTCATCTTATACAATATATGCTTTTCAAGAGTTAGTTAGTATTATTAATAAATTATAAATTATTATATAGTTTATATATTAATATTTTAAACATTAATATTTTAATAATATAAAATTGTTTGCTAAAACATAGTCTTGTGTGTAATGAATGACATCAAATGAACATGACATGTTTTATAATAGAGATCATGTATATTGTTGTGTTGATCACTAGCTAATCTAAGTGTTGCGTGTAGTGATACTTCGATTTTTTGTTTCATATAACGCAATCCAATCATAGGGTTTTTCAGATAATAAAATCTATATTCATTATTGTTTGAAATGAATAATATCAAAAAGAATTAGTTAATTTAATGAACATTATTTTACAAAATAATTGGGTATTACAAAACCATTCCCTCGTAAATAGATGTTATTTACATAGATTTCTATTGGTTATTCTAACCACGTGTCCAAACCATGCACTATTTCTAGAATCCTAGTAATGAAACCAATATAGATCAAATTTTTATAATTTTTCATATGGATTTAAATTTATTAGACCCTTAAAACTTATTAATTAGATCTCATTTTCATCGTTTTTAATGTTTGTGTATTTTTGGAAAAAATTTGAAAATATATTGATATGAATTTTATCAAAATTATATTAATTGGGTATTTTAAGAATAAAATTAAAAATGTTAGTCCAATTTGAGTGGTTCCATTTTTTAGGAATTCAAATTTTTATCGGCTTCAACTTATTACGATAATCCTAGAGCCAATTTGAACATCAATAGGCCTGAAAAATTCAAGCATGTTGAAAACTATTTTTGGAATAAAAAGTGGATTTCACCTTTGTAATTGATTAATAACTTTTGAAAGAACATTCAACTGATGTGATTTCAAATGTATTTGAAATTAGACTCGATTAAATATTTGAAAATTTAATTTTATGCATATATTCTCTGTATAATAAATCCATTGGATGCTAAAAATTATTAAAAAATTGTGGAATCATTCTTCTAGAATGATTTTGAATTATTAATTATGAAATAAATTATTTTATATGTGTCCAATATCATTGAAATATTGGGGTCAAATAGAATAAATAAATATCTCACAACATAAATAGAAAAAATAATTTCCTCAAAACATTAAAATTATTATTCTTTTATTTTTTTTGTGATTTCATGTTTGTGTTTTATTCTAATTCTTTTCTCATCTTAATTATTTTTATTTTCATTCTTTTATTTTGTTCTTATATTATTTCTCATCATACCATTAGGAACTCTTATAATAAAAAATAAAGTTCTAACACAAGGCTTGTCCTGGGGGTGGTAAGTGGTGTTTTCATTATTTTTTCATTAATTAATTTTTATGTTTGTAATGATAAAGAGTAACATGCATGATTGTGGAGAAAGTACTACGTGAAACTAATCTCAAACTTTTTTCAATTGTTTTATTAAATTTTTTCCCTCCCTTTTACTAAATAAGCGGACTTATATAATGAAGTAGATCTATATTTTAGATGAAATAGCATATGATGGAGTCAGGTCTTAGAAGATGTCACCCTCTTGATTGAGATGTTCCATCAAACTTGAATTCAAGAGGATGAGGAATTGAAATTACTAAAGGTGTTCAAGATATCACTCAACTCAATAAAATAATTTTAATTCTAGAATGAGATATCAAAATTTAATTATTAAACGTAATTTAGACACCATCATGGAGAATTATAGATCTCATGAATGAAAGTATAAATTACATGATCTATATTTACTAATATCATTCCATTATTTCCTTTTAAAATAATTATATAATTTTCAATTTTCATGTCTTTTCAATTCCATTACCTTCATATAATAAATAAAAATAACAAAAATAAGTATTTTAGGTTAGATGAAATAGACAAGTGAATAATTGAGAATGATTCACAAGTTAGATGACCATGGTTAGCCTATCTACCAAATTAGGAAAATAAATTTGGGTTTTCCACACACTACAATAGAAATGAGTCAAAACTGGGGTAATTTTTAGAGATCCAATCAATGTTTTCTAATATTTTAATATTTTTACATTGTTAAAAGATTCTCATTATTTGAAAAAAAACATAAAAATTCATTTTCTAATGATATATTGATGTTCAAATTATTATGCATGGGTAGATTACAAACATGGTTAGGAACAACGACAATAATAATATAATTATATTGTTCAAAATAACTGAGTAAAAATGATGAGTGATAAAATAGATGATCTGTATGGATAAATGGATTGGATGACTATGAAATTAAATTTATACCTTAAACAACCAGACCTTCAACCAGATGATAATCCACAAGAGATTCCAGATTTTTCGAGGAAATCTAATAGTTTTGAGCTAAGATTGACATGTATCCATAGACCAACCATATGAAGTATTAGATCCAGGATTGAAATGATACTCCAGATTAGATACGTGATAAAGAAGACTTACCTACTGGACTATGTGTAGGAGATTGACAAGATATGGATAAATTCTTGAATGAGTAAGAGGTACAACATGATCTCCCTATTCTTTACGAAGTATAAGATCTAGTATTATTTAATTTTAATCTAGTTATGGAAGAGGAGTACACCAAACACATGGTGGAATTTTAAGAATGAATGGAGGATCCTGACTACCTACATCTTTCCACTGAGACTCAATTTAGGTTGGCATTAGTCACTGATGAAGTGATTGAACCAAAACTAGATTAGGTAGATAATCATTTCACAGACTTTTTATTTTATTATTTCATTCAATTTGATTTGAGAGTCACTCTTTATGGTATGGAATTTTTCTATTTTCTCAATAATTTATTTTCCTAAGTGTAAGATGAAGAACTATCCTATAAACTTACTAAGTAAAACATAAAACTCCTAAATTTTAATGAAAATACATGTGAGGTGGCCCATAAAGAAGTTCTGGAAGTTGAGCTTGAGGAAACTGAGACATAGTACACTCACACTGTAATGAGGTCTTATAATTCTTCATGTTTAAATTATGTCATTATAAAAATACATTCTAGCCTTACTTTTTAACGTATAATTCATTCCACCCATGTTGATCCATAAAAGAAAAAGAAATAGGTGGTAGAAAAGTTGAAACCATTAATTAGGGAGATGTTGCATATTTCATCATGACCCCCACCATGAATGTTATACCTCATTTCAAATTCGGTGGATATTTTGTACTCATTACATGGAATTATCCGAAAAAATGATATCTAGGATGGAAAGAACAAATTATAGTAGATCAATCCAAATAAACTCCATGCACCAATAGATTATGGATTACAGTTGGTGCTACCATACTAATGGAAGTAAATAATTCTAGTCTGACTTATAGGTTCATAACAAGATTTATGTTTACATTATTTCTAGTATTTCAACTTTTTTCTTCCCGTACGCACCCCCACTCTCCCTTTTTTTATTTATCTTAATTAACATGATAATTGTTGTTAATTAAGTAATTTTTATGTGCTGGATCATGATGGAACATGGAATACCCCAAACATCCATAGAGGAAAGAGTACTACAGTTAATTGGAAAGGGAGTTCACATTTAATTTTATCTTTTAAACTAATCATATTTTTGTCCAAATTCCTTTTTTGATATTTAAAATAGAAAATGGAATGCCCATTCCTTGATTTATTCTTTACTTGACTTATCTAGAAGAAATTATGTTCTTAAGAATTTTGGGAATCCATGATTAATACTCTATTGTTAATGATATGGAGTGTTTAAAATAAAAAATTGAGTGATTTAATTTAAACATTTGAATTGAATTTATGACTCATGATATAAAGGAGTTAATTTATTCATGTAATGGGAATTTATTAATCATTTCTCATACATTGAATTTCAAAAGTTCATATGATTTTATTTTTTGTTATTAATTTTTCTTTGGATGTTTTCCCAAAAAAATATTTCTTATATTGAGTGGATTTATAAACTATTTATTTTCTATTTTTTTATTAGCATTTTTCGTGAGGGATATTAGGACATTCTAGAAACTTGGACATTAATTTGAACTGATCAATGATTTGACTGTGCAAGATAAAATTTAAAATGATTGAGGAATTTTTTGAAAGCCCTTATTATTGAAAACCACATTTACAATAAACCTTTTTTATCCCCTAGGGAACATTAATCAAGATAATAAGGATGGTCTATGTTTCAAGAAAATTTTTATCCATTATTACCCTCCTGTAAGTATTTGCATTATTTTTTAAATTCGATTTGTGGGGGTGAAGAGAGTCATGATAAATTAGATAGAATTCATTATAAGGAAGATTTTTGGGGTGATACATATTGGGATTTAAATATGTGGTTGATTCATTCAATAAAAATTATTTTTCCCCTCTTGATTAAATAAAACATAAATGATTAAAACAAATAAATAAATGGAATGACTTTTTATTTGGGAAAACCAAGAATCACCATTTCAAGACTGAAGTTTCTAATCATCAGAATTTTGGTAATGGATGTGTTGTTTATTATAAGAATAACATTGAAAAAATTGGAAAAAAATTATTTTAATGAAAAGTATAAAAGTAATGGAAAAAATGTTTAACAGAGTGAACAAATCAGTCATTATTCATTACTTTAATCCTGACATTAAATTATGTTTGGGGAATTTTTGATTTTTTCCAATTTTGGGGGATAATTTGATTGAGATTTTACTTTTGAAATCATAAAATTTAAATTAGAGATTAAAAACCTCCTTGATAATAAATTTTTATTTCCTACAAACCTTAAGCCACATATTCATGTAAACTTTCAACGAATGTCTTAATGATTTTATGTGACATTTGTATTTAAAAAGTTGAGAAATAAGTTCATTTATAATCTTATTGTAAGTATCATGTTCAAATTATATGTGAATAACTTCACTGTAATTTTATCCGGATATATGAAAGAAAATATTCAAGTGAGGTAAATCATGATTTGGAAGGTTTAATTATAAAGAATTACTGAACTTGAATGAATGTGAATAAATGAACCATCACTATAAAATTGGATAAATTAAAATAACCGGGTTTTTGGTTTCTATTAAAACTAATAAATTGGATTGATATTTTATGTGGAATTTGAATATTTTATTTGACATTGATTTTTTTAATTTTATTGCTTTTAAATTTGAATAATGATAAGATTAGTTTCCTCTCAAATCCATTTTTAGATTTTATGCTTGTGTACAAGCATGTTTTAATTATTGGGGAATTGATAGAGCTAATATTTTCATCAATTTATATGTTTATTATAATTCTTTAATCCCATTTAAATTATCAATTTGATATGGTTTGCAAATTTTTTTGATTTTTGTTGGGTTTTGGGGTAAAATGTGAAAATTTATTATTTCTGAAATTTTAACATAAATTTATTACCTTTGAATTTTGATCATTAATTTTTAAATATTAATATAATTTATGTGATTTTTTTATGATTCCAATATTATTGGACTTATAATTCTTTATCTGAACATAGTGGTAATTTGAACATCTAAATTCCAGAACAAATCAATCAAGTTGAAAAATATGTTTGGCCAATAGTGTAGAAACAACCTCAGTAAATGAGACATAACTCGGAAAAAATACATCCAATTGATGTGATTCCAAATAGATTTTAAATAGGACTCGATTTGGAGTTTGAAAATTTAATTTAATGGGGATATTATATCATTAATGTAGTTATTTGACACTCCAATGTGGAAGAAGAGTTTAGAGACATTCTGCAAGAAAGAGTGTGACACACAAATTATTATATAACATATTTTATAAATGCCCATATTCTGTAATCTTTTAAGGGTAAATATAAAACAAAATTTAAAAAAACATATAATAAATACCCATCGAGTGATTTGTCTATATTTTGTGTAGAACATGACCCACATTATTGAGGACTTTTTAGGATGGGGATGCTGCTAAACCCATTTAATTTCTTCTTTCATTTTTTTTTAATTTTAAATTTTTATAAAATTAAAATTTAATTTAGTTTCAATTAAATAAAATCTAAACCATTAATGTTATTTATTTTTTCCCTTATTACACACAACATTCTTAATATTTTCAATCTTCTTCTGCTTCTTTTTTTCTTCCCCTTCTTCTTTATCTATTTTTCTTCTTGTTCATTTATCATCATCATACTTTTATTTTTGTTATTTTATTTTCATCTTCACTATTTTCTCATCTTGCCACCATGAAATTTTCCCATAAAAATGAGGGGATTACAAAAGGCTTAGCCCAGGGGAGGTAAGTTGTGTTTTAATTTAATATGACTAAAATCATTTATGTATTATTATGTTTGTTATAAGAATGAGTGATATGAATAGGTATAATAATCACCCAGTATGAAACTCATATCAAACTCATTTATTTTATTTTATTAAATATTATCCATTCAATCTACAAGATAAAAGCTCTTAATATGATGAAGTTGATCCATTCCATAGATGAAATGGAATATGATTGAGCCAGGTCTTGGAAGTCATCACAAAAAACATTGAAGTGTTCCGTCAAGCGTGATTTCATAAGGAGTTGGAAGTAAGACTACTAAAGGAATTCAATATCTAACACCTCTATATAAGATAATAATAACTCTTTAATTATATGTCATAATTGAATTATCAAAATAAATCTGAACTCTAATAAATAGTATTATAGAACCAATGAAGAATACTACAAAGTCCTTGTCCTTTATTTAATAATCTCATTTTTTTATTTCATGTTTGTATAAGTTTATAATTTTTATATTTCATTACTTTTCAATTTCAATTCATTCATATAATAAATAAATAAAAATTTAGTCTAGATGGGACATAATTAGTAATAGAATAACTTAGAAATATCCTCATCTAAGATGAACATAGTCACCCTCTGTGCTACAATAGGAAATTTAATGTTCTTTTTCCACACGCTAATATAGGTATGCAATGAGAACATTGATTGGGAGCACATAAACTATTAACCAGGAAAATCGAACATGAAACCAGGAAAATGAGTTTTAAATACCAGTAAAATTTAATTAAAAATCCAAATAAACCCTTTTAAGATGGATAACACCCATACTCAACCCTAATAAAATTAATTTCTGTTTTATGGTTCTCTAGAGGTTTCCTTGGATCCATAAACCTCTACTATTGAAAATAAAACTTTTGATGGTGGACATCAATCCATCTCTGATAAGAGAATCTCGTCTCATTTTGTTTTTTCAAATCCATCATTATATCCATTTAGAGGGTGATATATCTTCATGTTATTGATTGTATTAATTCCTAATATTATGGATCATGAATTTGGGGTTGATTCCTTGATATCATTTCCCTTCATTCTCTATTCACATTTCTTATTGTGTGTTTTGATTTGATTGATCTTATGATTAAAGGTAAGTGGTTCAGTAATGCTTCACTATACGTTTGAAACATTAAATTTATTTATTTAATTCAAATGGGTTTTAAATTATTTCTAAAACCATGATTTTAAATGTTTTAATTTTTTATTTGAAAAGGACATGAAAATTGTGAAAAACCCCCAATATCAATGGGATTCAAATTGGTGGGAAGGTTTTTTTGGAAATGGTGTCTTGAATTAAAAGTTGATATTGATGAAAGGATTGGATATTTATTCTTGATAAAAATTAATTAAATGAAATATTATTTTTTAAAAGGAATGAAATTGAGGAAAAAGTAATATATGGTTGTGAATTGAAAAAGGCATGTTGAAGCTGAAAGTGAAAATTTAAATTGTAAATGATGAATTGAATTGAAATTATTATTTTTCCCACAACTGATTGATTAATTTATTAAAGAAATTTTTTGATTGAGTTTTCATTGACTGATTAGTATGAAAAATATAGGACTCTAACTCCTTATAAATTTATTAAAAAGGAAAATAATAAATAAATCTAGTTCTACATGACTGTCCCCAAAGTGATGTTGATTGCATAGCCCTGTTTGACTATGACTTATGGACATATACACAGATACATGATCTATGATTAATGACTCTATAGTGGTATGATCCAATATCATAGAACTAAATTATCTCATGGAATATAACCATGGTTCTTGGTTTTGAATTTATTATACATACAGTGTTAATATAATTGATTTATTAATTCTAGTTATTTTATATAAATGAGTAATATAAATTATTCATTAAAACCTTTTTTATGTACCTACCATAAATTTATTTCATAAAATATATTTTTTGAAAATATTTAAATTTATTTCCATGACTTTTTTATTTAAATTAAAAAAATAAATTGTTTAATTTTGATTGAATTTATTATAGGACCATTGGTGAGACACTACTATGTAACAACTCAAGGTTTTATCAATGGAAATTACATTTATATAATTTTCTCATAGAGTCTAATCACATAACTTAACATATAGAACTCAATAAAAAATATATAAATGATTAAGTAATGCAATAAAAAGTATTTCTATAAGCTAAGGATCATATACCAATGGAATAGTAACTTGAAATTTAGAATATTAATATCAAACTTTTGAAAAATAAATAAGACAATTGAATAGTAACCTCCCCAATGAAAGTATAAATAAAATTTATCCTTCTTATTTTTGACAATATTATATAATTACAATCATATTTTATGTTAATAATTAATTAAAAAATTAATAACTAAGTGTTGTAATTTTTGTAATTTATTATTATTGAATTACAATGTTACACATAATTTATAAATTTAAATGAAATTTTATTTTCATAAAATGTATTCATAAATAAATATTTTAATGTCTTATGATTTTAAGACAATTTTTAGAGACCTTATGTAATTTTTCAATGAGTTATAAAATCTGATATAATTTTTAAATTTTTATTTTCCATGTAAATGATAATTTTAATTAAAATTTAAAACTCTCATATTTAGAAATTTTTTTTATAAAATGTTATTAATTCATTAATTCTACACATCAAAACAAATGGGATAAATGTTGGTATTTTTCTTAAATACAAGAATTTTTTTGAATAGTAAAATATGATATTTTACAATAAATTCTAGATACACAATTTATGGGGTCATAGATGATGTATGGGTGTTTTAAGCCCATAATATAGAAATATAATTCATTATTTATTATATTTTATTATAATTATGAATATATTCATAGTCCTGATCGGAAATAATAAACTAATCAATTAAATTATGAGAAAACACCCCCTCCTCGACTATAAATACTATCCCTCACCCCATATTTTCATCACACCACTCACGAAAAGATCCATGTCCATAATCTACTAAAATATCTTCCCAAGACCCTCCCCTTTTATAGGATCTTTTTTACATAACAAAATTCAAAAACCAATCCCCATAATGTGGTTCTCAAAAAGATGAAATCAAGTGGTAAAAAACCTCGGTCTGATTTATTTTAATTTCCTTTTATGTTCTCTTTATTTTCATATCATATACACACTCCCGTTATCCAAATGTAATGAATAATACATTATCATAAATATAGTATAATTTTATCAATATTTATGAATAATTATTCACAAAAATCTATTGTCCACTCTCTTTAATTTTTAGAAAGAAAACATTGTCTGTGAGGTGCAGATTTACCACCTTTGTGGACGATGTAAATTCATATATCAATTCAACCTTCAAGGATTATAATGAAAATATTTTCAATGTGGAACAATTTTATAATAT
Source organism: Viscum album (assembly GCA_963277665.1). Taxonomy (NCBI): domain Eukaryota; kingdom Viridiplantae; phylum Streptophyta; class Magnoliopsida; order Santalales; family Viscaceae; genus Viscum; species Viscum album. The sequence goes on from OY728150.1 coordinate 2,100,114,783, forward strand.
ATATATTAAAAAATTTAATTGTTTTAAACTATTATATATATGTTATATGAAATAATATAACAATACTTTTTTGTGATGATAAAAATGCTAAATTTTTCTAAATGATTATAATTAATGATTTATCTAATGAATCGTCATCAAATTTGAAAAAAATGGTATTTTAATATTTTTTAATTTTTTAATAACATATAAGTTAGGTTCTAGATAACTATCCTCATTCTACATGAATTTCCATAGACGTATACTCGTAAACCAATCATGAAAACCAGAGAAAGAAACACTTCTGAATGATGAAAATGAATTTCACTACCCATTAAAAGGGACTTAAATGACCTTAATAAAGAAATTATAATAAAAATAAATTTATAAAATGTTATTAATTAATTAATTAATTAATAGATTTTATTGGTCGGAGTGGATACTCAAGAGGGGGGTGAATTGAGTTCCAATTAAAAATTTCTGTTAAAACGATTTATTTTAAAATCCCCCAAAGTGAATAATAAGCTAAATTGTAGTGAATTTATAAAGATTGCATTTTTTCAATTAGTTTATCAAGAGATTTATTATTTCTCAGTTGACTCAATCTGAAGATTGATTAACTTTTTAAACTAACTTAATGGCTAACAAAAGTTACAAACACTTGTTAATTTAACTATCAGAGTAACTTTAAAGTATATTTGTGTTTAATGTACTTAGAAGCGGAATATGAAATAGTTTAAAACAAAATAAATAAGCATAATAGTTCTAACCAAGTGGTTCAGTCTCAACCCGAGACTTAGTCCTCTCAAAACAATTTATGAATAAGTTTTGATCCCCACCCTGGATCGGGGTTAACAACAGTGCAAATACTATCAAGGTACTAAGACCTCTACCATATTTCTTTGTGGGAAAAAATAAAAACAATAGCACATAGGCTATCCAGGTCACACTTGACCTCTACCACTATCCACAGTGGGATACAAGAGAGTTATAGATGCTTTGAGTTAGGATTTAGAAATCCCCCAGTTTATCAAAAGAGATAGTGTGTGTCTAAAAATATAGTGCACAAACACTGCTCAAAATATAAATAAAATAATCACTTAGAGATATTAGATATGAATTTAGAATTCTCTAGTGATTTAAAATGCAGCTCTGGACTCCTTTTTATTGAACAAAAATTCTTCTGAGTCCTTCTCGGGTTTTTGTCTTGAAAACAGATTGTCGTTTGCTTCCTTGATTTTTAGGTTCAGTTTGATCAGCTTTAGTTTATAAAGAGATCTTTGTAGTTCTTCAATCCTTGACTGAGATTCAGCTTGTGTTCTCTTCTGGAATAAATGGCCTTGTATATTCCTAGTGTTCTTTAAGTAATAGTTGTATGGACGTCGCCTTTCTTTTTGTGTATTTGCACAACCATCATCTCTACAGCTCAATCTTCCTTTTATACCTTGATCTCCAGCAATAAGAATGATTACCTTTTCATAGGTACGAGGTACAGTTCCCTGACATGACAACAACTATCATTAATTAATAGTACATGCATTGAAAACATCAAATATGACTATTTCTTAATAAATAAATAGAAATAGTGTTTAAAGTAGCAGTTACTCGTTAATGGACATCTATCATCAATAGCTCTCTGTCGGTAGACTTGTAACGGTGGACTTTGTGTTAGTGGATGTCTTGTATCATTAGCACCTTGTATCGGTTGCAGTTACTCCATGTAATAGATGCTCCATGTACCGGTAACTCCTTCTTCGGTAGCTTTGGACTATCGGTAACTTGCACATATTGGTAATTCCTTCTATCAGTGGCTCTCTATGTATGGGTAGGTCTTTATAATGGTTTTTGTGTGTCTGTCTATTTATATCGGTTATTTGTATCAGTAGGTCTCTGTGTAGTGATGAGATCCTATCGGTAGCTCTTTGTCTATCAGTTGCCAATGTCTATCGGTGACCTTTGATTATTGGTATACTTACACACATCGGTAGACATGCTCTAACAGTAACTTTTTGGTGTACCGGTAGACTTAAAAATATCGGGAGAATCGTTTTGTACTAGTGTACTTAGCCTTATCAATCTATGGAAAACATATGTTATAATTATTTCAAAGTATGTATAAACATATATAAATAGTGACTAACATATTCCAATAATTATTTTTATATCATTGTCTGTATAGGATTATAAACGCATATTAGAACATAATTGGGATTATCCAAAAAGGTAAGGTCAACAATCTCCCCATTTTTGATAATCACAACTCATAGTATTATAATCCAATATAATCATTAGTGTATAAGTATAAAAAAATTGGTCTTAGTTCACAGTGTGAGTAATGACATTTTCTAATGTGAGATTTTAAATGTATCAGAGGATATAGTATTAAATGCAATTGTATCATAGAACACAATATATTATAAAAAACATGTAACAGAGGTAGAATATAATGGTTCTTCATATTAGTTTTCCCTTTTTTATTAATTCTCCCTATTATTTCCCCACCTTTGTGATTAGAAAAAAGTAGGGAAGATGGAACGAGAAAAGTAACAGAAAGTAATTGAGAATGAAGGAATAGATATATTCCTGGAGGAAAAAATACATAGAAATACAAGATTGAAACAAAAAAGAATAGAAGTGATCCCTATCAAATTTCCTAGACACTAATCAATCAACCTCCTCAGCATGAGATTTTCCCTTGGGATCAGAAGAGGATTCAAGTGTGGTGGATGCAGGTGGAGGCTTAGGAATACCAGAGATAATCAGAGGAGGATGTGCTACTGAGACAGTGCCTATCCTATAATGTGTAGCTCTCTGGGTGATCATAGTAGTGAGGATCTGAATGGCATGGACTGGAGTTATATGAGGAATGGAGGCAGACTGAGCAGAGGCAGGAAGAGCTGGAGGTGCAATGATTGGAGTACTATCTACATGCATGAATGGCTGCAAGAGATTCCTAAAATCCATAATGATCCCTCCTCCTCTCTCCATATAAGAAATGAAGTCATCCCCATTCTCCATTAATTTATCTAAAGATGAAGTCAGTTCCCTGAGCTTGCTTACTTGTTCTTTGAAGGCTTGATTGAGAGGAGGTAGTTTCATATTTTCCAAAACAAGTTTGAAATGGTTTTTAAACTGATGCTTTGTATACACTTTCTGAAAATAAGTTTCAACTTTATCATTAACTTATTTATGAGAGTCAGAATCTTGTCTCATATAATCTTGAACAATTTTCATGATGTCTCTGGTGGTAGTCACCACCTGGGTCAGGGTAGATGAGTCCACAGAGCCATTGGTTGACGCTAAACCAATCTCTTCTTTCATCAAAGATCGAATATGATCCAATTATATTGAAGGTCTGGAAGCAGGAGAACCAATAGAAAAAGTCACAGTTTCCTTGAAACTTCTAGTTAGCCCACTGATAAGATTTTTCACTAGAGAATCATGAGTGCTAACATGCTTCTATATGGAATACTTAAATTCCTCAAAACTGATACCATCTGGCTAACTAAACTGTTCAAAAAAGCCAAATCCTTGTCATCTTGAGATTTAGAACTCAAATAGGATTCTAGAGAGACAACTGATTTATTTAGAAGTTTATCATCCTCTACCAAGCTCGACACTTCATTCAGGAAAACTGTGACTACATCCACCATCTCTGCCATAGTGGTTGACACACTATAACCAAGAGTGAGTTCAAATGATATTTCCATGTTTCTCAGCTCCTCAACAAAACAATTCCTTAAATAGGCAATAGATGCATTCAAAGACTCTTTCATCTCAGCCTCTAAAGACTCAAAGTCATCGCTGGTTGCCATACAAGTAGGAACAACAAAAGGTGCTCTTTATGTAACAATACTAGCCACAGATCCATTCATAATATATTGGATGGATGATACTAAGGAGGTTTCCATTTTTCTTATATCTTCCACAAATAAAGTCTTGAGATCAGACTTCAACTGGTCTAGTTCAGCTTTCTTTACTACATCATCAGGTAAAAACTCAGAACATATATTATAGTTAACTTGTGTCTTGTTCATGTGTGTCTGATCTTCAGAATCATGGTAGTCCAACCCACAAACCACAAAACCAGGGTCTTCTACCCAGTCTTCAATTCCATCAGCTACTGAAAAGCTGCCAAATCTAGTTGGATGCTCCCCCTAAACTGGTGCATTCTCTTGTATAGAAATAGAACCCTCATTAGCTCGGTATTCCTTAGAATAATCTTCCACATCCATCTCCATTTCTTTAATAGAAGGAGGCTCCTTAGGAATAGGAGTGGGTATATCAACTCCAATAAGAAAAACATCAAAAGGCACAAAATTACTTCTAATCAGTGGACTCAAACTCAAGGTGGCAGAAGCAGATGCTTCAGTTTCAGATTCTCATTCTTCTTCTTCATTCTCTGGGGTATCCTCTTCATGATCTGATCTCTACTGGTCTTCCTCATCCACAGGTTCCTATTCATTGCATACACCCAAAACATTTTCTGTACTAGGTAGGTTCAAAGAAGCATTTTCATTTTCACGTGAGACAATTTCAGGAGTTGGGATAGGAGGCATATCTGGATCTCCTCCATTTGCTGTATAGGAATCCACCTAATCTAAATCATTACTATACTATGGCTCCTCCTCATCAGGTCCTAGAATTGGATCTCTCTTATATTTTAGTCTATTTGGATGGTCCACTGGATTGAACTTGTCCTATATCCTCTCATCATCAGTAACCCACTTCCTTCTTCATGGGTTCCAGATAATGTTCATGTACTTACATATTGTGCTTGTCATACAAAAATTGTTCTTTACCACCACTGTCTCATCCTAAGACTCATCAACCCCCTTTACATTAATCATAACCGAAATCAATTTGTCAAAGAATAATGAATTGGTTTTTTATTTGGTTCTAGTCATATCCTATATTTGAATCATTAGCAGCCTGCACAAATTCACCTTCACAACATGCCTTAAGAGATGCAACAAATAAATATCTTGATACTTCAGATTTGAAAATTCCCCTCTTCTTGGACTAAGAACATGTTGAATGAACATAAACAACAACCTATTTTCCCTATCCATCTCAGCAGCCACCACCTTTCTCTAATTTAGACTACCAGTGAGATACTTTAAGGTAGTCTCATAGTCAAATAAGTCACTGGTAGGAGGTATTGTCTTCGATGAATACCCAAATACTCTTTCACATGGCACCTTTATGAATTAAGCCCATTAAATAGATGAAAAATCCTTTTAATTCCCATTTACCTATGAATCCAATCCATTCTATTTATCTGATTTCTCAAAGCGCAAAAAATCATAGAACTCTTTTATCAGCTTCAGATATTAAGGACCATTGTTGTTTGTGAAAAATTCTAACCATTTCTACTCCTTCAATATTCTTAGTGTCAGCGATTTTATTGGAAAAATCCACTCTGCACACAGCTCCTTCTCGATTACAATTTCTCGATTTTGAAAGTGTGGGTTCACTAGATGCCTCCCTGACCTTGTTCTATTGACACCGCTACTTGATTCATGCCATGTATTCTACTTCTTTGCATTCATCTCATCAAGGTCATCTCTGACAGTCGGAAGTTTGGTTTTTACCATCTCTAGATTGAAGAACGTAGGGTTTTCTCTAGATTTTGGGATTCAAAGGCTTGGGTTTGAGATAGGAGAGTTCAGTGGATTCAGAAGAAACTAAGACATAGTTTTTATCATTTAGGAATCATAAAATAAATAAGTAAAACATAATAAGTATAATATAAACAATACAAATTCTAGCGGCTAAAGATAAAAAAGTTTAAAAATAGTGTAACCTATCGGTAACACATAACGGTGAGGATTTATAACGGTGAGATATATCAATGAGGTTTACAAACAGTGAGGTTCATACCAGTGAAGTATAACAGTGTGTTTCATACCAGTGAGGTTTCTAATGGTGAGGTTTCTAACGGTCAGAGTCTATCATTACTAATACATGTCTAATGTATCTTAACCTATCCGAACTTAAAGTCTTGGTGAAAATGTAAGCTAATTGGTGTTTAGTACTTATAAATTCAAGAGTAATATAACTTATTTGGTAATGATATCTCAAAAAATGGTGCCTTACATCAATTTTTTTTGGTCCTATAGTGAGACACAAGATTCTTAGAGATGTTAATTTCACTAGTGTTATCACAATTTATTGATACATGTTTAAAATCACATCCATAGTCCAACAAAGTATGTTTCATCCACAGAGTTTCTGCACAACAACTACCAACAGCTATATACTCTGCTTCAGCAGTATACAATGCAACAGAATTCTGGTTCTTACTATACCATGATACTTGGGACATACCTAGAATATGACATGTTCCATAAGTTCTCTTTCTATCTAAATTTCTACCAGCATAGACAACATCGAAATAACTTATTAAATTAAAATATTGTCTTTTTGGATAAAACAAACCCAAATTTGTAGAATATTTTAGATATTTGAAAATTCATTTAACAGCAAGAAAATGGAATTCTTTAGGATTAGCTTTAAATCTTGCTCACATACATGCACTAAATATAATATCTGGTCAACTAGAAGTATGGTAAAGTAGACTTCCAATCACAACTCTGTAATTTGTTTGATCAATTGGTTTCCCAGATTCATCAATTTACAACTTACAGGTGGTACTCATGGGTGTAGCACTTTCCATAATACTATCTAAACCAAATTTTTCTAAAATATCCTTTGAATATTTTCATTGATTTAAAATGATACCATTTTCATTTTGAAAAACATGAAATCCATGAAAATATTTGAGTTCTCCCATTAAACTCATTTCAATCTAATTTTTCATACTCTTTGAAAAATCACTACACAAAGTATTTTTAGAGGATCCAAAAATAATATTATCAACATAGATTTTCACTATCAAAACATCTTTAGGAATTTTTTTAATAAAGAGATTTGGACTAGAAATTCCATATGTAAAACCTTTTGAAAAAATAAAATTACTAAGTCTATCATACCAAGATTGTGGAACTTGTTTCAAGCTATATAAAGATTTAGGGAGCTTAAAAATCAATTTATAAAATGAGGATTAGTAAATCTAGGTGTTTGTTAAGCAAAAACATCTTTAATTATAAAACAATTTAGAAATGAACTTTTAACATCCATTTGATATAACTTGAAATTTAGATGAGCAGCATTGGAAAGTAGAATCCTAATAGCTTCTAATCTAGCTATAGGAGAAAAGGTTTCCTCATAGTCTATTCCTTCCTCTTGAATATATCCTTGTGCAACTAGCCTTGCTTTGTTCCTAACTATATTTTCTGATTCATCAACTTTATTTCTAAAGACTTATTTAGTGCCTATGTTCAATGTGTCCTTTGGTTTGTCATCTAATTCCCAGACATTTTTTCTTTCAAATTGATTTAATTCTTCTTGCATATCCATTACCCAAAATTCATCATTGATCGCATCATTGATATTTTTAGGTTCTAACTGTGAATGAAAATCTTGATGTTCAACATGGTTTCTTAGAGAAGCTCTAGTCTATGTCCCTCTAACAAGATTACCCAAAAATGAATCTAAAGGATGATTCTTTAGAATCATAGTTGATCTAGTAAAGGTGGGAATATAAATTTTAGGTTCTTCTCTAGATTCAGGATATAAAAAATAGGTTCTGTAATGTTTCCATAACTGGATGTCTTTATAATAGTTTCATTGATTTTATCATTCAGGTTCAAAAGAGACAAATCTTCTTCATGATTTTCAATGGATGATTTGGGTTCATGTGGATCAGTTTCATCAAAAATTATGTGAATAGACTCTTCCAGACATTTGGTTCTTTTATTAAAAACTCTATAAGTTTCTCTAGTAATTGAATAACTTAGGAAAATTCCTTAATCACTCTTGGATGAAAACTTGTCAACGATGTCTTTTGTATTAAGAAGAAATACTTTTCCACCAAATACTTTAAAGTAATTAACCTTTGGTTTCCTATGGTTCCAATGTTCATAAGGGGTATTTTTAAGAACAGGTCTAATCAAGACTCTATTAATAATATAACAAGATGTATTTATAGCATTATCCCAGAAGTAAATTGGCAGGTCATACGCATTAATCATATTTCTTGAAATTTCATGAAGAGTTTGATTTCATCTTTCTACTACACCATTCTGATGTGGTGTCCTAGGGGTAGAGAAATTGTGACTATATCCATTGTGTGAGCAATTATATTCAAACCCATTATTTTCAAACTCCCGACCATGATCACTTCT